>CM053601.1:15945091-15973348 GCA_028646575.1 Pseudocheirus occidentalis
TGCAATGCTGAGAAGCGTCCAGTTTTTCAAAATTGGTTGTCACACATATAATGTATCTGTGACTGTGTACAAATTTTTCCTGGTTCTGCTCTTCTCACTCAGCATCAATTCGTATAAGCCTCTCCAGGTAATTATGAAGTCCATCTCCTTCCCATTTCTTATAGCACAATAATATTACATCACATTCATATACCATAACTTGTTCAGCTATTCCCCAATTGGTGGGCATCCCTTAAACTTCCAGTTTTTTTCCACCACAAAGAGAGCTGCAATAAATACTTTTGTCCATATGGGACCCTTTCCCACTTCTGTGATCTCTTTGGGATACAACCCCAAAAGTGGTATTACTAGGTCAAAGGGTATGCTATTATTTATAGCCCTTTGGGCATAGTTACAGATTGCCCTCCAGAATGGTTGTTTCAGTAAGTGATGCCCATCTTGACTCAGCTAGTCAGCGTCTCGGATGGGACGTTGACTGGTCTTGCTGGCGTGGAGTCCAGGCCTGTGTGCACAGTGCCGCCTCACCTCCCTTCAGATTGCAGAGATGCTCTTCAGTTAGACTACCTGTGGATCATTTGCTTCTCCTCCTTAGATCTGTTGGGCACCAGGCTTGAGAACGAAGGGGATCCTCTCCTGCAGACGCAGGCCTGTCTCTGCTACATTTGTGCTGGGAACATAGAGAAACTAGTTGCATGTTGGACTAAAGCCCGAGATGGAAGCAGCCCCTTGTCACTTCAGGTCAGTGTTTGTTTAGTGTGAAGTGTTGATGCTGTGTGTGCTTGGTACTTATGGGAAAGGGTTTTCTTTCTCTTTTTAAAGGAATTTTTTCACAAGCACCCGATGAATAAAGTCCTTCTCTATAATATTTTTAGTTTCAACTTTGTTTGTCTTTGTTGGATTTTATTCTGGGTGGAGTCTTTTAAGAGACTCATCTGTTGAAAATGAAACGCAGGCATTTATTAGGAGTTTTGTGTTACCTTATGCAGAAGTGAAAAGGAAGTGGTTCAGTTTGAGATTGCCAGATTTGTGAGATTGCCAGATATGTGCATGAGGTGTTTTCAGCTGAGACACTCCTCCTTTTGCAGAGGTTTTTATGTCATGAGTGGCAATGTGGAAAGCTTGATGTTAGTCCAGCATGTCCCACCACAGTATCTTGGACGGCTTTTCATTTTGGCCACCCTTAAAGAAATCGATCCCTCTCTGGCACTTTCATTTCTGTGCTCTTTTGCATCTTCTTTAGTCTTGAGTGCCCACTGTGGTGCCATACTGGTCAACCAAATGTTGGGTGAGGCAGAAAGAGAAGCCAAGTATCTGGTGGTGTGGATGTACCACACCTGGCTGGTGTGATCAGTCAGGCCTTAGTCCTGTTAAAATTGCTCATGCTAGAGGGTGATATGAGGCTTTGGATTAAGAAAGAACCCTTCTGTTTTGCATTGTATGGAGTATCACTAATGGTTAGAATCCATTTTTGTTAAGGCATCTGTCCTTTCCCGTTCTTTGTCTTTCATCCTCTCCTTTAGGATCTGATTGAGAAGGTTGTCATCCTGCGAAAGGCTGTCCAGCTCACCCAGGCATCAGACGCTAATGCCGTTGGGGCCCTTTTGGCTGAGAAAATGAGTCAGTATGCCAATTTGTTGGCAGCCCAAGGCAGCATTGCAGCAGCTCTGGCTTTCCTCCCTGCCAACACCAGCCAGGTAAGTGAATCCGACCATTTAACCTACCTTTCCTTTCTATGGATGATTAATGCTTATAGATGGGACCCAGTCATAGACTTAAACCTCCCAGTTGGTGGTGACTTCTGGAGGAAAGGAGCTCACTCCATCTGCATGAGACCAACTTTTGGTGACCTCACATCCTTGGTTGTGTCTGTGCCCCCTGGAGCTGTGCCAATGGGATAGAATATCAGTCAGCAAGTATTGATGAAGCACCTGCTTAAGCCAGGGCCAGACCTGGGCCGGCAGTTTTGGAAATGCATACAGAGAGTAGAATGATCTCATGTCTCAGGGAGTTCCCATTCGAAGGAGAGAGCCAGGATGTGCATGCGTCCTTGCAGGGACAATCACCAAGTGAAATACAAAATCCATGGTGGGATGGCTTCATATAGATGTGGAGCTAGATGGTGTGTCCTGGAGAAAGAGGTGGGGATGACACAGGGTGGGGAAGGAAGGGCAGGAAGAGTGCATGTAGGTCTGAGGGACGGCCGTGCCAAGAACGGAGATGAGAGCAGCATTATCGTGGGTGAGGAACAATAGAGCACACCCCAAGCCCATGCCCTGGCCCGTACAGGAAGTTTCTCCAGTTTGGCAGAAGGCGCTCCCAGGTTTGAGGACCCACACAGCCAAGAAAGGGCCTTGGAGGAGGGTGAAGATGCCCTGCTGGTAAACGCTTGCTTTGGGCACAACTCTCGGTAGATGTATATTCACTAAGGTGCCCTGGCTCCAGGTTTCAGAAGCCTTACTCTAAAGCTTTTACTTCTTACACACTGCCTTTATTTTTCTGAAGAAAGGTATTTGGAATTGTTCAAAAGCATTATATGGATACTGCAGACTCTGGTGGCCCAGAACTAGGTTTCTGTTCTCTTTTGAACCTGAAATCAGGGTAGTGATGCCTCTTCTCTCGGCTAACCCCCAGGGCCAGACATAGATAGGTCATGGACCAATCACTCTTGTTTTATTTCCTTGTTTCTTTCTAGCCAAATATTGTGCAGCTTCGTGACAGATTGCGCAGGGCTCAAGGCGAGCCTGGGTCAGATCAGGAAGCGGCCTCTCGGGCTGTCTACGACAGACATCACGTGGCCAAAGGAGCACCCGGGCCTGCTGCAGGCCAGACACAGGGGCCACGAGCTCCAGCCCAGCAGTACTATCCTCATGTAAGTAACCATTGGTCTTAGCAAGGGCCCTCTATTTCTGATTTCTCTGCAGCTTGGAGATTATTGTAGGTTGTTTATCCTTGTCATTCAGCCTCAGTGGAGGAAGGCACCCAACACAGTCCTGTTGGACATTGTGGTATTTGTTCTCAAAAAAATGCCCCAGTTAATCAAATTACATAGATTCTTAGGTATAAAATAAATTTTAAATTCCTGTTGTGATCTCTCCTCCTTTTTCCCTTCTTAATTTTCCTGTAAATCAGGGATTCTTAATCTGGGATTTGGCATTTGGATTAATGTTAGGGGGCCTTGAATGGGAAAAAAAATAATTTTGACTAATTTCTGAAATCATTTTCATCAGTTATGAATTTTAAAAACCTCATTCTGAGGGGTCCATAAGTTTCATCAGGACTGCCAAGAGGGGTCCATCGTACAGAAAAGGTCAGGAACCTCAGCTCTAAATTATTAAGCACATAAGGTTGTAGATTTTTTTTTCAGCGAAGCTGGGCTACAGAGTACATGTTATCATTGTTGCCTGCTCAGTCATCTCAAGGGGTTGGCAAATCTGTAGGAGCAACATGGTGGTTAATTTGAGTGGTGTTTTGTTAAGTGTTCTCAATCTTTGTTTTGCTAAAAATCATAGTCCTGTGGCGGCCAGAACACCAGCCCTGGAGTCAGGGGGATCTGAGTTCAAATGCAGCCTCAGACACTTAACACTTACTAGCCATGTGACCTTGGGCAAGTCACTTAACCCCAATTGCCCTGCCTTCCCCCCTCCAAAAAAAGCAAAAAAAAAAATTCACAGTCCTTTTCCTCAAGGAGCTATTTTGGGGATTTTTTCGGGATACATCGTGTCAATACACAAATGAATACAGACATTCTGAAGACAAAGACAATCTGAATAAGTACAGAAGTCATGAAAGGCTTCCTGCAGACCGTGGCATGGAAGCTGAGCCTTGCAGTGAGCTAAGCCTTCTAAACTTCTCCAGCTGTGAGGAAGGTGAGAAGGTCATTGCAGCAGGGGATAAAAGGACCACTATCAAAGAAGGTCCACAGTGTCAGAAGACCTAGGCTGATCTCTGCTAACATTAGAGACAGCAATTTCAGTCAGAAGGTGGGGTTAGAAGCCAGATTTCAGGCAATGAAGACGTTAGTAGGTGTTAAGAACTGAAGACAAGTGTGGATGGCTTTTTATAGATGCTTGGCTGTTAAAGGTAGAAGAAATGGGATGGCAGGTAACAGCACTTCAGGGTCTTGAGAGGGTTTCTTTGATTTTTAGGATAGGGGATGCCAAGGCATACATGTGCTTCTAGGCATCAGGACGGTGTCGAGTAAATGAGATATGTAATTCAAAAGAGTTTGACTTTCCTGTTCACATGGAAAAAGCCAAGAGAAGTAAGAATGACCCTTGCTTAGAGCAGACTGTGATGGGCAGATGGACTTAGAGTTGGCCTGCAGATGCAGACTGTGAACTGAGAAATTGTGTAGTGACTGAAAGCTTTTCCTTGGCACAAAGGCCACCCATATTATATACTGTGAATCAGCCTGAGGACCTGGAGGGGTGCATGGTGGGTGGGAGTAGGATGTGGTACCTGATCAGCCCCTGTATTAGCCTGTTTAGAAAGTGCCAGCCCCACTCACGCTTGGGAGGCTGATGGGAGCCTATCGACTGGGGCAGGCCTGGTCAGAGCACTGCTTGGGAGCGTCGCTGTGGGGTCTCTGGAGGGCGGATTAGACAGGAGCAGACTGAAGGCCACAGATGGAACACAAGGGGTTTGTTTGACCGTTTCCAGGTCTTCATAGTTTAGTTGTCCTTTAGATATGGAGTAAAAATACTTGCTTTATAATGTGACTTGCTGTGGTCTGTTATATTAGTATCCAAGTGGAAGTCGGTAAATAAGGTAAGTAATTTAATTATAGCATCAAAACAGTTTTTGCTGGTTGCCTCCTCAATCAGTATATTTATTCCAGAAGCTGATGAACTATTTTAATTATCAGAAACTTTTTATAAGGGAAAGTGTAACTAATAACATAATCACATTTTGAACATCTACGTCGTTCTTGTACTTAATTGGTCTAAATAAGTCACCTCGGGTTTCAAACAAAGTGACCTTTTGTCAGGAAGGTTTTAGAGCAGAGTCCTCCATTGGAAGGTGCCGTGGAGAAAAGTGTGTGGAGCCTTGGGTTTGGAGCTGGGCAGAAGTGGCTTCAGGTGCTCTTTAGGTGTAGGAGCTGTGCCACTCCAGTCACGTCTTGCTCACCATGTGGAAAATAGAGGCATTGAGCTTGGGGGCTTCTTTGGTACCTTCAGCCCAGATCTGTAATCCTACTTTGATAAAGGCCTTCAGCGAGGTGGCCTGAGACTGCTGACCACTCTGAGATTCTTTGGTTTTATGTGAAAAACAGAAGGTATTCTCTGGTTCTCCAGATTGCATGGTCGATGTGGATGAGTCTCAGAGTCCAACCCCTGAATGTGTCTGTTGTTGCTTTGGCTTCATGTGCAGTGACTTTGATTGTTGAAGCGTGTGTCTTTTTAACCGAATTGCTGCCTCTGCTTCTTTGATGATGGTGATAACAGTAGTGACAGGTAGCATTTACGTAGCACTTTAAAGTTTGCAGAATGCACTAAACACATGATCTCACAACAGCCCTGGGAGGTAGGTACTCTTATCATCAACATTTGACAGTTGAGGACACTGAGGCGGAGCTGAAACATCTTGCTCAGACTCACACAGCTAGTACTTGTCTGCGACAAGATTTTAACTTGTCTTCCTGACTCCAGGTCCAGTTCCACTGCACCACCTGTCATGACTTTGTCACTGCCCTCATCCTTGTGGAAATGTATGTTTATAAGATCCTGCCAGCTCCAAAATGCTCATCGTTCTTTCTAGCAGGTTTTTTTGTGGGTTTTTTTTTTATTTTTATTTTTTGCTGGTAGAGAAATTTTGGTTTACCCATGTTTTTGAATCATGTACGTTTTTTTTAAAAAATCTCCTTGTGAATGTAATATAAACATTGAGTGGCACTTTATCTGCCATGCAGGCTTACAAAAAGGCTGTCATTTTAGTGATAAGTGTTTTGCTAACTTCCTATAAAAACGACCATTCCATTTTCAGACACGTTTACCGGACATTTCCAGCAGTATATTCTGTGTCCAGAATGAAAACCTGTGTTCGGGCTGGATGGAGGAAGAGACGAGGAGCAGGGGAGCTAAGACAGACTATTGAGAACAGAGGCCGCTAGTGTGCAGAAAACTCATTCTCTTTCATCACAGGACGAGGAACAGAGATAGGGAAAAGAACAGTAAGACAGGCTAGAGGAAGACACAGCCATCATGGCTGTTGATGGGGATATGATACATTCACTTTTTTTTTTTTTTTTGGAGGTAGAAGGGCAGGGCAGTTGGGGTTAAGGGACTTGTCTGAGGTCACACGGCTAGTAAGTGTTAAGTGTCTGAGGCCAGATTTAAACTCAGATCCTCCTGACTCCAGGGCCGGTGCTCTCTTCATTGTGCCACCCAGCCACCCCCTACATTCACTCTCTTTTTTTTCTTTTTTGGTGGGGGAAAGGCAGGGCGATTGGGGTTAAGTGACTTGCCCAAGGTCACACGGCTAGTTTTTTGTGTTAAGTGTCTGAGGCCGGATTTGAACTCAGGTACTCCTGATTCCAGGGCCAGTGCTCTATTCACTGCGCCACCTAGCTGCCCCTCCACATTCACTCTTAAAATGAAAGCCAATAGCACAGTGGATCAGAAAGCAAGATCCAGCATTATGTTGTTTGCAAGCAGCATTGTTGAAATATAAAGATTCATTCAGAATAAGGAAGAGGGGGGGCGCAAAATCTCTTATGTTTCAGGTGAACTAAAAAAAGCAGGGGCAACAACTGTGATTTCAGACAAGGCGATGATGAAAATAGGCACAATAAAAAAAATAAGCTGGAAGACTACAGTACTCTCAAAGCTGCCATAGATAATAAACCAATACTGATGCCCAATAAAGAAGTGTTGAATGTCGTAGTATTTAAGCTGTTAAAGAAAAAATTAACCAAGTTGTAGGAAGAATTAGAGAGTATAGCTGTAATAATGGGGAACCAAAGGGTGTCTTTTTTACATTTAAACAAATTTAGCAAAAAACAAATAAGAAAGAAGGACCTGAATAAAATTTTAGAAGAGTTCAAAATGTTACTGAATGGAAACAGAAAGAAATTTATATATTTTGCAGCTGGGCATGACACCTTTACAAAAATTAACCATGTTTTCAGGCCACAAAATCTCCACAAACAATTGAGGAAATATCAAACACATCCTTTACTGACCATGGTACTACAGAAGTTATATTTTATAAAGGGCCTTTGAAGAAAGGATTAAAATTAATCAGAGACTAAATAACTTAGTCCTAAAGAATTGTTGGTTGAAAGATCAGATCATAGAAACAAAACATAGTCTTATTAAAGATAATGACAACAGTGAGACAGCGTATCAGAATTCTTGGGATGAAGCTTTTAGCTAAACACATTCATCAACAAAAGAAAAAAAAACAGGTCAATAAATTGGGTATACAACTAAAAAAAGCCTAGAAAGCCAACAAATCAAAAAACTCAAACCAAACAACAAAAAAAAATAGAAATCCTGAAAAATCAAAGAAGAGATGAACAAAATTAAAACCAAGAAAAGTTGTGAGGGGCCTCAGATTGCCTAGTTTAACCCTTTGGCTGTGGACTCACAACCTTACCACTAGAAGGGCTTTAGACTAGGTACCGTCAGGTCATGCCCTTGCCTTACAGATGCAGAAACAGAGACTGAGGGGGGTTAAGTAATTTGTCCTGTAACACGAGTAAGACAACTGAGGCAGGATTGCCACTGATCCGGGTCAGGAGCTGGTTTGAAGGTGGGGTGGAGGGGCACTAATGAGATAATCAAGCAATCGTTAAGTACTCTTGATCAAAATACAAGAAGAAAGTCAGATTGGATCAAAGATGAGAGAATTCAGAACAGTTGGAGATGAAATGAGGGAAATGGTCAGAAAATTAATTCAAACATTAACTAAACTGGGAAAATTGGTAAAAGAAGGGATTTTTCCAAACTCTGTGATGAAAATGAGCATTATATGGAAGGGAGGTAAAATAGAGATTTTTCTAAGAAGGTTAAGGGTACAGAAAGGATGCCCATTGTCACCATTGTTATATGATATTTTCTAGAACTGCCAGATACAGTAATATAATAAGAAAATGAAATGGGGGGAATCACCATCGGTAAAAGAGGTAGCAACTGTGGGCTTTTTGCAGAAGATTTGATGGTCTCTCCAGAGTACTCAAATGAGGCAAATAAAAAAATCAACTCAAAGAATAGTTCCAGCCGGGTTGTAGTACATAAAATAAATCCAAATCAATTCTCAGCCTTTCTCTGTATCTATGCCTCCCCCCCGCCCAAGCCCAGTTTATTAAAAATAAGAGTAATGCCTAAATTATTTTTCTTTGGTCAGTGCCATACCTTGTCATTATGAAAGGATTACTTTGCAGTTAGAAAAAATAAAATTCATCTGGAAGTACAAAAGAGCAAGAATCTCAAAAGAAAAATGCAAAAAATGGCAAAGAGGGAGACCTAGCGATAGATCTCAAGCTATACGGCAAGGTAGCGGTTGCAGCGATCGCCGTATTGATTAAGGGAACATGTGAGAATAATGTGAATGACCCCAAAGACCCCAGCCTCTTGGGGAAGGGCTTGCCGTTCGACAAAACCTCCCAGAAAAAGCAGACTGCCTTGTGGCGGCTCTCACCGCAGAAAGCTCTAGACGCTCCAGGACTCGAATAAGAAATGTCCTCGAAGCTTTGTTCTGCTGTGGCCTTTACTTCTGGGTTGTGTGTCTGTCCTGGGCTTTGATTCTGAACCGGCGCGTGGTGCAGCATGGGAATCTAAACCTGATTTCTGCCAAACTGCTTTCTGGTATTTCTAGCAATTCCTGTCAAGAAGATGGGGAGGCCTTTCCCCAGTGACTTTGTGAAGTTTGTGAAGCACGGAGCTGCCGTTCTCATTTACTTCTCTGTTCTGTTCCACTGATCAGCTTTTCTGTTTTGTGATCTGTACCCCTACCACTTCTTAATCTGTGGCGAGGTCTGGTAAGACTATGCCTACGGTACTCTATACCCCCTTGTTTGCCATTTCTGATTATTCCCCTCAAGAGTCTATATTTGTGTTCCTCCAAATGAATTGTTACTTTTGTTAGATCTCTTAAAGATCCCCTTGATAATTTGATATAACCCTAAATCAGTAAATTAATTTATGTAGTGCTGTCATTTTTGTTATATTGTTACGTGTTATACTTGTTATATTGTGAGATACATGTTATGTGTGTTACATTGTTACATGTGTATCTTCCACCCGTTTGCCTTCCTTTTTTTTCCTGTGCTGTTTTGTAGTTGTACTTTAATTTTTTAAAAAAGAAACATTAACATCGCCGTCTCGATTGAGATTGAGTTGAATAAAAACAAGGAGAGGGCTGTGGAGTGTTCAGAGAGCACACTTCTGGGCTTCTGGGCTTCTCCTTGAGCATCTCTGTGGAAATCTCTGCTCATCCATTTCCTCATATATAAATTGAAGGGGTTGGATTGGGGAACCCTCAGCTTTCTCCCAGATCTTCGACTGACATTTTAGTTGTGGTGAAGGGTCATGGGGAACCATATAACTTCTTTTAATTTCATTTTTTTAAAAACAACTTTAAAAAAGTTTACAGACCTAATTGTAATGGTATGATGACTGCTACCCTAATGCTTTTCTTTTGTCCAGATGCACCCTTTCCTTTAATACCTTGCTTTTCCCATATCCTTACCCGCTTAGGTGGCAGTTTTCAATGTGCTGTGACCTAGGTTTTTGCCTTTGATTTTTTTTTTTTTCTTTTGATTTTGCTTTCACAATCCCAGCTGCGCTCTGGGCAGTGGCTTTCATCCATGCACTCTGCTTTGCATTTGGCTGTTTTATGCCCTTTAGGTTTTTTCCGTTTTTTATTTTCTGTGATTGGTATTTCTTTGTTTAATTCAGGTTAGAATTGCCCCTACTGTCACTACCTGGAGTAACAAAACTCCTACTGCCCTTCCCAGCCATCCACCTGCAGCCTCTCCCTCTGATCTACAGGTATCAGCTTTATTATTCCTCTTTGAGAGATCCTTGATTCGCTTAGATAGATCCCCCAGGCTCTCTGCTGTGACCCCAGTTTGCCTGCTTGTTGCATCTTAATGCTTTTAGGAGCTAGGAACTTGGTTTTTAATATGATTTGTTTCCCCCCTAACCCTCTTCTCTCCCTGATAAAGTCTCGCTTAAGCTCTGGGCACGGCCTCCCCCAGGTGACTGAATCCGGAACAGTGTTGGCTATGGTTTTAATAGTTCCCACCGTCTGATGGCCATTGCTGAAGATGGCTTTTGAACAGTGATCTTTACTTAAATTTCAAGGGAAGCAAAAGTTGCTTCATAGCATTTAAATTGATTCCTTGACTTGGGAGTCCTTACTAGAAAGGAAGAGATGGAAAGTGTTAGAGGCTTTTCACAGTCACCACTGATCTCTGTGACAAGCGCTGCTGCCGGTCTTACACCTCACGACGCTGTGTTATTTACTCTCGGCTTCTAGTTGCCCTTCTCTGTTCTCATATTGAGATTGCTCAGAATACCTGGCTCCAGAATCCTGAGGCAGAGTGTGCAGTAACATAGTGGTGCTTTTGCTAATGGAAGATCTTTATTGACGGGAACTCACGGCCCCAAATAAGAAACCTAAAGACGGGCTCATGATATCCTTGATGCCAGACCCAACCTTTCTCTCATTTCCCAGGGAGAAAATCCTCCACCTCCAGGTTTCATTATGCCAGGACCTGCTAATCCTAACATGGCACTTCCACAGTCCACCTCCTCGGGCCACATGTACACACAGGTACCATCTTATCCGCAGCCGCAGAGTAAGTAATGATCCCTGAAATCCCCCTTTCCTAGCATGACATGACCAACTCAGTGCCTACTTTCTCTGGTGCTCCAGAGCTGTCTGGAGACTTGTCAAGTAAAGAAGAGTCCATTTAGGACTCCCTCAGACTTTGCTGCGCTGAATCCCCATTTCCCTAAAAAAAGTAAGTTTCAATCAGCGTGTCAGAGACTAGCTGCTAGTAAGTCAGAGAGCCAAGACCAACAGATTGAGGCAGGCTCCTGTTGGGACTTCATCTGAACTCAGTTCATAGCTATCTAGCTATTTTTGATACAAGACACATTTCTCTAGCAGCGCTTTCCAACTCAAAAAGACCACCCGTCTGGACGCCAGGATCCAGCGGGTGGGCCTGATGTACTTCGTTTTAAAATGTGATGTTATCTTTGTTATGTTGTTTTTAAATGTATGTTGTTAATGTTCCCCAATGACATTTTAGCCTAGTTCAGACAGCACTTATGAGTGTTATGGCAGCCGCAGGCCCTGTGTTATAGTACATGTTCCTTTACTCCTGGAGAGATTGTGCTGGATTATTCCAGGGGAATAAGTAAACCCTGAATGAGTGACATTTATTTCTTAGGAAGTGACTACTAGAAAGGTGCTCACTAGAGCTAGAATACTGGTCAAAACAAGGGGGAATTGATCAGAAGGAGATGGAGGGGGAACGGGGTGTGGAAGGGAGACTGTCAAGGAGAGAGCCATGATGAAAAGGGAAATGATTTTCAAAATCACAAAAAGGAAGAAAGCCAGCTGAAAATGAGGCATTATATAAGTCCCTAGTGGGAGATTGTCTGGGTATGTCATTTCTTTAACATTGCTTAATAATAATAGGTGTAAACTAGAATTTATCTAGCCCCTTTTCTGCAGAGATCTCCATATTGTCCATAAGTATTTCAAGCCAAGCCTACTCTCGCTTTTGCATGGAAAGACTTTGATCACATGTTCTACCTACATAGTATCATCTGGAGACCAAGAGATAGCTCTATAGTTTTGGTTTTTTTCAAAATAGAAGAAAAGGTAAGCTCCTTGTAGCACTCAGCTTTAGTAATTAGATTTTTTATAGCTAGGATGAATTTGGAATCTGCAGGTTTCAAATGTGCCTAATGGCTTAAAAAAGAGGATCCTGAAACATTTTATGATGCTATCACAGTCTTATGAAAGAGAAAAGACATGTGAAGGTTATCATACCAGGTGAAATATTCATTTTTATTGTAATGTTGGTTTTTGTATGAACTGGCAAGTAATAAATCTCTCTCTCTCTTCCTTTTTCATGTAGCATATCAGCCAACTCAGCAGTATACATTCGGAGCAGGGGGACCAGCAATGTATCAGCCACAGCAGCCCACCCCTCTTCCTGCTTCAAATGCTTACCCTAGTCCTCCTTACATGCCCTCTTCTTCTTCCCATTCTGGGCAGTCTCCGATCTATGCAGCCCAGCACCAGGCCTCTCCAAATACTCCCAGCTCTATGCCTGCTTTTGCTCCTCCCCCTTCTGGAGCGTCCTTCCAGCATGGCGGGCCAGGCGCTCCACCATCCTCTACTGCTTATGTCCTGCCTCCTGGATCCACAGGTACACTGCCTGCTACCAGTGAGCTGCCTGCGTCCCAAAGAACAGGTCTGCGCTTGGTTTGCCTGCCTTCCCCCTCCTTCCCTTTTTTTTTGTTGGCCATGGCTGGGGGGTGATTTCTAATTTTTTTTTAAAACTTTGGTTGAATGTGAGGATTTAGCTGCAGGTTTTCAGGATTTATTCTCCCATGTTTCTGTTAACAGGATATTCCCTGTAGAAACTCTAGTTGTTAAGGGAGTGGCCCTTGAGGGCGTCTGAGCTGTAAACGGCATAACCTTTGCTGGGTCATCCCCGTCAGTTGGGAGACCCCACTCAAGTTAAACTCTTACTGAAGCAAAATGTGCCATAGTCTTCAGGGTTTAATTCCCTTACAGACATGACTTAGGACTTAGGAGCAGGTGTCTTTAATGAAAGGGGGGATAAGGAATGGACCTGAAAGTTCATAGGTTTAGGGAAGTCCTAGACAAGGAAAATTCCTCTCCCAGTACTGGTTGGCACCTTCTCCTCAGCTCACAGACCTGAAAGGTGAGCCCAGGCCACATAGGCAGTGTGCAAGGTGGGGCTTAAAACTCAGGGCTTCCACCGTCCCACATTGTCTCCATAGAATATTGGATGAACAGGCCAGGAAAGGGATAAATGGGACCATCTGATCTAACTCCTTTTACAGATGGACAGACTGAGGCCCCAGGATGCTAAGACTTGTCTACCCAGAGTAGTGCAAGGAAGAAAACCCATTCCAGGGTGGGAGTCTCAGTTCTCTGCCTTGAGAGCCAGTATTCTCTGCACTTCCCAAAGCCCCTCCAAATATAGGTTGTGCTAAGAAAAAAAAAAAAGCAGGGGCCAGGTAGCAGCAACCTGGTGCTCCGAGTCAGTGCTGTGTATATTTGGAACTTGCTGTCCTGCAGCCTGGGGGCAGCTGCTACTCTGGTCTCTACTATCGACTGGAGCAATTTTCTGTTTTCTTTGCTTAGCAATATCTGTCATGTATCAATTTTCCAGTTTATTTCAAAGATATGTTTTAGCACAGGATTTGATTAAATGAACATGGAGCCAAATTACCTCCATTTCTGTGGTAATAATTTGAAAGGCTTTATGGGAAATTGTTCCTAAAATCCCACTTCTCTAAAGATTATTCATTAGTTAAGTACCAAAAGTATACACATATATTACATAAATTAGCCAATAGGAATTGAATATGTATGTAAAGGTATACTATTAAACACTCAGGTGTTTTGGGGTGGAGAGGAGAAAGGGGTGCATTTAAACAGTTGTCAGAAATATTTAATTTAGGATTTGAATTTTGGCTTCAGTTTTCCTTGTGAAGTAAAAACTAAATCTCTTAAATGAAAGCAAGCTAGCTCATGGCTACCAAATAGAGTTCTGATTGATCTTGTCCTAAATTTAGCCCACAGGCATTTTACAGTTTGATAGAACTTCAGAAATTGTTTAGCAGCCCCACAGTATTCTATGTACACGTCAGGTTAATTTTCAAAATATTGAAGGTGCTCCAGCCTGCCTGCCTGTATTCAGGGTAACTTCACACCGGTCTGACCCAAAGAGGGTGACCTTTCTGGGCCTTGGCATGCTTGGAGGCCTTGGCTGCTGTGTTACTTGTTGCATGGTAACGCTTCCGTCTAACCTTTCTTTGTTTACTAACAGTACTCTGAAGCACTTTGTGTAGGCTGTCTAAGCATGACTTTGAAGCTGTCATTTTGGCTCTAGGCTGCTGTGGCAGGTGTGAGGATCATGGTTTTGTACAGAGCTGGGAAGTTGTCTTGTCAGCTCCTGGCTTGAGAACACTATTCGCCAATGTCTAAACTAGCACTCTGCAATCTCTAGCAAGACTGAACCAGAACATCCCATTTTGGGGGTTTGGAAAAGCCATTGTTATTTGGACAGGTGACGGTCAACAAATACTTATTGCACCGCTCCTCAAGGCACAGTGCTGTGCCCCGGACTGTGTGAGGAGCGGTCCCTCCTTCCAAGAAGCAGAAGCTCTAATAGAGAAGATCAGACGCATCAGCAGCTTAAGGCAGCGGCCAGGTTCTTGTCTTCAGTCGTATCTGACACTTCATGGCCCCATTGGGGATTTTCTTGGCAGAGACACTGGAGAGCTTTGCCATTTCCTTCTCCAGCTCATTTTATAGATGAGGAAATTAAGGCAAATAGGGTTAAGTGACTTAGATCTAGGGTCACACAGCTATTAACTGACTGAGTTTGGATGTGGCCTCAGGTCTTCCTGACTCCAGGGCCAGCACTGTATTCACTGGGCCACCTAGCTACCTTGTTTGCCTCAGTTTCCTCATATGGAAGATGAGCCAGAGAAAGAAATGGCAGGCCACTCTAGCAGGCCTGTACTACATACAGCCTGTGGGCCACTTGCGACCCACCAAAGCGGCCCACAGGTTAGATGTCGTACAAGCCTGGTTTATATTCTCTACATTTTTTGTGGGCCGCCTGAAATCCTTTGGTGGGAGCAAGCAGCCCTGTGTTGTACAGGCTTGCCCTAAGGGAACTTTGCACAGTCAGTTTGGCAGGCGGCAAGTGGCACATGAGCTGTAAGCAGCCTGTGATGTTGTACAGGCCTGCACTCCAGGATCCTTGCCAAGAAGACCCAGATACGGTCACAAAGAGCCAGACGGTACCAGACAACAATGGGCTTCCCTGTAGTCAGACAGGGTGTAAGTGCTACAAGCTAAATGCCATAGACTTGCACTTTGGTCCAACAAACACGTGTTAAGTGCCTGTAGTGTTTAAACACTGGGCCTTGGCCTAGGGGAAGGCATCCTGCAACATGCCAGCCTTGAGCTGACCCCATCAGTAGACAGGAATGGAAGGAGGGCAGTCTCCTTCCACAAAATGGCATAAGTCGAGGTGAAAACTCACCATGCCTATTTGGGTGTGGGGAATAGTCCAGCTGGTCGAGAACATGAGGTCCAGTTGGCCCCCCAAAGCTTAGCAAACTTCCCGTGATTTCAGATCTCTTCTTGGGCTCAGAGACAGAGACATTGTTCCCAGACAGCACTACGTCCACTTTCTCTCATGTCCCCCAACACGCTGGTCCAGGGAGTGGGCAAGAAATTGAATTATTCTTGGCTCTCCATTGCTCTTTTTAGCAACATCACTTGGCAGTGCCTCCTTTGTTGAGGCCTATGCTGCTTGGATTTATTACCCAATCCAGAGATGTTATCTGTTGTCCCTTGGAGAGAGAGAGAGAGAAAGAGAGAGAGTGTGCGCACACGCGTGTGTGTGTGTGTGCATGTGTGTGTGTGTTTGTGCAGGTGTACACGGATGAGTGAGGTTGGCTTTTAAGACTTCATAAAAAGGGATTTTATGTTATATAATAGATTTAATTACAAGCAGCACAGGAGAGTAGAGAGAATGAACCTTGCTGTCGGGAAAACCTGGGTTCGGGTTCCACTTGTGATCACATAATGTCTCTGTGACTGTGGGTAAATCCCTGGTCTCTCAGAGCCCAGGGCCACGTGGTTTGGTGAACTGAATCTGCCCTAGCATTGCCCTTGTTGGTGAAACCGCAGGTGCGGATCCCCTCCCAGTCCTCTCTCCTTCCAGCTCGGTGCTAGAAGGCTAGGGCTTTGGTTCTTGGCCCAACGCCTTTGGCTTGAGAACATAGTAGCCCTGAAGGTTCAGATTTGTGTTGGGGGCAAACCCTGAATCTTTATATTTCTTGATTTGGGTGGTTGTCACCCATATTCAACTTCAAAATCCAGGTGACCTTTGCATTGACTAGCTTCAGGCCTCCATTCTATTACTAGGCATTCTGATTTAATTCTTCAAGGGAGCATCTTGGACACCAACACCAGAGTAACCTTATAAACAAAGCAATTGCTCAGGCCCCTGCACTAATAGGATTCCCCAGTTGTGCTTTGGAGCTCTCTGGGGGCCAAAAAAGGTCTTCCAGTGGATGTGTATTGAGTCCACTCCATGTCATACCCACATGTATGGTATGACTGCTGAAGCCCCAGAGTTTCCTCATTGGGGTCATTGGCAGTGCCCTGGGCTGTCTAACATTTCAGTATTTTTATCTGTGGCAAATATCATACTGAAAATTTATTAGAACCATGTAACTGCCCCCAAAGAGTGCCTTTTAGAATTGCTTTAACTACTGCAAATGTTCCCTTTAAGAAATGATAATGCAGATACCCTAGATGTGACATGATCGTTGAAGGAGTGCCGTCTCTTAGTGGATAGCACTGGCTTCCTCAGTCTAGTGGGAAATAAACCATCGTTTTGAAACAGTGTTAAGCTGAGAAAAGTGAGGTTCGAAATGAAATGAGATTCATTCTTTCCTAGGAGAATTGAACTGACTAGAAGAAAATTCTGTTTCTAGGTTGACTAGGACAGACATGGCTTAAATTTATTCACTTCACCCAGAAACAAATAATTTTCTCAGTTATAAGACATTTCATATTTCATAGTGAAAGATCTACCTTAAGTGTATAAATGAGCTCAATGTTGGGAGGAGGTGGGGACTAGGATAGGTTTTATATATATATACATATATATATATTTTGGGGCAATTTTCAAGGTTCATATTATTATTTGAGTGACTTACATTTTGTTTGCAGAGTATCAGTCTACTCAAGACCAGGCCTCTATGTTGGAAGGTGAATTGGATGTAGAATACATCTTTTGGAATCTTTAGATCACCAAATGAAATGAATGAACAGACATTCCCATAATGCATGCAAATTTCCAAACTGATCAAATCCTAAATCAGAGCAATCTTGTTTTGCCTTGGATTTCCTGAATGAATCAAATTCCAAAACTGATCATGTTTATATAATAACCTCAGACTTTCTAACCCACCTCCTCCTTCCAAATTCTTTCCATCATATATGAATTACATTCAACAGAGGTTCTAAAATTATGTTCAGGGTGATGTTTCTGGAAAGGGATTTTGGAGACAGTGATTTCCTTCTAAAGAGGGGGTGGGGTGTAGTGGGCAGAGCGCTGGACGTGGAGTGGGACAGCCTCAGGCTGATGCCTGCCTCACCTGATGTGGGGCCTTGGGCCTCTCACTTAACCTTGGCTGGCAGCGGTTTCTTCTTCTCTGAAGCGGGAATAATAATCATTGCCTTGCTTACCTTGAAGATGGGGTAACGAGCAAGATAGTGTATACAAAGCCCCTGATGGAAACTTGATCAAACCCCAACTCAGTGCTTACCTGTGCTGTCTTTCTAAGATGAGTGAGAGGCTTCAAGTAGGAGCAGGAGATGGAGGAGGAGGAGGAGGAAGGACGGACAGGGAGGAGAGGGAGGAGCTGACTGACCTTTGATTGTTAGGACTACATTTCACACTCCTGTTTCCCCCTAAGTATTACATCAGTTATACATGTGCGCTTATGCAGAGTGTATTTCCATATTTGCTGGGGGGTTTTTTAAAGCAAGAAGAATAAAGAATGAGAACATGGTGCTTCCATTTGCACTCTGTTCACCAGCTCTGTGGAGGCAGAGGAATCCTTTGGAATGGTCTGGGGTCGCTTTGATCAGAGCAGCACCATCTTTCACAGCTGATCATGATTACAACATTGTTGTTACTGTGCACAGTGATGTTGTAGTGCTTGTTGCTTCGCTTTGCACCAACAGCTTCAGTTTAAACACAGCTCTGTTTGTCTATTTAAATAGAATTAACTTTAAAGACCAGATTGTCACAAGAGCTGCCTTGGAGTGTCCAAGAGGACCGTGCAGTTCAGTTCACAAGCTCTGTGTTTGGAAGTTTTCCTGTAGGTTAGAGCAGGGTTTTGCACAGGATCACACCTTTAGAGCTGGAAACGGACCTCAGAGGCCTTAGAAACAGAGACTCTTGAGAGTCACAGGGGAGGGTGGCAATCCTCCCTCTGACAAGAGGGGCCTGTGCCTGCTGCATGAGGCTGTGTGGGCCAGCTCTCTCACCAACAAGTATTCACTTCTCAGCACTTTCTCCCTTTGTTCCTTGCTCCTTCTCTGGGGCCAAACAGAACAGGTCAAATCCTTCCCTCCTGATGCTCACGCAGAGCTAAAATTGGCCCACCACCTGCTGGCATATAACCTCAGGAGCCAAGAATGGTGTTTATGTTTTTAAATAGTTTTGTTGTTTTTAGGCTGTAAAAGTCATAGGACGTGCTTTACCAAAAGCATTGTTAAAATTTAGGTGAATTACGTTCCTCTCCTAGTTGAAAGATCCATCCTAGAATCTTCCCAGTTTTCAAATTAATTGGATCATGGTGTGCAGGCTCTACGTGCCTTTTTTGAACATCAGGATAACATTTGCTCTTTTCCTGTCACTCCTGTTTTCCCTGTTCTATCTTTTTTATCTTCAACATCAGCTCCATTAGTCATTTTTGCTTTGTTATTTTCCATCTCAAAGCCCTGTTCAGAGAAAACAGACACAGATTAAGAGTTGAGAAGCCCTGGCCAGGGAGTCTGACTCCCTCCTTTGCAGAGGAAGGCCGAGAAAGGTGGCTTGTCTTCCTTAGACTGCTGCAGCTAGTCAGTGTCTGAGGCAGGACAGAAGCCAGCTCTTTCTGACTCCCAAGTCCAGCGCTCTGGTGTTTAAAGTTTAATCGTTTTATTTTCTAAAGGAAATTCCCTTCATTTTCTGTTATAGGACCTCAGAATGGTTGGAATGACCCACCAGCTTTGAACAGAGTTCCTAAGAAGAAGAAGGTACTAGATGGAAGCAGTGACATCCTTCTCCCCAGGGCATGCAGAGATCCCACAGAGAAGAAAATTGGCCATCTGGTCTGTTTAAAGGGCATGTCAGTGCCATCTCTCAGACCAGTGATGGAATGACCATTGTAAAGTGGGATAAGCAAACCTCCTACTGATTTTAACATCATGAACTAACGAGCCTTTTTTAGAGGAAAAGTTGTCAAAGCCATCCGTGTTTTGTCCTCTGAAAACTTGTAGATGTGCTTGTAGATGGTCTAAAAACAAGAGTCTAAAATGTCAGGGATGGAGTTTTTGGGGGTATTTAGGTCTTTAGGTTTTGGTGCTGAGCAAAGATTGGACAGTTATGTATTAAACCCCTTGGAGGCTAAGCAGTAAGATTGTGAGTGAGATTATGACCATCTTTTAGCCAAGTGATGAAACGGAATCAGATGAGAAGCAGACCAGAGAGTTCTGGGACTGAAGGGCACTTCAGATGCCATCTAGACCAGTCTGTAACCCACAGAAATGCCCTCCACCACATAGGCAGCAGATGGTTGGTCATCTAGGTGTCTCTGGAAGAACTCCAGTGAGGGATTCCCCGTCTTGGGTAGCTCTAAATGTGAGCAAGACTGTCCTGGCACCAGCCCTGCGTTTGCCTCTTTGCCACTCCCACCTGCTCTTGTGTTCTTCCCATAGTAATTATCAGCATTATCAAAGGTGAAGTGGCCTCTCCTGGCCTCATTGGCCTCCCTAGTCCTAGGATATGTAGAAGTGAATCAGTCTGAATTCAGTGGCTCTCTAACAAACATTCAACACTTGGATCATTTTTAGTGTTTGCAGGTGCCCAGGGTGCTTACAAGATACTAGGGAGACAGTTGAGATAAGACTTAGTTCCTCCCTGCAGAGCTGGCCGTCTGGTAGGGATAAACTAACAGGACATGCCATCGGTGAGTTTGAGAGTGACAAGACAGAGGACGTTGTAAGGGAGGGTCATTGCTGATCATGGAAATCCAGGAAGCCTTCTTGAGGAGGCAGTATTTGAGTTTGGCCTGCTTAAGAAATGAAGAGAGGGAGGGGCTCAGCATTCCTGATGGAGGCAGAAGTCAGTGTGATCCCAATATGTGTTCAGGGAGGGCCTTGCCCTTGGGGGCTGGAAAAGGGAGGGCTGGGAATGGAGGAATGGGACGGAACAAGGCTGGAGGTGTGTGCACATGCCAGCCGTCTTCCAAGTATAATCCACCCAGTGATAATGTCAGCCTCACAAGGTATCTCTTGGAAGGCAGGTTCTAAACATGCAGCTGTTGGTCTGTGTCAGAGGTGTGTTTGTGGACCTTAGAAATTGGTCACCTGGCCCCTTTTCATTCTGAGAGAATTGTAACATTCCTTTTAATCCTACTCTTGTATTTGTGTTTTGATTTTTACAAGATCCCAGAAAACTTCACGCCGCCTGTACCCATAACGTCACCAATCATGAACCCACTGGGTGAGCCTCAGTCGCAGATGCAGCAACAGCAGCCCCAGCAACCCTCTGTTCCAGCACCGCTCTCAGGACAGGCCCCGTTCCAACAACCCCATCTTTCAGGGAGCCAGCCCATCCTGCAGAACCCCTTTCACGGCATGCAGCAGCCCCTGCAGCCTGCCATCCCTCCACCTTTCTCAAAGCCTAGTGTGGAGGGTGCCCCCGGAGCTCCAATTGGAAATACCATCCAGGTAATCAGAGGAGTCTGCAGCCCAGTGTTTTGAGCTAAATGCCTGAGATGTTTTCAAATGTGAACCATGTAAGCCATGGAATAGTCCTTTGAATATTGACCATGTCTGTAAGAACTGCAGAGATGAGAGGGTATGTGCACGGGGTCCAGCAATGATGTTCTGCCTCCTACAGGTCTACACTCTGTTGTTTTCTGTTTGTTTCATGCTGGCTATGATCGCGGCTCATTCTTCTGTCTCAAGCTCCTATACAGAAACCTTTCAAAAAGAAAGGTGGATCATAACATTTAATAAACAGAAAGTTGTATTTGTTATAGCATAAAATATGACCCCTTGGGGCAAGCCCATGTGTTTGGGAGGAATGGTTTGAGGCTCTCCAGAAGGTAAAGGATGAGTACTTTTATTCAGCCTCACCTTGTGTGTTTGGCGTGTCATGGTAATATGAGACAGTGGGATGGCGGCTTTTTAGGGAGCACAAGGAAGCCTCCACGCCGTACTTCACATCCAGAGCCTGCCTTTTGTGAGGTGGCAGTTTTAGATCCTTTTCACAGCAGTGGATGAGGAATTAAAGGATTTTTCTAATGGGGACGAGCCAACATTTGCTGTTTTTCAAAGGTGTGGAAAATTACTTCCTGCAAATGTTGAAGTGAAGCCTTGCTGCCTTGTCACGTGTCCTACACAACTCCAGATGCATCCAGTCAGTCCTGTTCCTGCCCAATGTGCCCCCTGGGGTTCGGGTTAGTTACAGAGACAGTCCGGAGGTTTGAGCCATAGCCAGGTGCCAGCGTCCACCCTTGGTGATGCAGATTGACTTGAGATGTGGGAGGAGCTCTGACTGTGTTTGTCCTCCAAGTTTGGTGCCAGTGGCACACAGATGCCTTTACTTGCTTAGCAAGAATAAGGGCTCATGGGAGCCCTTTGGCCTCCCCATCTCATTAAGGTGATGTCCCACCCCTTCTCACTCCAAGGGCCATGTTTGCTTGAGGCATAGTCGGTCCTTGGTACCAGCCCAAGAAGCCATGATGTGGGGTGTGGGCCAGAGACTTCAGCTAATTCTTTAAATTTTTCCAAGTCCTTGAATAAGCCTGTATTATCAGCGTTAGGTCAGGCCAGGAGGACACCTTCATTCAGAACCGCTACACTGGAAGCCCAGACCAGTCTTGGGTACCAGGAATGTGGCACGCCGATACGGCAGGGCTCTAAAGCCGTGGCCTGTCCCTGAATGGGCCGGTATAAATCACGGTGCCGCTTGCTCGTCCGCAGCCCAAACACCATTTTTAGCATTTTCTTTTTTATCAAACCATCTCCCTCCCAGCCAGTATGCAAAGTAGTATTTTAAATACTGCGTTCGCCATGGCCGATGATGGGTAAGCCACTAAGAGGGGTCGAGCCGTATTGTTCGGGTCTAATTGACAAAAACCATGTATCCCAGGTGTGCTTGTGCGGAGGGGAGGCTGGCGTCCCTTTTAAAGTCACTGTGTGTCTTTCAGCACGTGCAGTCCTTGCCGACGGAGAAGATCACCAAGAAGCCCATTCCCGATGAGCACCTCATCCTCAAGACCACATTTGAGGAGCTCATTCAGCGATGCCTCGCCTCCGCCACAGACCCGGTGGGCATTTTTCTTATGTTTTATACGTTAGAGCTATCCTGAATGCCTATGTCCCCATGAGAGCTTTGCCGATGGGCCTTTGAGATGCGGCTTAGGGGCCACTCCCCCTACGCGAGGGTCCCCGCAGGCTGGTTTTATTGTATCTGTATTCACATCCTCAGAGATTTCCCAATTATTTTTTCATCTGGTTCAGGCCATACTCGGGCCGGCTGCAGACCTGTGGCCTCATGGGGCACTTCTGACGTAGAGAATCTTGCAGATTAAATACCGGGCTGACATTTTATGACACACGTTCTTTTGGGGAGATTGGAAGGTGTTTCACTGAAATTCTGTAGTGCACATCCTCCACATTAAACACATTTCACACCACTCACACTAGATGGCCCCGGTAGAGCCTCCATCCTAATTCCATCCTCCTCATTTCCTGGGTGGGTCAGAGTTGAGACCCTGGTCTGAGGGACGGTGGGTTCTGTAGCAACATCCACGTCTCTCTTCTTCCTCTCCATTGCCACTGGGACAAGAGAGGGGCTGTGGAGACAATGGGCCTTGGCGTTCGATGCCTTAGTAGAGTGCATGCCCCTTCTTGGGCTTCTGGGACATAGCTGTTGCTCATGCTGTCTTACAGTCTGAAGGGGGCCCTCCTTAGCTGTCTCGTTCCCAGGGGAGTGATTCTGTTAGTCTTTGGAGTCACTCAGGGGCCTCCTTCCAGAGGGGCCTTTCCCCTTATCTCTGGACCAGCTCCTGAAGCCCCCTTTCTCCTCTGCTCCCTTGGTGCTGACTTATCCCCACTGTGGGAGGATTCGTGCTCTTCCTCAGAGAGTGCTCCTCCCTCTTTTTGGAAGATCCCACTGTGGTCACATTTATCCTCCTGTGGGAGGGCTGTTGGGCTACCTGCTTCTGCAGCCTCCTGTGGGTGTGGTCAATGTCCTGCCCCTTGTTCTGCAGCCTCTCCAGGGGCCTCGGATGCAGCTCCAACACTGCAGTTTTTTGGGCAGATGACCACACGTGAACAGCACAGAGCAGCTGCTAGACTCGGCCAGGCTGCAGCTTTAGATTCTGTCGACAGACGTCGGCCTCTCAGCCAGCTGCCATTTTTCTGCTGTCAACAGATCACTTCTGAGATATTTTTTTGAACGAAATTGCTGTTTTCATCATTAGTACAAGTGCCCAAGATCACACAGCTAGTAAAAGTGTCAAGCGTCTGAGACCGGATTTGAACTCGGGTCCTTCTGACTCTGGGACCGGTGGCACTGTGGCACCTAGCCACCCCTAGTGCAAGTTTTATTGTAACTGTTCTACTCCCGGTTTTACTTGAGCACTTCCAAAAGTTAGCAGATGCATGATCCCTTTTCTTCATGGATGTCTCTGGCCAGTCCTTTTTCTCCTATTTGTGGCATTGCTCCGATCCTCCTCAGAGTCTGAGCTCTTGTGCATTGGGACTCTGCTCCTCTGGGTCTTCCTTCAGGGATGCTTTGCTAAGATTCAGTGGACGTGCGCTGCCTTCTCTGGATGCGGTCTCTCCCTGTCACCCTTTGACTCTGCTTTCCTCTTCCACAGCAAACAAAGAGGAAGCTAGATGATGCCAGCAAGCGCCTCGAGTTTCTCTATGACAAACTTAGAGAGCAGACGGTAAGTTTTTGGGGTGTGAGCAGAACGATGAGAAGCTTCTTTGCCGACACACAAGCAGCTCCCCTGACTCTGAACCGTCACTGTGAACAAGCCATTCCAGCCTAACATCATTTCCTTTTCAGTCTGCTAAATGGGTGGATCAGGCAAGTGCCACGTACCTGACAGATGCCTGCTTTTCTAACCAAGCTGACAAACCTTCTGCTCTCCTTGGGGAGAAGGGGCCACGTCCCATGAACAGGGAGGTGAACTCCTCTGCCCTTGGGTGGGACGGGCTGAGAGAAGGTCTCCAGCCAGTGCGGCAGGCTTCCTTCATCTGTGCTTGGTCCCATCCTGCTCTGTGGCATTCTGGTCTGCTTGTTAGAGTTCTAGGAGAAATGGAGCTGACGGGGGCCATGAGTTGGATGCCAGAGATAAGACCCCAAAATGTAAGCAGGTTGGAATGATTAAAAAAAAATCTAAGGAAGTGAAATGGGATGAGGAAACATGTGGATTTTTCTACTTGTGCCATTGGTTTTTCTGACCCCAGCACTAGGGAGGTGAGGCTGTGAGGAGAAGGAGCCTTGGACTTTGGGGGAGCACCAGCTGAGTGAGAGTCAGCAGCACGATGGGGCAGCTTTGGGCTCTGGGACTGCCGCAGCCTCGGGCCCACCTCTAGAGAGCTCTGCTCTGGTTGCCACCATGTAGAAAAGACTTGAACAGAAGTTCCTCTGGAAGTGGTCCCAGAGGAGAGGACCAGAAGGAACTGAGGAGAGTGAGACTCCATAGGATGCAGGAAGAAAGGGGGTCACATTTATTCTGTTTGGTCCAAAGAGAGAAAATGGCAAACATTAGTAGAAATTAGGAGGAAGCAGCTTTCCTACCAGTCTGAGGGGACTTACCTTTTAAACCTATCCAGAATGGAACAGGTTTCCTCAGGAGATGGTGTGTTCCCTGGTATTAGAGCTACCCAGTAGAAGGTGAATGATCTTGGAAATGCAGAAGCATCACTTGAAAGGACCTTCTAAGGTCCCAGAGAGGGCAAGGTCACACCTGGAATGGAGGTGCCAGAGCCGTTTTCAGGAATGTTATGAAGAGGAGTCTTCAGATACTGTAAAGGTCCATCCAGATCTGACAAGTCTATGAGTAACACATTTAGTATGATAGAATCTCCCTTTAGTGGACTCAGAGATAGAATCACCATAGGATTAATGAAAAGAGTAGAAGTTGGGGGTGGAAGGGGTGGGGGGAGGCTGTGCCAGAGAGACAAGAGAAATTATTTTTTTTAATAACAAATATAAACTATCACACTTGTCTAGGGTGCTTCCCAAGGCTCTCTCGGTTTTAATTGGGGCTTGAAATAGGAAAGAGTAGAGAAAAAATGAGGTTTTCCAGAGACCAAATTAGTCATCTCTTTTGTGGCTTTCATGAGACTTGATACTCCATTTCCAGGCCAGTTGAGGTTCAGTGTTGCTTAAGGGAAGAGAGTGGCCAGTGTGTGTGAGACGCAGGTCCAGCCTGGCTTCTGTAGCCTTGCTTTTACTTCTCTCCCTAGGACTCTCTTCTCTTCGGGGGGTGGGGGGGGGGGGCGGCGAGAATGAGGACTTCTGGGTGTTTGTTTTGAAGGACTTAGGGCAGTTTGCCAATTTTTTTTTTCTGTTTTGATTTTTGTGTGCCAAAGTGAGACTTTGTGGATAGAGGGCACAGGAAGCAGGGCACATGGCGCGTGGGCCCTGGGTCCTCTGTCTGTCCTGAGGAGAGGAGGTTGTGATATGTGGGTCAGGTGGGACGCCACTTGAGGTGTACGGGAAGAGAAACATCCTTATTTTCGTCCATAAATGTGGGAATCATGGAAGGGTTAAAGTTTCTGTTAGGGAAAACTTTGCATTCTGCGCTTATTAGCAAAATTTGACATTGCTTCTTTTATTAATTTGAAAATTGAAACCACTTGATCACTTTGGTAAAATGAATTTGGTGATCATTTGCTTGGGTCCATTTTAAGAACTTAAGGAGGGGTGGCTAGGTGGTGCAGTGAATAGAGCACCGGCCCTGGAGTCAGGAGGACCTGAGTTCAAATCTGGCCTCAGACACTTATAAAAACTAGCTCTGTGACCTTGGGCAAGTCACTTAACCCCAACTGCCCTCCAAAAAGCAAAAAAAAAAAAAAAAAAAGAACTTAAGGAATCCCAGGCTCACTGACTATTTTCAGGAATACTTTGTTGCTGTGTTTTAGATGATTCAAGCCTAATTTTGGTTTCTAGATCTAGACTGTGGGGGCTTTGGTGGAAAACTCCCTTCTCTGACCCAGCTCTGTGTGCTTGTTCCAGCTTTCCCCAACAATCCTCAATGGTTTGCACAACATTGCGAGGAGCATTGAAACTCGGAACTACGGGGAGGGTCTGAACATCCACACGCACGTCGTAAGCAATAGCAACTTCAGCGAGACCTCGGCCTTCATGCCGGTGCTCAAAGTGGTCCTCACTCAGGCTAACAAACTGGGCGTGTGAGTGGCGGCCTCGCTGCGGGCCGCAGCATCTCCCTTCCAACAGGTGCCAGCTGCAGACTTGGCGCCGTCCTCACTAGCATGCTTCCATGGCCATTCAGTGAGAGCCTGTCTGCTGTTCTTGCCTATAAACTCGCTCTAGGGCAGCCCCAGGACGGCCCGTGCTTTTCTTTAGTTTAATCTTTTACTGCCCATAATGATTCTTCTTCTCCACAGATAGTAGATTTCATGGGTTACACATAGTATGGTCTACTAAGGTAAATATTGTACTAATAAAATGGTTTTTAATACTTTGATGTGCTGTTTTAAAGAGAGCATTCAGTTATGCATTAAGCAGAGGGAAAACTGACTTTAATCCATATTCCCCTATTTCCTTGGTATCAGCCAGATTTAAAAAGTATAATCTTATGTGTATCTAGTATTTAGGGGTTGTTTTTGTACCCCAAAATTTAGCTTAATCTCACTTTTGGAGAGGAAAAAACATTATTTTGGATCAGAACAAATAACCAAAATCCAGAATATAATATATGGGTTTCAGTACATAGGAATTCATTAAAATATACTTATGTTAATACTTCAGAGATGTATGGTTTCATCTGTATGAGTGCTCTGTTTACTGGTATAGATGACAGCCTCTCCATGTGCTAGTGAAGAGCTTGTAGTTATGGACAAAATGAAACCAGCTGTTGATGGTCAGCCCTCCAATGCTAAGTCACTTGAAGCTTGACCAGGCTGGACCTGCAGTGACTGACAGATGCTAAAATATGCCTTCAGGAAAACAGGTTTCTAGAGTTGAAAATCCATCTCATGGAGAGCTGTTGAAACGCATCTCTGGACTTGGAGAATTCTTGGTCCCAAAATAAGTGTTGCTAATAAATCTTGTTCAGATTTTCAAATGAGGTTTTGTTCCATTTCTGTTGTATTTAATTTTTGTTTTCATTATCCCAGACTTGAGTTCTGTTAGCTCGGTAAATCAGAACTACACATTTGCTAGCTTACCTTCCCTTTAGAAGAAACTGGTCAAACAAGTGGTCTTGGTAGTCTTCTCTCCTCCTCACCCTGAGGGAGTGACTCATTTCCAAATCTAGTATTTTGGTCCTTCCAGAGAAAACTCCATCTCCCTACCCTGAGCTAAGTCAGGAAGGGCTGTTTGGCGCCCGTGGGTCATTATTTAAACACTGGATGTTTCAGCCTTCTGTTTTGCCTATGTCTGTGCCACTCCCCAGAGCTTGGTGGGACCATGAACTTCTACCAGGACCCAAGAGACCAAAATTAAGCAAGTATCATGACACCACAAAACAAATGCCAGCCAGGAGGTGCGGTGGTTAGAATGCCAGACCTTGAGTCAGGGGGACCCAAGCTCAAATTTGACCTCAACGTTGAATAGCTGTGTGACCCTGAGAGAAGTCACTTAACCTCGGTGGTTCCGAGGGAGATAATCACACCCACCTCCCTCACAGGGTTGTTGTGAGGACCAGACAAGATCATATTTGGTAAGCACCCTGCAAACTTTTTTTTAAAATTTTTTTAATGTAATAAATTCTATTTGTTTTCTTGTTTACATTGTTCATTTTTCATGAGATTTTTGAGTTACAAACTTTCTCCCCGTCTTTCCCCTACCCCACCCCCAAAACAGCAATCTCACTGTGGAGCCTCTCTCCTGGTCTGCTCTCTAACTTTTTGGTAGGGCAGGAAGGGTCTCCCTATCCCAGCCCCTGTATATCTTGATTCCTAGCTGCAGGTATTGCAGAGCTTTAAATTCTAGATTCTTTAGGTTCCTCCCTTGTCACC
>CM053601.1:15983118-15995848 GCA_028646575.1 Pseudocheirus occidentalis
CACTCACACACATATTTATAAGTGTATATATAGTTATATATATGCATGTCATATATACACACATATACACATACGTACATATATACACATATATAAAACGTACACACACATATATAATACATGCACTCACACATACACACATATATTTATAAGTGTATATATAGTTATATATATGCATGTCATATATACACACATATACACATACATATATACACATATATAAAACGTACACACACATACATATATAATACATGCACTCACACATACATACTTATAAGTGTATAGTTATATACAAGCATGTCATATACATACATATATACACATGTAAAATGTACACACATACATATATAATACATGCACTCACACATACACACATATTTATAAGTGTATATATAGTTATGTATATGCACGTCATATATACACACATATACACATACGTACATATATACACATATATAAAACGTACACACACATACATATATAATACATGCACTCACACATACACACATATATTTATAAGTGTATATATAGTTATATATATGCATGTCATATATACACATATGCACATATGTATATATATACACATATATAAAACATACACACATACATATATAATACATGCAGTCACACATACACACGTATATTTATAAGTGTATATATAGTTATATACATGCATGTCATATATACACACATATATACATACATATATACACATGTATAAACGCACACACATATACATATATAATACATGCACTCACACATACACACACATTTATATATATATATATATATATATATATGCATGTCCTATATGCGCACACATCTAGCGTTTCAGGCTGTCTACTCTGGATTAGTGCATATGGACTATCTTCCCGTAGTTCTCCAAATTCTTCATGTCCAACGTTTTTTATGTCACAATAGTATACTATAGCATTACATTGCAATTCATTTTAAAATAAATATTAAAATATTATGTTTTTACATCATCTCTGTTTCCTGCCATAGCTACCCCTACCCCACCCCCTATCTCAGAGAGCCACCCCTTATAACAAAGAATAAAAAAGGGGGCAAGCTAGTTCAGCAAAACAATCATATCAAAAAAGTGTCGCATAGTGTTCCACACCCATAGTCTCCCCCCCCCTTTTGCAAAACAAGTACCTTCTCATGTTCCTTCTTTGAGGCCAAACGTAATCACTATAATTTCAAAGTAGTTTTCATTGTTGATTATTCCCATTTATGTTGCTTTCTTGGCTCTGCTAACTTCACTTTTCATGTGTCCATAAAGCCTTCCCAGGTACCTGCTCTGTATAGATAATGTTAATAATTATTAATAATTATAATCATTGTAATAACTATAATTATTAGTCAATTATTAATAATTTCTTAAAGCACAGTAATATTCTATCATATAAATGTATCACAACCTCCTGCGTCCCCTCCTGGCAGGCATTAAAGTCTCCCTTGGAGAAATGTGGGAGAGGAGTGGCTAGAGAAGTCTATTCTGCCACCCTGTGAGCCACACAACACCTCCATGTTACATGTCCGGTGTCTTACTCCATGTGTATTTTATTTATTTTTTATTTATTTTATTTTGCTTTTTTGGAGGGGGGATGGCAGGGCAATTGGGGTTAAGTGACTTGCCCAAGGTCACACAGCTAGTAAGTATTAAGTGTCTGAGGCCACATTTGAACTCGGGTCCTCCTGACTCCAGGCCTGGTGCTCTACTCACTGTGCCACCTAGCCACCCCACCATATGCATTTCAAAAACATTGTTTTGAAAGGAACTCCACCAAATTGCCAAACGAGTCCATCACCCCACAAAAAGATTAAGAACCATTGCTCTGATGTGTTTCCCTATTACAAATATTACCTTCTTAAAAATTAAGATATCTATTTTTTATCATACTAAAAAGGCTTTTTTTGTACCCGTCCTTTTTAGTTAGTTGTTATTTTTTTTACATGATTGAGTAGTGTACTTTTTGAGGAAGTTGTGATATAACCATGTGGGTTTAATTATTTTAAATATTTATAATTGCACTAATTGTTTCCTTACTGTTGAACCATCCTTGTATTTCTGATAAAATCCAATGTAATTTTAGTGAGTAATTTCTCTCTTTTTTTGTGAGAATTTTAAAAATGCATCAGTATTTAACAATCATTTTGGTCTCTAGTTTTTCAGTTGACTGCTGCATATTTCTATCTGGATATTCCACAGGTATTTCAAATTCTATATATCCAAAATAAAACCTATTACCTTTGCCCCTAAACTCATTATTCTTTGAAACTTCTCTAATTTGGTCAAAGGCACAACCATTCTCCTAATCTGCCTTTACCCACACATACCCCATGAAAAACCAAAAAAGCAAAATGTGTTACAAACATCTATAGACCAGCAGAACAATTAGCCACATCCACTAAACAAACAAATAAATGCTTGAACTGAATCCTGCTGCCTTTCGGCTCTCCATTCTAGCTTTTGTTGACATGGTAGCCACACCCTCTATGGGAGGTGTAGCCAACACAAAGTGGGTGAGACCTTGAATGCAGAATTATCTTTCCTCTCTCTATCTGGTGAAAGACAGCAAGCTTTATAGCAAGACCTCTGCAATTGTGCTTGGTTATTGTCACAATCAGAGTTCCTACAACTTTCAAAGTTGATTATCTGTACAATGTTGCTATTATATAAATTGTTTTTCTGGTTCTGTTCACTTCACTTTGCATGAGTGTATGCAAGTCTTCCCAGGCTTCTCTGAAACCTTCCTCTTTATCGTTTCTTAAAGCACAATAGTATTCCCTCACATTCAACGTCAATACCTTGGTCAGCCATTCCCCAGTTGATGGGCATCCCTTCAGTTTCCAGTTCTTCATAAAGTTGCAAAAGTATTTTTTTTTTTGTACATGAGTTTATTTCCTTTCTTTGATCTCTTAGAGTATAGACCCAGCAGCTGTACTGAACACACTATATTCACTGCACCACCTAGCCACCCTGTAAATTCTCTTTTTTAATTGATTTGTTTATTTACTTTTAGTTTACAAGATTCAGTTCCACAATTTAAATTCTTTATTATAAGAGATAGCTCTCTGGGAAGGGTAACGACAGTAGAGAAATAGTGGAGGAATATAGGTGCTGCAAAAACAAAAATGTCAGTAAATTTCATGTTAAAATATTATTTAAAAAGAATCAGTAATCTAGGGGTGGCTAGGTGGAGCAGTGACTAGAGCAGCGGCCCTGGAGTCAGGAGGACCTGAGTTCAAATCCGACCTCAGACACTTAACACCAAAACTAGCCGTGTGACCTTGGGCAAGTTACTTAACCCCAATTGTCCTCCAAAAAGAAAAAAAAAAAGAATCAGTAATCTAAATCTCTCTATGTCCCTGAGGAAAGAGCTAGCACCGTTGCTTTGCTGTTGTCCCGATCTAGTGTTTTCATGAGTATCTTCATGGTCTCCTCCAATAGGTGGTGTCTGGGCCCCTCCCATAACAGAGGATGCCTTTCATGACACTTGGCTCAGTTTGCAGCTTTTGCCTCAGATTTCAAAATTCCTGGTTATGACGTTTCAAAGGGCTTTGATTTCTTAATATGTAAAATGAAAGGATTGGACTGGACGGAGTCTATATTCCCTTCCAGCTTTAACATTATGTGATTCAGTAACCAAATGAAGAGAGAAGGAGAAAGGCCTATTCTAATGACCTCTGAATTCTTATCTTCAGAAGTGCTTCTTCTCAGAATACCCAGAAACCCTTCTCCCTAAATTATAATGTGCTTGGTTCTCACTCTGGAGAATAAAGGGACACATTTCCCCTCCTGGACTGTTTTAAATCCTCATTCACAAACTGTTCTTTACTTAAAGGTGGGAGGAAACTAACCCTCTTCTGCTTGGAAGCTGAAGGCTTCTTTCCTTGGTGGGGGAGCTTAATTTTCAACTGACTTGACGGTATCTTGAAATCAATTGTCCTTCAATCATGGAGACTTTCTAAGAGTTAGCATCATCTCTTTGCAGTCATCTTAATCTAAGGGACCCGTCACCCTGGAGCATAAGGTTTGGTATTGGAGGCAATCTACAGTGTGTGCAATTCTTCACACCCTCCCCCTTAACAGGGCGACAAAGTATTGTCAGAATAGATTTCCTCTCCTCTCTAATGATTAGCTCTGATTGGGCAGACCTTGTGATTTTGTTCAGCTTCTGTCTCCTTTAGAGACAATCTCAGCTCTGCTAGAAAATTGGTCTCTTCACTGTCTGAAGCACTCCCCAGATGTCACTTAATTCTTTTTCTCATTGTCAAAGGATAGGTCTTCTTCCTTAATCTAAGACTGCCAAAAGTATTCTCTGACACATCTGCTTCTAGTCTATCTCAGCATAAGCTGGGGTTTTGACAAGAGAGCAGAGAGATTCTCCCACAGTCAGTCAATAAGCATTTAATGAGAACCTCTCAGGAGATAGAGCACGGTGCTTGGAATCAGGAAGATTCATGGCCTCAGACCCTTAGTAGTTGGGTGACCCTGGGCAAGTCACTTAACCCTGTTTGCCTCCATTTCCTCATCTGTAAAATACATTGGAGAAGGAAATGTGAAACCATTCTATTACCTTTGCCAAGAAAACCCCAAATGGGGTCACATGGAGTCTGTCAAGGAGAGTCAGACACAACCAGAATGACTTCAACAACAACAACATCTGGCCTGATGACAATCTCCCATCCAGGGTTCTTAATCTCCCTGGTTGAAGGTTCCATCCATCATCAGGAAGCCGTATGTGGACAGACTGTGGAAGGTAATATAGGAAAAACAGCAAGAAGACCAGTCTGGCTAAACTGTGGAGGGTGGGAAAGGTAATAATTTATAATAAGGTTGGAAAAGTACTTTGGGGACACATTATAAATGGCTTCAAAACAGAGCTTATAGGAACAATTGGGACCTTAATTTGTTCTTGGTGGATCTGTGAGCATCATGTTAGAGACAGATTTGGAATAATGCCCAAAGAGTTATTAAACTGCCTATATCCTTTGACACAGCAATACCACTATTAGTTCTGTTTCTCGAGAGGATTAGGGAAAATGGAAAAGAACCTACCTGTTCTAAAATATTTATCGCAGCTCTTTGTGGTGGCAAAGAACTGGAAATCGCCAAGATGCCCATCAATGGGGGAGTGGCTAAAGAAATTGTGGGATAGGTTTATGATGGAATATTGCTCTGATATAAGAAATGATGAGCTCAATGATTTTAGAAAAGCATGGAGACACCTCCATGAAATAATGAAGAGCAAAATGAGCAGAACCAAGAGAATTTTCTATACAGTAACAACAGTATTGTTTTAAGAATAACTTTGAGCAGCCAAGTCATTCTACTATAAATACCCAAATTAAACTCAAAGACCCAATGAAGGAAGATGCTGTTTGAATACATAAAGGAACATTGCTGTGGTATAGGAAAGGATGAGTGGGTAGATTTAGAAAAACATAGAAAGACTTGGACTTACAAAGGAAGATGCTATCCGCCTCAAGAGAAGCAGATGAGAGGAGGAAATGAACACAGAGCAGCCTTACATATATGTGTATGAGTGTATAGGTGTGCGTGTATGTGTGTACACATGATTAATTGTAGCCTTCTTTAGGGAGGGGGAAAATAAAGAAAAAGCACATAGCAGAGAACAAAAGAAAACCAATAAGGAAACAAAGAAAAGCTGGGCAGCTTTGAAAACAGCATGTGATAATTATTATCAAGGTTTTCTTGAAAGGGAAATGTATTGTTTTATCTTGAATCCTTTTTTATGGTCTGTTGTGCACATGGCAATGTTTTTTCTTTTTCTTTTCTCATCTTGTGTTTAAGTGTAAAATAAAAAAATTAGGAACCTCTCCCCCACAGCTTATCATACCCCTCTTTCTTTCTGAGGTCATAAAAATGATTCTAAAGTTTAAATAATAATACTTGATATTTATATTGTTTCAAAATTTCCAATGTATTTTCCTTACAGCAACCTCATGAAGTAGGTAGTACAAGAATCCTCCCCCATTTTATAGATGAAGAAACTGAGTCTCTGAAGTTGATTTGTCAGTATCAGCATAAGGAATTCATGCATGTCTCTTGACTTCAAGTTTTGTGCTCTTTCCATTTCTTCTTGCTGAGAGAGCAAGATAGTAAAGTTAATAAAGCTCTGACCCCAAAGTTAGGAAAACCCAGATTCAGGTCTGAACACAGAAACTTACACTAGCTGTGTCACCCTGAGCAAATCTCCATTTGCCTCAGTTTTCTCATCTGAAAATAGAATTGATAATGGCACCTAGTTCTCAGGGTTGCTGTGAAGATCAAATAAACTAATAATTGTTACTTTTTGATCCAGCAATACCCCTGCTAGATCTACATCCCAAAAAGAAAGGAAAAGGACCTATTTGTACAAAAATAGTTATAGCTTTTTTTGTGGTGGCAAAGAATTGGAAACGGAGGGGATGTCCATTGGTTGGGGGAAAGGCTCAACAAGTTGTGGCATAAGATTGTGATGGAATTATTATTATGCTATAAGAAATGATGAGCAAGATGCTTCCAGAAAAACTTGAAAAGCTTATATGAACTGATGCAAAGTGAAATGAGCAGAAACAGAACAGTGTACACAGTAACAGCAACATTGTATGATGGTCAAATGTGAATGTCTTAACTGTTCTCAGCAATACAATGATCCAAGACAGTTTCCTTTCTGGGGAGGGGGGAAAACAGGGCAATTGGGGTTAAGTGACTTGCCCAGGGTCACACAGCTAGCAAGTATTAGGGGTGTCTGAGGGTAGATTTGAAATCAGGTCCTCCTGACTTCAGGGCTGCTACTCTATTCACTGTGCCACCTAGTTTCCCCTCAAAAGACTCTTGAAGAAAAAAGCTGTCCACGTCCAGAGAAAGAACCAATGGAGTCTGAATGCAGATCAAAGCATACTGTTTTTTACTTTCTGTATTTTTGTGCGGTTTTTTTTCCTTTGGGTCTGTGTCTTCTTTCCCAACATAACTAATTGCATCATTGCACATGTATAACCTATATGAAATTGTTTACTGTCGCAGGGAGGGTGGAGGTAAGGGAAAGATGGAGAAAATTTGAAATTCAAGATTAAAAAAATGAATGTTAAAATTGTCTTTATATGTAATGGAGGAAAAATAAAATATTATTTTTTATTTTTAAAAATAAAATACTATTTAAAAATAAACAAAAATGAGATGATAATTATAAAAGCCCCTAGCCCAGTGCCTGGCACATAGTAAGCACTATATTTCCCTCCCCTGTCATTCTATAGCATGATGATGCCATTTATTTTATTTTTAAAATTTTTGTAGATATTTTTAGTTTTTGCATAAAAATATCCCTTTTGTGTCCTTACCAATCTCTTATAACAAAGAATTTAAAATGAGGGGGAAAAAGCAGCCTAGCAAAACTATATAACATATCAACTTAGGCTGATGGTGTATGTAATGTTTCAACCCAGTAAACCTCTCCCACTTGTGCAAAGAGGTGAATTTTCCCACCTTTTCTACAGAGACTGGCTTGGTCATTATAATTACAGTGTTCAGTTTCCCTTTCTTGGTCTATTTACTTTGTAGCAACTCTGCATTTGAGTCATCTAAATCTTCCTATGATTCTCTGAATCCTTCAAGTTCACTGTTTCTTAGGATGCCATAATATTCTATTAAATGTATCTGTTAGAAGTCATTTAGACATTTCCCAAAGATGGGCATATTCTTTGTTTCTTTGCTCCCACAAACAAGTCCTGCAGTGAATATACTGGTGTGTATGAGACTTTTCATTTTGTCTTTGACCGCACTGGGGTGTGTTCCCATCAACCACGCTGTCTTTTAGGGAAAAGACCTATAATGATACTCTGGCATAATGGACCAAGCACAAGATTGGAACTTAGAGAACCCGGGATCAGATTTCTTCTATCAATTACGCATGGATCTTGGCAGAGGTGTCCTGGAGCCCCTTTGTGTAATCTCTGTAGAGCTGATTGTTGACATTTCTATGTGAGCAGTTACACCTGGGAAACTGTCAAATGCTATAAATTAGGTCTTAATTTATTGTTTTGTTGATTGTCTAGATTTAAGAAAGTAATGGAGAAAGTATTAACAATTAATTGTTAATTAACAATTAATAATATTATTATTATTAACAATGCAGATTAAGCTCAAAAGTGTGACCTTCACCCATTCTCTGTGCCTCGCCCCACCCCAAAGAGCCTGTTGTAAAACATTTGCCAGCACATCCTTGATCCTTGGATATCTTACTTCTCTTTGGGCTTTTTTTCCTCCATCTTTAAAATGAGGGGATTCAGAAGATCATAGGAACACAGACCTAGAAAATATTGAGAACAGTCCCTTCATTTTACAGACACAAACTGTACAGTACACAGTTACTGTACTTGGTTACAATAAATGAAGTCTAAGGGAGGTAATAAGAGTCAACGGTGAAGTGTGAACCTAGGTCTTCTGACTTTGAGGGTGGTTAGGTGGAGCAGTGGATAGAGGCAGGACCTGGAGTTGGAAGACTCATCTTCCCAAGTTCAAATCTGGCCTCAGACACTAACTGGGTGACTCTGGGCAAGTCACTTAACCCCATTTGCTTCAGAAAGGAACTGGAAAACCATTCCAGTATTTTTGTCAAGAAATCCCCAAATGGGGTCATGGAGAGTAGGATATGGCTGAAACAATTGAAAAATAAAAGACCTTTGATCTGGCTCTTTCCAGTTCTTGGCTTATGAAATTCACATTACACCTAGAGCTGCCTTCAAAGGCAGCCACAGGGACTACAGAGTAATGCAGTGTCAGAAGGGTTGGATTTGGAGTCAGAGGTCCTGCTTGCAAATCCCAGCTCAAACTGCTCAAGGCGCCTCTCCTCTCTGGGTATCAGTTTCCTTGTCTGTAAAGTGAGGGGGTTGGATTAGGCAGCTACTAGGGCCCTTCTAGGTCTAAATCTATAATCTTCTGATAGACATATCCCATTTAAAGTGTGTGACAAGATGCTCAACCAACCCACCAACCAGTCAGTGACAGGAGAGGGAAAGAGAAAGAGAGAGAGAGAGAGAGAGAGAGAGAGAGAGAGAGAGAGAGAGAGAAATAGAAAGAGAGATGGAATGAGAGAGAGAGAGAAATAGAGAGATGGAATGAGAGATGGAATGAGAGAGAGAGAGAGAGAGAGAGAGAGAGATCCACTGTTTCCTGCTCTTCATCCTCTTGACCACAAGCCATTCTGTTGTTCCTAATGGCCTTAGGTGTTGAAGGCTACTGAAGGTGTGATGGGAGTGTTATAGGGACACAGGCTAAGCTTGCACCCCCCCTCCCCTTTCAGGGAACTGTGCACAATGATGAGACCAAATTGCTTTCTCTTTAAGAGCATCACTTGGCATCCTGATTGGCTCAGCTATGTAGGTCTTTCTTTTTAGTGTGTGCTCCCTCCCTCTTGTCTCTCCTCTCTCTTTTCTCCCTTCCCACAACTCCCTCCCTCTCCAGTCCCCACCTGCCTCCCCCTCCCTTCCAATCTCCCCGGTTTCTCTGCCATTGTTCGGGTTTCAGCTTTGACTCAGCGGCAGCAGCAGCAGCAGTGAGGGTGGGAGGCTAGCAACAGATGCTGAGCTCCAAGATTTGTATTTGTAGACGCCCTCCCTCCATCTTTCCCTCCCTCTGCATCTAAAGATAATACAAAAGAGAAAGACAAGTCTGGGCATTGCAAAATGGCCATTGGTATTTGAACCAGAAAACAAAAGCCAAAAGCCCACCCAAGAGCCAGAGGGAGTCATTGGAGCTGCTGCCTCCAACGATGCCAGGGCCGGGGGCTGGCTGCGGGCTGGCTCCAGAGGAGGCTACCTTTCTTAAGAAGAGTACAGAAAGCCCCATAGAATGCGCAGCCCAGGAAGGAATTCAGGAGGGGGATAGTGCGAAGGGGCCAGTCCGACAGGTTATAGTTTGGAGGAATGTCATCCTCATGTCTCTGCTTCACTTCGGGGCCCTGTATTCCCTCACCCTCATTCCTAAGGCCCAGCTGCTCACTCTGCTCTGGGGTAAGTGCCCGCTTTTTGGCGTCTCTACCTTATCAGTATGTGAATATGTGTACTTGACCTCTCTCTCCATAGTGTTAAAGTTCCTTGAGGGCAGGGACTGGGTTTTTTTTTTGTTTGTTTCGTGTGTGTGTGTGTGTGTGTGTGTGTGTGTGTGTGTTTTCTTTGTAACCCAGTGCCTAGCATAGGGCCTAATAGTAAGCACTAATAGCAAATAATAAATGTTAGCCAGTTAAGTGACTGATCCCTTTCCTTCAGCACCTTCTATCCTTAGGGTTTGAAAGACGGTTTCCTAATGTGAAAAGTATTTCATTATTTTCCTTTTTGATGCACAAAAACTGGGGATTGTTGACCACTCCCCCCAAGTTATGCTTCTCCCTTCCCCCACCCAGAATCCAGTTCAATCAAAGGAAATTTTCCTACATGGTTCCCTGGTATCGCCCTGAATTGCCTAGAATTGTAGCTTATCTCCTGGTTCAAGGCAGTTATTTTCTTCCAGGTAATTCTAAATTCTCCTCCTGTCTGACTAACCCTGTTTCCTACTTTCCTGGCAGACTGGGATGAGAGTCTCTGGGGTCCCTTGCAGGTGTTGAAGTAAGTGATGAAGGAATTGAGGTGCTCTTGTGGTTCAGTGCAGGATTTATAGGACTTTTCAGGGGGAGTATTGTTCATGTCTCTCTTTTTTTGGGGGGGGGTGTGCCTCTGGGCCCTGGGTTCAGCTCTCATTCTCTTGGGTTTGGTGGATAAGCATTTCAGCCTCCTGACAGCAAAGATATTCACACTGTGAGCTTAATGAGGAGAAGGACTGTAGTATGTGCATATTTGGAGGGAGGAGGACCTCATTTAGAACAAAACTGAGCATTGGCTCTCATACATACCAATATATTTGTATGCATCATCCTTCTTCCTCCTGACCTCCTTGCCTCTCTCCCTCTGCTATTTCTCATTCCCTCCATTCCCACATCATCACCCCAATTCCTATCTTCCCATTTGCTATTTGCTTGCAATTCTAGCCATTGAAGTTTTTTTTTTCTGATGAAAACCCAGCCCCACATAAAGCTTATTCAAAGCCCCAGAATATAATGCATTTATTATGCACATGCTCCCCACTCTTGGACCCAGACAGGGCAGTTCCCTAGATAGGCACCTGTGGCTGTCTTCTCCACCCTCCTCTCAACAATGGAACTGAGTGCCGGAGGTAGGAGATGCTAAGGCTCTGGAACCCTCTTGGAATTTTTGTTCCTGCTTTATTTCAACCTCTAACCTCCGCCTTGGAGTCCTGTATCAACCTGTACTGTTGATAAGCTTTTCCAAAACAGCCAAGGCAAAAGCAATAGCCACCGATCCCTTCTTCAGCTGGGGAATTAAACTAGGTAACCCAACCTCGTGGTTTTGTTCTTCCTTTCTTGTGATCTATAAAGGGGTGAGTGATCAGCCTTCTCTATGAACAGCCCTCCTATCTTTTCCCCTCAAAAAAAAAAAACCGAGGAGGAAAGGAGAGAATTTTTTTCCCCTAGTCTCTTAAATGTCTTGAATTATAGCTTAGTAGCGTTTAAGTGGCAAATTCTATAGTCTTATGCGGAATGGGGGTGGGGAGGGAGGAGGGAAATGACAATCTCCGTTTCTAAAAGAAACAATTTTTTTCTTATTCTTTTTTAAAATTAAAATTTATTTTTAATTGAACAGAAATCCATTCTCTCTCTGTCTCTGTTTTTTTCTGTTTCACTTTGTGTCCCTCTCTGTTTCTTTGTCTCTTTCTCTCTCTTTCTCTTTGTTTCTTTCTCTTTCCCCTTCCCCCTCATCGGAAAACAAGGAAAACACAAATTTAAAATATACATGTTGAGAACGCTGGCGATTTGTAGAGAAGGGCTTGTATTTGATTTGGGGGCAAATTTGCTGTTTTTAGGGATCGGTGGCAGCCAGGACACCTTGTTTTGGGGTTCATGCAAGATTTCTGTGTTGTTTCCTTCTCTAAGATTGCTGTAAATGTGTCCTGGTGACCTCTGTCTCTGTCTGTCTCTCCATCCCTTTTTCTCTGTTTGTCTCCATCTTTTTCTCTCCCCATTGCTCTGTGTGTGTGTGTGTGTGTGTGTGTGTTTGTCTGTCTGTCTGTCTCCCTCTCTTCTCACTTCTAAATGACAAGCTGTAGAAAATACAGCATGTTCTCAGGGCACTGAAACTCTTCCAAGCTAAAAACAAACCAAGGCTGTCCTTTGCCAGCTTCCTTTAAGCTAAGCTGCAGAATATTTTAGACAGCTTACTTGTGAGTTGTACATCAGAACACACCTGTCTCTAGGACTTTATTCTTTTGGTAACAATGCTAGAGAAAAAAGCAGATAGAAGTGAATACTTAATTTTATCTTATATTTATACAGGACTTCTCATCCTATGGACCATGCTATTCAAATTCATATTGCATGTCTCACTGAAAAGCTGTCTTTCCTGGCACCAACTTGGGGTCCTAAGTAGGGCTAATCTTACAGAGCTGGCTTATGCTGAGGTGGGGGGATATTTGTTTTAAAGATCTATTCTGGAAAATCCCTCTCTTCTTTTTTTAAAATTTATTGACTTGTTTATTTACTTTTAGTTTACAACATTCAGTTACAGAATCACTTGAGTTTCAGATTTTCTCCCCTCCCTTCTCTCTTCCCTCCCCCCCCCCCCATGGTGGCGTACAATCATGTATGGGATCTGCAAACACTTTCACATT
>CM053601.1:15996348-16011423 GCA_028646575.1 Pseudocheirus occidentalis
CCTCCCACGGGTGAGCTGCAGCCCGGACGTCAGTCGGTGGGGACCAGACCTCCTCCGCAGGTAGGCAGGTAGGCCAGGGAGGCAGGCGGCCAAGAGGCCAGGTAGCCGCGGGCTGCCGCTCCCATTCCGCCCTGCCCGCCCCCCACCTTGGCCTCAGCCGCAGAGCCGGCTCGCCAGCTGCCCAGGGCAGCCGGAGTCCGAGGGCGGCCGGAGGCTTTCACGCCTTTATCCTGGCAGCGCTGTGCCCTCCATTACAGCTACCGGCTTCTGGGGTGGCATGGGAGGCGGTGGGGCTCTGCTGCTGCCGCAGTGGGGCCGGGGCCGGGGCTGCCATGCTCTTGGGGCTTCTCCTGGGGAGCTGTTACCTCCCCCCCACCCCACCCCTCGCCTTAAGCCCCTGCGAGCGCTGGAGAGTGCGGTGTATTGGAGCTCCCCTCTGAGAGAAATATGCCGAGCCGGGAAAGGTGGAGAGGTTCGGTCCGAGCGATCCTGCTAGGTTGGGCTGGGGCATTCCGGTCCTTTAGTGTCCCCGAGCTACTGTGGCTCCCACCCGCCGCGGGAGCCCTCCCCGAAGCTCCCCAGCCGCCGCCCCCCTCCTGCTGCATTGCTGCCGCTGGGGGAGCCCCCTCTGCCCAGTTCATGGCACCGCACCCCATCCCATCCCACCTGCCCGCTGAGCAGCCCTTCGACCCTCTCCCCTGAGACAGGTGTCTTCGGCCCTTCTCGCTCTCCCTAGCTGTTTCATGCATCTGTTCAGCAGGCACCTCCAACTAACCCAGATCCCCCTCGCTTGCCGATCTCAACAGCCCCACCTCTCTTTTCCGCTGATCAGCCCAGTCCGCAAGTTGCCTCAGGAAGCCTGTAAGCTGTTAGCTGGGCCCTTGGCTCTCCCCTCCCCCGGATTTGTTTTCTTTTTTTGCATATTAAAAAGAAACATGATGTTCTTTTTTCTCGGGGATGCAAGAGTCTGGTCATTCCTTGGAATAATTACTGCGTGGGGAGGCTTAGGTATTATGGACAAGGGTCGACATTTACTAAAAGGAAAACAAGCAAGATAAGGAAGATTGAAATGGGCTTTGAGAACCACCTTCCCTTTCTACCCAGGAGGGTGCTGTCTCCCTCGCCCCACGTCCATAACACAGCTCTCCAAAATGCTTCAATGCAGTACCATCCTTTCACAGTTATTTTATGGTGCAGGCTCCTGCCAGACCACCCTTCGGCAACTGGATGTGATAGAACAAAAGAATGGAAGGATACAGCTTTTGCAGCTCAACTCCTAAACTCACAGGGAAAGCTGAAGCGTTGTTAAATCTTTGCCTGAAGTATCATCGAATTTGAAAACATATCCAGGCAATAGAAAACCTCAAAGGCAATGTTAGGTTCTGTTTCCCTTCCTGGCTTGATCCCACTAAAGACAGATCTCCCGTAATGGAATGTTGTAACTCGTTCAGATCGACAATGGATGAAGTGAATCCTCCTATAGCATTGAATAATCTTACCTAGGTCAAGCCTTCTCTTACCAAGTAGTTTGCCAATGACCCCTGGCAATCAAGGCACCTTCTCGTCAGTTGCAGTAGTCCTGAATCACTCCGAACTTTTGTTTTGAGCACCACAATCTTTCCAAAATCAAATGTAGCTGATGATTCCTAATAAGCTCGGAGTTTGATTATCTAGAATTTCCATGGTGTGTTCTTAGTATGAGACGGAGAACTGATCTAGAAAGTGACCTGCGTTCCGGACTCACCTCCGACGCTTACATATTGGCGTGTGTCTCTGAAGAAATCATTTACTCTCTCAGGACTCTATTTAACTAAGATTTTATACTGATAGAGGGGGTCTCCCTCACCTGGGAATTTCCTATGGTAATTCAATCCCTCTCCTATTCTTAATTTTAAAATTCTTCAATGAACATATAGAAACTTTCCATAGCTGAGAGCTCAGAACTGATTATTAACTTTAGAGAGATTACTTTTAATATGTGTTTGCTAAACAGTATTGAGAAAAAGAGCACATATATATAGTATAACTATTATTATTTATTATATGATTACCTTTGTTATAACAGCCCCCAATGGATAAAGTAAGCTTTTCACTTTCTCCGAATAGATCTGAATTCTTCTGATCTTTGTGGCAGATCTGAACACTTTTTATCTTGGCTTGTTTTACTTCATAGTCTAACTTTTCTCTGTGCTCTACTTCAGCCAGCTTGTTCAGTGAAGTGAGTGTTGCTTTCTGTCTGTCATCTGTTTTAGTTTCTGTTTTTTAAACATAATTGTAGTCATATTGTCATTCTTTCCTTAGGCCCTGGATCTCTGAAAAGTGCCATATGATTTAGAATGATGCCTCATCCATCCTTAACATATTGTTGGCAAGATCAAAATAATATAATGTGTGGTGATTTCTGGCCTACCTATTGTCAATAAGGCACATGCTATGAATTGTTTCTCCAGGAGAAATGGTTGTTTGGTGCAAATTCTTCCCCCTTTCCCTGTTCAGTGCACATACAGGCATACATGAGTGAGTGTGCACATGCACATACACATACACACGCACTTAGTATTTTCTTCCCTATAAAATATAGAATCTTTACATTTTTTAATTAGCTGTTCTTTCACATTACTTTTGCAGTAAACTAACAATTATTGGGATTCTGTATTTCCAAGTACCTCCCATGGACTTTTGAATTTTCAAAGAGGATCTAGGTAGGATGTACTTTAACCCAAGGGAATGACTTTCTAAATGGTGAAAATTATAGGCAGACGTATGCAAGAGTGATTTTTAAATAGTAGGGTCTTTCATGGTCACCTACACATCACTTCCCATGGGGTTCTGTACGGACAGTCCTTTGGGGGGAAGGGATTCTCAATTTATCTTACAACATAAGGCACAGTCAGGTCAGATTTCAAAGGCTGTCTTCTCTACATGTCCTTACTCTTAGTCCTCTTTATCCTCATGACTGATTTAAGGATTGGTGACAATCCTGGAATAAGAAACAAAGTAGATGTTGGTGTTTGATGGGAAACATGGTTCCCAAATTGGACTTATAACCTGATTACTTTGATATCTACTTTCACTTCAAAGGAGGAATTTGCTATTGGTGAAATTCAACTCTACTCGACATAATTAAGGGTCCTCTCTTAATCCCAAGTATGTGCATATGTGTAAATCAACTAATGTGGAAAATTGTTGAGATACCTGTGCACTTTGGAGAAAATTCCCTAGTTTGCTCAGTCAAGTCAACAAGCCCTTAATAAGCACCTATTTTGTTTTAGGCATTGAGGGGGCACTTGTATCCCCAGTGCTAAATGCTGAGGAAAGAAAGAAAGAAGAAAAGAAGGAAGGAAGGAAGCAAGGAAGGAAGGAAGGAAGAAAAAAGGAATTGCTTCCACTCCAATGGAAACTAACTTAAACAAGAGTTAATTGCATTTAACAATCCCTTCATTTCTAGACACTGAGTATGGTGGACAAAAAGTTAATGAGATCAAATGGAATAACTCTTAGCAGAATACTTGGTACCTAGTAGGTGCTTAATGAATTTTTGTTCCTCCCCCTCCCCAACAACTGATCTTGTTCTCAAGCAGGATAGTTGAAGATGGGAAAGATGAGATGTTCAAAGCATAAAATAGACTCTTGTGTTACACAAATACTTAAACTAAAGAAATGAATGAATTAAAAAAATTGATTATAGGCATGAGAAAAGGGATAGGTGGACATTGGGAATTTGTGGAAGTCTTGGCTGTTGCACGTTTAAATGGAGGTCTCTTTCTTGACAGTCTGTGAGCTCGTTGTGGAAGTGCCTCCTAAATGAGAATGAGAATGATAATAAATAAAATAGAACAATACCTCCAGGACGTCCTGTTATGGGAACTGATGTTCTCTTCCCAATATTACACACATCTGTTTGTAGACCTTGCTCTAAAGAGTAACCTTGATCCATTGGTGAGAAATCTGTTCTCTTGTCCATCTCCTGAATTCTCTACTCTTGGGTCAATGCCTTAAGTGGCATCCTATTTCTTTAAATTAAATTTTGTGTTTTTTTTAATCAGCAAAAACTCAAACTTATCTCCCTCTCACCCACCAATCCACACCTGAGAATGAAAGACAAACAAAATCCCTGTTACAAGCATGTACAATGAAGCAAAACAGATGTCTGCATTGGGGTTACACACACACACACACACACACACACACACACACACATACACGCATCTTCCTGCACACTGAGTCCTTCACCTCTTTATCAGAAGGTGGGTAACATATTTCATCATAAGTCCTCTGGAATTGTGGTTGGTCACTAAGCTGATCAAAGTTTCTAAGACTTTCAAAGCTCTCTGTACAATATTTTCTTTTTCTGCACTAGTAGTATTTTATTTTTTCTAATTACATGTAAAGATAGTTTTCAACATCCATTTTTGTGAGATTTTGAGTTCCAAATTTTTCTCCCTTCCCCCTCCCCAAGACAGTAAGCAATCTGATACAGGTTTTACATGTACAGTAATGTTAAACATATTTCCATATTAGTCATGTTGTAAAAGAAGAATCAGAACTAAAGGAAAAAACAAAAAAAAAGTGAAAATAGTATCCTGTGATCTGCGTTCAAACTCCATAGTTCTTTCTCTGGGTGTGTATAACATTTTCCATTGTGAGTTCTTTTGGAATTGTCTTGGATCATTGTACAATATTGTTTTCATTATATAAATTGTTCCCCTAGGTCTTCTAGGGGAACAGTAGACAAAAAAAACAGCTAGTTGGCACAGTGAATAAAGTGCCAGCCTTGGAGTCTGTGGAGGACTTGAGTTCAAATGTGGTCTAAGATACTTACTAGCTGTGTGACCCTGGTCAAGTCACTTAACCCTGTTTGCTTCCATTCCTCATCTGTAAAGAAGGATACACTAGAGAAGCAAACCACTACAGTATCTTTGCCAAGAAAATTCCAAATGGGGTCACAGAGAGTTGGATACAATTGAAACAACTCAACAAAAAACTTGTGTTCACACCACGTTATAGTCTTACAGCCCAATAGTATTCTAACACATTTCTATGCCATAATTTGTTCCACCAATCCCAAATTAATAGGCACCCCCTTGTTTCTAATTCTTTGTACCAAAAAGAGCTATAAATATCTTGGTACTTCCATAGAGCTTGTTTTACTTAGGACTAATCCTTCCCTTAATCTATTTTCCCTCTAAGTTCCCCTTCTCTCCCTTTCCTCTGTTTTCCCTCCTGAGTGAAATGTATTTCTGTGAATGTGTTCTTCCCTCTGTTGACCAATGAGAGTGAGGTCAAGGGTCAGTCACTCTCCCAACCTCTTCTCCCTTATTCATATAAATTTCTATTTGTACACCTTGATTACGTGAGATAAATTTCCTTGACTTTCCTCCACTACACCTCTGCCTCCATCCCCCTTTCTACCTCCCTGAATTTCTTGTCCCTTCCTTCCCATTCTTATTTTAAGATCATCAAGACAGATGATCACAAAACTACTTCCAGGTCTTCTGTCTAATTAGAGTTTTTCTTTGAATCCTGATGCTAGGGTTCAAAGAAAATATAAGCATCATATCTCTGTATTAAAATATAAACAGTTGGGGCAGCTAGGTGGTGCAGTGAATAGAGCACTGGCCTGGAATCAGGAGCACCTGAGTTCAAATTTGACCGCAGACGCTTAACACTTACTAGCTGTGTGAACTTGGGCAAGTCACTTAGCCCCAATTGCTCTGCCTTCCCCCCTGCAAAACAACAACAACAACAACAACAATAACAACATAAAATATAAGCAGTTTGTACTTGTTTAGTCCCTTATGATTGTGTTCATTTGTGTTTACTTTTGTGTTTCTCTTGACCCCTCTGTTTGCACTTCAGATTTTCTAAACAGCTTTGGTCTTTTCATCAGGAATGCTTGAAAGTCTCCAGCTTCATTAAAGGTATATTTTAGAGTTATTCTTGGTTATAAGCCTATATCTTTTGCCTTCTAGAATATTGTATTCTAAGCTTTCCACTCCTTTATAGTGTTGGAGTCTAAATCAGGCATGATCCTGACTGTGACTCCTTGTTGCTTGAATTTTTCTTTCTGGGTACTTGTGGCATGTGTGTGTGTGTGTGTTATATACTTACACAAATATAATATGTATACATATATACATGCAAATATATAAGTAAATATGTATATATATATATATCTGTTGGTATATGAACATTCACATACAAACTCATATACACATGTAAATACACCTCTATGCATGTGTGTATATATCTATATATGTGTATTTATTTATTTATTTTTCCTAGAAGCTCTGGATTTGGGTTTTAATGTTCTTGGAAATTTTCCTTTGGATGTTTTTGATGAGGTGACTGATGGATTATTTCTATTTCTACTTTGCCCTCTGGTTCTAAGAGATCTGGGAAGTTTTCTTTAAAGATCTCTTGAAATATAGTATGTAGGTTCTTTTTTTGGTCATGACTCTCAGGTAGCCCCAATTCTCTTTAAATTATTAAATTATCTTTCCTCAATCAGCTTTTCAGGAGGTTGTTTTTTCTATGAGACTTTAGATTTCCTTCTATGTTTTCAATCTTTTGGCTTTATTTTGCTATTTTTTATTACCTCCATAAAGTTATTAGCTTCTATTTGGTTCATTCTATTTTTTAGGGATTTAATTACCTTTTTACGAAGCTGTTAATTTCGTTTTTAAGTCTTTCTTCAATAGTTTCATTTCTTTTCCAATTTTTTCTCTAGTGCTCTCATTACATTTATAAAAACATTTTAAAGTCTTTTTTTTAATCTCTTGCTTTATCTCTTCTAGAAATTCTAGTTGAATTTGTGCCCAGACTGTATTTTTCTTTGAGGCATTGTTTGTAGATGTTTGGAGTCATTTTCTTCTTTCATGTTTATGTCTTAAGCATCACTATCACCATGATAGCTTTTCATGGGGAGTTGTTTCTTTGGGGGAGGAGGGAGTTGGTTTGCTCATTCTTCTAGTCTACTTCTTGAATTTGGAATTTATGTTAAGGTCAGGCTTCGTACACTTCTGGAGGAACTATCAGTCTGGTACTGCTGCTGCTTTCTTGGAGGTACTGAGTATTGTATTATTCTGGGCTTTCAGGGAAAACTTGGGCTGGTACCTGAAAGTTTTCAGCACTCCCAAAGTTGTCTAATCCAGGGAAATGTTGTTCTTCCCTGGTCTGAGCTCTGCACATTCCAGACATGGGTTTAGGTCTAAAGGGAAGACCACATTCACAGAAATACATTAGATTTGGGTCTAATACTTCTAGTTGTGCCTGGATCCATGACCCGGACCAAGGTAGCAAGGGACAAAGATGCCAATTGACAACAAACAGTTCCTGTATTATTTGTGCAAGCCCTTTGTGCTGGATCTCCTCTTGCCCTAATACATAGCTTTCCCTTGAACCAGAATGCTCCACACAACTCACTTCTGACCAGACCCTGTCCCCAGGGTCCACAGACCTTTTTATCTATTCTGACCAGGATTGGAAAAAAGGACTCGTTTTTTTCCCCCTGGATTTTCTGATCTAAATTTGATCTGGTGCATTTCTTAGACTTGTTTAGAGGAACTGGGTTGGGAGGGTGGGGGGCTATGAAGGGGGAGGAGCTCGCTCTTAAGATCTCTATCTTATAGTATGCTATTTCTAAGACCACTCCCCACTTTAAAAATGTAGCATATAATAGTGATGCTTTTAGAAATAAAAATACATGAAAATTAGTTTTGTTTGGGGAACTTTATGGAACGACAAGAGAGAGACAAAGAAAGATATTATGGGATATCTCTAAATTGGTGTTGTTTGCTGCTATTCTGTCTTATGTGAACTAGAATGTGAAATTAATTTTATTTAGGGACCATGTTCTGGGTTTCATTTTAAGATAGAAAATGGGAAGTTGCGTGTTTTCACATGATATTGTTACAGGCTAGGGGGATATCCCCTCATATGTAGCAAGATATCATAGAAATATTGCCCCCACCCCCCCAACCTACTACTTTACCCCTAATAGTTTCATAAGAGAGACCTGGCCCAGGACTACAGCAATCTTATGATCCATTCTTACATGAGACTTCAACTAATGTCATGGGCCATTTTCAGCTGCCCTGTTAAGTAGAATGTAGAAAGGGAAGGAAAAAAACAGATTGAAAGACCCAAGGAAAGAGTTTTAATGGGTGTCTTTACCTAAAACTAAGAGCACACAGTTATGATCTTGTTGGAGGGAATAGGAAAAATTAGGTCATGATTATTATCTTCCAACTTTGATGGTTAGAATGCTTTTCAACTGAAAATTAGCTTAAATGTTCCTAAAGATAGCATAGTTCTATTTGTTAATCAAGCAGCTGGTATGTTAACATAAGCTTCTTCCTAGTTGAATTTTATTTATAAAAATTTGCTCCCTGATAATTGTTAACCTAGTGATTGGAAATGTTGAGTTTTAACCTAGACAGCTGTAGTAAGGATTGTTGTTCTTCATTCATGCCTGACTCCTCAGGACCCCATTTGGGGTTTTTGTGGTAAAGGTTCTATAGCAGTTTGCCATTTCCTTCTCCAGTTCATTTTACAGATGAAGAAACTGAGGCAAACAATGTTGAGTGACTTGTCCAAGGTCACACAGCTAGTAAATGTCTGAAGGCTGATCTGAACTCAGGTCTTCCTGACTCCAGTCTCAGAACTCTGTCCACTGTGTCACCTAGTAAGGGTTACTTTTGCATTAAACCTGACCAGTTGATAAAATTGTTCTTCAAATTACTTTTCATTCTGTTTATTCATAAGTCAAAACACATCAATATGGAGCAGTCTGAGTAGTGGAATTTCTTCTGCTTTGTAGAAAGAACTCATAAATAGTAATTATAGGAAAGCTTATTTAGGATAGCATATTTTAGATTTTCTAAATTCTGTCCATCACAAAAAATCCTTAAGGTACATTGCCATTATAGTACTGGTAATTAAAATATAATTATCATTTAATACTAATATATTAATTGATTAATTATTAAAATGCCTCCAACAGGCAGCAACCTTTTGTTATTGATGCACTTGTCAGACATCACATTGTCCCATGCTTCGTCTAGGCATTGAGAATCTGGCATTTAGAAAGATCTGGCCGGATTCCCCATGAAGGAATAGTTTTGTTTGAAATCCATATCTGAGTGTTGAATCCACAAACTGTAGGCCAGTGAGCTTAACTTAGACTCGTGGGGAAATGTTATGCTAGAAAAGGATGGTCACTGATCGTTCAGAACAAAAGTTTGTGTGGATGGATGGTTTCATCGAGAACAGGTAGTACCAGCCTAATATTATTTCTGTTTTTGAAAGGCTTATCAAATTGGGACATGAGGGGGATGCTATAGATAGAGTCTGCCTAGATTTAGCAAAGTTTAATGAAGTGTGTCGTGTTATTCTTATGGGAAAGATATACGAAAGGAAGGAAAAAATGTGACTAGATATGTTTGGAACTGTTTGAATGACTGGCAGAAAGAATAATCACTGATCATTCCATGACACTTTGAAAGAAGAAATCTAACAGAGTGCTCCAGAGAGCCATGCTTGGCATTGTGCTGGTTAAGATTTTTATCAATGAGTTTAATAAAATGATAGATGGCCTCCTTATCAAATTTGCAGATGACAGAAAGCTAGTGAATAGAGCACTGACCCCGGAGTCAGAAGGACTTGAGTTCAAATTCAGCCACAGACACAACACTTACTAGCTGTGTGACTTTGGTCAAGCCACTTAACCCCAATTGCCCTGCCTTCCCCCTCCAAAAATAAGAAAAAAGAAAAGAAATCTAGGAGGCAAATCTGACACGCTTGATGATAGAATTAAGATTTAAAGATACAGGCTAAAGCATTGAGTCATATCTAATAAGGAATTAGAATAAAGATCTAATAAAGAAATGTAATTAGGATAAATGTAAATTCTTATACTTGGGAATAAGAAATCATCTTTCCAAATACAAGATGGGGAAGGCACGCTTAGAAAGCAGTTCATTCAAGAGCCTATTTGTACAAAAATATTTATAGCAGCTCTTTTAGTGGTAGCAAAGAATTAAAAGTTGAGTGGATGCCCATCAATTGAAGAATGGCTGAAGAAGTTGTGGTGTATGATCATGATGGAATATTATTGTGCTATAAGAAATGTTGAGCAGGATGCTCTCAGAAAAGCCTGGAAAAGTCTTAGATGAACTGATGGAAAGTGAAGTGAGCAGAACCAGGACAATACTGTACATAGTAATAGCAATAATATATGATGAACAACTGTGAATAACTTAGCTGTTATTAGCAATACAATGATCCAAAACAATCCCAAAGGATTCATGATGAAAAATGCTATCCAGCTCCAGAGAAAGGACTGATGGAGTCTGACTACAGACTACATACAAAGCATAAGATTTTTTCTTTTCTTTCCTTCCTTCCTTCTTTCCTTCCTTCCTTCCTTCCTTCCTTCTTTCCTTCTTTCCTTCTTTCCTTCCTTCCATCCTTCTTTCCTTCTTTCCTTCCTTCCTCCCTTCCTCCCTCCCTCCCTTCCTTCTTTCCTTCCAAGCTTTTCCCCCCCCACAAAATGACTAATATGGAAATTTTTTTACATGATTGCATATATACAACTTATATCAGATTGTCTACCATCTCAGGGATGTTTAAGGGGAGAGAAGAAGGGATAAAATTTCGAACTCAAATTTTTTTAAATGTTTAAAAATGGTTTACTTGTAATTAGGGAAAAATTTTAAAAATTAAAAGCAATTCATCTGAAAGACTAGGGGATTGAATTTCATTTCATTATGAAGCAACAATGTGGTATGGTAACCAAAAAAAGCTAACATAATTTTGGGCTGCGTTGAAAGAAACATAGTTTCTAGGATTGTGACCAGGTAGTTCAACACCATGGTGTGCTCATATGAGTGATGTCTGGAGTGCATACTCACTATACCTTGAACTTGGTGTAGCTTTTTCTGAGGGTTCTCATATGTGAGTTGGGGGTGGGAATACTCCCAGGAACTACTTTGATATTTTCTTAGCATCCTTTTTGGGGGGTAGTAATCACATGTGGGATTTCTTTCCCTAAGCCTTTAGTAGCCTCCCCCTTTCACATACCTTAAGAATAAAACCCTCAATGCCCTAAAAATTGTGTGCGCTTCCCTCAGTGATATCCCCTGTCCATTTGTTCTCCTTCTTCATATAGCACAGCAGGAATGGGGATGTTAAGATCCAAATGCAGGGGTTGCTCGTCTGTGATTGATAGAGTTAATTATTTGTTACAATACTATTGACAGATCTTTACCATTTTTAAATTACTTTTGTCCTCCCAATTTCATTAAATGTATTCTCATTTATCTGGTTTAATATGACCTTGCCAAGTTTCATGTAAACTTCTCCCCCATCACTTATTGTACTTTATTTCTCATAATCTTCCATAACCCTGTTTTCCAAAATTTTACAAATGAACTCATTTTCTACAATGGTATTGCTATTGGCTACCATATGCTACTTGGCAAGGGGAATAAGTGTTTGCTACCTGAGTTTCTTTTGACCTCCTTGTTCTTACAATTAATTAAAAATTGCTAAGGAAGTTGGCAACATTTCCTTCAGAAATTATGATAGTCTCTAGTGATATTTACTCTTTTACACATTTTCCACTTTTCCACTTCAATAGCTTCTTTAAGTTGTTGATGTTGGACTGCTTTTCTGGGCAGCAATCATTCATCATCCAGTTGGTTTTTCCTGTATAAATGGTGAGGCAAAACTCTTCTGAGTGATGATAGATCTCTTTGAGAAAGTTACAGGGTCCTGGGACTTGGTGCAACCAACACAGTGGTATTTATAAAGAGGAATATTGGAAAATCTCATCATTCATAGGGAATCTCCCCTCAGCTTGGATTCTACCTCCTGATTTTTGCCTTCCTGGATGCTTCTGTCCAGAGGGTCATTAAACAACATTATCTCTATTGAATCACTTTAAAATCTTTTAAAACTTTGACGTATGTATCTGAGACACTTTGGTGGAAGAGAACCTTTGATGAGGTGTTTTGCTTCACTGAATCAAATTCTTTAAAAAAAAACCCAATCATGTATCAATCATGTAATAAACTTTAGTCAAACATATAATAAAGATATGATCTACTGCGGAGTTTCATTTGTGAAAGTTTGCCTGTTCCCTACTTATACCTTCAAAGAAGATATCCTTAAGGCACATGTACATATTCCAATACAAAATTTTATATGGATGGAGATGTGAGTATCTAGGTTAGTAGTTAGCAGTATTCTCTTAAATGCTTTCTTACCAAAGTAGGAGTTTTTCCATGCTTTTGGTATCTTCCTGTTTTACAGATATCTACCTTATGATTGAATCCATCAAAATCTTCATAGTATGTATATTATGTGTGTATGTATGTATGTATGTGTGTATGTGTGTATGTATGTATGTATTTGGGACAGTCAGCCCAAATGGGCAATAGATTTAGTCCATAATTAAACATGAGCAAGAGAGTAGGCTGAATCTCCTTAAGGAAATCATGAACCTCCTTTAATGGTCCCAACCTGCCTTGAAACAAAGACCCGCCTTTTTACTATTGATATTTTAACAGTGGTATTATATGTCTGTGAGACATGGAATATAATGATTTTGAAAGAATTGGAAGTTACTAGAACAGATGGCAATGGAAGTGTGTATAGTGGGTATGAGTTGTCTAAGGAACTAATGTCCTCACTAGTAACTAAGTGTCTAATAAAGAATTTGGAAGAATTATAGTGATGGAAAGGAAAGGAAAATTATGATTGAAAAAGGCTGCCTGGGAAGGGCAAAGACAAGGGACAACACCTTCCTTATCCTACTGGTATCTTCATAATAACAAGAAAAATCAAGAAAGTCCCCAACATGACCCCCTGTGACAAACATATAGGGACTATATAAGAGAGTTGCATAGGATGAGCAGCCATGATCATGTTAGAATCTGTATCATTGGAAGTAACATCCAAATTGATGAGATCAGAGACGTATTTGGGTATCTACTAATTTTTAGTCTTCTAACTTGTATTTTTTTCCTTTGCTCTAACAAGTTGATGTTCTGATTATGTATAAACAGATGATTTGGAAATTATTTCTTCTTCAGCAACTAGTCATTTCCTATCTGGCAAGACACAGTCAGTTTCATTTTGGGGGCATCTCTTGATCCTCTTCTTGAAGAAATATTCATAATATATATGTACAAGGCTTCAATGTAGTCTTAAAATTTTTTGCCTCTTTTATTTCTTAATTCTGAGCCATGTTTTCCAACATTTTTCACCATCTTTTCCTCTGTACAACTTTGTATCTAAGTGATCCTTTTGGTTTCAGATTCCATATGTCATCTGGTTTCTTTTTCAGTGAGAATGTGATGATATGTTATTTTACACCTTCCTAACATACAGCAATATCAGTAGAATGTTGCTATAGTCAAGTCTTCATTTCCATAGAAAACTTGAGGTCATTAAAGGACCTTTCCTCTTTCCTAAAGGCAATCCAGCCCACTCTTCCATTGGACAATTCTAGTCAGTACTGCTGGTCCTAGATGGACAAGTTCTATAGGTTATGCGTGCATGTCATAATCTGAGTGTAGCACAGATATGACCAGGCATTCCTTCTCACTCAGTTCACTTTCTGGGCTAGCCAAGATGATACCACTATCTTTTAATCATTAAACATTAACCAAGAAGGCAAACACAAGACAGCTAGGTAGCACAGTGAATAGAGCGTTGGATCTGCAGCCAGGAAGACCTGAATTCAAATCTGGCCTCTGACACTTACTAGCTGTGTGACCCTGGACAAGTCATTTAACCTGTCTAAGACTCAGTTTCCTTATCTTTAAAATACAGGTGATAATAATAGAACCTATCTCCCAGGGTTGCTGGGAGGATCAAATGAGATGTTAGTAAAACACTTGTCAAACTTTAAGTTGTTATATAAAGGCTAATTCTTTTTTTAAATGCTAATTCTTAAGTATAATCCTAGCATAACAGTCCATTTGAAGCTGGATTACACTAGTTTACTGATGCATATGGATTTCAGGGGCAGAGTGGGCACAAACTAGCAGGAAGGCACTGAGCAGGGAAACCAGTGTGTCCAGGGCAACTCACAAACCTGCACTGTATCTCTTGACGCCCTTGATCTTCTTAGAGGATGGTCTTCCTTAGGGAGGAGTTCCTTCCTCACCCTTCTTTAAAATTTCTCTGCTCTCCTATAGGACAGGGTCTCTTCGTAGCTGGATGATTCTATTAGACTACTGTGTAGCTAACAGTTATAAAAATTTTGAGGTCTGCAAAGTGTTTGATATGCTGTAAAATGATATTAAACTATAAAAACTGCTGAAGCTGCTACAAGGTCTTTTGGTGAAAGCAGAGAACCTGAGCCCTGGGATCTGCAGAATGGCTACTCCTGTGGTTGGTCTCTGAGGTTAACAGCGTTAGCTGTTGCAGCAAAACGGTCTGGAATCAATAGAACTATTCAGAACTCACTAAGGTCTGAGAGGTTTCTGCATCTCAAGTCACAGGTAGAAGTAAAAAGCAAGAAAGACAAACCTCTGAGGATTTCCATCTTTCGAGCTGTAGGGGATGGTAAAGAACTCACCTTTCCCCATTCTGCTTTTTGCCAAGCTTTTATTCCAGTCTTGGTCTTGGCTGGGCAAGGGCCAAAGCAACCGCTTTCCCCTCATGATCTGTTTTTCTGTCTCCTCCTCCTAATGGGCTTGCTTTTTGTGTCTCTGCACCTTCTGTCTCCTTGCTTTCGGTCATTGACTCTCAAAACAGGATTTCTTGTTGTGAAATGACTCACCTCTGTACCTTAGGGTAATACACCAGAATCTACATTTCTGCCTTACCCAGCATGGATAGGCAATTGTAAAGCCAATCAGCAGTAGATTTCTGAGAGAATGCTACTGTGAGGAGCTTTTAAGATTCGGATTACACAGTATTAGTGAACACTGTTTATTCCATTACAAATCTTTATGCAGTACAATGTTCACAGTTTCAACAGTTCACAATATTATATACAATCTTCAGAACAAGGAACATCTCTATATTATATCTTATTTCAGAAAGACACAATATTTAGAA
>CM053601.1:16011923-16029563 GCA_028646575.1 Pseudocheirus occidentalis
TATATACATACACATGCACACACATATATAGCTATCAAGGAACTGGAAATGAAGGGGATAGATAGTCATGAATTAGGGAACTGCTAAACAAAATGTGTTATGTAAATGTGATGGAATATCACTGTGCTGTAAGGTATGATGAATGTGATGAATACAGAGAAAGCATGAAAAGACTTACATGAACTGATGCCCTGTAAAGTAAGAAGAATCAGGAAAACAATACACAACAACTACCAGAATATGAATGGAAAGAACACCAGCCCCAAAACAATAAAAAAAAACCGCATGTAACAAGATGACAAATCAATGTGTTTCTAAAGAAGAGCTACAATATGTTCTTGATATCTTAATTGGTTTTGCTGATTTCTACCTTATCCTTGCTCTTCGTTTCCTTTCCTTCCATAGGAGAAATCTGTATGGAAGAATTCATAAAACTCTTGCATCATATGTGCATGATATAGCCAGCCCTGTTCTCATTTCTTCCTATTTTTCTTTTTAAAATAATTCTTAGAATTTATTGTGACCAAACTGATAATAGTAAGGTGCTTGTTATCAGACTTATTTGTTAAGTATGTGTTTATGTCAAAATAAAACTAAATTGCTGGGTTGTTTTGTTGTGGGTTTTTTTTTTGAGGAGCAAGAGTAAATAGAAAACTTTTCCTTAAGCAAAATGACTCTCTGGGAGGATACAAGGAGAAATTTAGGTGATATGAAAACAAAGGATATCAATAAAATTATTTTTAAAAAAATAATGAGAAAAATGACTCAGATGCAAAAATTACTATCGCAGTAGCAAAACACTAGAAACTAAGAGGTGTCCATTAACCAAGGAATGGATGAAAAAACTATGGTTTATGAATATAACATAATATTATTGTACAATAAGAAATAACAAGAGAATATTTTTTATTATTGCACAGTAAGAAAAAATGAAAGACAAAACTGGGAAGATCTATATAAAGTGAGCTAAAGAACAGTTTGTAGAATAACAACATTTTGAAGAAAAACATTCTGTGTTCTCTTCAATATCAGTTGACAGTTTTCTCTTCAACATTATTGGTTGACCCAATGATGAGGGCCCCACAATCATTGACCAATTAACATAAATTCACTTTTGTAAAGGGATATTTGCTAAGGAGATACAGCAAGAATAGAAGTAAGGACAGATTATCTCTGCACCAGAAGGGCATTCTCCCCTATATCAGCTTGGTCCCTTGGGAGAGTGGATTCAAATTTAAAGAAATCACTTACAAAACCTTACTCCTCCAAATTCACTTCAGAAGGCAACCTAACCTCATAATGAGTCCCTACCTCGTACAGTTTTAATCTAATGAGGGGCTAGGTCAAGCAGGTTATTTCTTAGGGAGGGGATGAAAAGGAGCTGAAAAGTGGGCTGGAGAGATGAAGGTACCTGGAGTGTTGGTGTGCTTCAAGGCATCTCCCTGGGCAGGGGCCAGTTATGGGTGGTATCCCATGAACAGAAGCCAACCTGAATTGGTCCACACTGCTAAGAAATGACTCTTGAGTCTTTGACAACCAAGCCTGCAAAGGAAAGACTAAGCCAGAAAGATCCCAAGTGGAGTGATTTTCCTTGCCAAGATTGACTGAGGCTGCTGAATCCCAAGACCAGGCTTCGTTTCTCAGCTGACTCTCCCTCCATTTACCCCCAACAATGAAGTAATTATGTGGCGTTGAGCTCTTAGCCCACTTCTTCATTAAATGCCCACCAATCAGGGTCACTTTTCTCTTGCCAGGAGAGGTCCCAGTGATGTGCTGTCAGAAGAAAGAGATTTGGATTTAAGGTGGTCTGGGAATCTCACATGGTGTCTTTGGCCACCAAAAGAGACCACTGACCATAATTTGTCATTTGCTAATCTAATTAATAATAGATTATTATATCAATAATTAACCAATAATGAATAATCAAATAATTAATCAGTAATTAATAATCATACCTGCAACTCTGTCTCTCAGAATTCCATTCACCACAATTTGTGGTGGCAGAGGTGGAATTTTAAGGAAAGAGAGGTTGGTCTTGCTTAACTCTCCTGGAAAGCCCTTCTTCCTTCTTTTGAGTGTAACTGGTGAAACCTCACCTGGAAGGAGAGTTTTTCCTGGAGAACCACGGACTGAGATCTGGTTCTCCCCTCCATCTAAAATTTTGCAGTTCCAACTAGGTTAAAGTAAGAATAATTTCTTAGGAATGCCACAGCTTTGTCTCTGTGTGTCCATAGCCTGGTATTTGAAGATGTGAGTGGGCCAAACTGATAATAGCAAGGTGTTTGTTACCAGTCTTATTTGTTAAGTATGTGTTTTATGTCAAAAATCAAACTAAATTGCTGGGTTGTTTTGTTGTGTTGTTTTTCTTTGAGGAGCAAGAGTAAATAGAAAACTTTTTCTTAAGCAAAAATAATAGATAAGAAAAGTAAGGTGCAGCTTTGAATTTGGAAATAATTGGGGTTAGGTTATTTTTCTTTAATTTGCTTTCTATGGGTGGCTTTCATGGGAATAAGCTTCCATAGAAGAATACCTCAGAAAAACAGAATAAGGAAGTATAAGTTACTAACTTTTAAGTGTGCACCAGAATGACAGTTTCTTAGTAGCCAGAGAAAATGAGGGAAATCCTATGTTTCTACCAGGAAGTAAACAGTGTGTGTGTGTGTGTGTGTGTGTGTGTGTGTGTGTGTGTGTGACCATCTGTGCTCCCCACTATTTTGTCATTAGTCTGGGAGTTGAGGACAATATTCCTAGCTGGAGTGGCATATAATGTCTTGCTATAGGTATTTCTCTAGATTAATAAGTAAGCCAGTGACCCATAAAGGAGAACAAAGCCTGAAGAACGAAACAGCCTGGGAAGTTTGACATAGCGAGGTCTCGGGCCACATTGAGTGATCTCGGTGTTCTGGGCTGGGAAGGAAAGGTTGCTTCTGGGTTTCTTTTTCCTTTGTTTCACTATGTTTCCTCCTGAACAGAGAGTAGAATTTATCCACATCTATACCTTTGATTGAGCAAGAAGGACTTTGTGAACTCATTCATGGAAGGTAAGGGAGCCCTCTACCTATTCCCCCCCCACCCCCCAACCCCCCCCCTCTTCCCCAGAGTTTGTATGTGTCCTGTATATTTAATTTTTGGATGGCCTGTCATTTGTGTCTCAATAGGGATTAATTAATAGTCTCATTAATTGAGACACACTAAATCACAAGGTCCCTGAAATGAAATTTTAGATGCACATTTATATAGGCTACTCAAAAAATTGAGTTGGAAATTAAACTGAAAGATTTAGGCCTAGGTCATCTTTAAGTATACACACACACACACACACACACAAATATACATACATGCATGCATGTATATGTATGTGTATGTGTGTATATATGTATACGCACATGTATATACATATATGTATGCTCGTGTGTGTGTGTGTGTGTGTGTGTGTGTGTGTGTGTTTATATGGGGTGGTGCACAGACTGGGCGGAGCAGGCCTTAGGGCACTGACTCACTGACACCTGGGACAGTTTCCAGACTTCTTGACCCATAAACAACAAAGATGGTATAGAAGGTCAGTGCGGAAACTGCAGCCAGGGCCTGGGTGAGACAAGAGGGTGGTCTGGCCCCAGCCCCAAGGCAGAGGTGAGGGCTGGGTGGCAGCCTTGGCAGCTGCAGCTACTTCCAGAACTCTCAGCCCACAGACTGGCGGGGGTGGGGGGGGGAATCAAGTAGCTGATCTGAGGGGGACTGCATGGATCTCTTTGCCAGCACTAAGGCAGGATTCTCTTGCTTTGCCCTGCTGGGATCTAGGTCTAAGTCCTGGGTGGTAGTCTTGGGGTGAGGAAGGGCTCTGGCATGGTGGAGCTTGTGGCAGCAGTGTAGAGGGAAACTTCCTTATAATTTGGAGGCAGAAAACAGTGCTTGCAGTCACTCATAGAACAGAGCATAGGCCAGGAGATGAGTAAATGCCTTTCCTTTGATCATACCAGCTTGGAAGGACTGAAGATTTACAGGCTCCTAGAAACAGATGCACAAAACTCCTGAAGCTTTGGACAGTACCCTCCACACCAGGGCAGAGACCTACCTTGACAAAGAGTTAAAAATTCAAATAATTTGCTGGGAAAATGTGCAAACAGTGGGGAGGAAAATCAGACTATAGAATCTTACTTTGGTAACAAGGAGGATCAAAACATACAACCAGAAGAAGACAACAAAGTCAAAGCTCCTACACCCAAAGCCTCCAAGAAAAATTTGAGTTGGTCTCAGGTCATGGAAGAGCTCAAAAAGGATTTTGAAAATCAAGTACGAAAAATTGGGAAGAGAAATGGGAGGGATACAAGAAAATAATGAAAAAAGAGTCAACAGTTTGCTAAAGGAGACACAAAAAAATAATGAAGATAACACCTTAAGAAATTAGTGTAACCCAAATGGCAAAAGGGATCCAAAAAGCCAATAAGAAGAAGAATGCCTTAAAAAGCAGAATTAGCCAAAGGAAAAGGAGGTCCGAAACTCACTGAAGAAAACAATTCTTTAAAAATTAGAACGGAGCAAATGGAAGCTAATGACTTTATGAGAAATCAAGAAATTACAAAACAAAACCAAAAGAATGAAAAAAGTAGAAGACAGAGTGAAATATCTCACTGGAAAAACAACTGACCTGGAAACTAGATCCGGGAGAGATAATTTTAAAATTATTGGACTACTTGAAAGCCATAATCAAAAAAAGAGCCTAGATGTCATCGTTCAAGAAATTATCCAGGAAAACTGCCCTCATGTTCTGGAACCAGAGGGGAAAATAGAAATTGAAAGAATTCACCAATTGCCTCTTGAGAGATATCCCAAAAGGAAAACTCCTAGAAATATTGCAGCCAAATGGCAGAGTTCTCAGGTCAAAGAGAAAATATTTCAAGCAGTCAGAAAGAAACAATTCAAGTATTGTGGAAACAGAATTAGGATAACACAAGGTTTAGCAGTAAGGGATTGGAGGACTTGGAATATGATATTCTGGAAGTCAAAGGAGCTAGGATTAAAATAAAAAATCACCTACCCAGTAAAACTGAGTATAATACTTCAGGGGGGGAAAATGGATATTCAATGAAACAGAGAACTTTCAAGCATTCTTTTTTTTTTTGGTCAAATATTTATTGTTTAAGTGGGAAAGGTTGGCAGGGTCCAGTTTAGTCCTTCTTGGCAGCCGCCTTCCTCATGGCAGCTAGGACATTGCTGAGCTCCTCTCTCTTCCTTTTGGCTCGGATGTGAGTTCCCACCCTTTTTTGTGATGAATTTAAGGGCTTGCTTATCCTTGGAGACTTTGAACAATTCCATGGCCTGCCTCTCATAAGAAGCAAATCCACACACCTCCCGGATCATATCTCTTGAAAACTTTGTGTGTTTGGTCAAACGCCCATGGCAGCAGCAGTATTTCGGCTTTGAAATGCTTCTGGTAACTTTGTGGCCCTTGTTGAGGCCCATGGCCATAGGGTACCGGATAGCCATGGCTGCAGCACTTCTGTAGCTCTAATGGCAACCACAGCAGAAGCACTTTCAAGCATTCTTGATGAAAAGACCAGAGCTGAATAGAAAATTTGACCTTCAAATACAAGACTCAAGAGAAGCACGAAAAGGTAAACAGGAAAGAGAAATCATAAGGGATTTATTAAAGTTGAACTGCTTACATTCCTACATGGAAAGATGATATTTGTAACTCATGAGACCTTTCTTGGTATTAGGAAGGTTGAAGGGAAAAGATATATGGATAAAGGGCAGAGGGTGAGTTGAATATGAAAGGATGATATCTAAAAAATCAAATTAAGGGGTGAGAGGAATGTACTGGAAGAAAGAGAAAAGGAGAGGTAGAATGGGAGTAAATTATCTCACATAAAATAGATGAGAAAAAGCTTTTACAGTGGAGGAAAAAACAGGGGAGTTAAGGGGGAGTAAGTGACCCTTACTCTCATCAGAATTGACTTAAGGAGGGAATAACATACATACTGAACTGAGTATGGAAATCTATCTTACCCTACAGGAAAGTAGCGGGGAAGGAAAAAGAGAGGGAGTAGGGAATGATAGAAGGGAAGGCAGATTGGGGGACGGGGTGATAAGAAACAAACACTTTTGAGGAGGGACAGGGTCAAAAGAGAGAACAGAATAAATGGAGGGTGGGATAGGATGGATGGAAATAGAGTTAGTGTTTTACAACAAGACTATTATGGAAGTGTTTTGCACAGCTACACATATATAATCTATGTGAAATTGTTTGCCTTTTCAATCAGGGTGCGTGAGGAGGGAGGAAGAGAGAGAATTTCTAACAGAAAGTTTTAAAAACAAATGTTAAAAATTGCTTTTACATGCAACTGGGCATATGGGATATAGAAATCTATCTTGCCCTACAGGAAAATAGAAGGGGAAGGAGATAAGAGAAGAGGGGTGTGATAGAAGGGAGGGCAGGTTGGGGGAAGGAGTAATCAGCATGCATCCCTGGGGTGAAGGGAGAGATGGTAAGAAAATCTGAAACTCAAAATCTTGTAGAAATGAATTCTGAAAACCATAAATAAATAAATTTTTTAAAAGAACAGATATATATACACATACATTTATACACATACACACACATACATATGCACATATATATATTTTATAATGAGAGCTAAAAATAGCAAAAAGTGTAGCAAAAGAGATTTCCCTTGGAAGAATACCTAACCGAACCAGGGCAAACAGAAAATTTTTAAAAAGCAATTATTGTAACTTTTTATTAGATGTCACAAACCTTTCAGTTACTCTTTCTACCAGCAGAAGTAACATTCCTAGATTTGATGAGAACCCCAAAATAGGTCATAGATCAGTTTAATGCTATATTTAAAGGTTACAACTCTACTTGGGAAGATATAACCCATTTAATAGTAATTCTGCTCTACCCAAGGGAAAGACAAACTGTCATAGGAACAACGAATAGGTTAACTCTGGTAGGAGGGACAGTCCCCAACCTTTGGGGTGCCCCTAGTTAGCCTTTAAAAGACTCACAATGGAACGCCATCAACCATGATAATCACAGCAGATTACAGCAAGCCAGACAATCTTTGCTTCAGGGTACCAATATTTGTGCAGCGCATCCAGCCAACTAGAGTAAGTTTTAGGAGACGATGCAAGAGGAAAGTTCGAATCCTGATCACCTCTTTGATAGAGTGTCGGCAATATGCTATGGATCCAATTAACCATTCAGATGCATCTATCATTTGTTAATAATCCCTGCCAGACATAGAGACATGTTTCTATAATCAATATCTTTGTTGGTACAATATGCTCATTGAGCATATCGAATTTATGACTTTATAAGTTTTCTATGAAGAAAAGAAAAGGCAGGAAAGAGGAGAGGAGGGACAGGAACTGGAGAAAGCTCAGGCTGTCATCTGGTCTCCCTCACCTTCTTTCTTAGGGGCCCTGACACAGGCAATATGGCAGAAAAGATCTATCCAAAGATCTAGGTGAGCACTTTCACTACAAGGGGTGGAGGTGGGGTGAGATGGGGGTGAGATACGAATGAGGAAAGTGCCATATTACCCAAAATTACAGAAAGAAAAAAAACCAAGACACTAGAAATAGTAAAGGAAATAAGGAGTGGTAGTACATGAAGGGGCAGGAGCTATGGATCTTGAAGGCAGAGTTTTTTTTTCCATACCCCAAGATCCCAGCCCCTAATTCTCTCCCTTCTCCCATTCTTTCTACCAATTGTAGAAGGCAAATAACTTCGTTTTCTATTGATAAGGTACCTAGTAGAAAATCCACAAATGCCAATGGATCGACTGAAGAGGAGTGTAGAAAGAAAGCATGTTAAAACTTTAATTAGAAAATGATCTTGAATACTAAAAGTCTGTGAATCCAGCTTTAACTGGATTCCAAAACTAAAGTTTGTAGATTATGTTCAATTTAAATCTTGGGTGCTATCTAGCTTCTTGGCTGCTAAACAGAATTTTAAATGTAAAACCTTTCCTGGTTCATGAACAGAGGAAGTTTATTTAAAGAAGTGACTGGGGATGCATGAAATTTATTGGTTTTGGAGAAGAATTTTTTGCTCCCTCAGAACCTAAGGTCCAAACCTCAGTGATCCACATTAACCCACGTTAGCCTTAAAGTTCAGGAGACATTAGATAGATACCAAAACCTCTAAATTTTACATATTTTGGGGGATTTCAATGGAAGCTCAGCATCTTCCTGAGTGACTTCTTAAGCATGGTTCCATGAGTCTTTTTTTGGAGAACATTCCTTTCTCCTAATGCCTAAATCCCACTGTAAAACAATCGAAGAAGATATTATTTTACACCCACCAGATTGGCTAAAATGATAGAAGAAAATGACAAATGTTGGAGAGGATATAGAAAATTTGGAACACTGCTTCATTGTGGGTGGAATTGTGAACTGATCCAACCATTTTGGAGAATAATCTGAAATTATGCTCAAATAGTTATTAAACTAATCTTGGGGAGAAGATCTCCTATGCAAACCTGGAGCTACCATTCCCTGCTTCCTTATTGCATTGTTTCTCTAGCTAATAGCATCAGGGCAATGCATTTAAAACTGCAAAAGTAAGTTTTTTGTACTTTATACTTTGACGGAGGTTTCTCTGTAAGGACCTTAAATACCATCAACTTAAAATGTTAGCCAATAATCTTTCAGATGTATGTTACTATTGTAAGAACTATTTGTATAAGAAATGTTAAGAATTGGAAAATGTAACTTTCTTGATTTGGAGATTACAGAATATTAACTCTATCCAGATTCTGAAAAGTGAAGAGTTAAATTAACAGTAAAGAAAAAAATGCAAACACATTTTAATTTGGAAAAATGCTTGTGAATGATGTAGCTGACTTTCATTGAATAGTCCAGTTGTTTTTTTTTTTTTGATAAGGTGTTAACTAGACTGGGAGAACTCAGAATCCCATCTCCTCATCCCCAGCCCTGCCCCACATACTGGCTTCAACAGGACTATCAGCTTGCAGGCCTCCTGCCTTGGAAGGTCATGGTCTAAAGATTTTTGTAACTACTAAGAACATCTTAATGAATTTTTGAGATTTTTACACACATCATATATAAGTGTATATATATATGTACACACATATAATCATATACATATACACATACATACATACATATATGTATAAAATCACAGTTTTTATATATATCGAGGGTTGGCATAAGAAATTAAATGGGAATTTGGGGGGGAGATTTGTGGAAACTGTAGAAGACAGGTAAAGGCCAGCAGATGATATAGAAAAAGTTTAGAAACTCAGAAAAGCATAAAATATGTGTATAGTATTATGTAACAGAAATTAAAATTTTTTAATGAGGTACAATAAAAACCCCATAAGAAAAAAAAATCAGATTTCTTCTCTGGTACAAAGGGATGGCCAAAATATTTCCTGTGGATTTTCCAGATTGTGGAATGTTGCACCCCCTGGGCCATCACCCTAACTTTTGGACTTTGATGACTCAGGAAGAGAGAGTGAGGCTGATGGTTTTGTGCAGCTGCCTGACAAATCCAATTCGCAGGTAAGTCAAGACCTCACCCCATGATGTCATTGGCCCTCTCTGAAAAGAAGGACAAACAATAAAAATCAAGCGGACAATCTTAGTCCACTTTCTCATTAAATGTTCAATCACTGGAGGTCCCAATGACCTGCCATCAGAAAGAGACCTAGATTTAAGGTGGCCTGGAATGGTCACTTGGGAGTCTTTGGTCACTGAGAGACCATTGACCTCCATTTATTGGTTATTTGCCAGCCTAATTAATACATTGATTAGTCAGTCACACTGGGAACTCTGTCTTTCAGAATTTCATTCACTACAAAGTCCAGGCTGGGAGGCAAACAAAGACCTGGGTCCCCCCACAAAATGGAGGCTTCAGGAGAGAGGCCTTACACAGGGGTGTTCTACATCGAGAGGCTCTAGGAGTGGTTGAATGTTCCAGGGCCTGGAGGCTCTAGGATTGAAAGTCTGAGAGCCAGGAGCAAGGCCAGGTCCAGGAGGGAATTCGAGGTCTTTTAGAGACACATTCAGTTTTGGCTTAGGAGCCAGCCTAAAGAACATCACTCACCACACAAGAAGCAGACAGTCAACAGTCACAGAACACATGGGCAGGCTCCAAAGTAGAGAGCAGGTTCCTTAAGGACTCATGCTTGTAAGCAGGCTCACTGTACACTACATATGCTGGGGGCATGATCCAGAAGGTCAGCCCTTTCATTGACTGGTTTCCATTATATGTCCTGGATTGTTCTGACCCCGTGTCAAACATGTAAATGATTCTGGCTCATGTTTGGACAAAGCTACCAGCTGACTGCAACGGCTGTGTGTCAATATGTATTTCTGGGGTCCTTGATTATCAACTCAAAGCATTACCCAATTTCTGGTCCCAAACTTCTCTTGCGTTTGCTATCAGTAAGGAAATCAGGGAATTTCACTGCTCCATTTGAATCTGACTAGGAATGACCTATCCCATATCTGGCATTGATTATCTGTTCTTAACCAAGTCTCTCTTTTAAATATATAAATATATTTATGATATAATATATTTGTCATGTATAAGTACCTTTATAATATATAATGCATAAACATATATACTTTATATATTAAAATATATATAACCTTAAATATAAATAAAATATAAAATTTCCCTGCTCAGATCCTACTAGGAACATGAGAAATCTGGTACCATGTTTAGAATTTTGGTTTTTAATCACTACACGGTAGAAAATTATGAATGTTTTTAAAACAGTGGAGTAATATGATCATACCTACTAGGAAGACCAGTCTTGTTGGAGCTTGTAGGGGAGGACTGGAGAGAGAGAGAAGAATGAAGTCAGTGAGACCCGTGAGCAGTCTTATCGCAAAAGGCCAAAGCAGGGGGTGGGGATAAGGACCAGAACCCATGTAGTAAGGAGAGGATATTGCTGAGGTCAGAATTCACAGGAGTTAGAAATTGATTAGATTTTAAAATATCACCCTGAATTGATATTCACCATCATCATTCCAGATTGAGTCTTAAATGGTCCCACGTTCAATAGGGAAGCTGTGCGTGTCCACCCTGCTGACCAGACACTGAGAGAAGATACTGAGCCCTCGAGCTTCTACCTCCCAGCTCTGGATTACTATAGGTTCACTCAAGCAAAATCTGCTCTTAAACTCCCACTTCTGGTAAATCCAGGGGTGTGCAGGAGCCAGCTGGCACAAAATCCTGAGAGCCAACAGTTAAATTTTCAGTGCAAATCTTTCACCTCGGAAAGCAGCAAATGCTACAATTTAGACCTCAATTTATTGTTGTGTTGATGTCTAGACTTAAGGAAGTGACAGTGAAAATGGGAATACACATTAAACTTAAAAGTGGATATGTTGGGGTTCCTCCCCCAGAAAGCTAAACAAAAAAAGTTCAACATTTTACTAGCACATTCCTGGCCAAATCTCACTTTTTCCCTGAACTTGCTTTATTTCAGTAGTCCCAGGCACATGATCTTGATATTGTAAAGATTAAAAAGGTTCAAGAGACATCGATTCTGATTAATTTAATGATTTTGTTAATAAGGCCAGTATGTCATTAATAAAGGGTGGTCATTGGGCCATCTCTCTCAGACCAAGGACCATCATGGCGGTGAGGTTCACAGTTGATATACCCTTCGAAAAGTAGATATCTAGTGAGGGGCTGAATGTCATCATGTCACCTTTGGATAGAGAAAATATCTCTATAATCAGACTACCCCCAGTCTTGGGCTATCTAGACCAAAGGATCTTTCTCTACCACAGCTTGAATAGAACACAGTGGGCTTCCCCACCTTACACTAAATTCCTTGTAAGGCTGGGTGGGGTCTGCCCAAGATGAAGAGAGTTAATGCAATGTCATTTTCAGTAATGTCCCTCAAGAGACTGAACTTAAAATCAGGACTTTGGAATAAAGGGACACAGCTCTGAATCCCCCTAAGATATTGATTATTAATAATAATTTCTCTAGTATTACCTTCCATAATGACTAGAAAAAACATGCACAACTGCCTAGGACAAAGCTTAAATTACAGCTTAAATAGTAATCAGTGTATTCAAATGTCTAGTAGAGTCTGTCACCACATAATAGATATTTAATAAATGCTTGCCGATCAACATAGTTTTGCCATTACACAATTGATTGAAAGTATAGAGAAAACAGGAGAACCCTGTGCTCATTTGAATCCATAGGAGCAAAACTCCACAATAAATAAAGGCTTCAATCTAATAAGGTATTTACTACTCATGTGTAGCCACCGGAGAGCCAGGGAAGGATGCCAGGACCATTCACCGACAAGAAGTGACAGCTAGTTAGCTGCAGCCTTACTGAGAGTTGCACATGCTCACATTGTTCTGCTTCCCCCCCACCCCCACCCCTGGGTATATATGCTATAGAGCTTGGCAATTGCATGGGAAGTATGGAAGAAACAATTAGAGGTAGCTAGATGATGCAGCAAATGGAGAACTGGGCGTGGAGTTGAGAAGATCTGAACTCAAAGCTTATCTCACACACTTACTGGCTTATGACATAATTCCTCTTTGTGGGTTTCCTCATCTGTAAAGCAGGGATAGTGACAGCACCTGCCTCCCAAGGCATTTTATTGTTCAGTTGCTTCAGTCCTGTCTGACTCTTTGTGACCCCATTTGGGGTTTTCTTTGCAAAGATGCTGGAGTGGTTTGGCATTTTCCTCTCCAGCTCATTTTACAGATGGGGAAACCAAGACAGACAGGTAAAGTGACTTGTCCAGGGTCACACAGCTAGTAAGATTTGAACTTGGGTATTCCTTATTCTAGGCCTCATGCTCTCTCTACACATACCACTTGTATATATATGTATGTGTGTGCATATTATGAATACATATATGAAATGTTTATGAGGTTAAATTTACTGGTTTATGGTAGGACTTTGTGACAAATGAAAGACCTGAGAGACAGTGTTTCTGGGTAATTAATCATTTTTAAATTAGGCTAGCTAATAATCAATAAATTGATGGTCAGGGGTTTTTCTCAGAAAACCAAAGACCCCCCAGTAGAGACACCAAATGCTTTAAACACCTTTATAAAAGGTGATGCCCCTGACAAGTGAAAATCAACCCTGATTGGTGGACATTTAATTAAGGATGAATTAATGAATTATTATACTATTATAAATATTTATAAATAATAATTATTATAAATTAAATCATTAATTAATTTAAGGATTCTTCAGCTCCTGCTGCTGAGAATGGGGTTTGATTATGAGACTCAGCCACCTCCAGCAATCTGGACAAAGGAACCCATCTCCATCCAGACCACTGGTTGGTTTTTCTCTTTCATGAGCTGGGTCACCCTAAAATCTAATAGAGAATTATGGTGCAGTGGTTCATTTTCTCAGGATCAGAACTGGTCTGGACTAGATTCTGTTTATGATCTAAACAGAAGTAAGGTCTCCTAGTTGCGTGGGGTCTGGTCCAAGACCAAGGAGCATGTTCCCCAAGGATTAGGGCAATCTCATCAATCAGTCATGTCTTTCAGAGATTGATTGACCTTCTATTGGGTTTGGGCCTTAAATGAGGAAATGAAAGGAGAAAATCCTGGATCCTAATTTAATAACTGGTCATTAATGTAATAGCAAAATAATGATTTCTTCCAACTTTTGGTTCTTCTTGCTTGTTGCTGATCTTCGGGCATTTGTGTGTAGACACTTATGTCCTTGGCTTTTACTGCTTGTTTTTTCTTAGATTTTATCTCTTACAAACATCTTGATATCTCAAGTACTATTTTTCCCCTTCATTATAATAATTCTCTATGGAATACATACATATATACATATATGTGTATGCATACATATTTGTGGTGCATATATATAGCCAATTTTCTCCCTTCCCTAAACTTTTTAGTTGAAATCCCTTTCGATGAGATTTGCAAGACATCAGCAAAATTGCTCTTAGCCCTTTTTAGGTACACTCCAAACTTGACCACGTACTTCTTGTGCCTACATTAAGCAAAATTCTAAAATCTAAATTCCATTTGAATTCAAGTACCACTCTTATTAGCCTGCTGTTTACTTCCCAAATCAGTTTTTTTTTTTTTTTGCACTTCTTGGCTTCAATGGGAAACCATGAGAAAAACACAGCATGGGTTCCTATAGTCTTCCATTCCTCGCCAAGAAATCTGCTACCTCCAGCAATATTTTTTTTGGTTCTTTTTGGCAGTATCACTTGTGCCTGCGTGAATCACTCTGATAAGTGTTGTGAGATTCTGTTATGACTTGGCTACATGCCCCAGAAAAAGAACAAAACTCTATTGTTGTTACCAGCTTAGTTTTCTTCATTCTTTTGGTTGGTTAAAGGTTTGTCAGTTTTGTTAGTCTTTTCAAAGAACCAGCTTCTAGTTTCGTTTATGAGTCTCATAGCTTTTCTTTTCCAAACTACTTCTTTCTGCTCTAATTGTCAAAGTTTCTTCTTTTGTGTTCATTTTGAATTTATTTGTTGATGTTCTCATTTATTTATTACATATATAATATCATATATATTACATATTCAGCTTATACAGTCTTTCCTTATTCTTGTTAACATATATTCTTAGGGCTGTAATTTTTCCTTAACATGTTACGTTGGCTGCATCTTGAAACTGTCGGCATATTATTTCTTCATCATCATTTTCCCCACTTGGTGGTTGTTTTTAATGGTTTGTTCTCAGATCCATTTGTTGTCGTTATCAAATCTCCACTGTCAGGGCGGCTAGGTGGCACAGTGAATAGAGCACCAGCCCTGAGTCAGGAGGACCTGAGTTCAAATTCAGCCTCAGACACTGAACACAAACTAGCTGTGTGATCTTGGGCAAGTCGCTTAACCCCAATTGCACTCCCCCCCCAAAAAAAGCAGCAAATCTCCATTGTCTTTTGCTTGTGCTTTCTGTACTGATTATGATTTTTATTACATTATAGACTGTAAAGGATGTTTACTCTCTCTCCTTTTTGTGTTTATTTATAATTTTCCCATGTGATACTATATAGTCTATCTTGAGATTTTTTTTTGAAAGACAAAAGATTCTGAAAATAGTTTATGTCATGAACCAATCCTCTTTTGGTACCGCTTAGTACTACCCAACTACTTGAAAATGATTGCTTTAGTGATTTTAAACAAGAGAGCTTCTGATTCAGAGATCTAAAGAGTATACATTTTTAACAAAACAATTCTTGATACCACTTGATTGTTTTTGAGGTAGTGAAGTTACACTTAATTAAGTTCTAAAAGTCTCAGCTGAGAAAAATTAACCCCAAACCTTCAACTTTGCTGCCAGACATCCTAGCAGAGGATGAAGGGAAGGGCACAGGTATTGATGGATTCTAGTTAATTTATTATTTTTTTCCTTTTTTTTTTTTGAGGGCAACTGGGGTTAAGTGACTTGCCCAAGATCACACTGCTAGTAAGTGTTAAGTATCTGAATCCAGATTTGAACTCAGATCCTCCTGACTCCAGGGTTGGTGCTCTATTCACTGTAGCACCACAAGTTAATTTATTATTAATAATTTATAAAATTAAAAATTTATTAATTACCTAATATGTGCCAAGCATTGTGCTAATTAATCACCTTTTTTTTTTTTAACAAATATTATCTCATTGGATCCTTACAACAACCCTGGGGGGAGGGTGCTATTATGATCTTCACTCACAGTTGAGGAAACTGAAGCGGGATCAAGGTCACTCAGCTAGTAAGAGTCTGAGCCATAGCTTGAACTCAGATCTCAACTCCAAGCCCAGCATTTCAGCCACTAGCTGAGGAGCTCTTATGAGAACCAAGTATAGTCTAAAACAAAATCAAGTAAATAAAGTACTAGGTGGATGAGACACCCATGATTTGACCCATCAAAAGCTATGACAAATTGTAGCAGTTTTTCCACTTCTGTGATCTGGGGCTGCTACAGGTACAATTGAGTGAAACCTGACTCTGCCTCTCCTCTCTACTCCCAGCATAACCAGGTCAGGTTGCCTGGCAACATGCATCACCCACCTCCCTCTTCACATCCACAAAAGCTGTCTGATGCCTCTTATGCCTTTCATGTTGCCTTCAAGGTCTGCCCTTGGTGACCACAGTCAACCACATCTCACCTGTAAAAAGATGGGGGGATGCGGGCATCCGATTCCAAGGATGGCTCTTCCAAGAGGACAAGAATCCTAAGAAAATGCTATTCACCGATCATAGAATCTGAAATCATATTCCCTCAGGAGGAAGACTCGGGGTCAGACACTGACACCAAAGAATTTCTCTCAGTTAAACATCCTTTTAACCTGCGCCCGTCTCTCCTTGGCAGTGATAGCAGAAGGTCTGGCCAAGACGGCGTTACAGAAATAGTCTAGAGAAGGACTCTCTCTCCATTAGGATGGATCCAGAGAGTATTCTCTCCCTCCTGGAAATAAACTTTCAGCTCCAATTGATCCTGCCACCTTGCCTCATAGTTCTTCCAGGAAATTCACTTAAAGAAATGGCATTCTCTACTTGCCAGTCTGCTCAAAGACCACGCCCATATTTGAAGAATGCAGCCTGAACCAAATTAAACTGTAATGGAGTAATAAGATTACATAATATCTTTAATTAATATTATTAACTAACTTATTTGTAGCTTAATATCGTTAAATTAATGTTATTAACAAATAATTAAAATAAAACGAACATTATTAGCCATGTGACTTTGGGCAAGTCACAACCCCAATTGCCCTCCAAAAAGTAAAAAATAATAAAAATAAAATAAAATAAAATAAAATGAACACAGATAATGTTCATATGTACCTGATTTTCCAAGGCAATGTGACCTGCAGGGATCTTTGTCCCTTCCCCATCTTCCCTCTAGTCTTTGACCCGGCCCCTTTGCTGGTTCTTGAACAAGACCCTCCATCTCCCAACCCTGGGCACTTTCACTGGCTGTCCTCCGTGCCTGGCATTTATCATGTATACACACATGTTTCTTTATCAGAAAAACTTTATGGGAGCTCCCTATTCTCCAGGGTCATGAGAAGGGGCCCCGGCAAAATTGCCAAGGTCCAATTGCTCTCCCCCCCTTTTCTCCTCTATCCCTCCTCTCTTTTACCATGCTCCCCCATCCTTACCTTCCTTTACTCCCCTCACCTGATGGTGCATGAGGTTGTGTGAGGGAGGGGAATAAAGTCAGTCCAACTGATCGATGCATTTGGAAAATGTGTTCAGTGTGTAACATGTGAGGACCTCACACCTCCAGAAAGGAGGAGGGAAAAAATGTCAGTTCAACTCAGAGGACAAATATTTGTGGTTGGAGACATACATACACTCTGAGAAAATCCCCATTACTTCAGCCTTGCCCTCTGTGGAAATGCATCTAGTGTCAGAGCACTCAGAGGATAAGATACTTGTGATTAGAGCCACTATCTCTGACAAAATTCCCATTGCTACAGCCCTGCTTTCTTTGGAAACAAGTCTGATCTCAGCACACTGACAAGAGCTGATGCTTGTAGCATGATCCGCAGTACGGGGAACATTTCAGTTCCCTCAAGCTCCGTCTTTGTGAAAGCTCATCTTGTTTGAGAATACTTGGACATGTTACCCTAGTCATATTCTGGGAGAAATAAAAGTAATATGAGACGTAAATGAGAGAGGAAGGAAGGGAGGAAGGAA
>CM053601.1:16030063-16060959 GCA_028646575.1 Pseudocheirus occidentalis
AAGAAGGAAGGAAGGAAGGAAGAAAGGAAGGAAGGAAGGAAGGAGGGAGGGAAGGAAGGAAGGAAGATGGGGAGGAAGGGAAACTCGTTGCAAATATTTTGTTCCCAGTTAGCTATTTCCCTTCTAATTTTACCTACATTGATTTTGCTTGAAGAGAAGCTTTTTGATTTTTTGAGATCAGCCTGTTTTTGTATTCTTCAAAGACACCAGAGGTGGTTCTGTCCAGAATGCCCTGAGCTGACATGGCCTGATCCAGGATATGACCTGATCCAGAGTATGGCCTGTTGTGTGGTTTGTCCTGCATTCTCAAAGAGGACTGCGACATCAGGAACTCCTAATGTTAAAAGTCCCTCCACAGATGCAGGTGAGCAACTCATAGGTAACTTATAGTCTTTGGGGGAAGTCTGGGGCACAAATGGGTTAAGTGACTTTCCTGTGGTCACACAATTTGTAAATATTAGAAACAATTCTTCCTGACTCTGAGGCATCATTTACCCATTACAAACACTGCTTTTCATATATGTACCTGATACGGAATGTTACGAATAATACAAACCTAATTTTAGACAAATTGCTATATATTCAGCATGTAGTAGGGATTCTTTCAGGGGATATAAAATAGACTAGATGACCCTTCCACCCCTGAAATTTATGAAAAGTGAACATCACAACAGGCATAAACCCAAATATGCACGATGAAAGGATACTTTATATATATATATTTCACAAATATATATCATATATACATATAAATATGTATACATATTGTAGTATTTTCTAGTTCCCAAAGTGTTTTCTCAGTTGTTCCTCAAAACAATTCTTTTAGGGATGATTAAGTGACTTGACCAGCGTCACACACAGCTAGGAGGCCAGATCTGTCCTTAGGCTGATGCCAGGCTCAAAAGCAAATACAAAAGTCTGGGGCCAGAGCGTATTAGAGAGCAAAGAATTTATGACTGAATCTGTTGGGCTGCAGATATCTCTGTGATGTTCCTGTCTTACTGTATGCTGCCTAGCTGAACACTACCAGGAGCTTGCTTCTGTGCCGTGCGCTCACCCACTGGCATCCTTAGCCAGGATGTTGTTTTGTTCTTTTGGACAATTTTGTGGTTGGTAAAAAAGCAGATACCTTCCTTGGACCCAAAGACGTCTCCCTGGTATATGCTTTAAAAGTCTTAGCCATGAGGTTTCCCATCTCCTGAATGTGAAATCTTCAGCCCCAGTTGCTGAGTTCTTTAGGATCAAGCACAAAGTAGTCTCTGCATGTTATTCCCCTCAGGTTTAGACATTTCCCTCCCCGTCTTTCTGGTAGTAGTCTGGGTACCTTTGATCAGAAGCCTCCCGTTGCTTGTGATCTCTAACCTATGGTTTTCCGAAATGTGCATTTCTGCATGCCAGACAGAAATCCCAGCAATGGTCACTTTTTCTAATCATCATAAAACTGCTCTGATGGTCAGGGGTCCCCCAAGATTTTGTTTCTGAATTTTTCCCACTTGTCTGTTCAAATGAATGGTCCAAAGAAAAGGTAGCAAGGCTTTCTATGCCCAAGAGACTCAGTGAATTCCTGGTCTCTCCATAAGCAATTTATGCCATTTTTAAGGTCTGAAAATGGTAAAATTTGAAAGGGATTTGCCTTACACTCTTATACAAAAACAATATCGAAACCATCCCTCCCCTCAGAGATCACATTCTACTAAAGGAGCATGGACTTGTTACAAATAAACGCACATGTTATAAAACCAGTAATTCCAATAATTGTCTGAAGGGCAGTAGCAGGTAACGTTGGGCCTGGAGTCAGGAAGACCTGAGTTGAAATCTGGCCTCAAACACCTACTAGCTATCTACATGAGTTTAAACTAAAAGTAAATAAACAAATCAGTTTAAAAAACACTAACTGTGTAACTTTGGGCAACTTAGCTTCTTTTTTTTTATTTTTTTATTTTTGCTTTTTTTTTTTTGGAGGGCAGTTGGGGTTAAGTGACTTGCCCAAGGTCACACGGCTAGTTTTTGTGTTAAGTGTCTGAGGCCAGATTTGAACTCAGGTCCTCCTGACTCCAGGGCCGGTGCTCTATTCACTGTGCCACCTAGCTGACCCTGGCAACTTAAATTCCATCTGTCTCAGTTTCTTCAACTGTGAATTCTACCTCACAGAATTGTTGTGAAGGACAAAATGAAATATATATTTTTAAAAGTTTTTGACATGGAAATGATTTTATTAAAAAGATGTTGAAATGTGTGTATGCCGATTTAGGTACAAAACACTTTTAACCTCAGCAATCATTACACTGAGACAGCAGATTTGACAGGATAATTGTAGGCTATTATTCTGTCTTCTTATGGTTAAGAAGATGCGGATGGAGTGGCTAATATATAGAATATATGCAGAAGAAAGGAGAAGCCCAATACTTCTGTGCACCCTCTTTACTGAGGGTGAAACTGAATTACCGTGGCTATGGATGAACGATTAGGAAGACCTCAAACAGCGGACTGTATTGAGGAGCATGGGGGTTGCCTCTCAAGGTTCCCTCAGCACCTGGCATCTCTGATTTCCTGCTCTGCAGCTGGAGGAAGAGTTAGCTATTAGTTATGTGAGAACTGCAGGGGAGTTCACCAGAATTGCTTGTGGTTAATGTTTAAGCTGCTCTGGCCCAAGGAAAAGGAAGGTTGTGAAATGCTGACTGTAAATGAAGCCTCCTGCTGTCTTCTGATCCTTGCCAATGTCAGTTTTCTTGGAAAGATGAGGGTTTTCCCACAGATAAACCCAATAAACTTCCACCGACTTCAGCAGCCCTCCCTTATATTTTGCAATCAAAACAGGCCTGATTTCCTCAGAGACACATCAGAACCTAATTGGCATAGTCCAAGCTTTCTGTGGCATGGTATATTCAAAGCAAAGAACTGCAGATATGAAGACCAGCAATTTTCACTTTCTTGATGCAATTTATTGGTAGACTAGAAATGAATGCATCACCCAGCTGAGAACTACAAACCTCTCTCTCTCTCTCTCTCTCTCTCTCTCTCTCTCTCTGTCTCTGTCTCTCTCCCTCCCTCTCTCTCTGTCTCTCTCTCTGTCCTTCTCTATCTGTCTCTGTCTCTGTCTCTCTCTCTGTCTCTCTCTCTCTGTCCTTCTCTATCTGTCTCTGTCTCTGTATCTCTGTTTCTGTATCTGTTTCTGTCTCTCTGTCTCTGTCTCTGTCTCTGTCTCTCTCTCCCTCTCAGTATTTTTTCCTTTCAATATTTTCTCCTAAATTCTAATTTCATTTTTATCTCTAGCTTCATTTCTTGTAACTGTAAACTCTGAAAACAGATGACCAAAGAATCATAGAGGCTATGCAACCACTATTAACTCCAAAAACTCCAGAGCTCACACAGATTACCACAACCACAGTTAACTCTGAAAAATAAAATAAAACCAAAGATCCAACAGTTGTCATAAGCAAAAAGCTTTCTTTATTCCACTGGAAGAAGGAAGCTAGACACATGTGCTAGGGCCTCCTCTGATACCAAGGAGACCGGCTTTAGCGTGGAATCTCAATACATATGCTAGTGACTATGGAGTGAGCTGTAACCCCGACAAGGAGGGGTAATAGCAACAATAAGACAAGTTTAATTCATAGCAAGACTTCATGACTGATGGGCACTACAGGTGCTTGTCCAAGCTCAGGGATCACCTGGTGCTAGTATGAAATGATTCTGGGATTCCATTCCATGGCTGCGTTCATTCAGATGGTGAGTGCAAGGATTGTTGTCATGCAAGCTCAAGGAGCAGCTTGCTTGCCTAGCCTCAGCTCTGAAAAAGGAGAGAAGTAAAAAGAGAGGGCTGATCTTGGCATGGGGATCCTGACATAGCCTTGCAGTCAAACCATTCTTCCCCCACCAAGGCTCTGCTATTGAGTGTTGTGGGGTGATTATTTTCTTCTGGGTTTAATTCTTGGGCGCCTCTTTCCCCACTGCATTTCCTTACCATATTCAGTTTTGTTTTCTAATGTGTATAGCCTTGGTGCTTAGATGGGGATTTGTAGGTTTAGGCAAATCCCTTCTGATAATCATGGCTATATTGGGTTGCCATGCTTGGTCCTCTATAATCTGGGTGTCAGTGCCACAACTGGTCTAAAAGGGGCACCCTTTGCCTCAATTCCTGGCTTTTCTCTTGGTTTGGTTCTCTCTAGGTTCTGTTTTTTGCTGGTCTTTTTTTCTCTCTGTGCACATTCCCCTATCAGGAGCTGTGCTCATTCCCTACTGGGATCCCAAGAGGTCCCATTAAAATTTTGGAGGTCATGATGGTCCTGAGTTGGCCCTGTCTGCTCCTTTCACGGTCACTGACCTGAAGATGAATGGGGTAGGTTTTTCCTCTGCTTCTCTTCTGATAAGCTGGGGCTGAGGTCTGGCTTCCATCCCTCATTTATTGGAGCTTGTTCAGAGGGCCTGGTGGTTTAATGACCCTTTGAGGGAGCTTGTTCTGGCTTCCCTCATTTGTTTTTCTGGTGCATTTACTGGGGTTAAAGACTTTCTGTCTGTCTTTGTCTTTCACTCTGTCTTTCTCTTTTTGCCCCTCTCCGGCTCGTTGTCTCTGTCTATCTGTCTCCCACTCTTATCTCCTAGGCTTTCCTTGTGTGGCTGTTCTCCTGGTTTCTGTCTTCTGGTTTGGTTACTGCAAGCTCACCCTGCCTTCTCTTCTCTGAGGACTTTGCAAGAACAAAAGATGTTTGTATGAATTATACTTCTGTTCAAATAAGGGTTGGAGATCATGAGCGATGACTTTCCTTTACTCCCCTAATAGTTACTGACATCCAGCAGGAAGGCAGATTTAAATTACTGAGGTTCTTTAAGCCAAACTTGGATTTTGTCAGTACAAAATGACTGGATTTTGACCCTCATTGTTTAATTAATAATACAGAGGGAGATTGAGAATATGAGTGGGGCCAGATTCCTCTTGAGATTGGTATAGAAACATCCTGGGTTGTAAAGGAGCAAAGGGGTTTTTTCTCCCTCCCTGGGCTTCAACTGGTGGGAATGAAAAAGAAAGGCATTTTTTAAGGAAGGAAAGAGCTAAAACAAACAAACAAAAAACCTCAAACATACAAAAAAAATTTTAAATGTAGGTTTCCAAAAGGGATGGAGGAATTTATACCCTCTCCTCCTTAAGACACCACCATTTCAGTCTGCCTGGCTTGATACCCTTACACATGGGAATTTGATAGGTACTTACACATGGGGATTCCATCTGGGCAAAGACATTCTATTCTGTCTGTCTGTCTGTGTCTTTTCATCTCTCTGTCTCTTTGTCTCTATCTCAGTCTCTCATTCTTCAAGGAAACTGAAGCTATACTCTCATTAAAGATACCTTTACTTTGTGACAATCTTTTGAAACATTTTCTTAGATACTTTTGAGCTCAACTTTCCTTATTATTTTTTGGGGGTCTAAATTTTAGACTACTTATACACAATTTGAAAACTCTTTTGTTTCCTTTTTTGTGATAAAATTTTACACCCTGGGCTTTTAAAATCTTGTTTCAATATTTACATTTTGTTTGCTTTTGGTTTGGGTTTGCATTTCTTCTAGGCTTCTGCGGGCATTTTCCTCTATCACAATCAATCTACCACATTTCTGTGACAAATGTAAAGGCAGAGTACTGTTCTGAATCTCTGCTAAGTGATGCATTAAGTCTGTGTTTATGGAGAGCTTATGAATGTGAAATCACTATTGACTAATTTGATGTTGTCTAGTCTTTCACCATTTCCTGCTTTATGAATGAAGGTTCATAAGAAGCTACTGATAATCACAACTAGAAGTCTCCTATGTGAACAAGACTGAGATGAAGTTCTTTCAAAAAGAATAAAGGAAGACTCTTATCTGTGAGGGAGGTTCTTCCAGGTTCTTTTTGTCAGAAATAACAACTTCATCTGAAAAAGGTGAGGCTTTGACCCCTTGAGTTGTAAAGAAATCTTTATTTTTTAATGTAATCAGGACTCCATCCCCTAAATGATACAAAGAAGTATTATGTGAAGAGGCGAAGGTGGGAGCCAAATCACTGGAGTCATACAAAGAAAACTCACCTGCGGGCAGGACAGAAGAATGTCACTGCAGATGTCACACTGACTGTCCTGATCCCCATCAACCAGGACCTTCACCTCCTTGTGAGCATCATTGAAGGCATATCAAAGCTTCACTGCTTTAGAAACCACTGCTGAGGTACTGCCCACCTTCTACCACAGGGACTGGGTAGACAATTTCATCTCCTCCACCTTCAGAAAGCAAGCCAACTCGTTCAGACACCATCCTTTTGGCTGCTCTCTGAGCCTTTTTGAAAAGGGCTGTATAATTCCAAACATTGAAAGGGCTCTAAACCTTCCCTGGGAAGGAGCTGTCCAATGACTGCCCCCAGGCGATGCGCTGGCAGCGATGTGGATGGGCACACATACATAGATGTACACATTTTTGTCACCTTTCTTTCTTAAAAGATATGCCCATATCTGTATCTCTCTATGTCCATTAATTATTTATATATTTTGGATACTAAACATTTATCTGAGAAATATCATACTTTAAAATTTGTTAAAACTGATACCAGCAAGTATCCTGAGACTGGATTTGAACTCTATTATTCATGACTCCAGCCCCAGGGATTTACCCACTGCAATCCTAGGCTACCTCCTTAAGGCCACATATGTCAATCGTTATTTTACTGCTTTGGATAAAAAATTCTTGGGGGGGGGGAGAGGAGGATGTGCTGGAGTCAGACCTCAGAGGTCTTTATCTTGTTAGGAATATGTTTTCTTTGCCACATTGATAATAATTGAGATACAAAGTTGTAATTTGGAGACAGGAGCAGAACTGAAACTTGAAAACTGAAGGCACCTGGATGAAAGGCAGGTGAGTGGCAGAGGCGGTAGAGGTTTGGAAGCTAGAGTATGACCACATAACCATTCTTTTGGATGGAGAAGGCAGGCTAGGTTCAGAAGTCATGGATCTGGGAGACCAGAATATCGGCAACAGACCGGGCTTGGAGTGGAGAAGTCAATTCAAGTCAACTAACCACTGCAAAATGTTGATAATAGGATGGTGATAATTGTTGAGAAAATAAGTTGAGACATTTGCACAATGCCTGGCATCTAGGAACTTAATAAATGTTCTTTCCCCTTTATGCTCATCAGGTTCTCACTTTAACTTTCATTTTACAGGAGGGGAAACTGAGTTTCTGAGAGATTGAGTGACCTGCCCATGTTCACACAGCTAGTAAAGGTCAGAGGGAGCATTTAAATAAAGGTTTCCTATATACAAGTCCAGCTTTCTTTCTGCTTTGCCAAGCTTTCTCTTGATAACTGCAGTAACTAGGTAGGACTAGATGTAGTGAATCAAATTAAGCAACTCAGAAGAAGAATCCGTCTGTGGCTGTGGAGACACATTACCAACCATCCAGAACATATTCCTAACAAGATAATATTGAGGGTTTACACATTTGTATTCCAGTGCTGTTACTCCTTCAAGTCAACAAACATTTATTAAATGTCTACTATATGCCAGAAACCATGCTAAGTGCTGGATGCACAAAGAAGTCAACAAGCACTTATTAAATGCCTACTGTATACTACACTGTACTAAATGCTAGGGGTTCAAGGAAGGCCAAATGGAGTAAACTCTCAAGAAGCTTATACTTCTCAAGAATAAGGAGGAAACCACTGACAAATAAAAAACAACTCACTAAGTATTTGTTACTCATAAGCTAGAAAGGCAGAATAACATCATGGATAGGGAGCAGCCTAAAACCAAGCAGACCTGGGTTCAAGTCCTTCCTGGGACATATACTGACTATGCAAGCCTGGGCATGTGACTTTTCTTCCCAGTGCTCCAGGTAACTAGTCTGTAAATAGTTGGCAATGTCTATGTTGATAGAGGAAGATGGAATCAAGTCCTTTCCCCTTTCTCCTTGAGAGCAGAAAATGTCTTTTGCTTTTCTTTCTATCACTAGGTAGTGCTGCACTGGCTAAAGTGTTGGACCTGGAGTCAGGAAGGCTCATTTTCCTGAGTACAAATCCAGCCTCAGATACTTTACTAGCTGTGTGACCCTGGGCAAGTCACTTAACCCTGTATGTCTCAGTTATCTTTTCTGTAAAATGAGCTGGAGAAGGAAATGGCCAACCGCTCCAGTATCTTTGCAAAGAAAACCCCAAAGGGGTCACAAAAAGTCAGACTTGGCTGAACAACAACATAGGCAGAACACTTCACAAAGTGCCTGGTACATAGTAGGCACTTTGCTCAATGTTAATCAGCTGACTCCCTCTGTCCCAAATGAACTGCTTTTATCTCAAAAAGACACGTAATATAAACATTTGGACCTAGAGATCTTCTGCTTCAAACTCCTTATTTCACATATGAGGAAATTAAATCCCACAGAAATAATGTGATATGTCTAAAGTAGATAGTAAATGATGAAACCAGGATTTGAGCCCAGGTCTCCAGAGTCAAATCCAGCATTCTCTCCTCTGTACAAAATTGCTTCTTTCAAATGGAGTTGATCATAGCAAGTATACAGTAGCTATCCCAGAGGGTAGTTTTAGAAATGCATGAATTGACAGCCATAACATCTCAGACTATTGATTCTTTCCCCAAGGGCACTTCAATCACCCCAAGACTTTAATGGGTACAGATTTTCCTAGTCTTATTGGGTCAACACATCAGATTTATTAGCATTTCATTTTACTTTCCACATTTAAAGTTGCTTCTGGGTATTCGGCCATGTATATTAAACATACACTCCTTTTCCCCCCTTGAGTTATTATTTATTTTTAGCATTAAATTTTTTTTTAGTTCCAAGTTCTTTACTTCTCTCCAGCCGGTCCCCCACCCATTGAGAGGGCAAGCAATAGGACACTCATTATGCATGTGAAGTCATACAAAGCTTATTTCCATATTAGTCATGTGGGGGGGGAATAGGAGAAAGACAAACAAAGTAAAACAATATATACTTTGATTTGCACTCAGAGTTCAACAATTCTATCTGGAGGTGAGTTCTTTAGAATTGTCTTGAATTGCTGTATTTATCACGGTAGCTAAATCTTTCACAGTTGCTTTGTACAACATTCTCCTAGTTTTGCTCTAAATATACACTCCTATGATGACTTTACCAGATGTAATTCCAGCAGGATATGACTTCTTTGTGACTGTTTTTTATAGTGGGTCACTGCAAAATCAAAACAACCTCAGGAATTTTTTTTTCACCTTAGACCACACAGCCAATCTCCTATCCTAGTGTTGAGATGAAGGAGTGAGCCAAACATGTCTGTTTGAATCAGATCATTTGAATGTGTATTTTAATTTTGACTACTATGTGGAGTTTAATGTTTTAAGATCCTACATGAAAAACTAGCCATGTGACCTTGGGCAAGTCACTTAACCCCAATCGCCCTACCTTCCCCCCTCCAAAAAAGAAAAGCAAAAAAAAAAAAAAGATCCTACATGGCTTCTGAGCAATGTACAGTAAAACGCAAAAATCCAACTGATAAGGGAATGCCATTTTTTACTCACAACTGGAAAAAGCATGGTGAGTGGAAAGAGCACCCGAATCACGGGTGCCATTCCTGATTCTGTCCTTGGTTCTCCTCTATCATTCTCTCTCTCCCCATCTCTTCCCCTCTTCCTCCTCTTCTCTTTCTCTCTCCCTTCTCCTCCCCCCATCTATCTCTATTTCTGTGTCTCTATTTCTCATCTCATTAACTCTCATGGGTTCATCTACCCTTTAGCATCTCTCCTCTTTCCCCCATCCCTTCTCTGTCTCTGCCTTTGTATCTCTGCTTCTCATCTCATCTCAATTATCCTTTCAATTATCCTTTGATAGAGCTGTGAATTGGTACGACCATTTTGGAAACAATTTAGGATTATACAAGACTAAATCATCCATATTCTTTGGTCCCAGGAATCTACCACTAGGTTTATACACCAAGGACTAGAAATGTCACTCAAGGCAAAAATTTGCTTGGTTCTTTGAGATATTCCTTATGCGGATAACTCCTGAATTAATGTCTCTCTTGAAATCTATTATTACATTGCCAAATGACTGCCAGACATTTCAGCCTGAACAGCCCATGGATGACTCAAGTTAAATGTGTTCCATAAAGAACTCATAATCTTCCCTTCCACAGCACCCCATTTTTAATGAGATCATTTAAGGTACACACATGGGATTACATGTGTGGCAAAGACAGTTCACATCTCTCGGTTGTGGAGCCTTGGAAGTCCTTTCTCTAGTTAGTCTTCATGCAGCTCCCTTTGGGGGCAGCATCTCTGCTGAGTGGGTCACTCATTTGGGTTCCTGAAGGCTCCTCCTCTTCATTTTCTGACTCTCTTCTCTGCTGTTGGGATTTATAGGCCTTGAAGCTGTTTCTTCTTTGGGAATAACTGTCTATGTGTATTAATGTCTCCACTCCCTGCTGAATGTAGTGTTTCCTAATGGTCCAGCAGCTGGGCTTCAAAGCTATAGGTCAATGGGGAAGAAAGGAGAGAGAAATTCCCCTCTCTAGCCCTGGGAGGGGGAAGGGCATGGAGGAGGTATCTTTATGTCCAGCAACCTCCCTGATTGAAATCTTTCCCACTATCAAATCACTGAACAAGTTGTAGCATATGAATATAATGAAATACTATTGTTCTATAAGATACAATGAGCAAACAGACTTCAGAAAAACCTGGAAAGACTCACATGAACTGTTGGTGAGTGAAGTGAGCAGAACCAAGAGAACACTGTACACAGTAACAGCAACATTGTAACAATGACCAGTTTTGATAGACTTGACCCTTCTCAGCAATAAGACTCCAAAGACTCATGATGGAAAATGTTATCCACATCTAGAGAAGTAACCATGGGGTTTGAATGCAGATTGAAGCAGACTATTTTCTCTCTCTTTTTTCTTTCTTGTGGTTTTCCCCTTTAGTTCTGATTATTCCTTCACGACACGACTAATGTGGAAATATGTCCGGTAGGATTGTACATGTATAGTCTGTATCAGGTTGCATGCCATCTTGGGGAAGGTGGAGAAGTGGGAGGGAGAAAAATTTTGGAACTCAAAATTTTATAAATGTGAATGTTGAAAACTATCTTTACAAGTAATTGAAAAAAATAAAACACAGTTAAGCGAGGGAAAAAAAAGAAATCTTTCCCACTATCGAACTGATACCATTTTCCCAGAGGGTAGCTATTTAAATCCTCCAGAGAGCTGGCTAATTTGTTTCCTCAGCCAATGACACTTGCCTTCTTAACTCAATCAGAGAGGTGTGTTCACACATTAGAAAGGGATGGAGCTGGTTAGTTTAACACCGCATTAACATGTTATATTCTGAGCCTTCTGTGACTATGGCAACTGAGTTGAGGAGCCTTGGTTTCCTCTCTTATGGAATGGAAATAATAACATTTGTAGTCGTGTTATTATAAACTGTTATAAAAGGCTTGAGGTTATGAACTGTTGGGCACTATATAAATATGGGTTACATTAGCTAAATTAGCTCAAAAATGGAAATGACAAGAAAAACAAGTAAAAAGGACAGCTGACTTCTTATTCCCTGTTCCCTTTTTTTGCTCCATTTACAGTGTGAGATACATGACTATGTATCTGTCTCTTTTTTTTAACCTAAGATATGAATAATACAAACATTCATGTCAACCACAGACCTATTTCATGAGACCCTAGCAAGGATAAACTGTAATAAACTGTATAGGACACATAGGACGCTGATGGAAGATCTCAAATGAAGAGCTGGAAGGCATCTCAGGAGTCACTAAGAGCCTTCTTTTACAGTTGAAGAAATGGAAGTGCAGAGAGGTTGTGATTTGCTCACAGTCACACTCATAGTTAATGAGAGTCAGGATTTGAACGCAAGTCCTCAGACTCCAAATTCTGCACTCTTTCTATGACACCACACTGCATCTACATATTTTGTACCATCATTTCTAAATGGGTCTCTCCCTTTTCGCCATATACAAAATCATTTGTTGTAACGAAAGGAGAAAAACAAAAAGAGAATTCAGTCAAACTAAGATATAACTCAGTCTGACAGTATATACCATGTTCCACATCCAGAGTCTCCCACCTCTTCACCCAAGGAAAAGAGAGCATTTTCTCATTTCTCCTTCAGTCAAGCATAGTCATTGTAATTATCCAGCATTCAGTTTTGTTTCCATCCATTTATATTATTGAAGTCATTGTATAGACCTGAGTTCAAATCTTGCTTCTGACACATACTAGCAGTGTGACTCTTGGCCAAATCACTTAACACACTGGTGCTCAAAGCAACCCTCTAAGACTATAAGGTGCAAAGCAAGAGGGCAGAACTGTTCTGATAGTCATTTATGCAATGAGAATTCCCTGTGCCAATGAAATCATTTCAATAAACATTTATTAAGTGGCAGGCACTGTGCTAAGCACTGTGGATACAAAAAGAGGCAAAAGGCAGCCCTTGCCTCCAAGGACCTTACAATCTAATCGGGGAGACCACATGCAAACGAGTACATACAAAACAAGGTATAATTTGGATTAATAAGAAATAATTAACAAAGGGAAGGAACTGGAATTAGGAGGGATTGGGGAAGGCTTTCTGGAGGAGGTGGGATTTTGGTTGGGATTTAAAGGAAGCCAGGGAGGTCATAGACTCAATTGAGTTAATATTGCATTGCTTTCATACACTGCATGAGATTCATTTGGCCATTCCCCCAGGTGTGGGTATCTACTTTCCCCTTTATCCTTTGCAAAAAGCAGCAGCTCACTTCCAGTCTTGACGAGATTAAATCAAATAATGTTAAAAAAGCACTTTGAGAACCTTAAGGCACTCCATAAATGCTGTTTACTACTGCTGCTGCTGCTGCTGCTGCTGCTGCTGCTGCTACTGCTACTACTACTACTACTACTATTACTACTACCACTACAACCACCACCACCACCACCACCACTACTACTACTATTACTATTACTACCACTACTACTACTACTACTACTACTACTACCACTACTACTACTACTGCAACTACAACCACTACTACTACTATTACTACTACCACTACTACTACTACTACTACTACCACTACCACCACCACAACCACTACCACTACAATCACTACTACTACTACTACTACTACTACTACTACTACCACTACCACTACTACTACTACTACTACTACTACCACCACTACCACTACCACTACTACTACTACCACTACCACTACTATTACTACTGGTGTTTCAGTCCCAATTCACTCTAAGACACATAGGGTATGCTTCCTTTGCTCACAGCAATCTTCTGAAATAATCATCACATTTTGGCTTCCAAAGAGAGCTACTCACAAACACTCAAGTGGATGGCCTCATGAATGGGGGAGTTTCCTCCAACAATGCAGATCATGTCTCATCCACACCTGTCCATCCTCTGTGATTCTGGTCCATGTTCTCCCAAAGTTCACCACAGTGGATCCACTCGATGTTATGGAAACCTTCTTTGCTGCCTCCCCATATCAAGAGAACGACCTGCCATCCCTTGCTCTCACCACATGACCTTTTTCTGTTGAACAAGTGTTGGAGAAAGAACATCCTTTACTTTTGTTCTTCAGAAAATTCCTTATTGACTATATGTTGCATCCACCATATGTTTTTTGCATTGTACTGTATGTGATTCTCATCTTTAGTTCTTCAGAAGCAGGGGAGTTCCATGTTTTCCCCAGGGTGAACAAACAGGAAAAATAGCGAACTCTGAAAAATTCCTATTTGTATATTCAGGGCTTGTGTATTTAATATGTGTATGTGCGTGTGTGCATGCAAGCGTGTGTGTGTGTATGCGTGCGCCCTATTACAGTGACTAGAGCTGACTAATAGTTAATGTCAATAATGAATTAATAATTTACTAGCAATTAATTAACAACAATAATGCCCTTTCTAAGGTTGCTTTCGTTCATATTAGGCAACCTTGTTTATCTGCGTGGTCAACACGTCTCCTCTAAACTTTTGGGGGTTTGCACATCCCTTTTTTTTGCCTACTTTGAATTGTTCAAAGAGATATCCAGCATTTAGCATAGTGCCTAGGAGATAGGAGGCACTTAATAATGGTGAATTAATTGATTGATATTGGTGCTCTGTAAACTAATGGTGGAGGATACCAGGAGAAATACTATCCGTCTTGCAACAGAGGACATTTGTGTCTCTCCAACAAATTGGACTAGAAATTAATTAATCTCTTGGCGTTTGTTATCAGTTAAAGATTTTAGAATCATACATGGAAATAACATGTATACAGAATTGTCAGAATGCCAGTTCCATGTAGACGCAGAATGCCAGCAGAGACTGTCCTATTTTGTCTTACTATCCCCAGTGACTAGGAGAGTTGCCTGATATGTATTAAATTGATGTGATAAATTTATTTATCCTGTAAGAACTATTTTCGTTGGAGACTCCAACTTCAACTAGGTAGCACAGTAAATGGAGTGCCAAGCCTGAAGTCAGGAAGATCCATATTCAGATCTGACCACTTGCCAGCCATGTGACTGGGAGAGTCACTTAATCTCTCTCAGTTTCCTCATCTGTACAATGGGGGTGATAATCACAGCTACCTCCCAGGGTTGTTTTGAGGACCAAACTAATTGTAAACTGCTTTAATACAGGTTCCTGGCACCTAGCATATAAATGTTAGCTATTATAAGATCTAGAGCTGGAAGGAATCTTGGTCCAACTCCTTTATTTTACAGATTTGGAAACTGAGGCCCAGAGAATTTAAGTCCCTTGCAAAAGGTGACATATGTGAGCAAGCCTCAGAAGCAGGATTTAAACCCAACTTCTCTGGGGAAAGCCAGTGTTCCCTGGGACCATCTCTAGCGCAATGAGGAACTTTAAAGGAGCAATGATTGTTTTGTTTATGGCTCTTAAAGATTTAATTTCCACTAAGATTTCTGGGACACCCCGTGATATATTTTCCAAAGCAACAATTTCAATGTGATTGTTCTTTCTTTCTTTCTTTCTTTCTTTCTTTCTTTCTTTCTTTCTTTCTTTCTTTCTTTCTTTCTTTCTCTCCTTCCTCCTTTCTTTTTTTCCTTCTTTCTTCTTTAAAGCATACTCTTTATTTGTTTCAGACAAAGAACTAAAATCCCAACAACTGTGGGAAAGCATATAAAAGGGGGAAAAAAGAAGCTAAAAAAAGCCTTAAAATTTCTATTTAAATACAAAAATCCTCATGTAATTCATTGAGCTTGATATAATTTTAGCTATCTGGAGCACCAATTGTCACCTAGTTCTTTGGAGCTTCTTTGTTTGATGCTATCTTTTGCAGTCTGTTTCCATGGAGACCGTTGTCAAGGAGACAGTCACATGACTCATTACGTGTTCATTCTGTGGATTCCTGACTTAGCTTCATTTTCTGGCTCTTTTATTTCTGAAGTTGATTGTAGCTCTGTTGATATATGAATAAGTGCTAGATGATTTGATGAGGCTTTCTACATCCCTTGATGGAGCATTTAAAAAGGGAAGCAGGGGTTTTTTTCCCCAATGACTGCTACCTTTTAAATATTGTCAAATATTAGAATTCTTTCAATAAAATGTTTATAAACAATTTTTCCTTTCTAAAAATCTTGTAGGTATGATGGTTTCAAAAAGTGAATGCCTATAAAAGGTTGAGACACTAATAATGCCCTGAGTCCCATTTCAGTGCAAATGAAAATATTATTTATTATAGTCTCTGTTTTCCAAATAGACAGCACTCAGAGCATGGGAAGCATCTTAGTTTACCAGCATGATTCATTAAATGATTATTCAGATGCAAGGCTCCATTTTTATCTTTGAATAAACTATTGTATGCTAATATTGAATCTTCCTGTTTGGAAATTGCTAGTTTCTTAGTGATCACATTTATGAGAATCTGTAATCTATAATATTTAACTATATTCTATATCATCATGTCTTCAAACCATATTTCAAATCAGTTAGGGAACTTAGGAAAGTAAATATTTCTAGATTTGCTCCCAACAGTGCTATAAGCAAAACAGCATATATTTTGTTATATAAACTTATTTATGTATTAAAATATATATAGAGAGAATATATTTTATTATATACTATGTACATATTTTATGATATACATAACACATATTTTGTTACATGGTGTGATATTGTATTATATACATAGTAAATATTTTATCACATAATATTTTATTATGTATAGTATATGCTTTTGTTATATAGTATATTTTAGTATATACATAGTATATACTTTATTTTATAGTATGATATTTTATTATATACAAAGCATATATTTTATTATCGTTGTAAATAGGGTAACTAAAGCCTATACAGTTGAAATGTCTAGGACAACCAAAAAAAAATATGACATTAAGCTAGGAATTCTAGAAAATCAAATCGTCATGAAACCCCGAAAAATCTAGATGCAATAGCTATTGTGTCCACTATATTTGTAATTCTCCCTCCTCATCACTCCTCCTTGCTTTATGACTTCCTTTAGGTCCTAATTGCTGCAAGAACTCTTTTCTCAGTCATTCTTAATCTTCTTGCTTTCCCTTTGAGACTGCAATTTATCCTGAATTTCATTTGTTTGGATGTTGTCTCCGCCATTAGACTGGGGGACAGGGAATGGGTATTTTGTTGTTATTTGAGGGATTTTTGGGGAGAGGGGACTTTCTTTGTATCACCAGCCAGCATTAAACACAATGACTGGCACAAAATTGGTGCATAATAAATACTTATTGACTTGGCTTCTCCACCTCAGCCTCTATCTGTTACCAATACTCTGGTGTCCCAGATGGATGACTTCCGCCTCCAGTCTGCTTCCACTGTCCAACAGAATAATTATGTGGTCCTACTTTAGAGTCTATGTTCCTAATTCCTTTACTACTTAATTGCATTTTCTCCAGGTGCCAGAATTCCAAGGTTGAACCTCGCTGTTATCTTTTAACTCAGGTAATATTTCATCCTGCTCATTTATAGTATAACTTCCAGTAGTTTCAACTGGGTTTCCATATGTAAGGAATGGACCTTTCTTTAGGTTTAGTGTTGGGGTAAAATGAGGCACTCACAAGTCATTGAACAGTTAACCAAAGGAGATTTACTTTGCCTTAACTTAGAGTGTGCAAACAGGACATAAGATATTCAGCTAAAGACATGTACTGCACTCCTTGTCTTTATGTGGAAGCAAGTCTGTTCAGCTGTGCAAGGTGTGGTACCTTCTATGGTCCCCATACATCTGTTAGATCTGAAGGCCTTGATTCCACATGGGTGGGACCATTGATGCCAGGAAACCATGTCTGGCCAGAGGGCAGCAGGAAGTTGTTGAACCTTGTCCTATCCCTGGGGCCGATCAAATCCTGACTTCATCAGCTTTTCCTACATTGGGGAAAGGTAGGGGAAAGAATCCTGGAAGATATTGGACCTATGATGATCATGAAGACTAGTTAGTGTCCTCATCAACTTTATCAATAAGCTTTATGGAAAAAATGTAGATGTCTTTAAAAAATATTTATGTATTTAATGACCAAGTGGTGTCAGTAGCCACTCATCTGATCCTGTTAAATTCTGAAGGTCTGAGTTCTGGGGAGTTCTCTGCTTACCCTGCTAATAATGTGCACACATCCAGCTGGAAGAAGCATTGAGTAAAGACTGTCCTCTCTGTGGTTCTCAGAGAGTTAACTAACTTTTAAGACCACCAGCTTATTTGTAAAGTGGAAGAGAATAATTATTTATTAACCACTTACTATGATTCAGGAACTGTGCTAAGTACTTTTACAAATATTATCTCATTTAACCCTCAGCAATCCTACTAGTTTTACTATTATGGAAACTGAGGTTGAAGTGACTCTTCAGGGTCACACAGCTAGTAAGTGTCTGAGGTGGGATTTAAACTCAGGTCTTCCAGACTCCAGGTCCAGCCCTCTATCCACTGCACCCCCAGTTGATACACAGATGGTATGTTTATCAAATTTGAACATGACATAAAGCTTGAAGGGATAGTTAGGATGTTGGGTGATGGAAGCAACATTCCAAAAGCTCTTAACAAGTCAGAACAATAGGAGCATTATGATACCTAATCTGATCCAATAAGCATTTTTTATGCATTTACTATATATAAGGTACTGTGCTAGGCAATGGGGTTGTTGTTGTTTGTCCTTTATTCTCACTGGGGAATCAAAGGCTAAATGAAAAACAATCTCTTTCCTCAAGGAGCTTGCATTCTACTAGGGGATACAATATGTAAATAGAGAAGTATCTACATGTAAACTTGAGGTGAGAAGCACTCTCACAATTAGGTAATCAGAAAGGCTTCCAGGGAGAGGTGGCACATTTCATAGAAATGAATATAATATTCCTAACTTGAATCCAAAAAATCAAATTCTCACACACAAGATGCAAAAGACCTGCTCATTTGTAAAATATACAAAGAACTGAGTCAAATATATAAGAATACAAGCCACTTCCCAGTTGATGAATGGTCAAAGGATATGAACAGGCAGTTTTCAGAAGATGAAATCAAAGATATCTATAAGCATATGAAAAAATATTCCAAATCACTAGTGATTAGAGAAGTGGTTCTCAACCTTCCTAATGCTGCAACCCTTTAATACAGTTCCTCATGTTGTGAAGAACCATAAAATTATTTTCATTGCTACTTCATAACTGTAATTTTGCTACTGTTATGAATAGTAATGTAAATATCTGATATTCAGGATGTATTTTCATTGTTACAAATTGACTACAACCCACAGGTTGAGAACCACTGGATTAGAGAAATGCAAATCAAAACCAGACTGGCTAAGATGACAAAACAGGAAAATTATAAATGCTGGAGAGGATGTGGAAAAATTGGAACACTAATGCATTGTTGGTGGAGCTGTGAATTGATCCAGTTATTCTGGAGAGCAATCTGGAACTGTGCCCAAAGGGCTATAAATAAGTGCATATCCTTTGACCCAGCAATACCACTTCTAGGTTTATATCCTAAAGAGATCAGAGAAGTGGGAAGAGGATCCATATGTACAAAAACATTTATAGCAGCTCTTTTTGTGGTGGCAAAGAATTGGAAAACAAGGGGATGCCCATCAATTGGGGAATGCATGAACAAGTTGTGGTATATGAATATAATGGAATACGTCTGTGCTATAAGAAATGAGGAGCAGACAGACTTCATAATAACCTGGAGAGACTTATATAAACTGATGCTGAGCAAGAAAAGCAGAACCAGGAGAGATTTGTACACAATCACAGATACAGCATATGTGTGATGACCAACTTCAATAGACTGGGCTCCTCTCAGCAATATAAGGTTATAAGACAATTCCAAAAGAGTGATGATTGAAAGAGATAATCCACATCTAGAGAAAGAGCTGTGGAATCTGAATACAGACTGAAACAAACTACTTGCTGTGTTTCTTTTTCTTGTTTTGTTTTGTTTTGTTTCCTCTTTCCCACTAATCATTCCATCAGTTATAATCCTTCTTTACAACTTGACTAACAATTAATGTGAAGATATTTGTAGATCCTATATTTGAGCACATGCCGCCATGATGGGAGGGGGGGAGGACGGGGAGGGGGAGAAAATCAGAAACTCAAGGGACTGTGGAACTGAATGTTGTAAACTAAAATTTACTAAAAGTAAATGCTAAATTTACTAAAAGTAAATACTAAACTAAAATTTACTAAAGGTAAATAAACCAATTTAATAAAATAAAAATTTTAATATGCAAAAGGCCTAGCTAGATAATAGTTTCTATGAAAAAGGTCTGGGGATGGGCAGGGGTGAGGGGTGGACTGGATATGTTAGGTTAATCCAACGGTATTACAATGGTTTGGTAGCCAAGAAAGCTGATGCAATCTTGGGCTGTATTGAGAGAGCTAATGGTTGGAGGTGATAGAGTTGGACGTGAAAGTTCTGGTGTGCCATCAAGTAAAAGTTTGCACTTTAAAAAGATGGAGGAGGGAAACCAGAAAGAGAAGGCAAATAGAGACCATTCCATATAGGGACTGGGTAAAGGAACTAGGAGTGTTTATTTCTAGTAAAGAGAAGAATTAAGGAGTTATATTTGGAACAATATCCTAAGGCCCTGATTGAGGTTGTTTTTACTTAAAACCCAAGGAACTGTCCTAGAGGTTTAATTTTCTCTGAGGACCAAGGTTCAGGTTGCTGATGTGGCTTCTTGATTACTTGAATACAAAAAGTCATGAGGAGCTCCATCTATCATAACACCAAAGTGGCTTCATGTTGTTCAGCCATGTCTGACTCTCCATGACCCCACTTGGGGTCTTCTTGGTTGAGATATTAGAGTGGTTTGCCATTTCCCTCTCCAGCTCATTTTACAGATGAGGAGACTGAAGCAAGTAGGGTTAACTGACTTACCAAGAGGGATACAGTTAGGAAGTATCTGAGGCCAGATTTTAAATCAGGAAGATGAGTCTTACTGACTTCAGGCATGACATTCTATGCACTGTACCACCTATCTGCCCAAACCGGTTTCATGCCATGGGCAGCATAGAACTAGGGGAGCTGTACTTAGATGAATCAACATGGTTAAGGTCATTGAATATTCTTTCTTTGCTAAGACTAAGTAAATCTTTAAACTCTCTGTTTTATGAAGGTTTCATTTTGTTCCAACATAAAACCTAAAGAAACCATAGAATCAGTCTGGGCCTATGCTAGGAGGAAATGATCAATTCATGTGCATTTATTAAGAGCCTACTGTTTTCTAGGTAGTTTTCCAGCGCTAGGCACTAGGAATATGTATGCCAATAATGAACAATTCTTACTCACAAAGATAATAGCCATGCTCAATTATTTGGAGGGCTGTCATGTGGAAAGGTGATTAAAATTGTTCTGTTTGGCCTTTGAAGGCAGAACAATTTCAGGAAGTTACAGAGGAAGATTTCAATTAAATGAGGAAAAACTTTGTAATAATTAGAACTATCCCAAAGGGGAAGAGATTGTCTCTGGAAGTAATGGGTTCCTCGTCATTAAAGGTCTGCATGATCTTTGTGGAAGATGTCATAGAAAAGATTTATATAAAGTTATGGCTTCGATGATACAGTCTCAGGGAATCTTTCCAACTCTGAGATTCTGTAATACTGTGATCTTGGCACCTCCTACTATATGTTTTGCCAGCACCTTAAATTTAATATATCCAAGATGAACCACAACATCATTTCCCTCAAACCAGCTGCCTCTCCTTATTTCTTTCTGTCAAATGCAGCACCACTTTGCCAAGTCATTCAGATTAGAAAGTTTGGTGTCTTTTTTTTTGCCTCTTAGAATCACATACCAACTCACACCCAGAAATTGAGCGCTGAAAGGAAACTCAGAGATTGTCTAGTTCAATCTATATATGAAAGGAATTTCCTTTATAATGTGCCCAACAAGTTGTTGGAGGTCTCCAAGGAGAGGGAGCCAACCACCTTCCAAAGCAGCTCATTAGTTTACCTTTGGGCAGCTCTAATGGTTAGGAAGTTTTCCTTAGCTTCAAGCCTAAATTTGATTCTTTGCAATTTCCACCCATTGTACTACTCTCTGGGGATAAGACAGCCCTCCAAGTACTTGAAAATAACTTTCACGTCCCTTCCATGTCTTCTCTTCTCCCTATTCCTGTTCAGTCTTCTCTAGTGCCTTCAAGCAATCTTCATTTAACATGGACTTCCTATAACAAAGCCCTTCACTATCCCAGTTGCTCGCCTCTGGACATGCTCAATCTTATCAATGTCTGGCAAGGTTAGGGTATAGTGGGATTTTTACTTCCTCATTCCAGAAAGCTATGCTCCTCCTAATGCAGCCCAAGATTGCATTGATTTTTTGCACCCCCACACCCCAGATCATTTTCAGACGAACTGTTACTTAACCATGATCCCTCTATCTTATATTTCTGAAGTTGATTTTTTTATATCCAAGTTCAAGATTTTACATTTATCTCTATTGGATTTTATTTTATTATATTCAACTTAATGCTCCCAACTGTTAAGATTCTTTCAGATCCTGACCTTGCCATTCACTGGGGTAGTTATGCCTTCTAGTGTGGTGCTATCTACAAATCTGCTGATCATCTATGCTCATTGATCATTGATAAATCATTGATAAAAATATTAAATTGCACAGATCCCTGGGGTACTCCACTGGAGACCTCTTGTTATAATAACACTGAACCACTAATATTTCTGGATATCCAGGCACAACTGAATCTATCTGATTGTATCATCTCCATGACAATAATATGATATATTTTATCAAAAACTTTGCAGAAATCTAGGTAAACTATTTCCACAGCATTCCTGTCACCTACTAGCTCAGTAACCCTGACACAAAAGGAGATAAAGTTAGTCTGGTATAACCTGGGCTTTATTTCACCAGCATAGTTCTTTGTAATCACTATTCTGTTATCAACATCTTCAGCAACCATTTCTTCTGTGATTGAATTTTTGAGTTTTCCCATAAATTGAAACCAAGTTTACTGGCCTATTATTAGCAGATTCTGTGTTTCTCTCTCTCTCTCTCTCTCTCTCTCTCTCTCTCTCTCTCTCTCTCTCTCTCTCTCTGTCTCTGTCTCTCTCTCTTTCCCTCTCTTTCTCTCTGTCTCTCTGTCTTTGTCTCTTTGTCTCTCTCTTTGTCTCTCTCTCTGTCTCTCTCCCTCTCTCTGTCTCTGTCTGTCTCTCTGTCTGTCTCTCTCGCTCTCTCTGTCTCTCTGTCTCTGTCTGTCTGTCTCTCTCTCTCTCACTCACTCCCTGAAAATCAGGATGTTTTTCCTCTCCAATCTTGTAATAACTCTTCAGTATTCATTGATCTTTTTGATATCATTGACAGTGGCTCAACCATCACACTCGTTACTTCTTTTAGGATGTGAGGATATGTTTCACCAAGGTCAGGTAACTTGAATTCATCAGACTAAGTGCTCTCTTCTTTGTCTTGGTTTTCAGCTTACTGTTGGTCATTTTCATTTTTGTGCTCTCATTTCTAGTGATCATTCTTTTTTTTTTCTTTATTCTGAATAGAAGCATATACACACACAAGTCCAAGAAACAAAAACAAGCATTTTCGTATACACAGCAAGACACAAATAGATGTTCATCTAAGAATCTCCATTTCATACCACTTGCTTAAGAAAAGTATTAAACTAAATTTTATGTACTTCTTTCAAAAGTGTCCTATTTTTCTGGACTTCCTTCTAAACTCTCTTCTTTTCTGTGTCTTAAAAAGAAACTCTTTAAAGTCCTCCATCTTTTTTTTGCATTACTATTGCAAATTTTGCGTTACTATTATTGCTACGATTCACTCCTTCTGACCCCAATTAAAAGTCCAGGGAAACAAAGGAAAAACAAAACCTTGTAACAAATAAGCATAATCAAGTAAAATTAATTCTCAGTAGGTCAGTCAATTAAAATTTATTAAATACCTACTATGAACCAGGCACTGCCTATGTTAAACGCTGGGGATGCAAAAAGGGACTAAAAAAAAATAGTCCCTGCTCTAAAGGAATTCACTGTCTAATGGCCCGCACAATGACCACGTCCAAAAAGAGTTTGCCTTTCTGCATCTTATGTCCATCATTTTTTTGTCAGGACATGGATAAAATGTTTCATCCTAGGTGTTCTGGTGGGGGAGTGAAATGGTTGGCCATTAAATTGACCAGAGCCAGTTGGTCATCAAATTGACTAGTTGTTTTTCTCTAGTTTTGCATTCTTTTGTAAATTCTTCTACTGGATCTGTTCACTTTACTCATCAGCTCCTATTCCCTAGGATTCTCTGAAATTATCTCTTTCATAATTTCTTACAGCACACTAATATTCCATTATATTCACATACCACAATCTGATGGACAAGAGGCAATTTCAGGCACCTCCTTAAATTCTAGTTCTCTACTTTTCTCTCTCTGTCCCTTTCAATAACCCCTTCGGGAACAGGGAGTTTATTTTGCTCGAGGCTATTCCTCCTCTGATATTTTTCTTCCTTTTAGCCTCTTTCTCTCCTATCCCCACCTGTTTTCTGGTTGAATTTTATGTATTTTTACACCACACTGTGCATGTGTGTCCAACCTTCCTTTGTCCATTTCAGATAAAAAGTGAGATTCATCTGATACTCTCTCAACCCCTTCCTCCATGTTTGTAGACTATTCTCATACATATCAATTATGAGAAATAACAAATTCCACTCTATTCTGCCTACTTTGTGTACTATAGTATTTCTTTTACCTTCCCTTCTCTTTCTTCTCTTTAAACTCTCAGAATAGAATCAATCTCGACCAGTGCCTCATTTTTTTCTCATTTAATTCCCTCAGTACCTTTTGAAGACATAAAGGTTTGAAGACATAAAAGGACACTTGTTTTTATTTTCCTTCTGTTATTAGAATGCTAACATTATATCATAATGAAGTTTCTTCCAATTACTCAAACAAATTTAACTTACTAGGTTTCTATGGACTTATGTTTACATTTTAAAGTTCCTACATACTCTTACCTGTCCATTAGAATGCTTCAAAGTTCTCTTTTCCATTAAAGGCATCCCCACCCTGCCCCCACCTCCCTATAGAATTATATTCAGTTTTGCAGGGTAAGTTATTTTTTTGCTTGTAAGCTTACATCTTTGCCTTTTGGAATATTTTATTCCAAGATCCCCTCTTTTCTTATAGTAAAAGCTGCCAGGTCTTGTGTGATCAAACTGTTTGCTAGATATTTGTGGAATTTTTGTTTTGAATGAGAATTTCTGATTTGGGTTATGGCATTTCTGGGACTTTTGTTTTGGAGTTTTTAGGGCATGATTTTTTCTTTTTCTTTGACTTTTGGTTCTAATAGATAGAGGCATTTTTCATTTATGATTCCTTGAAATACTGTCCATGCTTTTAAAAAAAAATCTTAGTTTTCAGGGAGTCCAGTGATACTTGCATTATTTCTCTTTGAACTATTTTCTAAACTGGTTGTTTTAAGTATCAGATATCTTACATTTTCTCCTATTTTTCACCCTTTTTGTTTTATTTGATAGTTCATGCTATCTCATGGAATTATTAATTTCTATTTTAGCTTTCAGAGATTCCATTTCTTGAATGAAGTTTACCACCTTCTCTTCTAAATTACTTATTCTCCTTCTAATTTTTTTTGTCAATTTCCATTTTTGTTTTTTTATTTTATCTGTGGAAAAAATTAATTTTTTTCTTCTAAATTTGTACTTGCAATTGCTATGGAATATAGGAGTATATGGAGCATAGGAGTTACATGCTCCTTCTTTTGAGGGCCCTTTTGATCTGTAATGATTTTTGATACTGGTTATTAGGTTGTTGTTGTTTTAAAATCTACTCATCTTGGCAGCTTTAGTGCTTGAATTTGGCCTGTATGCCAGGGCCAAGTCCACCCCACACTCTAGTATTTGAATGAGGTGATCAGTCCTGCTTGGTCTCACCCTGAATCCCTTGGATTCCTGCATTGACCTCTATCTCTTAGAGTTAAGTTCCCCCCACTCAGCCCCGGATACTTGAAGTTCAGAGAGCTAAATGTTCAAGGCTCACTCTGTTTCAGAACATAATGTTAGGGACCTTGGAGCCCCTGGGCTTGGAATATCTCAATCTGAGAGCTGTGGCATCACACTGATTGCTGCCAGCTGCCACTCTTCAGGACTTCTTCCAAGCACCCCTAGTACATTCTGGTCATCCTTAGACTTTATGAAATCTAAGGCTTTCTCAGGGCAAACCTCCAATCTTGCTGCCTCTGGACACAGAGCCCTGCAGGATACAAATGTCCCTTCCTCATTCCTGCATGCTGAGACAGAGCTAGTAGCAAGCATTATTTTTTTCCAACTCTATAAGATAATTTTTGGAAGTTTGATTGGTGCAGCATTAAGTAAATGAATTTAAGTGGCATTGTTATTTTTCTTATTTTGACTTGACCTACCCATGAGAAATTAATACTTCTCTAATTATTATATCTGACTTTTTCCTGTAAAGTCTTTTAGAGCTGGATTTACATTGTACCTGAGTATATCAAATATTTCATACCTTTTCTAGTTATTTTGGGTAGAATTTCTCTTTTAGGTCTTCCTAGCTCCTAGATTTTTTTGGTAATATTCAGGAAAACCGATTTATGTGGATTTATTTTGTATCCCACAATTTATTAACTGCTATTGAATCTTCAGAATTTTCTAAGCAAATCATCATTTCATCTACAAAAAGTGAAAATTATGTTTCTTCTACCTATGCTTATTCCCAAGAATTCTCTTTCTTGTTTCATTACTATAGATAGCACTTCTAGAACTATGTTAAATATTTAGTCTCAGTTATAATGGACATCCTTGCTTCATCCTTAATTATATTGAAATGTCTTCTCACTTTTGCCCATTACATATGTTTGCTCTTGGTTTTAGATATGTGCTTTTTACTTTATTGTGGAAAACTCCAATACCCCTGATGAACACTGGTACAAATATTTAAAATAAAACATTAGCAAATAGGCTACAACAGCACATTAGAAAGATTATACACTATGACCAAGTAGGATTTGTAACAAGAGTGCAGGGTTTGTTCAACATAAGTATGATATTAAATGGGAGTACATTTGGCACCTTGGGACAATAGAGGTAACACCTTGGTTACCTGGCCTTGCTTCTATCTTCTATACATTATTTATAGAATCTAAGTTGATTGGTGAGTCCCCTGTGCAACCACATCAATCTCTTCAGACAAGTCCAATTTTTCCTCTTCATGCAGTGTGGATCTACACATATCCCCAGAATACCAAAGTAACATACCCAACTAGGATGGGATAGACTGTACAGGGTCACAGAGAAAGTGAAGAGAAGAGGCAGGAAGGGTCCAATAGAGAATCAGTAAAAGAGGTGATTAGAGCTAGTGGGTGATTATTCCGTCCCTTCTTGGTTGCTTCAGGGAAGGATGGGAGGAATTGAATTGCCTTCATATTCTCCAGTGAAATTTGGCAAGGAAGAGCAGCAAAGTCTCTCTCCCTCCAGCCAGAAATAGATATGGAAATGGCTTAAAACCATTGCATCAGCTTGCATTGGTGCAAAAAAATGACGATTATGCCTCTAATTATCCAAACCACAAAAACGAACAAATTCAGTTGCTTCATTATGAGAGGAAGAGGAAGGCCAGTCAACGGGAAGAACCAAGATAGTCATGGAAAACTCGGGACCCATAGCATCTATTCTGCTACTATATAAATTTGCACATTTCTGGCTTGTGGTATTCTTTTTTTTGTTTCCAAAAATGTTTTTTAGTGAATTTTGTTTTTATATTTATTAAATTTCCCCATGTATGCCCCCAGCTCCCCATCCCAGTGAGCCATTCCATAGAACAAAGATTTACAAAAAAAAAAAAAGGAAGAATAAGGGAACCACTAAGCCAATCAATATGTATTTTTTTAAATGACAATATATGCAATGTTCCTCACCCGCAGAGCCCCTCCTCTGTTTGATGGAGTAGGGGGAGGCATCTTCTCTCATTTCTTCTTTAGAGCCATACTTATATTTTGTAATTTTGCAACCTTCATTTCAGTGCTTTTGTGATTGTGTTCTTTCTGTTTACTTTGTCCTAGTCATTGTGTATCCTTTATCTTGGCTTTGTTTATTTCACTCTCCCTTAGTTTCTGCAGTCTTTCTATGGTTCTCTGTACTGAATATATTTGTGGTTCCTTAGAGCATGGTAATATTCCTTTACATTCATGGACCACAGTTAGTTTAGTTATACCCTAATCAATGGGCATCTATTTCCAATTCTTTGTTACCACAAAAAGGGCTGCTAGAAATATTTGGGTATATAAAGTTATACCTCTGCGTCTTGGTCTTTCTAGCTTTCTTTTAGGCTCAGCTCAGATTCCACCTTCAGTAGGAAGGGTCCAGTGTCAGTCAATTGGCATTTATTAAACACCTACTAAATGTGCCAAGTACTCAATAAAGTACCAAGAATATAAAAGAAAAAAAAGCAAAAGATGAGTCTCTGCCCTCAAGGAGCTCACAGTCTAATGGGAAGACAATTTGAAATCTTTGATGTACAAATGATTTATACCCAGAAAATTGGGGGTAGTCTCAGAGGGAAGGCACTAAGATCAAGGTGGCTCCTTCTAGAAGGCAGGGACTGCAGCTGATAATTGAAGGAAGTTGGGACAGGGTGATGAGAAGGGAGAGAATATAGGCTTCGGGGACAGTCAGTGAAAATTACCAGAGTTGGGAGAGTGAATGTCTTGTAAGCAGGGAGGCTAGTGTCACTGGACCAAAAGTATGTGCTTGCCCCTCCAAGCTTACCCACTAACTGCTTGGTCTGTGTCTGTATCTATGCTTTGTGTAAGTGCATGACATCTCCCGGTTAGAAAGGAAGCTTCTCAGTCTTGGTACCACACCCCCCCCCCCCCCCCCGCCCACGACAACCACAGTAACTGGCACATAAAAGATGCTTTATATAGTGCCAGAAGACCTGGGGTCAACTTTTAATTCTCAAGCTTACTGCCTGGGTAAGTCACTTAAGCCTCCTCCTAAGTTTCCTCATCTAAAAAATTGATTGGCTTTAGATCTATGATCCTATGAATCCATTATGCTTTGACTCCATTAATTCCTCCCATTCCAGTGAAATTAGAAATAGCTAAGGAGTGGTTGTTGTTGAGTCATTCTTCAGTTGTGTTTGACTCTTTGTGACCCCATTTGGGGTTTTGTTGGCAAATAAATTGAAGTGGTTTGTGATTTCCTTCTCTGGATCAATTTTCAAATGAGGCAACTGAGGCAAACAGGGTTAAGTGGCTTGCCCAGGGTCACACAATTGGTAGGTGTCTGAGGCTGAATTTGAACTCAGAAAGATGAGTGTTCTTGACTTCAGGCTCTATGCAGTGGCACTTCCTAGCCACCCAAACTTAGGAGTTACAGTGGTGGTAATTTACGGAGTTTTAAAGATGAAAGGAACCTCAAAAGTCATCTAGTCCCCCCCCCCAGTTTTCTTAAATGAAGGGTATTTATTCCAAGTCAGATTTTGGAAGGTCTCTTCCCACATCTTGATATTCCTCCCATTGCTGTTCATGTTATTTCTCTAAGTATTTTAGGAGGAAGTTCTCAATGAGTTTTCATTTGATGGCAAAGGACTTTCAAACACAGGATAAGTCAGAAATCTATAAGGTAGTTTTGTAAGACTATAGTTCATAGGAACACAGAGGTCATCTGGGAACCAATTGGTGGAATTTTACACTTGGAAGGTACCTCAGTGACTCTTTGGTTTAATCTATTCCCAAAAAGAATGTCCATTATCACCTCCCAGGCAAGCAGTCCAGTCTTTGCTTGAAAAGTCACCCTCCCCACTCTGCCAAAGATAAGGACATCACTGCCTCCTTAGGCAGCCATTCCTCTGCAGGACAACTGTTGGATTGTTGTGATTGTTCAAAAGTTTTCCTTAACCCTAAATCTAAATTGACTTCTTTGCCTCTTCTATCCATTGTTCCTTGATCCCGAACTGAACAAAATCTAATTCTTCCAACACTGCCCCCTCGCCCATGACAACCTTTCAAACACTTTGAGATAGCTAGCACAACCTCCCTGAGCCTTTTCTTCAACAGGTGAAATATGCCCAGGTTCTTTAACTGATCATCATGGACTCAAGCCTTTCACCATCCTGACTTTTTCCTTCCTGATGGTGAAGAAGGAAGACAAGCTGCTGAGAGCCCCCAGATGAGGAAGGAGCCTCAGGCCCCCTCCTTCTGAAAGCACATGGGGAGAGAGCCCTAGCATCATTGATTTATTCTCCCTACAAGTAGACATGATGCCATGAGCACTTCACCTTACTATTACTTCTGTCCAAGTTGTGTCTATTATTCCCTGATTTTAATGGAGCACTATTGGAGACAGAATGAACTAGGCTGGGACCTTGTGTGCTTTGAGAGGTCATAAAAACTAGCCACAGGAGCCCCACTGCTGAGAGTCCATGCCAGAGTCTGTGATCAGATGAGTAGGGGGAGGGGTGAAGCCTGGAGCTATTCAGTAGTGGATTGAGACCTGTCAGTGGGGGGAGGAGCTCATCCATCTTAATCCCCGAGTAAAGTGAATTGTGTTAAATTTGCAGCTACTCTATTCAGGGACCAAAGTAATAAAGGAGAGAGTGTGCCCCCAGGGGCATAAAGGGAGAATGGTTATAGTTCTATTTTTGTTATATCTTAGTAAACAACCTTTTGTAAAATCTAATTTAATAGTCAAGCTAGTTAACTACTTAACTAGTTAAATGAAACTGGGGTGCTAAGGGGCGGCTAGGTGGTGCAGTGAATAGAACACCGGCCCTGGAGTCAGGAGGACCTGAGTTCAGATCTGGCCTCAGACACTTAACACAAAAACCAGCCGTGTGACCTTGGACAAGTCACTTAACCCCAATTGCCCTCCAAAAAGCAAAAAAAAAAAAAAAAGAAACTGGGGTGCTAATTATTGGGTCAATCAAAGATATAATGGAGATATTAACTGTAACCGTTGATTGATACGGGGAGAACAACCCAGAAGGAATCTCAAGCCAATAGTATTAGAAATATGATCTGCTATGCCTTAGGGGTACCCCTAGGACTCAGAGAAGAAGATATATTCTTCATGTGGGGATCTGACCCAAAGAATATAAGGGCTATGTTACTATATATAGCTATTTTATTTTTTATATTTGCACTGTCAATAAGTAATCTAGACCTAGCGTTAAATTAGTCAGATCTGACATTTTCTTAGTAGTTTTCCCTCTTGTCAATCCTTTTTTTTTTTTTTTAAATTTTAATTTATTTTCTTGGTTACATCATTCATTTCCACAAGGTTTTGAGTTACAAATTTTCTCCCCTTTTTGTCCCTACCCCCCAGCCCAGAACATTGATCCCACTGTAAGACCCCTCCCACAATCTGTTCCCTTTTATGCCCTCCTCCAACACCTCTCTAGCTTTCTAGCAGGGCAGGGAGC
>CM053601.1:16061459-16090416 GCA_028646575.1 Pseudocheirus occidentalis
ATGTGCTTTCAGTCTTGTGGAGAGTTTTGGAGCTTGAAAATCTGTTTAGTATCCCATTTTATGAGTTTTTTAGGGTGTTTGTGTGGGAGCTGTGGCCCTTTGCTGCTTCTAAGCCGCCATCTTGGCTCCGCCCCTTGTCAATCCTTTTTAATCCAAAAACTGTTTGATCAGATTTGCAAGGCTCCAAATAAGTATACTTATCAACTTTTATTTGAGATGCTCCATCCCTAGCCAAGAGTCTTGGCATCTCACTCTCAAATATCACTTTATTAGCCAGCTATTTGCTTTTCAAATTAATTTTTCACTTCTACATTCCTTGACTTCAGAAAGTAGCAGTGGGGAAATATTAAATCATGCATTCAGTTTCTTGCCCAAACCTTCATAATCTTTGGCAATCATTTTAATCCAAAACCCTGTTTCACAGATGAGAAACAGAGGGCCCCCCAAAGGATAAGTGGCTAGCTAGTAAGTAAAAGAGTCACGACTTGAATCTAAATCCACTCCATTATCCAGAATATGTAATCTACCCGTTGCTCTAAATTAAACACGAAGCTAAGGATATGCTGCATTATTTGTTCACTCCTTTGGTGTTCTTGAGATATTCAATCTTCACAAGAACTTTTAATATCTAGACAAATGCACAAACTAATTCATAATCATTTATTGTAAATCACTCTGGAACATACACACCATTAATGGACAAATTAACACTGTTAAATACCCTCTGTATCAGGTACATTATAAGGACAATTTCATATTGGAATCATTTCTTTAAAAAATTTTAAATTTAAAATTCTACAACTTTCTTAAAAATCGTTGTCTTCAAAGTGCTCCAAATGCCAACAATGTAAGACTTTTTCTCTTGTGCTGACTAACATGTAACACGAAGGGTACTATGCTCCATTAATTCAACATGCTCCTTACCAGGCAACTTGACACACATTTTTTAAAAATTCAGAAGCTCATTATGTAATCATCATTTTATATTTTGATGCTAACTTAATGAATGCTGCATGCACTTAAACATTAGTAGACACTGAATTATAGATGAATGCCAGTTAATTATGATCTGATTGCCTCATGTGGAAAATTAATAGACTTACTTTGAGAGAGTAGCTGAAGTACCCAGGTACCAGTGACAGTGATTGATTAGATTGTAAAGCAGTTCTGTCAACATTTAAATGAGGGCTTTATTTGGCACCAGGCACATTTGCACTAGGCTCCTTTACAAATGACACTGGCAATGAGAATAGATAACAGGATGGAGCAGTGGATAGAAAGCCTGGGGTCCATGTCCCACCTTTGTCCCATCCCGGCTATATGATTCTGGGCAAGTCACTTATTCTCTGAGTGTTCTGGGTAACTCTCTAAGACTAAATTGCAGAGAAGGTGCCGACCTACATAGGTAGAGGGAGTTTCTTCACATGGGAAGTTCCCATACAAATAAAATCACAGGTCTAGACCATAACCCTATGAGAAGAGATGAAGTATTTAAAGGGAGCTACAATTTACAGGACCAGTTGGGTGTATAGCTTTAAACGCAAAGTTTGCAGAGCAGAAAACAAAATTAGCAAAGAAATTGAAGCATCAATAAGCTTAGTAACAAGGTAAAAAAATGAGAGCCTTTTTCCTTTTTCTCTTCTGAATTGTCAACTTTTCTCTTTCTTAAAGAAAAAAACCAACAATCACAGTCCCTGAATCCTGAATAAACTTTCTTAAGAAGCATACATAAACCCCTCTTCCCCCTTTTCTTCCCTTCCCTTCCCTTCCCTTCCCTTCCCTTCCCTTTCTTTCCTTTCGTTTCGTTTCGTTTCGTTTCGTTTCGTTTCCTTTCCTTTCCTTTCCTTTCCTTTCCTTTCCTTTCCTTTCCTTTCCTTTCCTTTCCTTTCCTTTCCTTCCCTTTCCTTTCCTTCCCTTTCTTTTCCTTTCCTTTCCTTTTCCTTTCTTTTTTTTCTCACTCTGCCTACTAGACTCTTCATGTAGTATATCTCCAAAGCCATGTTTGATTAGTTACTAAAAAAAAATTTTTTTTATGTTCACCATAACTTAAAAAAAACTAATCAATTCCTTCCTCAGGTCAGGGTCAAGACCATGTATAATAAGCTTATGACTGTACATTTGACATATAACTACAAAGACTATTCCATATCCTACATCTTGGAACACTAACGATAAATAACAGCTATGCTGACTTTTCCTCTTACAATTAAGATTTTGATTTGAGACATTAGACAAACTGATTCTTAAAACAAATAACCCCAAAACCAAACCACGAAGCATTCCCCCCACCCCCACCAAAATGAACATCAAGACATTGCTCAAAGCAAAGAACCAAAAAGTAAACAGCACATGTTTTGGATAAAGGTCAAATAGTCAAGCACTGCCATCTCCGGTCCTCTCTTTCCGGGCTTGGATCATCTGCTTGGGAACCCGCTTAAGATCAGTGGCCAGCCCTAACCAGGACATGAAGTCAATGAACCAAGTGGTCGGGTTGAATTTTAAGCCAAGTTCACTGGCAGAATAGTCGAATGGGAAGGTGTGATGGTAATTATGGAAACCTTCACCTAGAAAACAAAGGAAACAGGTAAGAAATTAGCCAACCTCTTTCCAAAAATAGTAAAACAATAGACCTGGCCATTATCGCTTCAGTTTGCAAAGCCCTTCAGCGTTCATTTAAGCCTCGCGAGAACCCTCGGAGGTAGATGTCCCGGTTTGGGGTCAATGTTAACGGTGTTTGAGAGAAAAACAACTTTGAAAGACTGTTAGGACTCTGATTAATACAATGACAAGCAATGAATCCAGAGGACTGAAGATGAATCTCAGGACCACCACCCCTCTCACCAGAAAAGTCATGGAATTCCAAATGGGACCTATAGTTTTGGACATAACAAATAAAGGAACTTACTTTACTGAGCTATGTATACTTATTGTGAGGGTTTTGTTTTGTTTTATTGTTCAAATACGGAAAAGAAGGGGGGGAAGAGATAAGAAATGAATGCCCATAAAAATAAATTTTAAAATAAAGTTTTAAAACCCTATTTAATAAGGATGCAATAAAATTGCCCTCAAAACTTAATTGGTCCTTGGGCAAGTCACTTAAAGCCACTGCCTCATCGAAAAACAGTAACAAAACTTAATTGGTGCAGGAGACTCATGTTTGAATTACAGACGTAGTTCCCCAGTCATCTAAGGCATATAAAATCTGGGGCACAAGGAGTACGGATTCCTTAGATTTGATTTTCCTGTTGCTTTGAATATCAACACACTTGACTAGTGCCTGTATGAAAAAGAGGGGAAGTACATCCAATTGAACCAATACTGTATCTTTGCCATAATATTAAGTAAACTTTTTTTTTGGTTTTTCAGTAGCAGTGAAGAATGGTGTAAGACTTAAATAATCATGAGCGCATCTTTCATCAATTTTTAACCGAGTATAGAGGAACCATATAATCTTATTATAGATCCAGGAGTGTGCTGGAACAGCTCAAATCAGCTCTCAAGAGTCCATTGTTAAATTTTTAACTTGAGCATTGGCACTTGGAAGTTGGCAAGTAACAAATCTGAGTTAAATTTGTTGTTTTGTTGATTGCCTAGAGTCTAGACTTAATGAAACAAATGGAAAAAATGTTATAATGCAGGTTAAATTTAAGTGTGTCTGGCAAACATCTCCCACCCACTCCCATTTCTTAGCTCATATAGATTCTATCCAAAGCTTATTGGATCCAGTAATTAGATCCATCTCCTGGTTGCCAAGGTTCTCATCTCTCTAAGCTCCCTCAGGGCAGAGATGGCTTCATTCTTTGTATCCCCAGTACCTAACACAGTGCCTGGCACACACATAGTTGGTATTTAATCAGTGTTGAATTGATTATGAAGAGGGAAGTTTCAAAGACGCCTAGGAAGACTTACTTGAACTAATGCAGTGAAGTGAGTAGAATCAGAAGAACAATTTGTCCAGTAACAACAATATTGTAAAAACAATTTTGCAAGTCTTAGGAATATCATTCAACACAATGACCAACTACAATTACAGAGAACTCATCATAAAACAAGTTACTTATCTCTTGATAGAGAGGTGATACACTCAGAGTACAGATGGGAATGTGTTTTTTGGACATGGCTAGTGTGGAAATTTGTTTTGTTTGACCTATGTGTTTGTGACAGGGGATTTTGTTTTTCTTGCTTTCTCAGTGGGAGGGGGATAAGGTAGGGTGGGAGAGTGAGAGAAGGTAGATTTTCATATGAAAAAAATAAAAATGCAATTTAAAAAAGAGAAGACCAAGAAGAAGTAGAAGAGGAAAAGGGAAAGGAGAAAAAGAGGAAGATGATGGTGGAAGAAGTGATGATGATGAAGCTGTTGACTCAGAGTAACAACTAAAACCAACCACATGGTATTTGACAAACACTCTCCACTAATTAACAACATTAAGTAAGTCCATTTAGCTGGTCAATTCATTCTGTGATCTGGTGATGCATTTTTCAACAAATTCATTCTACAAGACCCAACAGGATAGAGTCTTCCTATAGACTTTCTAAAGTTTTCTTTAGAAAATTCAACCACAAACTGAATGAGATCCACAAATTGCCAAAGATTCACTGGCAATGTTTGAGATTTGAGAGAAATGGTTTCATAGAAATGTTCAATATTCGTTCTGCTGGGCTCTCTAAGTTATAATGACTGAAGAAATAATTTATTAAGTGCCTTTTGTGTGCTAAGGTTGGACTTGGCTGCTGGGGATATAAAACCAAAAGTGAGACATTTTCTGTCCTCAAGGAACTTAGATTCTAATGGGAGACACAGCATATATAAATGAGTGGTAGCCAGGAAAGGGAGATTTTATCCTCATATTTGTCTCCTGGCTTTCTTGAAGTCCCAACTCAAATTCCACCTTCTACACAAAGTCTTTCCTGTTCCTTCCTAATCCTAGTGCCTTCCCTTTGTTGGTTATTTCCAATTTACCTTATGTAACTTGTTGATACATGGTTTTCTACATGTTGTCTCCCCCATAAGATTTCGAGCCTCTCCTGGGCAGGAACTATCTTTTACTTTTCTTCACACCCCAAGTGCTTAGCATAATACCTGCCATATAATAGTCTCTTTATATAAATGTTTATTGACTTACTGACTGACCCTTTTCAGAAGTAATAGTAGTGTTATTTCGATTGCTGTTTTAAGAGAAAAGGTGGAAGGGGGAGGGTAGCAAGGGGGTATCAGGGCAAGACAAGATATCCTGGCTGGGATGGATATGAAGCTTGGTCTGGGACAGTCAGATATAGTGAGTTAGGTGAGTTTATATTCTCACCATTCAAGACTCCTAGATTGAATGCCTTAACTGCCTGTAAGTTAAACTGCCATGAGAAAACAATCTAATAATACCTTATTATTAATAATTATTGTTGTTATTCCTCAAAGAAAAATCTTCATTGAGTTGTGTTCATATTAAATACTTAGCTTTTATAGAGAATCAACATAAGAAATATCCATTAGACTAAAACATCTTCATTGTAGTTGAAGAGACATCCACCATACTCCCCAACATCCCTTATCTAAGAACCCATCCAGGACTGAGGGGAGGTCATAAGCAGAAGAGAAGGTGGATAGAGTGGAGGGAAGGAAAACGCCTTTATCTCCTGATGAATTTGCATGTTATTTTATTGAATATTGAGAACTGCATTCCTTTTTTGTCTTGGCTGCCTGGGGATGGAGCTAGATTTGGGACTCAATTGCAACAACTAATTCCTTCCAGATGCCCAGTAAAGTTTGCTTTTTCTATCCTTATTAACTGGGTTTGGTCCTATTTTTGTGAGTATTTTCAATTGCCTTGCTTTGTGTTTAATTTTGTAAGCTGCCTCTGATCCGTTTTGGAAACATTCATGGTACAAATCCTAAATAAGGATACTTTATATGTTAACAGCCCAGTGAATGAGACAGACAATCCACATTATAGATTTGGTCACCATTTGTCCCGAATTCTATTGGAAATAGCATTTTCAAGAAAAGAAAGTGTCCATTTAAGGATGCTTTGCCAAAGGAATATACTTTATTGGACCAGATGTCCCAGGTTGCCCAGAAGTAGTTGGTGGCATGGTGGATAGAGCATTGGGCCAGGATTCAGAAAGACCTGAATTCAAATCTGAGCTTCTTACAGACACTTACTGTGTGACCCTGGGCAAGTCACTTAACTTTTCTCTGCCTCAGTTTCTTCAGCTCTTAAATAGGGATAATAATACTCCCTACCTCCCACATTTGGGAGGAGCATCAGATGAGATAGTTGTAAAGCACCTGGCACTAATGAATGTTTGTTTCCTTCTTTTCTTTTGAGTTAGGAAATGCCACTGCTGTGATCAGGAGAGGTTACAATGATCAGGAAAGACTTCCCAGGGGAAACAAGGCTTCAGTGGAGCCTTGAGGGATACACAGAATTCAGAAAAGTGGAGAGACTGCTCCAGGCTAAGGAATTTAGTTTTTAAATCTCCCACCTTGGTATACAAGTAATGACGATATATAGGAGAGATGACATGTTTAGGGAGAGGCAGCAGCTGTAAAGGCAAGCTGTTCTTAAAGTTTTGCAGAAAGGCAGATGGTGAGTAAGCCAGACTGGCCGGAGCATTGAGGAGACATAAAGCTAGGGTACAAACACATCTTCTTCAGTGTTGGGTTCAACTGATAAAATCTTATTTGCTTCTGATGTTGAACCATTTGACAATGTCAAGGACTCAATGATGAGAATCTTTGGCTGCCTCCACTGCTATGCTGGTTGGCCCACCCCATTGGTAGCAGTCAGTCAACAGTTGAGGTTGATGGTAAAGGTGATTGTCTGGGGTTGGTCCACCGAATAGTGACAGTGGAGGCTAAGATGGATGGAGAACTGGTGGTTTGGGGGATAGCATGATGCTACTTATCTTGGGGATTTGTCAGGGTCAGCCTAAACCAAGGTCTGAGGGGAAGTAGTGTGGTGCTTGTGGCAATGCTTTTCCCTGCTTTGCTTTGGCTTGCCTACTTGCTTGTGGTGCTTAGTGTTGATGATGGGGGCGGGGAGTGGGTATGTCTCTTCAGAAGTCAAGTGGAATAAATCTACTCATCGTAGCTCTCCAAACACTTGAAGACAGTTGTCATATTTCCCACAAGTCTTCTGTTTTCAAGACTGAAACATCTGCTGAGAGCCTCCCCCCTCCATTTCCCAATACACCAGCTTATGCAATTATTGAATAAATGACAGCAATTTTTAACAAATTCTATTAAAAGCATGTGGAGTGACAGTGTGAAGATGGAGTTTCAGCAATAAAAATATAATAACAATCACAAAGAAAGTAAGACTGCACAATTAATAGCGTTAGTTCTATATCATACTTATGTTCAATTCCACTGTTACTGTAGGGGTTTGATCAAGGGAAGTTTCCCAAACAAACTGATCAGCTTGCAAGAAGGGAGACTTTGTTTGAGACTCCTGAAAGTATCTGTCTATGGACGGTGTGAACATGACCAACTGCATATCACTGAAGGGACTTAGGACATCTGATTAAGTCTCTGTGACTTGAGATGTCTCCAAAATCGTATGGTTGGCTTGTACACCTATGGAATGGGCATGGAAAGGGAATATTCCTCATGCCCTTGCTGCTGCCCTGGGAGGGCAGCAGATCCAAGAATAGATCTAGGTCCTTACCTCCATAGGAATCATTAATGGCTGCCTTGAAGGCATAGGAAGCCTTAGAGCAGAGTCTTGGCTCTAGCTTTGAAGCTGTGAAGGGAGAACCTCATTATCCAAGTGGTGAAAGTTTCTGAATCTCAGTATCTTGGATAGAGGAGGGTAGATTTTCTTCATAGCATGGTCCCAGAATCCAACCTTTGAAACAGAGCAGGGAAATTTCCAAAGCAGTACTGGCCTTAAGGGATGGCTTCTCAGGTCACCTCAGATTCTGGAGTTCTAGTGTCTAAGCTTCTCTTAGCAAAGGAGTCCCTGAGAGGACCCGAGTGGTGCCAGCCTTTTGAAGGGAAGAAGGCTGAGCACTTGGCTTTGGTAGCTGGAAGAGCAGCAGTGGACCAGAAATGGTCAGTAAGGGACCTGAAATTGCATTCCACTATTACCTCAAGTTGTAACCTGAGGGAGCAGTGGGAAAGCAGTTTCCATTTGAGGATAACCCAAGCTCTGAGTAGCACCATAAGCCTAGATGTGTATATTTACCTTTGTGGGGTTAAAAGTGAGACCAATCAGAATATTGGGGCATTTCCTGTCAAGTTACTCCAAGCTTGTTTCCCATCAGAGGGGGGTCTATGAAAAACAGAACTCGCCAGAGAGGAAGGAGAATTGTGAATTTTGACTTATGGATTCTGTGTCCTTTATGTGTTTTATGCATTATTTATAGGTTACTTAGTCCTTCTTAATTTCTTCATTTTCTATGGGGTGAAATATAGGCTGTCTTGTACTTGATTGCTGCTTTAAATATTTGTGTGAAATCTGGGGAACCTATTTTACCCACATTCGTGGAGATACAAGCTCTATTTTGAGATTTTCTAAGAGTAAACTCTGGATGGGATATAATGAACCAAAGAGAGATTATGATTTCTTAGACCATACGAGTCAAGAGTCTGTGAGACCTGGGCTGCAAGTTACATGGTGGTCTCTAACCCTTTGGGGAATTGATTTGTGTGCCTATTAGCTCTTGGATTTTATAAGAAAATTCTGCTGTATTGTTTCTGTTTCTATAAAGGTTATGAACCTCCTTTCTCTCTACCTCTCCCATTCAAAGATGTGGTCTTTGTTTTTATAGCTGTGGTTGCCATGGCACTGGGTGAAGCAATTAATTAAAGCCCAAGACTTACCAAGGCTGTTGTGAGGACAGGGTAACACCTACTTCTCCAACCATTACTGATGACTCTTCAGAATTCCCATATGATCCCCCACCACCCACTTCGAGTCAGAGCTCCCCTGCTTTCATACTCCCCACTCACCAATGGCACCCAAAGTGACAAATGGGTTGTCCCGGGGACTGATGTGCTTGTCATAGGGCCGGTAGCCATACATGTGGGCAGCGCTGTTGACCAACCAGGCAACATTGAGGGAGATGGTATAACGGAGGATAAAAGCCAGGAAACAGGCGTTCCACAGACTCTCTCCCCAGACGTACCAGGGCACCCATGTGGGCACAGCAAAGCACATGAGCAACACAGTGGTCTTATAGTACCTGAAAGACAAGATGGCAGAAAAGCTGTGAGCAGGACCTCAGTGTCAGGGGAAGGGATAGGGAAGAGCGGATTACAGGAAGGGGCCGTCCCCGCCCAAGAGATAGTCAACAGGCTGGCTCTTTTAACACTTGCTGTAGAGGGAATAATCTGTTGTGTGTCCATTCTCTTGCCAACTTTCAAGAATTAGTCAACCAATATTTTTCCACCACTTTCTTGGGAAATGTGTTGTTTTATATGTTTGTGTGTGTGTGTATATATATATATATATATGTGTGTGTGTATATGTATGTATGTATACACACATATATGTATATGTATACATATAGAGGATGCATATATAGGACACACATATATATGTCCTATATCACCATTAAAAAATTCGAGCTAAAAAGGAATGTTCCCTGCCCATAAATTATTTACATATTAAGCTAACCACTTAAATAGTTTGCATAATAAACTATGCCCTGATATTTTTCTGAGTATTTTACAAATGCTTTCACATCATCATCATGACTAACTTTTAAATAGCGATTTAAAGTTTACAAAGCACTTTACATACATTATCTCCCTTGATTTCTACAGTGATATTGATACTATTATTATCCTCATTTCACAGGTGAGGAAACTGAGGGTCAGAGAAGCAAATGACATGCCCAGGATCAGATAGTTAGTGAATATGTAAGGGGGGATTCGAACTCAGGTCTTCTTGAATCTAATTTAATTTTCATGACAATTTTGTGAGGGGATGTAGATTAATTAGGTTGAGTTAAGAGGTTCAGTAATTTCTATAGAACCACAGAACCAGGATTCAAACCTAGGTCTTTTGACCTCAAGTTCTGTGCTCTTTGCACTATACTGGCCATCAGCATATGAAACCTCCCAATATATGTTGTTCAATGGAAAGAACATTGAACTTGGAACTGAGTTCGAATGCTGTGTGACCTTGGTTAAGTCGCTTGCCTCTCTGATCCTCAGTTTCCTCATCTTTAGAATGAAGTGGCTTGTCCAGATGACCTCTAAGGTCCTTCCAGCTCCATATCTAGGATCCAATGTGACAAAGCTTGACTGCACAAAAACAAGTTCATTTTTTGAGGCAAAAAGAAGCCAAGAGAAAATAGAGGCAAAACCAGTTATCTGACTCTAATTATATAATGAGCTGACAGTCCGTAGCTCGTTATTTTTTAGTGTTCTTTATGCCATGCCATTGGATGCTCTTGAGCAGAAATTGGGTGAGAGAGAAGCAGGAAAGAGGAAGAGAGGGGGAGAGAAAGAGAAAGACAGATACAGACAGACAGACAGAGACAGAGACAGACAGAGACAGAGAGAGAGAGACAGAGAGAGAGAGAGAGAGAGAGAGAGAGAGAGAGAGAGAGAGAACAGGGAAAGAAGTGATGAAGACAGAGACAGAGAGAAAGAGAATGAGAAACAGGGAGATAAAGAGAAACAGAGAGGAGAGAGAGATGGAAACAAAGATAGAGACAAAGACAGAGAAAGAGGGAGACAAAGAGAGAGAAGGCAGATGCTGGAGGAGAGACAGAGAAATACAGAAAAAACAGAGACAGAGGGACACAGAGGAAAGGGAAGAGAAAGATGGTGACAGACAGTAATACACAGAGGAAGAGACAATGATAGAGTGACAGACAGAAGAAAAACAGATAGACAGATAAAGAAACAGAAGAGAGACAGAGACAAAGAGAGAGCAGCAGAGAATTCAGAGACACCTTTGATTCCCACACATCCTGAGACTGTCCTTGCTGAAAATCTTTTCCTGAGCTCCAGACATACATCTATATGATTATCTTAGTTTTTGTAAGCCTTCCCTTGTTTCTAGTATGAGTCCCTGCCAGTCCTTCCCCTGGGGTTGTAAGCTCCTTCCTCCCCCCCCCCCCCATCCCCAATTACAAAAAGACTCAAACAGTTTACTTCAGTTAATTACAATCACAGGTTCTCACAGGTTATGCCATTGCAATTTGGCAAAGCTAAAGTCGCTTTAAAAAAAACCCAAAACATTTAGATCACCACTCCTGGGGTTTCCTTACTTAATAACACTCAGATCTAAAAAGTCCCAGCTAATAACCATCAGGACAATTCTTCTCTGCTCTCCTCTCCCCGGCTGCTTCTCCACCCCCCTCCCCCCAATTTGTTGGGTCTTTCCTCACTTACAAGTTGCTTTTTTCGGGGGGAGGAGTGAAAGAAAGAGATAAAGAGAGAAACAAAAGACAGAGAAAAGAGAGGTTTATTCTACTATGATATGGAAATGCTTGTTTTATTCCATAAATTAAAAATAAAATAATTTTTAAAATCATAGACTTGATAGGTCTAAGAACATGGGACTAGACAGGTTCCTAACCACAGTAAAATATTTTATGGAGCCACTTGAAGGGCTTTGAGTGACAGGTTAAAGAGTTTATACTTAATATGGTAGGGAATGATCAGCCCCTGGAGTAATGGGAGTTTGAATAATGGAACAATATGCCCAAATCTGTGCATTAGGAACAAAGACAAAAGAAAATGATGGTCAGCCTTTCAAGCTCTAACCTTTGCCAAGAAATAGCTTGGATTTTTTCCCCCTGTCCAAGTCATTTACTTCAAAGACTAAATTTCTCTACATAACAATAACAAACCTGTCACGTAGATAAAATGAGTCTTGATGGTGATAGAATGGGGTCTGCCAAAGCATCCCCAGTGACTCAAGCAAAGCCAGTCATCCTTACTGACATTTGTCTCTCTTATAAACCATCCCTCATCTGCCCTTCATTTGGAAGTGGAGAAAGACAATTACCCGGATGTCCTGTGTAGTCTAGAGAGTTAGTGAAAGAGGCTGAGATTTTTCTTTTGTCAAGATAAACACCAGATGATGGCTTTCTTTCCAATTCCATTCAACCAAGAATTGGGATTTTGTAACACCAAAGGATACATTTGGCTTACCAGCTAGTGAGAGAGCCATGAACTGGGAAACAGGCTGAGAAAAGCACAGTTTGTGTGAATAATCATAACCATCATCAGCTCAAGAAAAGTTCAACGGAAAGGACTTCAAAGCTGATCAAACAGCAATCCAATTGGACTCTAAAACACTGGTGATGAAGCAGCCTCTTGGCAGAAAGGTGATGCCGGACCAGACATTTTCAGGTGTTTATCTCTTTTTGCTTGAATAAATTTGTCACAAGCAAGCACTTCCATTTGGAGGAATGGAGTGAGTTAGAAAGATAAAAAAAATTTTAATAAGGAAAGAGAATCGATAAAACATTAAAAAAAACACAAAGAAGTTTAGAGAGGGATATTTTGTTGCTAGTTTTAAAATTCTGATATATACTTAAAAACTGTAACCAAAGTTCACTATCTTATTGATAATCTCTTCTTTGTGTATTGAAATATTTATGTATTGACGGTAATTAAGTTCATAAGAAAAACAAAAGCAAATAAATAAAATGTTCAAGAAAAAAGAACTTTCAAATTCTCCGGGATGATGAGAGGGCTTAAGTTTGTGACTCCATCTTTCCAGAGACAAAGAGAAATTGAAATTGAAATAACATCACAATAATTGCTTAAGTTTTATATGTTTAAGAATTCTGTGGTGTCGCAGCGAATAGAGTGAATAGTGAATAGAGCACTGGCCCTGGAGTCAGAAGGACCTGAGTTCAAATCCAGCCTGAGACACTTAACCCTTACTAGCCATGTGACCTTGGGCAAGTCACTTAACCCAACTGCCCTGTCTTCTCCCCTCCAAAAAGAAAAAAAAAACCCTGGGAGGAGCTCTAAGCTTAGTTGGGAAGACCTGAGTTCAAATTTGGCCTCAGATACTTAGTAACTCTGGGACCCTAGGACACCTAACTCCTGTTTGCCTTGGTTTCCTCATCTGTAAAATGGGGATAATAATTAATAATAATAATAATAATAATAATTTATGGGGATAATAAAATACCCATTGTTATTATTACTATAAAATGAGATAATATTTGTAAAGTACTTAGCATGGTGCTATCTAAATGTTAGCTATTAATATAAATATTATTGTGTCCATTTCACAGATGAGAGAACTGAGGTCCAAAGTACCTCAGGGCCATTCAGCCAAAACTCTAGCCTGGTTCTAACTCCAAAGTGCTTTTTTCTATAAACTCAACTTTGCTTTAATTCTAACATTGTGCTTGGACCTTAGATAAGCTAATATTTATATCATGCCCTTTGGGTTTGCTAAGGAGATCTGGATGCTGGAGATTTATGCCTGTTGATCAGGATAGAAACCCCCTAGCATTGCCCTCCTAATGCCTTCAGTTCTGTCCCTAGGCTGAGGGAAAGGAAGGGTCGATGCTACTGGATTTGGGCAAAAGCACAGCAGATGGGGGGAGCTGGTATGGGACCCAGGGTGGGCAGGCAGTGTGAATTCACAAGCTCATTGAAGCCCTCATTGCTGTACAGGCAAAGCTGTCCTGGGGGGATGGACAGGTGGCCAAGAGAGGAGCAGCGCAAGGGTGCTCCCAAGCAGTTGTCTGGAAGCCTCATAGAGTAGAAGTCTCCCCCGCAAAAAAGAAGAGAGGAAATCAACAGCTAATTAGCTAGAGAGACAGAGGGTAAGCCCCAAGGACTGTAATTTCTCCTTCTCTCCCTGCCTCTTCAATGAGGGAGAGATGTGCTTATGTTCTAGTCTCTTTTTCTTAAGAATTGGTTTGCTTTCTCTTTTATTTTTGTTTTAAAGCCAATTTTCTGGGATAAATATGGCTAATCACTATGTTTGTGTTTCCTTTTCTCATTGATCCTTTCACAGACTGACTTGAAAGGAAAATCAAAGCTAGGAAGAGAGGGAGGGAGAGAGGAAAAAAGGAAAGAAAGAAGGAAGGAAGGAAGGAAGGAAGGAAGGAAGAAAGGAAGGAAGGAGGGAAAGAGGAAAGGAGAGAGGGAAGGGAGGGAGGGAAGGGAGGGACAGGTGGAGGGAAGATGAAATGGAGGGAGAGAGGAAGAAGAGGAAGAGAGGAGGGAAGAATGGTGAGAAGGAAAGAAACAAGGAAGCAAGGAATAAACATTTATTTAGTACCTACTATGTGCCTATAACCACACATTTGGTAAATGTCCAAGTTAGGACAAGCCCAGGTCTCTGTTGAATTCAAGTACAATACATTTTTCATCACAGAGATGGGGGTAGGGTGGGGTTTGAAAAGGAGGGAGAGTTGTTATTGGTGTGATTGAAACAATATATAAAAAGAGTCAGGTTTCTAGGTCTTTTGACTTCGAATTTGAATTTCTTACCACTTCCCTGGTACTGACTCCAAGAATTACAGATAAGTTAGGGCAGGACAGAGCTAAAACTGATGAAGCCTCAAATGGATAAATATCTCTTGATTACTCAGCCCTGGAGCCAGGGATCCCTTATTCGTCAGTCAGCCAAGTCCCTTTATCTTCTCTGGTCTTTCTTTTGGCATTCCTTTTCTAATTAGAACCTTTGGTTGCTAGTGGACAAAGAAAAGAAGAGCTAAAATTCAAATCCCTCCTAATTTCTCTGTGTCTCAAGATTTTATTAATTTTCCAATGTCTGAAACTTTGAAGTTGTAGACTGTGAATTTGTGAACTCCAGTGTCGGCTTCAATATTCCTCCTAGTCTTTCATTGAAAATTAAGGATCAATTATATATTATATGTATATAACTCAGTAGATATAAGATGAGACACAACTCCATTTTCTAGGTAGAGAGATGTAGGACAAAAGGTAGGGGCAAAAGGCTTCTGCTGGAAGTATATGATGAATTGTGTTATAGCACTTGGGGGGGCACTCCAGCTTGCATATGGGTCACCCAGATAAGGCTATGTTCAATACATACAGTGGGTCCAACTCCACTCAAAGCCATAGCTCAGAAGCCCCAACCTATGTATTCACCTTTATTAGTCAGCCAGAGGACACAATTAACTCAAAGCAAAGGCATTTAATAAAAAAAGTATCACAAGCAGCAATAAAATATTTCCTATCTCCATTTCCCCCAAAATCTGAGGTATATTTTCCTACAAATACATATACCATAAAAAAGAAGAGTAAACACATGTAGGGAGTATGTGTGACTAAGGTACAGCTGTGAAAGGGTACATACATAGGAAATACATGTAACCATGTAGGTCATATCACCTAGGAGTAACTCACTCCTTCAGGATTCCAGTGCCACTGATATCTTCTGGGTATGTTATTGCAGTGCTCCTGACAGGGGTACTGCCTGCAGGATTTGGATCTTTTGCAGAGAAGGTAGTTTCTGCTAATTGTGTAGACACTGCTGTGTAGATGCTGCACTGCTACAGCTTGGGCACATGTCTCTGCTGCTTCACAGCACTCCACTGGTCTCACGATCACTGTCAGACACAGTTCCGTTGGGCATAAAATAATGGAACTCCTGTCTACTTCCTGTTTCTGGCTTCAGTTGGAGCCTTAGATTTGGGAACCCCCTCTTCCTCATAGGGCAAAGAAAGGGATCTATTATTGTTCTGTAAGCTTGAAGCCCAGAGGCTTGGTTTGGTTTGGTTGGGGTTTGGGGGAGGAGTGTGGGGCTGGTATTGTTGTTTTTGTTAGATCCTGGCTAAGGGAGGAGAAAAGCAAAAATCATCAAACATTCCATCTTCACACTAGGATTCTTCCTACTGTTTTTTCTCCCATAAAGTGGAATTGTATCAGTCCATTTCTCCTAGTCTTTACAGGGATGAGTGCTTCCTTTCCAAAAGGAGACTCCTTCCTTGAAGCCTCAAAGTAGTTTGGAACACAGACCTGCTAAATTTGTATGTTTTCTGTTCCTTAAAGCACATCTCTATTAGAGACTTAGGGTTAAAAATGTTTGTGCCTCCTTGCATAATTCCTGATTGCTAAATTTCTCTCAATCTGGATTTATTTTCAATAGGGAAAAAACTTCAAGTAAACTGTCAAGGACTCTCTGGGTTCAAAGACAAAACTCCTTTGGTCTTCCATGCAGATGAATGGGAAGATAAACAAATATACAGGAATAAAAGCAAAGGCCAGGGGGCAAGGTCTTTGCTGCCTTCCTTCCTGGTGGCATTCTTGACATTTTATGGACATATATCCTGCAAAACTTTTCCAGACTTTGAACTCTCCCTACAAGGTGAATTTTGAGCACTGGTTAGACCCAAAAAGTAGTCATTCATTACTTGATGTCCATTGGAAGCTCTCCAGAGTAATGTCTGTACTTGGCTCTTAGCCACTGGACATCTTAAGCAATGACCTGGAAAAAGGCAGACAAAGCAGATCCACCCAGTTTTCAGATAACGTAAAGCTGAGAGAGAACACTAATATACTGGATTTTAAAAGATCGAGTGAAAAGATTAGATTGCATCAATAAGGTTTTCTTAATAGGGATAAATGTGAGAAGATTTACACAGGGATTTAATAAATAAACTTCGTCAGTTAAAAACTGGAGACATGCAACTGGCAGATATGCAGCTGAGGAAGATCTAGGAGCCTTAATGGATTGTGAGCTCTAGCCATGAGTGATGTGATAGGGAACCCAAGAAAGTTTACGCAGTCTTAGGCAGAATTAAGAAAGCAAGCATAGGAGACAGCTGGGTGGTGCAGTAGATAGAACACCAGCCCCGGAGTCAGAAGGACCTGAGTTCAAATTCCACCTCAGATACTTGACACTTACTAGCTACGTGACCTTGGGCAAGTCACTTAACCTCAATTGCCTTGCCTGCCCCCTCCAAAAAAACCCCAAAACCAAAGAACATCATCTCAGCAATGCAAGATTATAAGACAATTCCGAAAGACTCATGATAGAAAAGGCTATCCACATCCTGAGAAAGAACTACAGAGTCTGAATGCAGATTGAAGCAAACTACTTGTTCTTTCTCTTTGTTTTGTTCCTTCTTTCTCATTGTTCACTCCATTGGTTATGATTCTTCTTTACAACTTGACTAATGTTTAATGTGAAGGTATTTGTAGAACCTATAGTGGATTGCATGCCACCACAATCAGGGAGGGCAGAGGAGAAGGAAGGGGAGGACATGTGGAACCCAAAAGCCTGTGGAACTGAATGCTGCAAACTAAAAGTAAAAAAATAAATAAAATTTTAAAAAAGAAAGGAAATATAGGAGGCAGCTAGGTGGTGCAGTGGATAGAGTACCAGGAGGTACTGGAGAATTAAAGGGCTGTCCTTGCCTCCACCTTAGTCTTGTTCCATTTGGCCAAAATAGGCAATCAGGGGGACCTGAGTTTAAATCTGGTCTTGGACACTTACTGACTGTGTGACCCTGGACAAGTCATTTGACTGAAATTGCCTCCAAGGGAGGGGTGGGGGAGGAAGCACGTACAAGAAAAGGATGTTGATAATCCTACTGTACTCTACCTTAGTCAGATTATATATGGAGTATTATCTTCAATCCTGGAAGTCATGTGGAAGAGAAACTTTGATTGTTTTTCTTCACTCTGGAGAGCAAAACTTTCAGTGGGTAGAAGCTGCAAAGAGGCAAATTCCGGTTTGCTTTAAGGAGAAACTTCCTGACATTGGGCTATCCAAACGTAGAATGAGTTGCTTTGGGAGGTAAAGGGTTCCCTCATATTTGAGAGCTCCAAGCAAAGGCAGGAAGATTCCTAATCAGCATTCTTATTTTCAAGTATGGGTCAAACTAGTTAACCTCCAAAGGCCTTGCTGTCTCTAAGATCCTGAGGTACAGAATGTTAAAGAATCCACACAAATATGCATTGACAGAATGAATCAGTTCATTAAATTATCAGGATAAAAAAAATCTATAAAAATAACCAGCTTCTCAAGGGAAGAGGGAGGGAGAGAATCTGGTACTGAAAATTTAAAAAAAAAATTAAAAGAAAAAAAGAAAAAATAACCAGATTGCCTGTATATTAATAATAGAGAGTTAGGAAGAATCATGTAATGTAAGGGTTGGAAGAGACCTCAGTGATCATTCTAATCCAACTCCTATGCAGTAGGAATCTCCAGCTGTGATAAACTTGACATTGTCAAGCTGGGACATTGCCCCAGCTCACGTTTGAAGACCCCCAAGGAATGGAACCTTCCTTAGGCAGTCCATTCTATTTTTAGATAGCTCTAATTGTTAGGAAGTTTTTCCTAATATCAAAATTAAATTAGTTCCTTTGAAATGTCTATCAATTGCTTTTAATTCTCACAAAGAGTCAGGCACGACTCAAATGACTCAACAATTGCCTATTTTGGCCAAATGGAACAAGACTAAGGTGGAGGCAAGGACAGCCCTTTAAATATGTGAGGACAGTTTCATGTGTCTCCCCAGTCTTCTCTAGGTTCAATGTGCCCAGTTCCTTTGGTCTGTCTGCATGTGTTCTGAACTCAACCACCTTTACCACCCTGGTTACCCTCTTCTGGATGAAAATTCTAAAAGAGAAATTTCATTTAAGATAATAGCAAAATGCATTATGAATCTGGGAACAAACTTACCAAAATACAGAGGGCTTATATAAAAATAACTACAACGCAATTTCATGAAAAAAGAGCACCTAAATAATTACACAGATCTTCAATAAGTAATGGCTAATAAAGTAATGCCAATTATTCTCCAGACTTAATTACATGCCGTTAAATTAATAAAGCAATACTTCATAGAATTAGACAAAACATTTTAAAATTCACTTGGAGAATAAAAAGTCAAAAGTATCAGAGGAAGAAAAGGGGTTTAATACCATTCACTTGCAACTTATCTTTCAAGGCAGGAAATAGCAAAACTCTCTGGTACTAGGTAGAAAATAGAAAATCAGATCAGTGAAATAGGTTAGACCTAGAAACAACCAAGATCGAGAACCCAAAGTGTACAATAATTTAATATTGGATAAGCCCATATAAACAAACGACTGGGAAAGAGACTTTTTTTTGTTCAACCAGCTCTGTTGGGAAAAATGGTGGGGAAAAAGGGTTAGTCCAACACACACAACAACAAATTCTAAATAGATAGATAATATAGATAACAAAAGGTATATTATTTTAAAAATTAGAGAATGGAAGGTTATATCTTTCACAGGCATGGATGTGAAGAAATTGTGTAACCAGAAACTGGGTAGTAGGTGTTATAAATAACAATATAAATTACATTGATTACAAAATTTTTATAACTTTTGCACAAATAAAATCATTTCAATTAGAATTTTAAAAACAGGGGAGATTAGGTGGTGCAGTGAATAAAGCACCGGCCCTGGAGTCAGGAGGACCTGAGTTCAAATCCGGCCTCAGACACCTGACACACTAGCTGTGCGATTTTGGGCAAGTCACTTAACTCCCAATTGGCCTCCAAAAATGAAAAAAAATTTTTTTTAAACAGATATGGACTGGGGAAAATCTTTGAATTATATAGCTTTTATTAAAGTCCAATGACCAAAATCCACAGGGAAGTGATACAAGTTTATAAAATTTAAGAGTCATTCCCTGACAGGCATAGTTTTAAAAAAATGCAGTTGTCAAAAGAAGTACAAAATAAAATATGCAGCTGCCATCTAAATATGTACAAAATCACTAATAATATAAGAAATACAAACTAAACAATTCTGAGGTCCTCACATATGTCAAGCTAGCAGAAACAGTAAAAAAAAAAAAAAAGAAAAACCTGCTTTTTGAGGGACTATTAGAAGATAGCCCTGTGCTAATTCACAGCTGATAGAGATAAGAATTGGTTCAACTCTTCTGGAATATATTTAGAATCATTCAAGAAAAAAATGCTAAATCATTCATGCCCTTTGACCTAGAGATTTTCCTTTTGGGACTATCTCCCTAAGAGGCTGAAAGAAAACATTCATTTGTAGAAAAAAAAATTCATAGATACCAGTATAATTTGTGACAGTAAAAAGTTGAAAACAAAATACATGCCCCAAATCTGAGGAATGACTGGTCAAATTCTGTTGTATGAATGTAATACAATGTTATTGTATTACAATAACTGATAAATATGAAGAATTCAGAGAAACATGGGAAGACTTGTATAAAATGATACAGAGCAAAATAAGAACCAAAAGAGATATGTGTGTGTACACACAACACATGTGTGTATACATATGTATGTATGTGTGTATGTATGTATAATCACCACAATACAAGCAAAGGCAATACTTAAAGCCAATGAAGCCTGGTTTAAATACAATGGTTGAAGTTAAAGGGGACATACCTCTTTTCTATTAACAAGTTACTTTAGAAAATGAAATTTATGTCGAGAAGGATCTGCCACATTAAAAGGAAATGCTTAATTTTTTTAAGCAGCTACAAATAATTTTATCACAGAAAGAGATAAAAATGAAGCTTTGATTCTTCCCACTCTTTTTTGCAAAAGTGGGTAACTGTGAGTATGAAATATTTCATATACTGTGCCATCAGCCATAGTGTGGTTGCTCAGGTCTGACCATGTCCGTTTACTCAGCAAACTCTAGTGATTCCCTTTCACCTACAGAATTAAATACAAAACCCTCTTATCGATGTTCAAAGTGCTTTATAACTAACCCCACACCTGTGCCACACACACCTTTTCCCACCACATAGTCTTCTTACGCCTTATCCCCTGACATGTACTCTTCCATCCAGCGACACTGACCTCCTGGCTGTTCCAAGAACAAGAGCCTCCATCTCTCATTTCCACTGGCTGACCCCCCCATGCCAGGTACGCTCTCCATCCTCATATCCACCTCCTGACTTCCTTGGTTTCCATCAGTTTAAATCCCACCTTCTACAGGGAAGTGTCTTCCCTCTGTTCATTATTTCCTATATATAGATTTGCTTGTTTTTCCCACTAGAACAGTGGTTCTCAACCTTCCTAATGCCGCGACCCTTTAATACAGTTCCTCATGTTATGGTGACCCCCAACCATAAAATTATTTTCTTTGCTACTTCATAATTGTAATTTTGCTACTGTTTTGAATGGTAATGTAAATTGAACATAACCCACAGGTTGCGATCTGCTGTATCTAAATCTTTGTTATAAGGAATGGTTATAGAGAGACGTGATAGGAGCAATATCCTAAGGTCCACCTCCTTCAGGCTATTTTTTCCTTAAAGATACCAAAATCATTTTCAAGATTTAATTGGTTCAGGGGTCTAAAGTCACGTGTCATTGATGTACATTCTTGGTTGCTTCCAAACCAAAAAGTCAAAAGTCAACAGGGGCTCTCTTAAGCTTCAGATGAATTTAATATCATGGGCAACATACAGAACTGGGAAAGATGTTCAATGCAAAAATGATACAATGTTGTGTCTTTGCTGAATATCCCTTCCCTGCTATGGTGCATAAACTTTTCATCACTGGTTACATATTTTACAAATGTCTCAGTTCATTCCAGTCTTGAACCTGAACCACCAATCCAGACTAAGTCAGGTCTAGTCTACCACAGGTGGCACAGTAGTGGCCATATTGAAATAAAGGGAACAGTGGAAGGTGAATCCCAGGTATTATCCCTTGTGTCTGGTAATCCTCCTTGTGCTAGCCACTCACTGTGATGCTCCCATCATTGTCCCAGGGGGATTAGAGAATCAACTATCTGCAAACAAGCAGCAGACAGATGTGTCTTTAAAAACAACAACTTTGCCCTGAAAACAATAAATGATATAAACTCATCAGCTGAATTTGTGTAATTTTTGTATTGGAAATGATCTCCAGGTCCACTAGCTGTGGCAAGCCTGTCTGAGTCTTACCTAAAGGTTGGGATTTGGGGATTATCTAAACAGTAGACTGAGGGAGCTCTCTGGATTTTTTTTTTTATGGTGTATGGTTAGCTGATGTAAACTGTGCCATACGGACTTCATTGTGACTTTGGTGCCTAGCCGTAGGGGAGCCACTTGAAAAGATAATTCTTGAACCTTCCCTAGAAGTCCAGAGACCTTTACAGAACTGGGAATATGGACAAATGTGACAAATAGCAAGAGGGTTGCATCGATTTCTCAAGTTAAGAAGTGGCATAGGGGAGGCTAGGTGACACAGTGAATAGAGCACCGGCCCTGGAGTCAGGAGTACCTGAGTTCAAATCCGGCCTCACACACTTAACACAAAAAACTAGCCATGTGACCGTAAGCAAGTCACTTAACCCCAACTGCCCTCCAAAAAAAGCAAAAAAAAAAAAAAAGAAGTGGCATAGACTCTGTCTCTGTCTCTCCCTCTCTCTCTGTCTCTCTCCTCTCTTTGTCTCTCTCTCCCCTCCTCTCTCTTTCTCCCTCCCTTCCTCCCTTTCCCCTTTCTTTTTCTCCCTTTCTCTCTTCTCTCCCTTTCCCTCCCACTCCCCCCCCCCCTTTCTCTAGATCTCAGAGCCCTCCTCCATCCTGGAAAAATAAAGCCACTGCTTGAATTTTGCAGCTACAGCATCTAGATTGGCCTGAGCCGTGTCTGGACACCTCTTTAACCCTTATAGGAGGCCGGTCATTTGAAGGGCCCTGAGGGCTGGTGCCCTGCTCATCTCAATTCCCTGTAGGGACCCACTGTTTCATCCCCTCTCTGTTTTAACAGGCCAGGGCTAAGATCTGGCTGCTTTCAGACGCCATGGCAGAATACTGGGCTGTCCCTCAGCACCCTGTGCTCAAAGACCCTACAGTTTTGTGATTGCCACCTTGGAAAATACTAGACCAGAGAGAGGAGTTTACTATAGTTCTTCATTGGTTTGTTTCATTTTGGGATTTTTAACACCTTTACCCTGGTGTTTGTCAATGGGGATTGGATTTGGTTAGAACTCTTCATGTCGCCATCTTAACCAGAAGTTTTCTGACTATTTTCTCTACAGTGACAATGAAATAGATATCATAACCTTAGACTGAGATTCAAGAAGTAATAGTAATGACAGTCAGCATTTATATAGCACTTTAAGGCCTGCAAAGTGTTTTTACAAATATCTCGATTTATCCTCACAACAACCATGGGAAGTCATGATAATTTGTTTGCTTGTTTATTTTTTTTTGCTTTTTTTGGAAGGCAGGGCAATTGGGGTTAAGTGACTTTCCCAAGATCACACGGCTAGTAAGTGTTAATTGTCTGAAGCTGAATTTGAACTCAGGTCCTCCTGACTCCAGGGCCGGTGCTCTATTCACTGCACCACGTAGCTGCCCCAGTGACGATAATTTAAACTGAAAAATGACTGGAAATGAAGGTGATTTCATGTTAGTCCTCACAACCAGACAAGTCTAACCAAGATATCAGTGAAAGTTCCCCTCTCCTCATTAGCTAATGTGTGATTTATTGTTCAGCCTCTGTGGTGCGTATTTCTCTTTAGACTTCCAATCTGCTGGACCTCTCAGAGATGAAAATCAATTTTCCCTTCTCTTCATGCCCTAATGGGCTTTGCTGTCTGCCCCTCTGGATGCTCTGTCCTTCTGGATGTGATTTAACAATGCCGCTGGAGAATGTTCACAATGAAAGAACACCAACATCTTTCCATTTAAAAAGAAAACAAAGCTACAAATGCTTAGTTTTTATTTCACAGCAATGTCCCTTGATCTTTTTTTTCTCTTTAAGAAAACAAACAATTCATCTAAGCATTCTATTGAAATTTTTTAATCTTTGAGAGAATATAGTGCTATAGGAGCAGTCTTCTTAGAAACAGCAGTTAAAGGAAAAGCTTAGTGCTTCTACTACCATGTTTCCTTTTTGTCTGAGTTTAGGGTGATTTTCCAGTCACGCTAAATAGTCCAATACCACCTGTCTGAATTGTGGACGTGTTCTCAAAAGACTAACAATACCTTGCAAAGAACAGTGTGATTTAGCCACTAAAACACAAAAGAGAATTGGGGTCTTTGGCTACGTTTCCCTTTTCAATCAACTTCAGTGAGTTCCTATTCCAGAATCAAACTATAAAACCCTGTTTGGCTGTTACAGTAAGTCTCTATAACTTTCACAGCCCTTCAGAATATGGTCCCTTTATTTCCATCCTCCTACACCTTCCTCATCTCCATCTACTTTTCCATTCAGTGACAATTGCTCCCAGTGACATAAGACACTTGATCTCCAGATTCCATACATTTTTCATTGGCCATCTCCCCACCACGCCTGCAACTCTCTTCCTCCTTATCTCTGCCTCCAGGCTTCCCTATCTTCCTCTACTCTCAGTCAGCAGGCAAGCATTTATTAAGTACCTAGTATTTGTTGGGCACTCTTCTGGGGATACAAAAAAAGGCAAAAGACAGTCCCTACCCTCAAGAAGCTTACAATCAAGCTCCTTACACAAAGTCTGGTGTAAGGTATACCTGAAAAATGAGACCCTATGGATTTCTAGTCCTGATTGTTTACTTAATTAGGAGAACAACCAAAAGAGTTCTAACTCTAGAGTCCAAGAAACTGGGTTCAAATCCTGCCTTTTTTGGCTTACTATCTGTGTGACTTTGGGCAATTTCCACTCCCTGGGTCTCAAGTTTCCCCGTCTAAAAATGAGTGGTTTGGACAAAATGGCCCTGAGCTTTTCATCTCAAGTTCTGTGATCCTCTGTAGTCACTCCTCTGGGTAGCAGTAAAATGAGATGCTTGGGTGATCTCTGGGGTCCTTTACAGTTTAAAAATCTGCACCCATGATGACAACTGTTTGGATGATCTTTAGATACCTCAACCCATTTTGACTCTGGGAGGTGCTGAAAAAAGTTCTCTGAGCTCTATTTAGAGGAGTCTCTGAAGTAGCCTCAGTGTTCCTTTAGCAACATTTAGAAATAACCTCTGGGTATGTTGGGTCTTCAGCGTACACCTATTAAAGCAGCTTACCATATTTCCTAGAGAGAAAAGATATTTAAAATAAGCCTTTTTTTATAATCAAAAAAGCTCAGGGGATGATGCTACCTGGCTCAATTCATGTGACTGAAATAGAAGCTTTGAAATGGAGGAGCATGACCTGAGAAGCCACAATTAATCTAGAGTCTAACTGTCCAAAAGCATTGCTGAACATCAAAATAATTTGCCCGGGTCTGTCTAGCACTTTCCTTAAACTTGGGGTTATATAACTACTATTAGTTGCACACTGGTTGCAGTTCAACAAACATCAAATTAGGGCTTCTCTTATGTTATGTGTGAGGAATAAAAAGGAAAGGAAAAAATGACAATATAGAACCTAAAGAAGCCTTTAATGGGGGGGAGGGGGAGAGTAGTTGAACCAAACTGCACACAAATCACTTGGATGCAAAGGAGACCCAGGGCAAAAGGAGAGGGAGCACAGTTCCTGAAGAGGGGGTAGGAGAATGGATGGTAAGGGAAAACAGCTGAGGTGGGTGGCCCCTCGCCCGCACTGGGACCAGTTCACAAGCAACCGCATGACTCAGATGTGTGATGACCCAAGGCCCTCAAGCCACTCTGGACTCAAAATTCTATAGAGTTTGAGATAAAGAGCGAAGACAGCTGTAACAGGAGACTGCCCCATTGTGGTGAGGCCAACAGTAGGGTAATCTTGAGACCACAGAAATCAGCATGTTTTCTGAGAAAATTAATACAGAATGAGGAACAGAAACCCAGGAAACCTAATTATGTGCCACAGCAGGTTGAGCCCCTGGGGAGAGGAGCAATGTGTGGTCTCTGGGGGACTTAAGCCTTAGCAGACACACATCTTGGAAAATGACATATAGCTAGTGAAACCAGTTTTCGTTGACTTGGAGCAGAAATCCTGGCAAAATTCTCGAACACAATTTAAGGGAAGATTAAATAAAGGGAGGGATGTTTTGTGGGGCTAAGGAGTGGCAGGGAAGGTGGTGGCCTCTGAGCTGGACCTCGAAAGAAGAAAAGACTTGGAAGGCAGAGATGAGGAAAGAATCTATTCCCCTTTGTCAGTCTCCCACCCCCACCTCAGGCATGAGGGCTGACTTGTTCAAATACTCAGAGACAGTACAGTAGTAGGCCAGACTGGAGAACAGTTAGCAGCTTAGTTTGGAACAACATTTGTGAACGTAAGCAGCATAAAGTAAGGCTGGAAATGTGGATTAGGGACGGATTGTGGAGAATCAGGCTAGGAAGCTTGGTGTTTATCTTACTGGGCAATAGGGAACCAATGACATTTTTTGAACAGGAGCATCATATGTTAGGACAGATGTGTTTTCTGTAAAACTTGGAATGCAGACAGGAAGGACACACAGGAGGCAGGGAGACCAGTTAAAAGGCTTTAACAATAATTTTGGATGAGAAGTGACAAGAATCTGAATGTGGGTGATGGCAACCTGAGTGAGAAGAAGAAAATGGAGGAGCATCAATAGGAATTGGGCGAAATAAGGGGATTAGTTTTGCTTGAATTGCTTTCTCAATGGAGGAAGGGGAGAAGGAAAGGATGCTCACCTGAAAATAAAATAAAATTGAATTAAAAAATAAAACAACCAGAAAAAAGAATCAATAGGACTGGCAATCTATTAAATGGAGGAGAGGTAGAAGGAAGAAGGAAAGAGCCAGAGATGACCAGAGGTGGTACTGTAAAGCTGGTAAATGTTTAATAACCAACTCTTTGAAAACCAAGACCAACTTTTAAACTGAATCTGAACCATTAACACTTTCTCCATCACTTTCCCAAATGTAAACCAGAGGAATCCACTTTATTTACAAGAGTATAAAAACCAGGGGCAACAGGATTTGGCCCGAAGGCCAAGGTTTGACTGACTCCTTGTCTGGACAATCGATAAAATAGTACATTAAGCTCTCATTTGTAGCTCTGGCCTCATCTGAAGTGTTAATGCTGACAATAAAATGTAATAATCTGCTCTAGTTGGTTCCAGCCACCCCTGGCTCAGGTAACCCCAAATGGACTAGAAGGAGGTAGGGATAAAGGGAGTAAGAGCCAAGACGAGGATGGCCAGCGGGTTCCCGGGAATGAGACAATGGGCAGGAGACAGAAGGAGAGAAGACTGTAAATTCTACCTAACATAAATGAGTGGGGCAAATCCACCTAGGGGGAACAACGAGATTAGTCCTAAAGGAAATTAATTGGAATTTAAAATGGAAACACAGCAAATTTTCTAATAAGAAAAAATGTTCTTAATGTCAAATCAAACAAGTATGATCCCCTTCCACAGAATTTTAAAATACACCCTATTTTATAAAAAGGGACTCCTCCAAGGAGTTACTGCCCAGAGCTCTGCGTCTTAGCCCCTTATATGAGAAAGACAACTCATGACATCAGCTCACTTACTTTCTTTGGAGTCGAACAACTGGGTCAGCGAGGAGGTCCGTGAAATCCAGCTTCCTCCCTTTCTCAATGACATCGCGATGTTTCCGAACAAATAACCACCCAATATGGGAAAAGAAAAAGCCCCGCTGTGCGTTGTGAGGGTCAGCATCCGTCTCTGAGTATTTGTGATGCACTCGATGGTCCCGAGCCCATTCAAAGATGTCATTCTGCAAGGGGAGAGAGGGCACATTGAAGAAAGAGAAAAATCCCCAAGCATCCTTCTCGCAAGTCCTTTCTTTCATCCCCAGTCCCATTCTCCTTATTTCTTTCCATTCCTTACTATACACCCCAGCCTTAAGAGTATTTTTGTGAATTTTCATGGAAACCCAGAGCTATAACTAAGATTCTTTTCACCAGAGACAAGGGCAAAGGATATACTTACCTGAAGGATGGACCGGGTGTGTGCTGGAGCCAGCTCTAACCAGCTTGAAAGAATCAATTGTTAAAATGTCAGTGGCAGCATTTACATCTCGAAAATCAAGGCTTTATTTTTTTTTCAATTGTTGATTTTTCTAGACTTGAGAAAATGTTAATAATGTAGATTAAATTTAGAAGTGTGTTGTGCATATTTTTTTTAAAGAGAAGATTGTTAAACTGAGCAGCATATCTCTGGGTGTGCTCAATGTGCAGAAAACCTGGGAAACCCTGGGGTTTCCGCCCTTCTGAAATGGGTTCCCTAATGAGAAGAGTGGTTCCTCTTGCTAGGGAGCAAGCTGGATAGAGGAAGGAGACAGCCAGAGAGGCTGTCATGTGTTGAGTCAGCAAGAGAGGGAGCCCCTCTTCCTCTGCGGGAAGCTGTTGTCTGTGCCTTCTATGTGGTCTACCCTGGTATAAAGTCCTTGATGTTTCACAAGTCCCACCTAGAACTTTCAGGAAAGGTAAATTGGATTAAGCAACAGTGAATTTAATAAGAGAATAGTATAGAAATAATTATCAAGGAAAATACTAATAGCAATAATCTCTTAATTAATTAATACCCCCCCCCTTTTTTTTTAACCTGGGGCTCCTTGTCTTGCCCAGGCTAGAAGTACCACAGCTGCTCAGGGGACCTATCCCAATGGCTTTGACCAGCTCCATTTTTCTGCTTTGGGCTTGTTCACCCTGCCTTAGGCAGTCTAGTGGCTCTCTGCTCTTGGGGGCTCATCAAACAGGCTCCAGAATAATCAAATTGGGGCGGCTAGGTGGTGCAGTGAAGAGAGCACTGGCCCTGGATTCAGGAATACCTAAATTCAAATCCGGCCTCAGACACTTAACACAAAAAACTAGCCGTGTGACCTTGGGCAAGACACTTAACCCTAATTGCCCTCGAAAAAGCAACAAAAACACAGAATGCTCAAATGGCTTTAACCACAGCTCAGAACTCCGGAGCTCAAGAACACCAGCTTCAACCTCCCCAGCAGTGTGGAATAAAGGCATGTCGTAGAAATTTGTCATTATCCATCTATCCGTCTGATTCTACTATTGAAAACGAAGTAAATTGTTCTATTTACAAGGCATTCTTTCATATCTCTGGTCAAATTTGATTAATAAGTTGTAATGGTAATTGATTTGTTTGATCAGATGTTAAGTAGATCCTAGTAACCTAGTGTTAAGTATAGAACTCTGTCCATTGGTGAAAAGGTGTGAATTCCCCTGTGACTTGGAAGAATGCTATTGGCTGAGACACTCCCCT
>CM053601.1:16090916-16139174 GCA_028646575.1 Pseudocheirus occidentalis
GCTACGTTGAGCTGAACCAAGATCTTTCCCAAGTGTAGTGGGACCCCAGGAGCTCCCTACTTGCCCAGCCTAGCAGCCACTGTAGCCTAAAGCTTCTTGCCCTCATCACACTCCAGAGCTTGGCCAATGTGTCTTGAGGTGGCAGAGAAGCCACAGTCTCTGAAAGCTCATGCCATGGGATGCTGCTGGTTATGAGAAGCATCTTGAGGCTTCCAGCAAATTATTCATGGGCTCATGAATGTTGTTTAATCATGGGACCCCTGGAGGATGCGATTCAGACACGGTGTTCTTTCATGGGGTTAGGTCAGTCCTGAAGTCCTCTGGGTTTCCTGAGATGTCACAGGCCCTTGTTTCCTGAGACAGAGGGAGAGACAAGAGACAGGGAAAGACAGAGAGACACAGAAAGAGAAAGAGGAAGGGGGAGAGAAACACAAAGAGAGAGGGAAAGAGACACAGAGAGAGAGGAAGGGGGGAGGGAGGGAGACAGATGGAGACAGAGAGAGGGAGGGGGAGACAGAAAAAGAGAAAGAGAGAAAGCTTGCTTGTTCTTTTCCCTTTCCATTCAATGACTGCAGCCTTTTATAAACCCTTTCTTCTGAAACTGTTTAGATTTCTATTCATTTCCTTTGTGGCTTTTTTTTTCCTGCGGAGGAGGGAGAAGTGAGATCTATATTGTAATACCCAGAATGCTTGACATGCAATTCCTTAAGCATATTCTGGTACAATTGACTCGGAGTTGTGTCTCCGCCGCTGCTTGTGGTCTGGTATATCGATCTTTGCTGTCTTCTGAGGGGATTGCTCAGAACAGTTTCCTGAGAGATGCTCCAGTTTCCAAACTTGTCATTCTTCCTTTTGTTGCCAGAGTGACTGCTATTCACTCACCTCTAACAATCAGTACTGTGAGAACCCGCAAGTATTAATAATAGTATCAGAAACGGAAAGCCGGCCATAAGGACAAAACTTGGGTCCCTGAGTTTTCCCTAAAGATCCTTAAAGATAACAAAATTACAGCTACGGAGGTTGTTGATGATTCTGCCATTCTGACTCGGAAAGACAAAAGCCCCGACAGGAGCCTCCCCCTCCATCTTTTCAGAGAAGGCAATGAAATGTCTGATTTCCTGCTTCGGGGGCCGTGCCCATAACTTCCAGTAGGAGAAAGAGCTTTCTGTGTGTGAAGGTATAAGAAGTGGACATTCTCTGCTTTGTGGCTAAAAGAAGAGTCCGTCACATGTAACTCTAGGAACACGATTGTTATTTCAACAGTCAGGGACGTTTCTCTCACCAGTTTGCTACCAAGCTGCCCCATTTTCAAGAGAAACTGAGGCAAGCAGAGTTTATTAAGTGACTTGCCCAGGGTCACAGAGCTAGTAACTATCTGAGACTGAACTTGAACTCTGACTTCTTCTGGGTCCAGATATCTATCCGCTGTGCCTGCCACAAAGAGAGTAAATATGGTTAAACCTCACCCCTCAAGATCCCACCAAAAAAGGAATAATCGTATTTGTTGGGAGGGGATTATTCCTCAGTAATCTGTCTCTTTTCCCTTTGTTTCAGGGGAGCAGGCATGGATGGGAAGAAATGCAGCGTGTGGATGTTTCTACCCCTTGTTTTCACTCTGTTTACTTCCGCTGGACTATGGATAGTGTAAGTCTTCCCATTCATTCAGGTATCTGGGGATCCAGGAACCAGGATAAACATGGGAAAACGAACACGGAAGGATGCTTTGTCCCATCCCACTGCACACTACCCTGTATTTCATGACTTCATTGAAGCTGATAGGAGCCTTAGCGATTCCTTCACTTCACAGATAAGGAAACTGAGACCAGAGGAATTATAAAATGCTTTGCAAAATAAACTCCTTTCTCCTTGCTAGACTCCTGTATAGGGAGGAAGGGGGAGAAGAGAAAGAGACGCCATACAAGGTATTTGTTGATAAATACTGATCATTTATTTAATTTTGTTAGTGAACATAAAACATTTTATGGCCTGATAACATTTTTAAAATGTATTTGCTGCAAAATGAATAACATGGAAATGTTTTACATGATTTAACATGTATAACCTATGTAAGATTGCTTACCATCTCAGGGAGGGAGGAGGGGAGAAAGGGAGGGATAGAATTTGTAACTCAAAACTTAAAAAAATGTTAAATAAATAAATGAATGAATGCACACATTCACTTGTAGTTTTTACTCCTCTGGCCTTGGTAGGACAAGGATTTATCCCAGTGTCTTATTCATAGCTAGTCATGTATGCAGAGGTTAAATGTTAAATCTAAATCAAGAGCCACCATGATAGATTAGAGCTAATTCCTTCATCTTACAGACTAGGAAATTGAGACCCAGAGAAATGAACATTCTTACTCAAGATCCCACAGGCACTGACAGAGCCAGCATTCGAACCCAAGGCTTGTGACTCCAAAGTCACACACTAAATATTATAATGAAATCACACATACACAGAGATATGTATTACATAAGTAAATACATTTTCAATAACTCATTATTCAATAAGCCAATCTTGTATGAGAATTTCTCAATTAACTTTTGTCAAAAATGAATTTTCAGGAGAATGTAACTGATTCCATTTAGTTCTGTATTCCCCATTTTGATGTGTATGATTCATGTACAAACTGAAGGGACCAACAGCAACAGCTAATTCTCTTTGGTGCTTTCTTTGCCCCCATAATTGGTATAAAAAGATTTAATTGCCTTTAAAAAAGGGTGCATTTCAGGCTCTGGAATGCTCCTTTCCTTTATCCCAGTCTGTCAGGTAGCTCCCCTTGATTGAGTGAAAGTAGCCAAACTTTCACTTACTTACTTTCTACTTACTAGTGAAAGTAGCCATAGTTTTCTATATATCTATAACAAAGCTATATCCCCTGTCTCTTGTCTGTAGCTAATAATATACATCCTCCTTAACAAGCATACTTTGTTTCTTTTTATAACTAGCTGCTCTATAATGAGCATTTTTTCTGTTTGTTTCATGTAATAATATATAAAATAGTAATATATAATATATAATAGCATATACTATATACTATTACATATAATAGTAGCATATAACAATACAAAATAGTAGTATAAATATAGTGTATGTATACGTATATGTGATATATATATATTATATATATTATATATATAAAATAGTAGTAGTTTAAAAACTACTAGCTGATTTGTGAAGGTTATATGTTCCCATCACCCACTGGTGGGGTGGGTCATATGAATTCTGGGTATGATCAGACCTACATTTCTGATTCATTGTGGCTTATTTGCATTAGCTAGTCTGACAATGTCTAAACTGAGGCAATAATCAAAAACATAAATCTCCTGAGGAAGAACTCTATATTTGAAATGAATGAATAAACACTGCTCCAAGTCACTAGGGAGAGAAATGCAAATCAAAGCAACTGAGGTTTCAGCTCATACCCACCAATTAGCAAAGATGACATAAGATGGGAATAGTCAGTGCTGGAAGGGTTGTAGAAAACGGGGATACTAATGCATTGTTGGTGGAGCTCTAAATTTGCACAAAAAAAAAACCATTCTAAAAGGCAATTTGAAATTGGGTTAAGAAAGTGACTCAGATGTGCATATCCTCCGACCCAGAGATCTTCCTGTTGGGCATATAACCCAAACAGGTCAATGATCAAAAGAAAGGCATGCATAATAAACACCAAATGGTATATGGTATACTGGTATGTATATTGGAACACCAAAGATTTAGAACAATTTTTTATTGTAATAGCAAAGAACTTGAAATATGTAGATGCACCTTGATTGAGGAATGGCCAAAGAAAGTGTAGTATGTGTATATAATACACTTTTGCTCTGCTGTAAGAATTAGTCACTATGATGAATAAAGAGAACCCTGGGAAGACCTCTACAAACTGATACAAAACAAAGTAAGCAGAACTAGGAAAACAATATAAATAACAAAATAAATGGAAAAAGCAACAAAACAATCAAAACTGAATGTGAAATAATGATGATCAAACTTGACCCTAAAGAAGAGATATGTGAATGCACAGCTGTTCCCTCTTCTTGTAGAGGTGGGGAGCTATGGTTGTGGAACAATGCATTGTGTTGGTTAGTATTTGCTAAACTTTTTTCCTTCTCCTTTATATGCCTTGTTATAAAAGACGGCTCTCCAGAAAGGGAAAAATGGAAGTGAAATGGAAGGGATGTAAAAATGGAAGGGCAATGTAAAAAAATATCAATAAAAAATGCTAGGCATGCTCCCAATTCCTAGGAAATGGCCACCTGATTTCAAGCAACTTAAAGACAAGAAAAATTCAGTGTAAGCAAAAATGTGTGGCAATAAACCCAACTGCCCTTTGGGGTCTTTCCCTTCTAATCCTGGTTTTGCTGCTTGCTGGGTGGTCTGATCTCTTCACATCTCACTTCCTCCTTCAGGAACAATTTTGTGTATCTAGGTCAGGGGTATACGTTGAGGACTAAGATGGTATTAGTGGAGGTTCTGAGTTGCCTCCAAGTAAATGAAATCTAGTAATAACTGTTGAGAGATTAGTTAAATGGACAAATAATTTTATTCATTTTTCTAATAAAACCATGAACCAAGAGAAATTGTTCTGATTCTCCTCTCTCTCTCTCTCTCTCTCTCTCTCTCTCTCACTTTTTCTCCTTTTCTCTTTCCGTCTCTCTTCCTCCCTCTTTTTCTTTCTCATTCTAGATACTTCATAGCTGTGGAAGATAACAAAATTTTCTCTTTAAATGCACCTGAAAGGTAAAGTTTATCTCTGCTGTTTTACTTTTGTTCCTTAAGCTCAACAAAAACTTCATTAGTGGGTGAAGCTCACTTGTGAACTAAAAAGTCAGACCTTTCATTTGGGTTTCCATGTTTTATGTTCTCTAGGAAACCTGGTCAGAAACATGCACCCTACATAAGGTAATTGGATATTTCAGGTTTCGGGTCTTTGTGGAAGGGGTGGGCAATGTGCCCATAGGGAAGGAAACTTTTAGCCCAGCTCTGATGAAACTTTATTTTTTTCAGTATTGCAGGTGATGAACCTCCTGCAAGTTGTGTGTTCAGTCAAGTGATGAACATGGCAGCATTTCTTGGTAAGAGCAAAACTATTTATTTACTTATGGGGATATGTATTCTTTTAAGAATCTTCTTTTTTCATTTATCTTTTCCCACAATTACATGTAAAAACAATTTGAACATTTTTTTAATTTCAAAGATTCTTCTCAGTGCAAGTCAAGTGCATTTTGTGGTGTTCTTTCAATGTACTGAAATGGCCTTTTGTTTTTGTTCTACACAAAAATGCAATTTAATGTGATTGCGATTATATGGCAAAGGACACCATTTTTACTCTTCTCACTCCCTGCTGTAAAGATGAAAAACATTCCAGGGTTCTCCTGAATGTAGCAAATAAATTCAGGAAAAAAAAATTTTATTTGTGCAGATACTATTAGTTTTATGTCTAAAACTCAACAGTAGCGTCAGGGTGGCATCCTGATATTGTCCTTGGCAAAGCTGTGAAGTAGCCAAAATAATCTTTCTCGTCTATAGCCTCTCCTATATCACCATTTTGGGGGAATCTCTTTCCCAGGATCCAATATCCTCTCTGAATGATGGTATCAACCCTAATTGAATCGCCCTTATGGCTTGCACGTGTAAATAGAACCAGCAGATGTCGCTAAGAGTGAGCAACATTGGTTAACCATTATTGACTTTTTTTATTCCCTCCTCCTTCTTTGGAAACGGAAGAGGGAAATCCTACTTTGCCATGCCCATCCTCTCCCATGGGCCTGCTCAGCTCAGAGGGAGGACTTCCCATTGTACTCCCCACCCTCTTTTTCCTAATCCTTCCCCCTTCCAAGCCCAAGCTTTCCTCTCCTCTCCCCTCCCTCTCTTTCACTGGGGTCTGGGCTGGGTAAGATTGAGATGGCCATGCCCCTTTTGCTTAATTTAGAGGTAAAGAGGTAAATCAAAGCACCAAATTCAGTTTAAACTCTGCTTATTGAAAAATTAAGAGTGATTAATAAAATTATACCCCCAGGAAGGCTGTGGCTGCCATTCTGGAAAGGAAAATTCTGCTTGGTCAAATAGATTATGACTTTCCTGCAAGGTTCAAACCTAAAGACACAGCTTTTCATGACCAGCCACAGGTTTTATATGAAGAAAAAGTAGTCACTTTAAAAGAATAACTTAAAACATAGCAAAGACAAATCATAAACTGATCGTAAACAGGCGAACATAGGAGGGAGGCTATGGAAGGGAGAAACATTTCTAGAGCTCTCGAAGTCTCAAAAGGGCGGCCACCTCCTGGCTGGCTGGTTATTGTCCTTCATTCTCCAAGAGGACCAAAATGACCTCACTATGCTAGAGCCCAGTTCCAGTGTGTCTGACTATGGCTGATCAGGCCAATCTGAGCTCGGAAGGCTCTACAACAGGCTGGGCACAAATAGTCTGTGTGAACATTTGGGGTGGATTCTCCAAAACTGAGCATCCTGCATTTCCTTTGAGCTGTTTCAGTTCTGCATTGCTCATGAGCACAGTGCCGCCTTCTCTGATGTGGGCACACTGTGCTGGGCAATCCAGTGCCTGTGTCTCTCATGTCACACAATCAATTCCAAAGTTCTTAAGAGAGACCTTGAGAGTGTCCTTGTATGGCTTCTTCTGACCACCATGTGAACGCTTACCCTGTATGAGTTCTCCATAAAATAGTCTTTCTGGCAAGCTTACATTTTGCATTTGAACAACATGGTCAGGCTATCAGAGTTGTGCTCTCTAGAGCAGAGCGTGAATGCTTGGCACTTTCACCCCCTGATAAAATATAGTCAGAGTTCCTGTTCAAAGAGGGAAACTTTTGCAGCTGGCAGCATCCAGCCTTAGTCCATAACTGTGATCAATATAACAATTACCACAGTCAGCTCCCCAGTTGACCCAGAGAGATCTTTTTAAATCGATATGGTCAATCCATAGCTCCCCCTCCTTCATTAAGTAGTCCTACTGTGCACAAACCTAGGCATTGGACATTTGTAGGACATTGCCTTATCCCCACTCAGGTACAAGGTTACTAATCCATTTGTTGGAGTCATTGTTCCTTCCATAGTCTTAAAAATAGCTCCCATATATTTTTCTATAGTATCATTTTAAAAATCATAGTTGGAGGTTGCTAGGGGGATAGAGCACTAGCCTTTGAAGTCAGAAGAACCCAAGTTCAAATCTCAGACACTTACTAGCTATGTGACCCTAGGTAAGTCACTTAACTCTGCCTCCAAAATTTAAAAAATGGGAAAAAATTGTAGTAGATGAATAGCCCAGCAAGATGATCCATATATAAAGCCTTCAGTTAATGACTAAAGTATTACCAGTTTTCCAATACCAAACATATCCTTCACTGTCTTGGATTTCAACCACTCTCTGCTCCAGTAGGAAGCAAATGATGGGAATCATTTTTCCCTAACTTTAGCACTAAGATGGCATTTGGTGTTCTTTTTTTTCTTTTTCATCTTTCATTATGTTTAGTGCCATATGGTACAAGCAGAACTCATCACAACGAGTGTTTGGGGAGAATGGGACTTGTGGATGATGCATCTCTTTTAGGGGAGAATGCAGCTCTTTCCGAAATGATTTTTCTGCTCTAGCTGCAAATAATTTCTTTTCTCTGACCAAATCCCTTGCTTGGGATTATGATATCACGGACCCAGAGCTGGAAGGGACCTCTGAGATCATCTAATTCAATATCCTCATTTTACAGATGAGACGACTGAGGGCCAAGGACACTGACTGGGGCTGACTTGAGCTGACTTGCTTCAGGTCACAAAGGTAGTGAGTGATACAGGCAGGATTTGAACCTAGGCCTTCTGACTCCAGAGCCTGGTTCTCTTTCCACTATATCAGGCTAAAGTCAGCATTACTGGCTACAACAAACAACAAATCACCTGGTCATTCCATCAGTCTGCATGCTTTGGCAGCATATATGACACAGCACACCATTTATAAATGAGTCTGTACAGCATTTATTCAGATTCCAAGCACTTCTGTCTTCTAGACTGAATAAACAAAGATTGAATACTTGGTTATTTTCCTTCCTGGAGTCAGGAAACCCAAGTTCAAATACAGTCTCAAACATTAGCTCTGTGACCTCAGACAAGTCACTGCCTCAGTGTCCTTAACCATAAAATGGAGATTTGTAAAATTTACTTTGAAAAGCCCGGCACACAGTAGGCACTTGATACACGTTTTTCCTTTCTTTCCTCCCTTCCTCCTTCCTTTCTTATCTTCGTCCTTCCTTCTTTCCTTCCCTACCTCCTTCCTTTCTTCCCTCCTTTCCACCTTTCTTCCTACCTTCCAAAACTAACAACTCCAACAGGGCTCTATCTCCCTTAGACACTGAAGCAGTAAGACATTAATAATTATCCTGTCTCCTAAGGGATAGTATTATATGCCTTAGAGTGGTTGTGAGGAGTAAGATGAAAACTGAATTATTTGTTATCTAAATAATGTCACTTTGTTCACCTAACCTTTACCATAAATAGATTGATCACTGCATCCCACTGCCATCATAAATATAAATTATAGATGGATAAATAGTGAAACAAGAAATTGGGCATGGACTGGAAAAGAGCTGCTGATGGAAAAATTTGCAATAAGTCTTCTGATGTAGATGACATGAATGGGGAAAGGGGAGGTGGGGAGGGCAAGGATGTGATTTTTCTGAGCATCAAAAGCAGAATGGGAAAAATCTGTCTTTTCATTTCTTCTAAAATGGACCTAAAAACTAAAATGAAACTTAATGGCTCTTTTTCTTTTACAGAAGATTCTTATTTTAATTAATCATTCCTATTAAGTAGATGCCAAGCTCCAGTCCCCATCATCAGTGCAGAAAGCTAATTAGTGCCCTCTAAATTTCAGTGCCTATGTGACAAAACCTTTGCCTCTCTACCATAGTTAGTGGTCTCCACTGGACAAATAATTAGGGTCAACTTGGCAGGAATCTCTAGTAACTTTTTCTGTATAATTTGTACAGACCCAGAGAATTCAGCTTTTGGAAAATAATGGCAGCTTCGTCTTTTCAAACACCAATACTGAATCCAGTTAGGGCTTAAATCAATTTAGACACTGGCTAGGTATCACTTAGTTGTTTCAGGCTTTGTTGTATGCATATATGAATTACTAGTGAAAACCAGCAATTCAGTATCTTTGAGGAGCTGCTCATCAGCCCCCAGTGGTTTTGCTGCTTGTCTGGGTTAACACGGTGGCCCTGCTCCCTTCAAGAAGAAAACTTGTTATGGAGGACAAAGTCATGACCCTAACCCAGTGGAATCCTGTGCCAAGGAGTATCTCACTCCAGCTATCCTACTGAGCTGGGGAACAGAACTACAAACACAATATGACTGAGTTGTGTTATATGGGGGGTCAGAAGGGAAAGATCCTATTCATAAGGTGTTCCCTTCTGGTCATCAAACTCAGGGTCACAACCCTGCTTCCTTAGGCAGATTCTTTGCTCCAGAGTTGGTGTCCCCAGATGCCGTCCCCAGTTTTCAAATGTCACTAATTCCTTAAGTATTTTTCTTCACTGACAAAGATTATTAAAGTCAAAATGGGTCAAGTATTTATCTATACTATTTATATTTATGTTACTGTATAATTATATTATTGTATATAATTATATATGTATAATAGTATATAATGTATCATTAAATAATAATATTTCTATTATAATATATACTATAGACACTATATTATAGAGTATAATTCTAGTACTATTGCATACCCTACACTATATATACTGTGCATTTCTATGGACCAGGCACTCTGCGAAGCCCTATAAAGAAAGACAAAAAAAATTTGTTCCTGCTCTCAAAGAGCTCCCAGTCTAACGGGGGAAGGCAACATATAAATCAATGTATATGAGTAAAATACAGGCAGGACAAAGCTTTCCTTTGTTTTCCCTGGCTTGAAGGGGGAACAGCAGAGCCCCCTTGTAGAAGGTGAGATTTTATGGGACTGGAAGGAAACAAGGAAGTAAAGGTGAGGAGGAAGAAAATCGCAGGCATGGAGGACAGCCAGTGAAAATGCCCAGCATTAGGGGGAGGGTCTTGTGTGAGCCAGAGCGAGGAAGCCAATGCCAATAGATTAGGGAGTAAGTACCTGGAAAGCCAGGAAGGGACAGGTTGTGAAGGGTTTTACAACAATTTTACAAAAGGATTTCCTATTTGGCCCTTGATGTAATAGAGAGCCATTGAAGCTTATTGAATAAGGGGGTGACGTGGTCAGAGCTGCTCTTTGGGAAAATCGCCAAAAGCTGAGTGAAGGATGAATTGGAGTGAGGAGAGATTTTCAGCAGGCCCACCAGTGGGCTGCTCCAGTAGCCCAAGCATGAGATGAACAGGGTCTGCCCCAGGATGGCAGCAGTGTTGACAGAGAGAAGAGAGCATGTACCACTGATGTTAGGAAGACATCATTGACTTAACAGACTGGATATGGCAGGGCAGAGAGTGAGGAGTGAAGGATGGCACCTAGGTTTTGAGCCTGGGGGACTGGGAGAATGTGGGCAGGGTGCCCTTGAGAGTAATAGGCAAGTTTAAAAAGAGGTAAGGGCTTGAAAGAGAAAGATAATAAGTTCCACTGTGGGCATGCTGAGTTTGATAGGTCTGTGGGACATCCAGTCTGAGATTTCCAAAAGGCAGTTGGAGACATGAGACTAGAGGCTTTTGTTTTTATTGTTGTTCAATTATTTCAGTCCTGTCTGACTCTTCATGATCCCATATTGAGATTTTCTTGGCAAAGATACTGGAGTGGTTTGCTGTTTCCTTCTCCAGTTCATTTTACAGGGAAGGAAACTGAGGCAAACAGGGTTAAGTGACTTGCCCAGGGTCACACAGCTATTACATGTCTGAGGCCAGATTTGAACTCAGAAAGATGAGTCTTCCTGGACGCAGCATTCTTATCTACTGAGCCACTTAAGTTAGGGCAAGGTAAAATCTATCCTAAGAATAATCTACAAAGAGTTGACAGATGAATCCACGGGAGCTGATGAAATCAAGTGAAATCATACAGATTGAGAAGAGAAAAAAGTGCATGACAGAATTTTGGGGAACATTGATAATTAGCAGTCATGACCTAAATATAATTAGTTATCTGTGAGTGCTTCTATGCGAAAGACAAATATAGAGAAAAAACTTCACCAGGGCTCTTCATAATCCCAATTAACCACCTTTCCCACAACATTTTAAATATATTAAATGTAATATATCGAAAATACCGGTCATCTATAGGACGAAAGCGTAAGTGACTTGTCCACAGTCATACAAGTAGGAAATTGTAAAGCTAGAATTTGAGCTCAGATTTTGAACCCCAAGTAAAGCACAGTGTGAAGGATATCAAGTTGACTTCAGCTGACAAGGGTCCCCTAAGCCTCCCTGTCCTGCACTGACTTTGCTTTTAAGAACTCCAAGGATATTACCTTGCTGCTCCTCCCTTAATGTACAAACCACACGTTAACACTACCTGCTTGAGATTCAATCCAATTCTCCAAAGATAGGTTAACATCTCAAACACCAAATGGAAATTTTCTCAACAATCATCAATGTCAATGGACATTGCTGCACATATAGTGTGAAGAAGAGTATGCTATTGTGACTTTTTAAAATTTGATTTTGTGCTTCGTGTGTGTTTTTGTTTGATTTTTTTAGCCCTTGTGGTAGCAATTCTCCGCTTCATACAGTTGAAACCCAAAGTTTTAAACCCGTGGCTAAACGTGAGTGGCTTGGTGGCCCTGTGCCTGGCTTCCTTTGGAATGACATTACTCGGTAATTTTCAGGTACTTTCCTTTCTGCCTTTTCTCCTGCCCCATACTAGTTGTGTTCCCATCTTATCTTTATTTCCAACATAACCACTAGATTCCTGCTTACTTAAATATGGCGGCCAACCCTTTCCTTTTCCTGTATCTCTGTGAGTCTCTAGGAAGAAGCCTAAGGATGCTAATGGGAGCTCCCCACCCCCCACCTCCAGTGGATTGAGAGGTCTGGATGGGTTTGTTTTGGGGGGGAAGGAGTGTCCTTTCATTCTGTTCTTTGTTATGTATGTGTTCTGAACTGGGTGTTGGGAATAGGATCATAGATGTCCCAGTGTCACATAGTCCAATCCTTTCATTTGACAGATAGAAAAACTGAGTCCAGAGAGTTAAAGTCAGTTACTAAACAACTTGCCACCAGTAAGTTTTAGAGCTAGGATGTGAACTCAGATACTTTAATTCCAAATGCAATGTACTTTTATTATACCAATGGAGTCAAACTCTGCTAGCTATGTATTACCTTAGAAAACCATAAATTAACATTATCTATATTGTATTGCATTTTTATTTATTCTGCTAATATTTTACAATTACATTTTAATCTAGTTTGGCTGCATGGGGCATGGGGGGGGGGGTAATCAAGTCTGACATCTCCTCACTCCCCAGCACTGGCCCTCAATACAATACATTTACTAGAAAATCTTTTTCTTCCTTTATATACATTCCAGATTGTCCTTGTAGGGTCAGCTTCCTCCTGTGGGTATCTAATTAAATCTTATTTATTCTTCTTAATAAGGACACTCTGGTGCTAGTCATGCCTCTAAGGTGTGCCAATCAGCCATCTTCCTAAAGCAATGAGAATATAATAGCAGGTATCGGGCTATTAAAGAAAGGGTGATTTTGATTGCTTCTGCTATATCATTTACAATTGTCTTGCCTTCTTTCCCAATATTTATTGTTGTTGTTTCATTGTTTCAGTTGTGTCTGACTCTCTGTGACCCTATTTGGGGTTTTCTTGGCAAAGACACTGGAGTGGTTAGCCATTTCCTTCTCCAGTTCATTTTACAGATGAGGAAACTGAGGCAGACAGGGTTAAGTGACTTGCTCAAGGTCAGAACTAGTGTGACCAAATTTGAACGCAGGAAGATGACTGTTCGTGGCTGCAGGCCCACCTCCCTATATGTTATGCCTCCTACCTGTCCTTTCCAGTATTAGAGAGAGCAATGTGGTCCCTTTCCATTGAAATTACCAGTACCTGGGTACAGTTGTATCCATTCTCTTATAGAATACAGTAATGTTGGTTCTTAAAACAGTGTAGTTTGATTTGTACGTCAGTGATTACAGACATTTTCCACACCAGTATGTACTTTTATCCAACCCTTTCTTAAATAAATATCTGCGGTCACTAGGGTCAGGATTAGCAAGGGAAGGTGACAGCAAGGGCAGCTGTCTGACACTGTGGCTAAGCTTTCCCCAGATCCCCCCACAAAGGCTGTCACTGGGACTAGCCATAAAAGGATTCACGGATAATAGTTTTTTTGTTCCAGAAGGGAACAGCCTCCTTCCTGTGGAGTGTCAAAGCCTTAGCTTTGGACAGGGGAGTGCTTACTAACCCGGTCAACCCGACCCTTCTCTTCAGACTTTGGAGTCCTCTAAGTGGCTAGCACTAACTAGGCACAGAGACTTGAGTTCAAATGTGTCCTCAGATGCTTGTTAGCAGTGTGATTAGTGTGATTCTGGATGAGTCACTTCCCACAAACAGGGACAATAACAGCACCTACCTTCATGGGTTGTTGTCAGCATCAAATGAGATGATTGTAGAGCACATAATGTTGGTTATTCCTGCTATTATCTCCATGGGAGAAGAAGTTCTTTTACAATGAGATGTATGATTGAAAGACCCGGTTTGTTCTAGCAACCGTGGTGCTTAATTGGGTCGTGAAGAGTCAGACGCTACAGAAACAACTGAACAAAAAAGCCAAAACCAAAACCCAGCATCCGCTTACAAAATCTTTCAGCGGTCACTTAATTCTAGTGCCTCTCCTCCATCAATTATTTCCTACTTATCCCGTATAAAGGTGGATTTGCACATTTCTTTGTTGTCTCTCCCATTAGATTGCAAGCTTCTTGAGGATGGGGACTGTCTTTTGTCTCTTTTTACTACCCCAGGGCTTAGCATAGTGCCTTTCTGTTACCCAGCGTCTCTGGAAGCCTTTCTAAGGTCATATTCATTGCTTCCATGACCTGGCATATAATAGGCACTTAATAAATGTTGACTGATTGATTGCTTTGGAATCTGCTCTTGCAGCAGTGACACTGAATGATATTCCGTTCATCCCTGAACATAGGATAACAAGAAGATATTTCTGACTGTAGCATTTAGCTATTTGTATAAGAGCGATGCATATGTTTAAAAATACCCTGTTTTCTTGGTCTTAATTGTTTTCTCAACATGGTATCTGGCTTAGACCTTACCAACCAATTCTGGACTGTAGCCCTACCAGTCACTCCAATGTCGCAAAACCCAGACATGAGGGAACGAAGGATCTTCCTCCTTCCATCTTAGAAGGAAACAGGGGCTGGTCTTGCACAAGATCAAAGTCTTCTAGACTGAAAAATAGAAGCTGAGGAAGAGGTCAAAGAAAGTAATAATTGTTGGACCTTGGGGGAGACTTTTTCAGTTCATTGTACCCTTTTGTGTCTCAGTAATTTTTTTTTTATAGCTGGTTGGTTGTTATCCTTCATGCCTAAAGAGGACCAACATGACCTCACTATGTTGGATCAAGTGTGTCCAGTTATGGCCGACCAGAGCAATACAAGCTCTGGAAGGCTCTACCACAGGTCAGCCCCACGTGAACATCTAGAGTGGAAATTTCTAAGTTTATGAGTCTCACATTTCTTTTGAGCCACTGCAATTCTGCTTTGCATTTTATCACAGGGCCCTTAGGCAAGAGAAATACCAACAGTTCTATTTATTAAGTAGTCAGATCTTTAAATAAGTTTCTACAACCTACTAGTCATTTGAAAAAATATATATACATAAATGGAAAGAAAAAATAATATATTCCTTTCATTTTTAACCACAATGACTCATTCATGGCATGTTGTACCACTTGGACACTGTACAACTCAAAGCTTGGGATCAGAATGGACACTGACACCCTCATTTCGTGTTTCACATTGAGTTTTTAGGGCACTGGCCTTTTTAATCACAGCAACTACTGGAAACCCAGCTTCTCAAAGACAGATAAGATTTTTTCAAATGGAAGTTTTAGCACTCAGAAGGAAATAGTTATATTTAATCCTCTGTGGTTTTCCTGGAAAGTTTAAAATATCCCCAAGAAACACAGTGTGAATGGATGAAAATAAAGGGGTATGCCTGGCCTTGACTATGGAGTCGCCTCGGCCTTCTCTCTCTAACTTGTCTGGCTATTTTCAGAATGGCCTTGGATTGAACTTCTGAGAAACCATTCTGGCCAGGAGAAGGAGATAATGGAATGTTTAAAAATTTTCTTTGAAAAAACATTTTAAAAAATGATCTCTTTTCTCTCCAGAACCAGCCTTCTCTGCCTAGAAAATTTGTCATTTTCAGCTTCAAGGAGAAGGCCAGTGGAAATTGCAGAGGGCTAATGGAAGCCCTACCAGAAATATCATTTGGTACAAATTAACAATCTTAAAGCTAAAACAAACAGTCACATGATATAAATTTTTAGGGATGAATCACCAAATTTATCACTTGTTTACCTCTGATAGCATTTCCAGTTTTCTGATGCCTGAGATACTATTTACCAAAACCAAATTAACTTTTGATATACTGGAATAGACAAGCTTAAATGCTGAAAACAATTGTCAATGGGATGAGCCCTATGTCTCCTGGACAAACTTTTATAATAAATATTAGCTCTAAATTCACAAGTCAAATAGCATTCAGATCAAAGAGCCTCCAAATCTTACATAATATTAATAATATAAAAATAACAACAATAATAATACTCGTCTTTATATAGCACTTTAAGGTTGGCAAAGTGCTTTACATATCCCATTTTAGTTAGCCAGTCAATAAACAGTCATTAAGCACCTACTGTGTGCAGGGTACTGTCCTAAGCCCTTTGTTGTGGTTCAGTTGTTTCTCAGTCAAGTCTGATTCGTTGTAACCCTATTTGGGGTTTTCTTGGCAAAGATACTGGCGTGGTTTGCCTTTTCCCTCTCCAGTTTGCAGATGAGGAAACTGCAGCAGGCAGGGTTAAGTGACTTGCCCAGGGTCACACAGCTAGTAGATGTCTACGGCTAGCTTTGAACTCAGGTCCTCCTGACCCCATCACTAGTGCTCTATCCACTTCTGCCTGAAAGGCAAAAGACAGTCTGCTCTCAAGGAACTCACAGTCTAATGGGAAAACAACCTGAGATGAACAAAGGAGATTTAGACAAGATCGATTGGAAATAATCAGCGGAGGAAAAACAGTAGAATGAAAAGGGGTGGGGGGGGAGACACCTTGGGAGACAGATGTTTTTATCATCATTCTTTTACAGATGAGGAAACTGGAGCAAAAAGAGGCTGAATGATTTGCCCAAGTTGATACAGCTAGTAAATGTCTGAAGCAGGTTTTGAACTCAGCTCTCCCTGCCTCGAGCAAAATGTGCTATGTGCCTCACCATCTAACGGCATTACACGTGTAAGACTCTCTAGCTGCGGTTCCCAAAAAGCAATAGCTTTGCTCCATATTGGGCCACCGTGACATGACACATTTCCTTTCCTTGGGGCTGCGTTCTATGGGACCGAGAAGAGGATTTAGAACAGAATGGAAGTAAAGGAAGGGCACTGAGAATCAGGGGCTTTTTCATGGAGTTTATCAAGAGAAGAATTCGAATTTGATCACTAGCTGGCAGGAATGGTAGCGTCAAGAGGAGTTTTGTTGTTTTTCAACAATGGAGGAAACGCTGGCATGTTTGTAGGGAAAGGGAAAAATGTAAGTTAATAGAGATGAGAGAGACAGAGACAGAGACACAGAGAGGGAGAGACAAATAGACAGAAACAGAGAGACAGAAAGAGAGGGGATGACAGTAAGTTGAATCTGCCCTAGAATACAGAGGAGAAGGAATCAAGAATGAAGGAACTAAATCAGTCATTTATCTGCTGCCTGGACAGAGAGCCACGAGGTTCATGGAATTCCTAGGAACTGGGAGAGGTTAAGCTCCTAGCCACCAACTGAGGCCATTTAATTGTGGGGGAAAATTCTATTCTCGACGTTTTAGGCAAAGTCTGTCAGATAGTTTATTAATGCACTAAAAGCATTCTTACTTGGAGAAGCCTAGCTACTCAAAGGTTCTTCCTGTTCTTTGGAATTCTCTCTGACCTATGAATTATGTCCACTTAGATCTTACTGTAATGAAATAGAAGATAAAATCCCACAACAAAGTAAAGCAAATAAATATAAGATAATTGATTAAACTGATTAAATCTTCTCTTCAAGGAAGGGATATCATTTAGGTTTTTTTAATCAAGTAAAACAGGGGGTATCAGATTAGGACACTGTGCTAAACATTTTTTTCTTTAATATTTTGCAATACATTGGAGACCTTAATGCTACATGCTTCCACAGTCATCTCCGAGGTCATACAGTCCATCTTCCTACCCAATGCAGACATGCCTTCTACAACATTCAATTCAATTCAACAAATATTTTTAATGTTGACTAACGTTCTCTGAAAGGGAACAAAGACAGGAAAAGCAGCCAGATTAGACAAATTAAACATAGAAATCTGTGCTTGGAAGTGATATCGTTTGGAGGGCATGTTGAATGATGAGTTCAAAGGAGGAGATAATGGAAAAATGTCACATCTTATTCATAGCTAGAAAAGGTGACGGAGAGGACACTGTTCCATGCCTCCTTTCCTATCTATAGAAAACTTTAAATAAAAATCAAGGGCATCTGTGGTAGTAGTAGAGTATAAGCAGATCTTTCTGAGAGTACAACGATGGACATATTTACTATTAAACAATTGGCAGGAAAATGTAGAAGAAATAAGATACAGCTGGGCTTTGTCAATTATGAAAAAAGTATTTGACTAGATTGAGTGACATACTACCTTATAGTCTTTTCTTCACACCAAGTGTCTCCCATCCCTGCGTTAAAATCACTCAAGAAAGCTGTAACAACAGAAATAATCCCATTCGATGACCCTCTGACCATCAACATCCAGCAACAAGGCATAAAACAGAGAGATGGCCTCTTGCCACAGGTATTCACCGTTGTGATGGAAGAGGTCCAGTATGGATTTCAAGTTGAGGAGAAAGATGCCCTGGGGATGTTGAGGTCCACAAGATACTTCTGTTTGCAGATGACCTTGTGCTGGTTGTGTCCAGTTCTGGAAGGCAGCAGAGCTTCCTGGAAAGAAAGAGCCATAACCCCTCAAAAGAGTTTTTGATCTGACCACCCACAAGTAGATAAGGAAGGTCAGTTGTCCAGATTATGACATGGAGGTGGCTGGATGGCCTAGAACTTCTATGCTAGCAGGACAGACAGGGAAAATGGACAGCTTGGGCTTGAAATTCAACCAGAAGAGAACATACTGGCTTGCCTTGGGGAACTCACACTCTGTGGGTTGTACTCTCCCGCCATTACACTTTCTCTCAAGTTAAATACTTTCTGACTTCAGCAAATCAACTGAGGCACATTTGGCACATTTGCCTGAGGTCCTAATTCTGGAATATTTTCTGAGAGACTGTGAAGACTAGAGCATTGTCCTTTTGAATCATTCCTGGAGTGCCATACACTAAAGCGTCTCCACCAAGAACATGTGGCATAGTTCTTTCTTAATGGTTTCCTTAATGCCATGGCATCTCCTAGTCCATTCAGTCCCAGTCCTAGAATGGACTCTGTCCTCACCACCCCGTCTTAAAATCTCTAGTTTCCTTCAGAGTTCATCTCAAATGCCACCTCCTACAAGAAGTCCCCCCTGAAGTCTCCCAGCTGCTAGCTACCATCACCACCAAATTATTTTGTATAGACATGTCCCCAAAGTCTTTGTGTGGTTTTATTCTTTAATGATTAAAACTGCACTGAGACCTTTGGGACACCCTGATTTTTGTACTTATATATGCATATATTTCCCCAGAGAAGATACAAACTATTTGGGGGGAAGGAGTATCTTGGTTTTATATCCCTAGTACCCAAAACAGTGCCTGGCACTTTGTGGCTGAATCATTTTCGGTTGCATCTGACTCTTCATGATCTCATTTGGTGTTTTTTCTCCAACTCATTTTACAGATGAGGAACTGAGACAAATAGGGTTAAGTGACTTACCCAGGGTCACACAACTAGTAAGTGTCTGAAGCTGGATTTGAACTCAGGAAGATTGAGTCTTCCCAGATTAAATGCTCTGTCCACTGTACCAACTAAAACTACTCCTAGTACCTGGTATTTAGTAGGTACTTAATAAATATCTGCCAATTGATATTTTGGTAACAAACAAGAAACCAAATTTAACCAAAGCCCTGATCACCCATCTCCTTTGGAAAGTTATACTCACACAGATAAAATATAAGATATCAGATATAAGCACAATATTCTAAGACTTCATAGATCATTACAGTGATTTGTGGTTTTATTTCCTTAGCCATATTAATGGACTATGCCGGTCCAGTCAGTTGATTTAGAAGTAATTGAAATGACTAAGCCACAGCATTACTCTACCTAGTGGCATGAATTTCACATTTCTGGTTCCCCAGCCAAAGAGCCCCCCAAGAAAACTCCCTGTACCTTAAAACTCTCCTAACTTATGTAGATCTCCAATTGCTGCAGACACTACTTCTATGAAAGCTACGCTTAAGAAAGTATTTTTAAGAAATCTCTTCACGTGGATAATTTTGTCATAAAAATAGATATGGCCAGACCTTGCCTCTTCTTTACAACATAGAAATGAAGACACACCCAGGGCTTTCATTAATATCCTATACTAATAAAATATTGATCCTTCAGAGTTTGCCTTTCTTTGTGAATACACAGTCAACTCTTAAATTTCATTTTCTCATTCTAGAAGATAATACTTGAGGGTGTCTTCCTTTAAACCATGGGAAAATTTTAGCACTTCTCCAAAGTACAGAGTTATTCATTTAAATTTTTAAATCTATCTCAAAAACTAGATCCTTATCTTCTTTCTTATATAAGGGAGTTGATCAGCAACCAACCCCATCTTCCCCCACACACCCCCATCTCCATCCTTAGCCTAGAAAACCCAGACTATAATCACAAAGTGTTTATAACTATAAATATTCCTCTGAGCCTATTCCCTTTTGGGGTATGTGAAGATACCTTTCTCTAGTGGAACTCATCAATGGATGAGAGAAGCTTTAAATATCTAAGCCCTGGGAAGAGAGTTCAGTTCCAAAGGAGGCAGGACTCAGGAGCATTTTTTATGTTGGGGATGGGAAGTGGGAGGAAAAGAAGCAATTTCTTTCTCTTCCTTCCATCTCACTGGACATGGTATCTAGAAGTGATTTGCCCAGATGCTGATACCCCGTCTAGCAGCTATAGAGATTTGGGCTGAAAGTGTCCTAGGTCCAATAGAGGGAGCAAAGACTCATACTCCAGACAGGCATGGATACAGAGAGACAATCACCTGAGGGAAAAGATATGACCCATGGCATCAGAGAAAAGAGCTCTGGACTCGGAGAAAGAGCCAGTCTTACCAACTAAAAGTTGGGTCACAGAGAGGACTGTGTGAAGAAAGAGGATTATTCCTGGAGTCGTGAGTGACCTCAGCATGGGTTTCCTATGTGTATCTTTTTACCATTATACCAGAAGTTGTATTAACCCTTTCCATTACAACATCCCGATCAATTCTTTTTTGAAGGCAAGCTGAGACATCTTTTTGGTCTCAATTCTTACTTAGCCTTTAACTACAGAATGGGTGTTGCATCAGAGAAACTGAGGCCTGGGAAAGACCCTGCTTTAAGAAGGTCAAGGTCTCCCACTGCACATCCTGGGCCATGGCCAGTCCTTCTGACCTATGTCTTGCTATGGGACTCCAACAACTCTGGAGGAGAGAATGAAGTTGATGACTCTGCACAGCCCCGCCTCACTTAAATCCACTTCACTTGTAAGTCAGGACATTACCCTCCTGACATCATTGGTTCTCTTTGAAAAGGCAAACAACATGTGTGTTTGTGGAGTACATACACCCAGTGTCTGGGAAGGAATATTTTGTAGTTACTTTGTTTGACTATATATCATCTTATTAAATATCTTAGCTAAGAGCTAATTGTATCTACTAACTGATTGTTACTGGGAAGCTTATCAGCAGTTTCTCATGTGAGTGAGGGGTAACCACAGTGTTAATCCTAGAACCCAAAGGAGCAGTTACCTAATGGGGACCCAACCCACAGGTTTGAAAGCAAGTTGAAGGAGTAGCCAGGAGGAGTATATTACTCTTGAATGTGCTTTCTCATAATCGGCTTTCTCTATCCCTTCTCTCATATTTTCCTTAACAATTTTCTGCCTCTCAGGGTGGGGATGGAGGGGTAGCACCAGAAGATTTTGTAATCATGAGAGAACTATATTTCTTTTTTTTCCCTTTTTTTGCAAACGAGCCTCCACATGCTATATTATTTATTCTTCTCCAAGCTCACCAATGATGAAGAAATCCATAATGTAGGCACCTCCCTAACTTTTGGATTTGGTACATTGGCTTGTTGGATCCAAGCTGCTCTGACACTCAAAGTCAACATCAAGAACGAGGGTCGGAAGATTGGGATTCCCAGAGTGATTCTTGCAGCATCCATCACTCTCTGTGTGGTCCTCTGTATCCTTTAAGTATAAAAAGGGTTTTGTGTTTGTTTTTTTTCTTTAGGGAGGTTAGAATACAAAGCAAACATAGTTTATCTCTCTAGATAGTAGGATTCTCCCTTCACAGAAGCCTATTCAACCAAGTTATCAACAAATAAGGGAAGGTTTGTTTTGTTTCTGTTTTTTATCATCAGCTTTATCAAACTCCAAAGGACAGGATAAGTTAAAATATAATCTGTGGCTTTCTACAACTGTTTTAGAGTTTATTTATGAGAATTGTGTAATGACTTCTCCTCAAAACTAAGATAGTAAAATTTCCCCCTTTTGGAAAAAAAAAATTAAAGAACAAAAAAAAAAAACCCATTCTAAACCACAAAGTAATGGGATTGTTTTTCTCTTAAAAAAAAAGAAAAACTTCCATTGATTTCCTAGTGAATGATTCAGTTGTTTCATTTAATAAATTATCCACGAAGAGGTTCAAAAGCAAGCAAATTTATATCTTTCAGAAAAAAGTAATTAAGTTATTCTAAGAAGTGAATGCAAGAATCATATGGTACATTTAGCTGTCCTAGATAGAATGAACAATTAATACCATACAGTATGTGTTATAGCAACTTATTTAGAGAAGACAACAAAATTAACTCTTTCTTATTCAGAGACTGATTTTTCCAGTCTGTGAATTTTCCAAACCTTTTATTTCTCTGACCACCAGCCCTTTGAACATCTCACTGATTAATTATCAGCATCTTTTCCTAGTCAAATGGGCCAGGAGAAGTTAAAGGGACTGCAACTCAAGTTAGTCATATTCATTCCTCGTTCGCAGCTTGATTAAAAAAACGTTGGTGGTTGAGAGGTTAAAGCTCTTTGTTAAAGAGTTGGGAGAGCTGGTTGTTAAATTTTCCATGCGAACATTTCCACCTCCGCAATCAGTAAACACCTCAGATGACTTTTTGTTTTGATGATTGTCTAGACTTAAGAAAATGTCCCTAATGAACATTAAACTTAAATATGTGCTGTGTTTTTCCAAGGACTGGTTGTCAAACATTTACCAGGATACCCATGGAGAAAGGACCATTCCTAGTTATCTGCAGATTTTCATGGTCGAAGCTATCCAGTGCCAAATTAGCATCAAAGTTTTAGTTTACTACATCCAGATGCTCCATCAGAAGAGCAATGGTTAGGCTCCGGATGACTTCGAATGTTGAGATCATTGTCCTAAATTCCATGTGAGTTGTAAGAAGCTCTCCAGAACGGCAAGAATCCTCTCACTATCCCAAGGTGGATAGACCCAGACATGCCAACTCGGATTTCCCTGTTCTTTTCCCATTTAGGAATGCCACAGGGAATCATTTTTTCTCTTTTGTTACCCAAAACTGAGAGAAGGAAGAAGTTCAGAGCCATCCTGTTAAATGTTGATATTCGGTGTAATCATGGAAAAGAACAAAGTTCCAAGGGTTTTCCTTGATTAAAAAAAAATACCCTTCCTTATTTCTTTTGTGGAAGTCTGCTGTGAAGAAACAAATGAAAGCCAATGACTTTTACGGCCTTTAGTAAACCAATTAATTCATAATCTAATGGGCAACACTTTCCCACCCCCAATAGATACTGTGAGAAATGATGACAAGAAGGGTCTCAGGGGTGGCTAGAGAACCAACCCTGGGATCAGGAGGACCTGAGTTCAAATACAGCCTCAGACACTTCACACTTACTAGGCCGTTTGACCTTGGGCAAGTCATTTACCCCAATTGCCCTACCTTCCCCCCTGCAAAAAAAAAAAAAGCATCTCAACTCTTTTTTTAAAAAGTAATTTGTTGCAAGGGATGAAAGTGGCCCTTGAAGAATAAAAGTACATTCTCTGCTTCTGAATAGGAGAGGGAGAGGGTCCACTCCTAACTTGGAGTGTGATAGCTGATAGCATTTCTAGGTTTGACTCGAGAATTGTTACACCTGAAATAGTTTCAGAAATGTCTCTTTTTACCCCCAGATCCTTAAGTCATTTCACTGCTGTCTGTGTCAGCTTTTCGTTTAATCATTTTTCAGTCCTGTCTGACTCTCCACAACCCCATTTGGTGTTTTCTTGGTAAAGATGCTGGAGGGGTTTGTCATTTCCTTCTCCATCTCATTTTACAGATGAGGAAACTGAGGCAAACAGGGTTAAGTGACTTGCCCAGGGTCACACTAGGAAGTGTCTGAGGCCAGATTTGAACTCAGAAAGATGAGTCTTCCTGACTCCAGGCCTGGCACTCTGTCCACTGCAGCACCACCTAGCTGCCCCCTCCCTTAGCTTTCTCAATTATAAAATGGAAATAAAAACTAGCACCTACTTCCCAGAGTTGTTGTGAGGATCAGATGAGATATTTGTAAAGCTCTTAGCATGGTAGCTAGCATCCAGTGGGCATCTGATAGATGCTCATTTCTTTACTCTTCCCTTTCCCTACTTGTGAAAGGCTTAGCCCTCTTTGTGACCTTATGGAGTTCTTTCAGTACCATTCAGAGCAGTCTATCCAACTATAATGAGAGTGGCTTCACTTTGGAAAGGGAGGTTGCAATTTCCACAGACAATTCCCAGTATGTTTTCCTTGATTTTCTCCTTTCCCCAGATTTTATCCTCATGGCCCAAGAAATCCACATGCACGCGGCCCGAATCCAGTGGGGTCTTGTGATGTGTTTCTTGTGCTACTTTGGCACTTTCGCTGTGGAGTTTCGGCATTACCGTTATGAGATTGTCTGCTCCGAGTACCAGGAGAATTTCTTGAGTTTCTCTGAAAGCCTATCAGAAGCATCTGAGTATCAAACTGACCAAGTGTAATGTGACTTATTTTGACCTCGTTGGTGACAGTGGGGGAGAGGGTTAGGGACTGACACAGGGAAACAATGTCACATAGGACTTCATGACACCCAACACATACACACATACACACACACATACACACACACACACATCTGTTCACCGCCACTATCACTAAAGGGGCCTCTTTCTGGGGTGGATTGTTTCTTTAAAGGGGAAAAATAAAAGCACAAGCCCCTATATGAGGACATGGAAACTCTTGCATCTTTAATACACACAACAGACCAAGAAGCTTTTGTAAGACCATCTATCTTTTCCCCCTTGCCTGCCTCTTCTTCCTAGCCCTCCCCACTCCCCTGTCCTCCTTGCCTATTATGGCGTCACCATTCACACCCTTTACTGTTAAGTAGGGTCACTCAAAAGAAAAATGGTGAAGGCACCAACTCCCTAAGCCCTGTTTTGGGTCTAAGGAGAATTGGAAAACAAGCCACTCAAAATCTTCAGTTAGACCCAGACGATCTTCATAATGAATGACCAAGTAACACTTGTCTGGATGGAGATTATCCAAAGAGTACCAAGAATTGGGGGGGGGAGAAGTTGGGGGAGGGAATCCCCCAAGCACTGAGCCTGTATCTCCTCCAACACTCACTTCATTGTGACTTAAAGATGGGGCCACATTTGTGTTCTGATGAAAAATTATGATACATAATTTTAGAGAGAAAATCAACTAGGGTAGATTACAGATTCATATAAAATGAGATCAAGATGTGGTCTTGCTTTTACATGTTCTTCCTATCATCCATCCTGGACAATATCTTTTGTTTGCTTCTCTGCATCCCCAAAATTGCCTTTTTGTATCACTTTGGATCCCATGGATGGAAAAAGATCTTAATATAAAGATGTATGCCTTGTACTGGACCCAACCATAATGAAGTCAGATTATTATCCCCTGAAGGCCTCATTTACTGGGGTTTTTGGTTTGTTTTGGGTTTTTTTTTCCCAGTAGAGGAAGCTAAAATGACCTGTAGAAAAAGATGAGTGAGAGAAAAGGATCCAAAAGAACTGGAGGCTGTTTTAGATGAGCCATTTATGAAAAGGCAAGCAATAGGTTATTTTAGTGCAAGATTGAAAGCAAGAGGGTTCCACTCTTCCAAAGAGGCCCACAAAATGCTGAGACTTTTTTTTCCTTCTTTGGTGCCCCAGCATTCCATGGACTCGTGGCCCCTGGAGCGCCCAGGGATGGAGGCAGCCACCTCTTCAAACATATCCATCTATGCCTGCACTTTGTTCTAGAGAAACCCCCTGGTTGGCTCATAGGAGCTGTGGGATTTCACAGAATTACACTTTGAAAAACCACTGTTTCGTATCCAACAAAGGAGACATCAGCAAAAATCATTAAAAACAAACAAACAAAAACCAATGAACTAGATTTTTTAAGTATGGTGGAACTGTCACTCATATGAGGTGCAGGAATAAAGGTAATTGTGAGCAGGGTGAAAAAAAATAACCTGAAAGTGAATTTGGCCAGAAGTCAGCAAGCATATGCAGGAAAATGTTCAAGTAATGAATAATCTTTTTATTAAAAGGGCATCTACTTGTAAAGAGTTCAAGCCAAGGTAACGTTTATTCTTTTAAAAGAAAAAACTGCTTTTGTTTTTATCATTTTTATATTGTAAAATTTTATCAGAGGAAAACATGAACGTTTGTGATGACTTCCTTTACTTTCCACAAGTAAAAATGAAGCTGCTGACTTGGGGTGGTGGGATATTGTTCTACCCTCGTGACAGTCTGTCTAATGGTTCCCTCTAGCAAAGCTAAGCAATTACCAATATCACACACAGGGTCAGGACCACTAAATAAAGTGCTTTTATGAGAAAATATACTTTGTTTTTCCCTTCCTAATGACCCACACCTCTCTTGGAAAGGAAGTGAGACTTGTGTGGATGCTCCCTAGAAAAACTACAGTGACTTGAAACTAAAGCAAAGACCAGGTTCACCACAGATTAAGGGCTCCAAAAGACGGAGTCCACATGCACTAAAGACCCTTGAAGATGGAGGGAGCTTCAATATAGAGAAGAGAAGGGAGCAATCAATATAGGAGCAAGAATCTCTTCTGCTTTGAGTAGATGTGAAGAATCTACATTTTAGAGCTATAAAATCCATACTTTGTGTTGGCCACCATATTAATATTTGTAAAGGATCCATTAAGAAAACAGGTATCAGTACTGAAACAACCAACAATATAAATGTTATCATTTTCTGAAAAAGCCTATCTTGTGCAAGACAGCGTGCACACATGCGCGCGCACGCACACACACACACACACACACACACACACACATACACACACACTGTTCCACTCGGTGTATTTTTAAGCTTTTAGTATCAGAAAATTATGCTAAGACTTTGGGGATACCATAAATATTATACAGATGCCTATATACACATACAAATGTGAAGATAGTGAGAGACACCAATTAGGTAGGTGGGAGAGAGAGAGAGAGGGAGAGAGAGATGATAGATAGATGATAGATGATAGATAGATAGATAGATAGATAGATAGATAGATAGATAGACAGACAGACAGCTGCCAACTTTTCTCTAATGGATCCTGAAAACTCCTGAAAACTACTGAAAACTACATACTTATCCAAACTTCTACTCCACCAAGTTAGATTCCCAAGGGCTGGCTACATCTCTCTCTCTCAAGGTTTTAGGGTCCCCCTGAGAATCTGCGGGTATCTTGTCAGTTTGGGGTCCCATTTGGTGTGTTCTCTAATATCACTGAGTAGTCTTTTTACTATCATCTAACAAGCAACACTTACTATCTCAATATAATCTTTGATTAGCACCCCCAATATCACTTAACCAATGAACACCAATTAGCTTTTTTTAAAAAAATGAATTTATTGACTTTCAGTTTCCAACACTCAGTTCCACCATCCCTTAAGTTCCAAATTGTCTCCCCTTCCTTCTCCTGTCCCCCCCCCCCACCATGGCGGCATGCAATCCAATGTCGCATTAAACATTAGTCAAGTTGTAAAGAAGAATCATAACCAATGGAGTAAACCACAAGAGAGAAGGCCAGGGAGGAGCTAACGAAGGATTTTGAAAATCAAGTAAGAAAAGTGGAGGAAAAATTGGGAAGAGAAATGAGAATGATGCAGGAAAATTATGAAGAGAGTCAAGAGCCTTCTAAAGGAGACCCTTCAACTATCCTCATACTGAGAAGTTTCATAAGTTACAATTATCATTTTTTCCATGTAGGAATATAAATAGTTCAACTTTAACGAGTTCCTTATTATTTCTTTTTCCTGTTTACCTTCTCATGCATCTCTTACTTCTTGTATCTGAAAGTCAAATGTTCTGTTCAGCTGTTTTTTTCATCAAGAATGCTTAAAAATCCTCTATTTTATTGAATGACCATATTTTCCCCTGAAACATTATACTCAGTTTTGCTGGGTAAGTGATTCTTGGTCCTAGCTCCTTTGACTCCAGAATATCATATTCCAAGCCCTTTGATCCCTTAATGTAGAAGCTCCTAGGTCTTGTGTTATCCTGATTGTGTTTCCACAATACTCAAATTGTTTCTTCATCACTGCTTGCAGTATTTTCTCCTTGACCTGAAAACACTGGAATTTAGCTAAAATATTCCTAGTTTTCTTTTTGGGACGTTTTTCAAGAGGCAATTGGTGAATTCTTTCAATTTCTATTTTGCCCTCTCATTCTAGAATATCAGGGCAATTTTGCTTTATAATTTTCTGAAAGATGGCGTTTAGATTATTTTTTTATCATGGCTTTCAGGTAGACCAATAATTTTTAAATGATCTCTCCTCAATCTATTTTCCAGATTTTTTCAATGAGATATTTCTCATTGCCTTCTATTTTTTCATTTGTTTGGATCTGTTTTATAGTATCTTGATTTCTCATGAAGTCATTAGCTTCCAGTTGCTCCAATCTAATTTTGAAGAAATTATTCTCTTCAGTGAGTTTTTGAAATCCCTTTTCAATCTGGCAAATTTGGCTTTTTAAAGCATTCTTCTCCTCACTGGCTTCTTGGGCCTCTTTTGCCATTTGACTTAGTCTATTTTTTAAGATGTTATTTTCCTTCAGCATATTTTTGGGTCTCCTTTAGAAGGCTATTGACTCTCTTCATAATTTTCCTGCATCATTCTCATTTCTCTTCCCAATTTTTCCTCCACTTTTCTTACTTGATTTTCAGTTAGCTCCTCCCTGGCCTGTACCTAGTTTGTATTTTTCTTGGAGGCTTTTGATGGAGGAGTTTTGACTTTGCTGTCTTCCTCCCACTCCATGCCCTGATCCACCAATTAGCTTTTTACTAAAGAATATTTGCAGAGAAGATAGAGCAGAGCACCTACCTCTTCTCTGTACCACCCTGGTCCCAGAGGGAGAAGACTGTGACCAAAAGATAAAAACCTTGATTTTTTTTTTAATTTTAATTTATTTGTTTACTTTTAGTCAGTTCCACAATTTGGTTTTTCTGTATACATTTGCTATATCTTAACACCTAACAAAGAGCATGTCTGCAGAATACTGTGGTCTAAAAGCCCATTTAGGTTCCATGGCTCCCAATCTTGGTGTTTCTTAAGGGATCCAGCCAGAATTTGCTAGCTGTACAGCACCAAGATTGCACCAATAAGCATTGGTTAACTGTCTTATCTTTCTTCATGAAGAAGCTGATAACATTGACAACAGATCTGTGAGCCAATAAAGTCAGTGGTTTGCTAAGATGCTCCTAGAATGGCATCAAAATAATGTTCTAGGATCCACTGACGTTTTACATCCTGGTCAATAACGGTGCAGAGAATTCAGGCATGTGGCGCAAGCTTTGGGTGATTCAATAGAAAAGTTGGGTTGGACATGTTGGCAGGTGCCATTTGAAGCAGTGGCGAGGCTAATCTATTACTCTGTACTAATCTGTAAGACTGTCACCAATACCTTGTCTACAAACAGGACTAAGGTTAAAAGCTTTGACTAACTTCTAATTAAAATCTGCTCAAGGAAACTGAAAACATTTTCTATCACTATAATAGGAATAAAAACATCCAAAAACTACACGAAGGCAGGAGGTGGGAAACAAAGAGTGGTCATGTAGGCAAAGAACTGTTTAATATGCCCAAATGTGTTGATTTGCCATTATATTACAAGCAAATTTTCCTGGGCAGACCTTCAAAATAGCCAAAATTTTGTAAAAATTGGAATTTTTTGATAAACGAGCTATAATTTCTCAAGTTTCTTCCTTTCCTTTTTTCTAATGCCACTTGTTGGATCAACAGTGGCACCACACTGCCATGGAGGTTAGTTAGCAATTACAAATGTGGTTTCAATGACAACCTTTATGCCACGATCTTATAATGTGAGACTACTATGTCAAAACCTCAGTCATCAGATTCCTACCCTTCTACCCTACCCTCAACTCCCAAAGCCAGGCTTTTAATGGTTTTAAACTGGTTACAAGTTCCTGAATCTTGGAGTGTTACTGGGGTAGGAGACATTGGCTTGTAGCTGGTGTAGCCATGCTCCCATGTTTGGCAGTATGACTTTCTGTGGGATTTGATATCCCAGATATCAAGTTTAACCAGGGTCTAAATATGAACTTTTTTGTGTAGCTATTTAAAAGAAAGGGGGGGTGCTATGAAAACTCAATTGTCTGTATGGAACAGCATCCAAAAGTGGGCATCTTCCTTGTCCACACCCTCATTTTTGCTGGATGCTTTTTTAAAAAAACTCTAGGCTCATTTACCTTCTTTCTTAATCAAATGTGGCTTTACCCCATCCAAACCAAGTTCCCCTAGCTCCATATTTAAAGAGAGATTTCCTTGATACTTCAGAAATGTTGGTTCCACTCCCATCTCCTTCTCTTATGGAATTTGCTTTGGTCAAATTGAATTAAGAATGGAACCTCCCTCAGTCCGACTTGTTAGTCACCCTCTAAAGCTCTCTCTCATTGCTCCACTGTAAGATGGCGGGATACTCGGTTCTCACAGCCAGCAGGGAACGTATGCTCTGGCAGGTCCACAAGCCAGAGCAGTTCCAGCCGCAGGTCTGGTGAGGATGCTTCACTTCGGAGAGGTCATCAGCACCCTGACCATGGACCAAGCAATGTTTCAGTCATGGCAACTCCTCCCAACTGTTTATTAAACAACTTCAGGTCTGAGAATCTGAACCAATGAAATTCCATATCTCCAAAGGGTCCAAAAATGCTAAGTTTTCTGATTTTGAAAAATGGAGAATTTTTCTGTTTTTGGTCCAGACCTTTAATTTAGCGACAACTAAAGGAAGACAACTTCTTTCAGAACTGCCTCCAACAAAGCAGATCAAATACTTACCTGTAATATAGAGTGTTGAGAGACTTGTGTGGGCAAGTTGCGCACAGAGAAGTGACTTATCTGATGCTGTAACAACCCAGCCAGAGTGTGTGTGAGAGGCAGGATTCAAACCCAAGCCTCTCTGACCCCCAGGGCAGCTCTGTTATCAACCACCCCAGGATGCCAGTCTAGTCTGGCCTCCTTTCTGTTCCACATCTGTAGATACTGTCTGGCACAATGAGAGTTGAGACAGTAAATGACAACACCAACAATCAGCCTTAGGGTCATAAATAAATGACCAGGGGAAATTGTTTTTATTAATCACAACATGAAATATCACATGAACACGCATATGAGAACCAAACTGGGACAAACAGGACTTCTACAATTTACACTTCTTCTCTAATAATGCTGAGGGGAAGGAGTCTTACAGGGAATTGGTGATCTTAGGGATGACGTGCCGACTGCGCCAGCCCAGAAGGATACTGTATGCAGCATTAAGCTTCCTTGGAGTCAGAGGTTAAAACCACACTTTGATTTTGCACCTTGGTAACAGGGAAGGTTATTAAGGCCCCATCAGAGCCGTGGAAATCACAAGCTATATCCTAGTGACAACTAGGATAGTGACAAATCACAAGCTATATCCTAGTGACAACATCGACGCTTAGTCAGGCCTTGGGAGAGATTTTCATTCCTACTTTCCTTCTTCTGCACTACAGGCTAACAACAGACTTTTGGCCGTCTTGTATGCGAGACCAGCTACCATTTGGTCACCCAAGTGTTTGCTCCCATCGCCAGACAGAGGACACGGAAGGTTCTAGAATCACAGCAAGTTTGCGAGAAATGGTTTTAGAACAGTCAGGTTTTTGAACGACACTTCCAGATTAGCTTTCCGCTTGGTAAAGAACCAGCTAAATTAGGTAGACAATGATTTCTTTCTTTTTTTTAGTAATTCTGCCTAGTGTTTAGCAACTGCCACCCCACAGGGGAGCAAATACTTCAGTGAGGCAGCCTCTCAACAGCTCCTGTCTTCACAATTTTTTAAAAAATAGGCCTTCATTTCACTGAATTAAAATTCCCCTTCTCCTCTCCCTTGGGGACCCCTGGGGAAAGTGATCTGAATATATAATTTTCTTTAGATGTGCGATTTTATCAGCAGAATAAACCCCGAAAACAAGAGCAGAGGTACAATTCTGAGAAACAGCTTTGATCTCTCTTCAAAAAACAAGAAAACCTCTTCCTCTAGGTTGACGAAGGCAAGAAGAGTTCATTGAAAGAAGTGATGAGGTTGAAATAGGACTTTTCATCGTCAGTTAATCCGGCATTGCCAGGTCTCACTACCACCGCCACGTGGACATCAGCCTCTTCTGCTGCGTTGGCCTCTGGGGAAACAGAAAGGGAACAGAGCAGCCTTAACAGAGAAGCAGAGAATGGGAACCGGCTGCACCTCAGCAGTCACCACTTAGAAGGTGCTGCCTGTGCAGCATCACTAGGCAACTGTAAACAAGTGAAAAGGGGCCCTCTATCATCCTAACAAATAAAAACAAGGTGTTTCCACCCTTCTTCCACCTCATCTCAAATACAAAAATGAGAATGGGATGTCTTAGGCGGATCTGCACCAAAAGGGGAGAGATGTTCAGGGGACTCTTGTGGAGGCAATTTGGCATTAAAGCTGGTTCTTCTGAGGCCTCTTCTAATGTTACATTCTCCCACAAATAAAGGGGTCCCAGAGGTCTCAATTCACCTGGGATCTCCACCCCCTCCCAATCAAAACCAAAAACAACTCTTCCTGGCCAATAAGGCCAGACACAAGCATTCTCAAGCCTGGTGCTGCAATCCTGGAAGCAGGCTCTGCTTCAAACCTCCTCCCTTATGACTTCTTTCTTACACTGAAGTGATGGGTACCAAGGCCTCAGATGCTCACGGCTTACAGGACCAGGGAGGGCTTGGGCTCTCCCGCAGAGCAAACCTAACCCCCCAGCGCAGCCGCCCAGAAGCCTGGGGGCCCCTTATCTAAAGGCCATTTGCCCTAAATCTGGAATGGGGCTAGAATCAGATCACTCCAAAGAAGCTGGAAAACTGAAGCTTGGGAAAAGTGGTCGTTTACTTTTTTTAAAAATTCACATCTGATTTCAATCCAAAAATGCCTTAGGAACTGAAAGAATTAGAGCTGAAGTAACCTTATGGGTCAGCTAGTTGAACCTCCTCATTTGTAAGTGACTTAATGTTCACACTTTTGGATAAATAAAATGATCCAAGAAAACAGTGCAGCCTGAGCCAGCTCCATGACCAGTTTGGGAGAACCCCCTTCCTTTTCTTAAGAAAACTGAACGTTAAGGCCCTCAGATTCCCATTCCCTGAACTAACCACACTTCAATTCCCCTAATCCAACATGTAATTAAAGACAAATCGAGATGTTTCTCACTCCAAGTGCTGGGAACATTCAGGAACTGGGTAAATGGCAGCTCTATATCAGTGAAAGAGGTTAAACAAACACTGGCATTCAAAGTGCCATCTACAAGCTGATGCTGGAGGTGGTGCCAAGACGGCAGGGGGAATTCGAACTAAGCCCTCAGAATCCCTAGAAAATCACTAGATTGAATCCTGATGGGCAAATCCAAGGGTAAAAAAACCACAATGATTTTTTTTTTTTTTGCTATTGCAGATTGGAATGGGGAGACAGGCTGAGGTGTGGGAAGCCTCCAGGAGCACACTGCTCCCCTGGGGCAGCCCATTACAGGGCAGCCCATCACAGGGTGAGGCTGTGTACCAGGGCAAGAGAAGACAGCAGCGTGGGCCAACCGGCAGCGGAGGCTCACTGTCCAGTTCAAGGACCCGCACCCAAAGATGGCATTTCGGGGCAAAGAGATCTACACTGATCCAGAAGTAGGAGTTGAGAAGGAATCAGTAGTTGTGCGACTCGGAACCCAGGAACATAAGAGCCAAAATCTGGAGCTCCCAGGCCAAAAACAAAATACTGCCAGCAGCCAGAAAGAGCAAATCCCCAAAGCAAGGAGCCACAGTTAGGACCACACACCATATAGTAGCCACAACTATAAATCAATGGAGAACTTGGAACATGATATTCCAGAAGGCATTTTTGGCTGGTAGCCAAAAATAACTCACTCAACCAAAATCAGAATACTACAGAGGGAAAAATGGACCTTTAATGAAACAGAGGACTTCCAGGCATTCCTGATGGAAAGACCAGAGCTGTGTAGGCTCTCTGAAGTTCAAACCCACAAGTCAAGAGACTTGTGATGAAGTGACGAAGGCCTAGACCAGGAGAAGATGTTTATTCTCTAACACAGGGAGAGGAGTCATGCAGCCCCCCGATCCCCATCATGACAGAAGCACAGAGAGAGGCGAAGGCCTGGGCGTAGTACCGCCACGTCCTAAGGATCTGAGGAGAACACAGAGAGAGCGCGCAGAGGAAAGGAAGGCTGGGAAAAGGCTCTCACAGCATGGGGGCACACACACAGTCATGTCCAGACAGGGATGGGAGGGACATCTGACATTTGAGCCTGGCTCTCCCTTGGACTGGTCAAAGGAGGGAAGACACAGACACAGACACACACAGTGGGGCACACAAATAAATCTTACTCAACAGAGAACGTGGAGGGAAAAAGAAAAATCAGAGGGAGTGGCTGACCTGAGGTAGGAATCTTCCCACTTTTCTGCTGCGCAGACCCCTGGCAGCTTCCCACCCACACTCCACACAGCATACTGACCTGCTACTCCTTTCCTGAAAGGAAACTGGGGGAAGATGGTTGGGAGTTGAAACCAAGAATAAAATCAGATTAAGAGAGATTAGTCCTGAGCAAAACAAAGTCTAACTAAAGATACAAAAAAATACTTATAGCTCTTAATGAGGTGGCAAAGGAAGGGATGTCCAATTGGAAAACAGATGGACAAATTATGTACAGAAGTGGGATGGAATACTATTGTGCTGTAAGAAATCATGTGAAAGGGATGGTATTGGAGAAACTTGGGAAGACTCGCATGAACATGCAGAGTGAGAAGAACAAGGAAAACAGCACTGTAAAGAAAATCACTCTGAAAGAATGAGAAACTCTGATCATTGCAACGAATAAGCACACTTCCTCAGGACGGACTAGGAAACGCGCTGGTCCCCTTGTGCCAGAGGAAGGTGAAGGGCTCGGTGCACAGAATGAGGCCTTTTTCTGGATGTGGCCAATGCAGAAATTTGTTTTGCTTATGTTTCTAGCAGGGTTTTATTTTTCTTCTATACTCAAGCAGGGGTGGGGGAAGCGGGGGAAGAGAGGGAAGAAGGATTCTTGCTAACAGAAAGTAATTTTTTGTTTTTAGAAAAACAAATGTCAACTAAGTTTCACGTGGCTGGCTAAGAAAAAAATGTGTCTTTTAAAAGCACCAATTTTCCCCAAGTCACCATACAACGAGTCTCCAGGCTTTGAGCCACCCCACACTTGCACATCAGCTAATTTACTCAGGTAATAGAAAGAATTCTTCATCTGTCCCTCAAACCCACCGAACCTGCTTTTCCATTGACTGTTCTACACTCTATATGCTGACTATGCTTATGAATGCACAAAAAGCGTAAAAACAAGAAGCGTATTTGACCCATTTTACACTGGAGACAGAAATCTACTGTTCTGTGCAGACTTGCAAAACCAGCAGAACTGGCTTTCTCCAAACCCCAAATTTCCCATCTGTCTGTTCAGTTACGGGTTGGGAGCATTTCTCCCCTTCAGACCAGTCTCCCAAGAGCTCCCCAGGCAGACGTCTGAGTGGATGTCCCTGTATCGCTTGGGAAGGTGCACACTCTGTGAGTTCGCTCCTGATCCCCCTTCTTCTGCCTCAGTTTCCCAGGCTGTACCATCGACTGGAAAGCTCAATGTGTCCTTCAAGCCTTCTCTTTCTTTCTCACTTTTAACATCACTCAAGCCCACATGTCTCCTGACCCATCTTAACTCCCTTACGTGTAAAGACTTGGGATCCACTGCTCTGCAAACGAGTGAATCCCCCCCAGATGCTCCTCTCTGAGAAGCAAGCTTGACCAGCTTCCCTGCTGAGCAGAGCAAGGTCCTGTTTGCGCTGAGCCATAGGAGGGATGAGCAGCACAGTCCAAGGGAGGCAGCATGCCGACGATCTGCCCGGGCACAGCCCTGGCCTCGAAGGCGACTCACGCCACGTTCCACAAAGAGAGGAGCCCATGGAGACCAAAAACTACAAACCAAACTGGTGAATTGATTCAATGTAAAATTCCAGCCCTAACTCCTAAGTTTCAGTTGCCTCTCCAGACGTAGAAACCCCAGCTAGTTTACTGTCTGTCTTGGTCAAATGTCTGATGTACAATGGACCTGAAGGTAGCAAGTAGCACAGGATGGGAATGAAATAAAGATGTTGAAGTCTGCCCAAATGTCCATGACATCAAAGGGTGTGAGCCAGAGCCAGGCATCAGGAACACCTCGGATGCTTCGAAGACCACTCATACACAGCGGGAAAGTACCCCCAAAACGTGTAACTGTCTTTACATGTCACCAGGGAAAAACAAAATATTGTTTTAAAAAACTGTAGAAAGCACTAGTCTGATCCCCTGTTGTACAGAAATGAAGGCTTACTTTAGGGCACAAAAGCTTAGTGCCATACCAAGATTGGAACCAGGGACTCCCAATCCAGGGCTCTTTCCACTAAGGATTCCAAGAATCAATGAATTTAGTTAAGAGTCTTTCTAAACTTTCACTGAAGAACCCTGGCAGTTTCCCGCCCACTCCCCATATATCATACTTTTTAAGTCTTTTTTTCCCCTTAGATTTGCTACTCCTCTCCTGAAAGGAAACGGGGGAAAGATGGTTGGGAGTTGAAGTCAAGAATAAACACGCCAGGACTGCCTACCCCTAAGGAATGGGGAACTAACCTAAGTGGTTCAACAAATTAGGCTTTTAAATGTCTGTGGTCATATTTGCATTAATTTTCTAAGACTGCACCGGGTGAAAGTCCTCCCCAAGTGTGTGAGTTCACATTGTCCCTCACAGGCTACAATGTCTGTTGTGAAAGAGTGACCTACCTCGGGTAACATCTGTCAGAAACAGGATGTTGTTGGGGGAGCAGCCAATGCTTGTTGCAATTCTCTTATAACTTTCACTCTCTATTTTATGTCCAATCTTAGTATCAAAATGGCCATCAAAAAGCTGGATGGAAGAAAGAGAAGTGAGGAAACATTAAAAAACCAAGTGAAACAGATGAAAGGTGAATTCTTAACCACATGATAGTGAGATGGAGCAGATCAGACAGCATCCATATTTTCCCAGTCTTCCAAACCCCCAAAATGTTATCTATGGGATGAGATTTATGTAACTATCCATATTCATGAATGGCATGAGGCAGCAAAGTGGCTAGATCCTCTTCTAGGAATTCTTTTTGGGCCTGAGACCAAGCCACATATTTCTCTGAGGCTTTGGATGTAGCAATTGTGACTTTTTTATCTTCTACGTTTGTTGTGATCTTCCCTGTTTCCATAATAACTTTCTATGTTCAGGTTCTTTTTGCTGCTGTTTGCTCATTTTTCCAGACTATTTGACCTTTAACTTTAGAGAGGTTTGGACTCTGCTCCTGGGGTGAGGGAGGGCACTGTCCCAAGCTTCAGGAGAGAGTGTAAACAACTCTAGAGCTCTCTAAGTTCTTCTAAGATAGTATGACCCAAGGAGAGGTGTGGTGATTACTCCTCTGTCCTGCGCTCTCACCTCCGAATAATCACTAGGATGCTTTACTGCCCTGGATCTGTGACTAGGGTCCCCACTCTTCTGGGGGCTCTAGTGTGCTGATGTTCCTCCATGCCCTGGGACTGCAACCTGAAACAATGCAAGAGTCCTGAACTCAGTGCCAGCAAAGAGTCCCCCGTAATCTCCTTCTGACCAGCTGTCCAATCTCTGAGTGTCTGTGCGCAGAGTTCCAGAAGCTGCCACTGTCCATTCAGCTGTCGCCCATTCACCTCTCCGTCCCCCTGAGGCTTGGCCTGTACTGGGCTGTTCTCCACTCTCACCCCACTGGGAGTGACTTTTTCTGCTGATCTTCTAAGTTGTCACAGGCTAGAAAACTGTTTCACCCCCTACTTCTATATTCTATATGGTTCTACTTCTATAGAATTCGTTTTAAAGTGTTATTCTAAATTCGACTGGAGGAGAATCTGAGAGACCTCAGGCCAGTCCCTGCCCTTACTCTTCCATCTTGGCTCTGGGTACTGCCCACCCCCCCCAATGTTTTAAAGATGAGCACATAGAGGCCCAGAGAAAGCAGCTGTCCTGGCCTGTCAAGTCTTTCTGACCTGACTCCTACCAGGTGGCTGTTATACACCGGCTTATTAGCGTGATCTTCCTGACCTAATTTTTCACTGAGTCAGAGGGAAATGCAAACTGCATCTAAAACGTTGGTACCACAGAACCCCATTTTTCCTCCTCCCCTGCCACATATTCCCAGCACATCGGGCTCTGCACTCTTCCCTCCCCAGGCCTCCAGAGGATGAGAAGGCAACCTCCACCTTCTGGTGTGTTCTGTGGTACTGACTTACAACACACAATCACCCACAGCTTGATGGCTCAAGAAAAAGAGCAGTGACATGGCTCACCTCCAGGATGTCCCCTTCTGTCGAATAGCCAAAAAGCAGCTTCTGTGCCTCGACACTCCCTGAAGAGTAGATGTACACCTTCATGCCAGCTTGTCTCCATTTCCTGATTGCAGGAACCACGTCCTCAAAGAACCTACAAAAGAGAAGTGACTGAGAACGTCTCCCCACTCTCTATCATCAAAAGTGGTCGCTTATGGCCACGACTTGCCCAGAGCTAAACCCCATGTGTCAGAAGGGGGTGGGGGGGTCGTCTCAGTCTCTCCCCCTCTCCCTGCCATGAGGCAGCAGCTGACTCTTACCTGGCTCTGCTCACCTGAACCTTACAACTAAAATGGAGAGAATAAAGCCGACCCCCATTACCCCCAAAGCCCCTCACTCTTTACCCAGCTCTGATAACCATATAGTCCAAGTTGACAGTAGTTCAGAACCAGTAGATTAAAAGCCAGCCAGCCAGATAGAGAGCAAGAAGAATAAAAGGTGAGAACAGGCCTTCAGTTGATGCCATATGAGGCCCACACAAAGGATTTAAGTCTCGAGGGAGGCAAAGAGCTGCATTCAAGGATCTGAAGCGCTTGGGAAGAAAGATGAGCCAAAGGCAGAACTGCGACACTGCTGAGAGGTCAGTGTTAGCTGTCTTAGTCAACATGTACACTGATCTTCCGGTCCTCTGTTATTCACTCCGTCTTTAATAAATGTGAATCGTTTTGTGTTCCTCATATTTGCTGTTCTTACCAGCATTACAATACTCCATTACACTGATAAGTTTACTGAGTCATTCTACAAATGACGGACATTTAGAGTGTTTATACTCTGGGGCCATTACAAATTATGCAGTTACTGAAAAGAAACTGATTTTTTCCCCTTTCAGTTAACAAAGGGCTTATTTACAACAATTAGATTCATGAGTGAAAAGTTCCGATTATTTCTGAAAGCCATGTGGTATATTACAGTAACCTGCATGACAGGGGCAGTGGGTTTTCTAAAGACTTAGCAAAATGTTCCAGAGATACTTATAAACATTTGTCAAAAAGAATATGCCAGACTCCTCTAAAAAATAAATCCATAAATTCTTTTTCAACAGAAATGTGAGATTCTCCACAACTTCATGACCAGCGAATTTTGTTTACTTCTTCCCAATTTGGCGAGTAAAATAACCAAAGTTATTTTAATTTTGCATTTCCTTGCCTTGGAGATGTGGAAATGATGATTTGTAATCTATCAATTCATTTACCCTTGGACTATTTATGTATTATAAAAAGAAAGAGAAATTCCATTTAAATTTATAACAGAACATATGAAACACGTGACAGTCCCAACACACAAAGGAATCATGTGACTACAAGTACTATACCACTTTACACAAACAAAGATCTAAAGAAGTCAAGAAAGGGCAGGCCAAGTCAACATAATAAAAATGACAACGCTACCCAAACTGACTTATTCAGTGCCGTATCAAACTATCAAAGGACTGAATTGCTGAGCTCAAAACACCAAGAACAAAATTCATCTGGAGAAACAAAAGGCTGAAAATGTCAAGGGAAATAATGTACCAAAAGGACCAGAACTCAAACCACATCACTAAGCAGTAACCACCAAACAATGTGCTACTCGTTTATAAAGCCAAGGCTGACCAACAGGACAGACTAGGTACACAATTTTGTTGTTCAGTCATTTCAGACTTTCTGTGACCCCATTTGGGGTTTCCTTGGCAAAGATACTGATTGGCCATTTTCTTCTCGGCTCATTTTTACAGATGAGGAAACTGAGGCAAGCTGGGTTAAGTGACTTGTCCAGAGTCACACAACTAGCAAATGTCTGAGGTCAGACTGGAACTCAGGCCTAGCGCTCTACCCACTGCACCACCCAGCTGCCTCAGGCAAACAATACACAGAAGCCAATTAACCTAGTGTTCAAAAAAACCTCAAACCCCAACCACAGGGCTAAAACCATGTGACAAAAATTAAGCAGAGCCGATGCCGCAGCCTCACGACAAGACTTGTTCCAGACGGATGCCTGACTTCAACGTAAAAAGGGGACATCGTAAACAAACTGGAGGAAAAAGGATGAAGTTTACCTTTTGGATTTTTAGAGACTGCATGATCAAACAAGAGAGAGAAAAGCTCAGATGATAAAACAGAAACATCTGATTACGTAAAATTAACAAGTTTCTGCACAAACCACTGCAGCTAAAGTTAGTTACCAGGGGAGGAAATCCCTCTGTAGGGTTTTCTATACCGAGGGTCTTATATTCAATGTGCATAAGAAACTAATCCAAACTTAGAAGAATAAGAACCATTGCCCCGCACTGATACACGGACAAATATGAATGTGAATGTTGAAGGAAGAAATCCAAGCTACCAACAGCCACATGAAAAAACAGGCCCACAATCACTAATGCCATGAGGGCTATCTCTGAGGCTACACCTCCTAGCCATCAAGACCAGCAAAGAAGTCCAAAAGGACAATGACAGCGGCTGGAGGCCACAAGAGAACAGACGCACGAGCGCCCTGCTGAGGGGCACGACTTGGAACTCCGTCCTCGGAGTCACTGAGCCGTGCACACCCTCTGGCCCAGGCACACCACCAGGCCCCAAAGAGATCGGAGAAAGGGGGAGACATCCTATGTCAGAAGAGATAGTCACACTCACTCACACCCTCTTGTCATGGCAAAGAACAGAAAACTAAGGGAGTGCTCATCAACCGGGGGCATTCAGACGCAGAGTACCTAACACAATTATATCATACAAAACGATGCGACGGGAGGTTTCAGAGAAGCCCGCGAAGACCTGTGTAAACTGATTCTGTGTGAAGCGAGAAGAACCAGGAGGATGACTTACAAGTGCTGAGACACCAGTTCTTCCACGCTGGTGGCCTTTGGTAAGACATTTTTAGTCATTCCCTCCCATTCTAAAGGACAGGCTCAGGATCAGGTGAAGAAGGAACTGAGGAATGTTTGCACTGGAGGAAAAATAATTGGGGGGCAGGGGGGTGACAAAGGGAGAAGGGGAATAGGACAAGACATCACAACCATCTGTGAATATCTGAACAGATAAGACTCATTCTGTTTGTCTTCAGCAGCCAGAATTAGAGGCCATAGACAGAAATGGTCAAATTTAACCAGAAACAATTAGAGCTATTGAAAAGCAGAAGAGGCTACCTTTGAAGGGTTTGGGTTTCCTCACTTAAGGTCCTCAGGAAAAGGCAGGGTAACCACCTAGCTTCTTTGTTATAGAAAAGATCAGGACTTAGGTTCAGGTGGGTTGGCCTAAAATAGCCTCTGATGTCCTTTCCAGCGCTGAGATCCTATGACGAGGTGAAATCAGATGAATGCTGGCTAACTTCAGAAGGTTTTGCAGCCTTGTTTTATCTCAAAGCCTGAACCACCCCAAATAGCTCCTATTCTGATCATACGGTGCTATTTAAGCACTCCACACAGTAAACACTTTCCCCCCCACTTCCAAAATTTGCATTTCCAGCTGGAGTGAAAAATACATTACTGTCTCTGCAAACATCACTAGGAAGGACAGCTTCAATATGACAAAGCCTTCAAATTAAGAAGGGGAAAAAACCTGTAATGCAGAAGACAAGATGGCAAGGCCAGGGAAGAGAGCTATGGTATGGGAAGTAAACAAGAGAGTAAATATAAAAATAGGGCAGTCCGTGTCATAGCCGGCGGTAGGTGGAAAAGAGCCAGCAGGCATGGGTCCCTCCGGGCTTAGCGGCCTAGTGCCTCCCAGGCATAGTCTTTCATGGTCCAGTTTGGAGGGTGCAAGGGGAGCAGCAGCAAGGGGGAAGATGGCCAGAGTGGAGACCAGTAGCTTCCCTCCTCCCAGGAATGGTCCCTGGTCATGCTTGTATAAAAAGTATTCCTCCAGCTGAATGATCACAGAACTCTTTTTTTTTGGAGGGGGGAAAGTAGGGCAATTGGTGTTAAGTGACTTGCCCAAGGTCACATAGCTAGTTGTGTGTGTCTGTGTTAAGCGTCTGAGGCCGGATTTGAACTCAGGTCCTCCTGACCCCAGAGCCGGTGCTCTATTCACTTCACCACTTAGCTGCCCGGATCACAGAATTCTTTTTAAAGAGGTGGGCAGAGAGAGGGGAAGAGATACTCCCACCCTTTTTCATTCACCTTCCCCTTCCCCCCACCAGGGACCATTTTAAATTATTTCAATGCTTCGAGAGTCTGGAGTCCTCCCTCCACCAGTGAATGTCTTAGCCCACTGATATCATGATGGGGGACCTGGGGGTAGAGTGCCTGTCGCCTGAGGCCTCCAGCCTGGCCAGGACTGCTACCCTGGGCCTTTGCTGAGCCAGGGTCCAAGACATCTGAAGGCTTCAGTTTGGGGCTCTCACCTGGCATGTTCTGAGGTGAATCAGGGGCATTTGGTCTTGTCTTTCTAAGGCTGGGTTCAAGGATTTTAACAAGGTCAGTGCCTGGAACTGTGATGTAGCTGGTCATATCAGTGTTGCTTTGAAATCTCCCTCTGGAGATAGATCAATCCAGACAACAAGCAGTTCGCTGTTTTCTCCTTATTTTTGTGACATGATGAGGGTGGCTTTGGCCATTGCCTCCATTCAGCTCAGATACCAGAAGCCTACCTCACTAGGCCTCTTTGGCCCTCCAGACTCTGTAGATGAAGAGGTAGCAGCCTCTTAGGGGGCACTGAAGGAGGGTGGAGCAGCAACCTGGTGAAGCTGCTGAAAGGGTTGGCCTCCAGTGTGGTGGGAGCCTGAGGAAAGGGAACTTCAAGAGTAGGAAGGAGGTGCAGGGGGGCGAGAAGGGGGTGCTTTTATGGCAGGGCTCCAGAGCCTTCAGCTTGTCCCTAGGAGCGAGCTCTGGGTCTTGGGTTTTTGCCTGGCTTTGAATCCTGCTTTAATAGCTATGTGACCGTGGGCTGCTCACGGTCTCCTGAGCCCTCGTTTCTTCATCTGTAAAACAGGGACAATGAATATAAACAGAATAACAAGAGCAGGGCTGTTGTGAGGCTCGAACGAGATCACGTTAGCAGAGCGCTTCCAAAATGTTATTTGTTGTTTACTCTAAGGCCCTGGAACCCTTTTCCTGGCAGCTTTACCCTAGAATGGTGAGGAGGGGGTGGCAGAGGTTGTGGGGCACCACCTGGGGTGGCTGATGGCAGATTCAAAGAGGAGTAAAGCACCTACAGTGGGCTGAGGCGTTCACTGGTGGAGGGAGAAGCACAGCCTCTTGCAGCACTGCAGTGACTGAGAATGGCCCCTGGTGGGGCGGAAGGCGATTGAGAAAGGCAGGAGGGGACGGGGAGACTCTTTCTCTGTTGTGGTCACTCACTCGGCCTTCACTGTCCCAGCGGCGAAGGCGGCCCGCCATATGTGGCCCTGGAGCTGTTTCAGGGCTGGGGTCTTCCTGTCCAGAGACATCTGCCAGTAGACATTGTCCACCACGGCCTGGATCATCTGCTCTGTGTCATCGACACCATGCTCAGAGCAGGGGGGAATGAGCACAACTCCATCCAAGTGAGAATCCTCTTCTGCCTACAAGCCATTGTAAAAAATGATGTTATTTTATTAAATGTCTTTCAAAATGAAACCTAAAAACCAAAGCAGGTGTTTTCTTCATATACTTTCAGCAGCAGCATCCCAAATGGGAATGTCACTTTCTATTAAAATCAGAAGACGGTGGAAGCTGAGACTTTGAAACCATCGATTTCAACACTCCATTTTATAAATGAGGAAGCTGAAGCCCAGAGAGAGGCCGTGGCCTCCCTCAGGTACAGATGGCAGCAGAACCAAGCCCTCCCAACTCTCTGTCCAGAGGACCTTCCACCAGATCACACGGCCCCCTCGAAGGACAGGACCCAGGATTCTCTAACCCGGAACAGAATGGCAACTCTTCATTTTCTCCACAGTGTCTACTTCAGTAAAGGTACAAAATGTAATAGCAGAGAGAGAGAGAGAGAGAGAGAGAGAGAGAGAGAGAGAGAGAGAGAGAGAAGGAAAGACAGACTGAGAGAAAAAGAGGGGAAGAAGGAGAAAAAGAGAAGAAAGGAGGGAAAGAGTGGGAAAAGGCAGGAGGGAGAGACATAGGGAAGAGGAGAGCTGAAGGGAGAAACAAGAGAGAGTGAGAGGCAGAGACAGAGCGAGACAGACAGACAGACAAAGACAGAGACAAAGAGAGGGAGAGATGGAGAGAGAGAGAGAGAGAGAGAGAGAGAGAAAGAGAGAGGGAGAGACAGACAGAGGGAGAGAGAGAAAGAGAGAGGGAGAGACAGACAGAGGGAGAGAGAGAAAGACAAGGACAAAGAGAAAGAGAAAGGGGGAGAGGGGAGAGAGGAGAGACAGAGACAGAGACAGAGGGAGAGAGGGAGACAGAGACAAAGAGAGAGAGGAAGAGAGGGAGAGGGGAAGAAGAGAAAAGTGTGTTTTGTTTATAATAAAGCACAAGTCTCACAGAGCAGAAGGAACAAGGCAAGGGAAAAAGAGGATTATTTTAGGAGGGAGATGAGAATGTGAAGTATATGAACATGACGACTATCAAAGTTTTAGGCAGAGACAAACAGGGTCAAAGGGGGCAGAGTTGTGGGGCAGGGGGTGCTGGGATGACAAACCATGAAAGCGCACATCTGGAGCAGGGGAGAGGGAGAGGGTGAGTACATGCTCTGCTGTATCAACATTCACTAAAGTGGAGGGGTGCATGCCACAGTGGGAGGTGCTGCTGTGCACACGCCTGGGGTGCCTCATTGGCTGGGGGGCGGGGGCCCACACACGTTTTCCAACCTGTTTTCTCAGCAGACTCACGTCCTGTTGACACTCTTCTTCTCCCCAGTGAGCGTGCAGATAGTCTTTAACATTCTCTCGAACATAGGAAAATAACGTGTCCTGGACAAAAATAATCACGCAGAGAAAAAGAGATTACCAAAATGACGGATTTCAGGCCTAGAAATGAAGTCATGTTTTTCTTCCACGTTCTCAGTTTAGCACCGAGACCATTTATCAAAAACATGACTAAGGTTCCATTTATAGGAGGAACAATGACCACCTGAGGACAAATATTAAAAAAAGAGAGGGAACTATGATCAGGGGGTTAGGAGGGGGTTCTTTCTACTAAGAAAGATGGGTTACTCATTAAACTATCAGAAAATGAATTTAAAAAAAAAAAATCCTAATGCTATGCCTATTAAAATTAGAGAGTACATTCCTAGGCAGCTCAGCAGATACAGCACTGGGCCTGGAATAAGGAGGACCTGAGTTCAAGTTTGATCTCAGATACTTCCTAGCTACATGACCCTGGGGAAATCCCTGGTCTCAGTCTCCTCATCTGTAAAATGAGCAGGAGAAGGAAATGGCCACGAAAACCCCAAATGGGGTTAGAATGGGACGACCGACATGACTGAAGGACCACAAAGAAGATTCTGAGATCTCTCTGGATTACTGAGATTTTCTCTATGTCTACAATTCTATCTTGTCTTCACACTGGGTTTGGCAAGTTCCGTTTTATTTATGGAGCACAAAACTGCTGTGATGGGAATTCAGATTTAACGCGCTACTAAATACCTATTCAATACTGGGCTCCCGACAGGGCTCAAACACTATTCTGGCAGAGCACGGACCACAGCACGCTTAAAAGCTGAAGGGGCTACACGCACCCACAGCCCCAGAAGTCAGTCTGGAGAGACACCTCAGCACTCAGCAGAACGCCCACCACAGTGCCCACAGTCTGCCCGAGGACGAAGCAGTCACACTAATGAAGTCAAGACATACAGGAAGTTCCAGGGAGAATCAGAGCAAAGTACGTCTTGGGTATCGGCCCACACGGTTGGACGGGAAGAAGCGAGAATGTTTCTCTTCCACTAGACTACAATTCAATGACCTTAACCATGAGGGCCTTCCCTCCCATAAATGGCCATCTATGCTGCAGGGGAGAGAGCTGTTTGGAGCGGTGGCAGATGGATCTGGGGCACCTGAGTTAAAACCTCGCCTCGGACACTTAATAGCTGTGTGACCCTGGGTAAGTCACTTAACTCCTGTCTGCCTTGGTTTCCTCATCTGAAAAATGAGCTAGAGAAGGAAATGGCAAACTTCTTTAACATTTTTGCCAAGAAAATGCCAAATGGAGTCACGAGGTCAGACACAACTGAAAACAACTGGATGGCAACAACAAAGGATTTCCAGAGAGCCAACCAGGCAACATGGCCTCACAAAGGTTAAGAGGTCCAAGCAGATTTTTATTTGATGATCGGAGTGACTGGTTTAAAGAAAAGGCTGCAGAAAGATCCTGAAAATCAAAGAAAGCCCACCAAAAAGGGGAAGGTAAAGACTGAGGCATCTGCATAACACAGGTAACGTTTTTGGTTTCCTGAACTGACCTAGATGGAAGCTGATTCTGATCATTTATTCATTTTCAGAAACTTGCCAAATGCTGCGTTTGTTCAAATAATTACATTTTAGTTAAGAAAATACACAGAATCACTTTCAGCCAAAATGGCTGTCAGACCCTCCCCGAACCTCTTTGGGGGGCTCAGTGTCTATAAATCGACCTCACCCAAAGCCAGGCTAAGTCCAAGGGCAGTAACAGAAAGGGGCCAGCAGCCGCCCCTCTCATCTCGAGACATGGCTGAGACGTGGCTGAGATGTGGCTGGCCTGCAGGGCCCTGGGTTTAGAGGCAGCAAGAAGTCAAGAGTGACCAGAGCTACCTGGCAGCGCTCAGACCAGAACAGCTCAGGCCCAGACACTCCAATGTCCTCAGCACTCTGTCCTGGGATACCACAGAGGGCCCTGGAGATCTTATGTCCCAAACCCCAAAGATGTAGGGGACCCAATCCCAGGATTCAGCACAGGGATCAAGGCAAGACCAACCCAGGCGTGGTAGAGGATAGAGCCTGGCCCTGGAACAGAGCCCCAATTCAGAAACAAAAGCTGGAGACATTAGTGAGCCAGAGAAAAACACCCCAGACCAGTATAATAAATTATCGTAAATCCCAGAGATCCCCTGAAGGGAGAAGAGAATATCTCACTAAGGAAAATCCACTGACTGGATTTTCAAAGGACACACAAGGACATGAATAACTAGAAGAAATGAGAAGATTAAAAAAAGAAAGAAGGAAATGAAAGTTCTTGAGGAAAGACTAGGCAGGGGCTTAGAAGAGAAACTGGTAAACTTTACCCAAGTAACAGGAGTCCCTCAAAACTAGTCTAAATCAAATAAACGGAGACTCCATGAGACGGCAGGAATATTGGGACAAAAATCAAATGACTAAAAAATAGAAGAAAATATCATATATCTGGGGAAAAGATCAAAAAAGATAATTTCTGAATTCTTGGAATCCTTTATAACTATGATTTTTAAAATAGCCTGTCTACTGTATTTCAAGAAATCATAACTTATCCTGTCCCAATCTCACCAAACTGGAAAGCAGAGGGAAGACAGAAGGAAGTCACCAATCACCTGTGGAGTGGGAAGACTGAAAAAGTCTCAGGAAGGTAAGGGCTCCAGAAAGAAGGGCTCCAAGGCAGAGCAGAACCAGCCGCCGGTTCTCTACAGCCCTTCCCCTGCCTGTTGGGAGCCTGTCTGGGATCACTTTTACCTTCTTCTGGGCTGGGGGATGGGGGACCCCAGCAAAGGGCCAGGGGCTGGTCCAGCCCAGCAAAGCAGCAGAAGGCTCCTAGGGCTTGGGGCAGCTACCAGTTCAGTCACAGGAGTCCGAGAATCTCAGTTTTGACCTGCCTGGAGACAAGGTGGCTCTGCAAACAGAAGAGAGCCCAGAAGGAGCAGCTAGCCCTTCTTTGTGGGGAGCAGGTCAGGCACATCACTCAGGCTCCGCACCAGCCTGAGCTCACACTTAGCCGCAAGGAATTCCCCAACCATCCAGAGATAAGGCTGGTGTCTGGCGGCATAAAAAGCAGCTCATATATTTCTGAAGGTTACGGGGATTTAGCGGAAGATCAAGTCAGGAGATCTTTTTGAAATCCAGGATGGAAGCTTTGGACAAGGAAACTCTGGCCT
>CM053601.1:16139674-16187174 GCA_028646575.1 Pseudocheirus occidentalis
ATTTCCTGTTCCCTGGGATGGGAAGAGATTTTAATGCCATTGAATTGAAGACCCCAGGTCAACATTTAAAAGTGGTAACATCATTTTTGCAGTATGATGCGTATGATCTTTAACTATGGAAGAAAAGAATAAATTGAGGACTTAAAGCAATTCATGAAAATGGACCTTTGAAAGCTTGGGGCGATTGCACAGATCTGATGGGTCTTCTGCTTTATTTTAGGTGCGGATGCTGTGGCAGCCTGTCCTGCAGGATGACAACATTGAATGGAGAGTGATCTTCTATCGATCTGAGATGACTATTTTGTAAAAGACTTTTAGTGAACGTGACACAACTGTGTCCAATTGTATATAGCGGCCGATTTAGTTTTCTTGTTTTTGCTTTGTCCTTTGCCATCTGTGTTATGACAAATGTGGATTTGTGTTTATACAAATTTTATTTGTATAATTTCATGTTAATGATTCTGAAAAATAAATTACTTGTGATTGTTTTTCTGTGTCAGGTACTAAATAGCTCTGTAAAAAAAAATGTAATTTTAAATAAGCAATAATTGAGGCACAGTTTATTCTCCTAGGAGTCATGGACAATGGGGAGAAGCAGTGGTCCCTTTATAAATAGCGAGCAGCAAACTTTGCCTTAGTGTCCTAATTCCCTTGATAAAGATCTGTGCTAAGGATTCATGTTCATGTTTAAAATAACCATAGATGCTAGTGACCATGCCAGTTGAACAGTGTTTGTCCTCCACATGCGTTCTTGGGATCTTCTGTGATGAGAAGTGTTAATTCAGCATGTTGTGAATAGCTGAAATTATTTTTATCAGGCCATAGATCCCTCAACTTTTTTTTTTTTCAAAGTAGGAGCACCTTTTTAAAAACACAAAAGTACTTGTGTGAGTTGACAAGATGCTTTGTAAAAAACAAAACCAGAAAAATCCCGTTCATCTATTATGATTACTTGACACTTGCATTGAATGCGAGTGTAATTCAGATTGCATCTTTCTACATCAATTGAAACGATCAAAAATTAATATTAGCAAAATTTTCATTATAGAATTCTAAGTAAATGAGCTGTATTCTGAAATAGTGCATTATGTCACTGCCAAACCATAAATAGCTATTTCTTATTGGAATACATACGTAGAAAGCTTCAGTGGAGTTCAGGCTTTTGTCTTGGAAGTTTTTAGGAAAAGTCATGATGGTAAATCCCATAAACTCATGTATTGTTTTGTATTCTAAATAAAGGTTATTTTTCCATTTTTAAATGATATTAATAGTGCATGTGCTCTGAGTAGTGAAGCATTTTCCATATTCAGATAAAGGGGGGAGGGATATGTGGTAACTAGAAACTTAAGGCCTTATTTATGTGACACATTCTGCGTAATTATAGCAGGGCTTCCTAATAGCATACTGCAATAGACTCAGGCCTTCATAACTCCTTGAGCAGAGACTGAAATCTTTAGTGACATTCAGATAGACTGTTATTTAAAAACTGGTTTATATGCCCCCTGTTAAACCTGAAATACCAGGTTTGTTCTTTGGGCCTATCTGAAGGGGGTATGTGGTATGAGAGGGCTTGTTTCTCTTGTACCATCCCTGAAGTTTTTGTAATTTTATGCAATCAAGTTAAATCTTAATCTGAGGCTTGTTGGTTTTGCCCACACTTCCTTTTTTTTTTTTTCACCTTATGTACTTCCTTCTGATTCACCTGAGAGCTGTCAAGTTTACTTTTTTTGCATCCTCCAAGCTTTGGTTTGTCCCTATGTTGCTGTTGCTAAATTGGCCTTTCTTATAAGCAGAGTGATGGAATTGGATTTCACCAGGAATTGTTTCCCTGTTTGCCCACTTGGAACTGTAGGACACTGGAGGGAAACGTTTGGATTTGTGTTGTCAAAGCCAATAGGTACAGTGTATTTAGGGGAGTGATTCCTGTAAGTAGTTCACAATTTTATGATTAGGTGACAAGTTGACATTGAAATTGTCCTTTCCCTAACAAATGAATAAAAGTTTTTTATCCTTACTCTTCATTCAAGTCTTGCTATATTTGATTTTGAGGAATTACTTTGGAAAAATGCTAACCAAATTCCTCTCCCCCAAAAAAGCCACAGACACTTGTTTTTACTAAGAAATTAAAACTACTTCAGTTTTAAGTTTTTGGTAAAGGCAGCCATGGATCATGTAGGAAAATTTTTTTGTTTGAGTTTCCCAGCATGGCAACTGGAGGTACCTGAACTCACAAGATCTGGGATAGCATGCAGGAAGGTGGTATCAGGAGTTTAATTTTGTATGTTCTGACCAGAGATTAAACACTATTGTTGACAAATAAGGTTACTAGATACTCAGAAAAGTGGTAACTAGTAATGATTGAAAACTTTGCCCAAAATTCTAACCAAACAGTGCTTTATTTAAAGTGGGCTAAATTTCATGTATTTCTGGGAATAAGACCATTGAGAAGAAGGTGGTTCTTGATTACCCTCCAAAGAGGAACAACCTGTTAATGTCCAGAGAACTGATGGAGCATTATCAGCCAGTTTTGTTTTGTTTTTGCCATCCCTATCAAGTCTGGAAAATGATAGGGATCTTTCTCTGAAACTTCTCCCTCTGGTATATCCTTAAGTCAGTAAAACCCAATGCTTAGTGGTGAATGAGGCTCTTGCTCTGAAGTGAGATACTTGAGTCAGGAGGATCCAATGTAGCTGGGCATCATTTCAGTTGTAGAGGACAGCATGATACCAGGGTCCCGTCCTGAGTACTGCTACCTCTGGGACCGGGTGGAAACCACCTAGGTACTGTTTCCATCAGTAAAATGAAGGAACTGGACAGCCATCAGTCTAGTTCTCAACCTATGATCTAACACATGACGTGGGAATTCTGACTGAAGAGCAGAGCTGTCTGTCTGGGCTACAAGAGTCCTGGTCAACTTTGGAATCTTGGAATTGTTTCAGTCTTGTACCATGTTCTAGGTAATCACAATCATGATACCGCATGAACCCCAATCCTACCTACCTTCTCTACTGACAGACTTAAGCAGGAACCATAAATCAGGAATTAAAACACTGCATTAGAAGACAATAGCAAAGTAAATATTTCTACCTCATTTGAGCCTTACTGGGTGCTACTTCATCCCCATTCAACAGGCACAGAAACTGAGGCAGGTGAAGGACTTAGGGTCACACGACTCCTGTAAGTGTCAGGCTGGATTTGACCTTTTGCCTTGAAAAAAGCAATCCAACTACCTGGGGCTCAGTTTTTCCTGAAAGGGTTGGATTAGACTCTGCGGTCCCTACAGTCCTGTTATGAGGGTAAACCTATAGGGGAAAAATTGCAAGCTGAGAGGCCGTCTGCTATGGATGCCAAGGTCCCTACACTCCTTTAATTGAGCTTAGAACTGAACTCTTTAGAGATTCCATTTGATGAATGCTTTTATTCATATTTAATTGAATTGAACTGAATATGAATAAATCACATAAGGGGCAGCTCCAGGTCTGGGGTCAGAAAGACTCATCTTCCTGAGTCCAGATCTGACCTCAGACACTTACTAGCAGTGTGACCCTGGGCAAGTCAGTTGACCCTGTCTGCCTCAGTTCCTCCTCAGTGAAATAAGCCAGAGAAGGAAATGGCAAACCATTCACGGCAGCATTCTTGAAACAGGATACAGAACCAAAAGAATTGAAAACAATTCCTGTCCAGAAGGTCCCACTCATGTGTACAAATAAATAAATATAAGACAAAGTAATTTGGCAAGAAAGGTGCTAGCAAGTGGGGGACCAGGAAATGTCTCCTTGGGGCACGAGGTGGTTCTTGAGCTGATCCTTGCATACACTGAGGAATTCTAAAAGGTTATGAAGCCAGCATGGGGAGAGAGACAGCCATCCTGTGGAAAGTCACTGAAGAGGGGTGTCCTACATGGGAATAGCAAGTCAGCAGGCCAGAACATGGAGCTCACAAAGGGAGGAAAGATAAGGGGGAACCAGGTTACGAGGGGCTTCACCTATCAAGGAGAGGGTTTTGTCTTTTATTGTACAGGCCATAGGAAGCCACTAACACCAGGCTTAAGGAAAGTGGTTTCCAAGCCTTAACAGAAATATATAAATTTATGTTATTATTCCCATTTCCAGAGGTTAAATGACCAGTAGCCACAGAACTGGTAGGTGTCTGAAATGGGACTGAAATCTGTTTCTCCTGACTCCAAGACTCTTTCTACTATGCCTTGATGCCAAATGGCCTCAGTTGTCTAGACTCTTGTTCTGTCACCAGACTCCAGAGGAGAAAGAGGCTGGTGACTTTACAGGGCCCTGCCTCACTTAAATCTAATTCAGTTGCACATTAAGACATCCCTTTCATGCCATTGGTCCTCTTCAGGAGTAAAAGATAAATAACAATCTGATGCCAAACATTACAATAACAACAACTCATAGTTTAAGTTTGGTTTGTTTTGTTTTTCAGGGCCTATTTTTGCTTTTCCCACAATAACCCTGTGAAGTAGGTATTAAATATATGGACCAAGGAATCCATCAATACACAAGCATTTACTCAGCAACTATTCTGTGCCAGTGTAATGTTAATGGTATTTAAGATATTCTAGGCCATTAATAGGCTTCTGGTGGAGCCCATTAAGGGGAGCTTGCTTAGGGGAGGCTTGCTCATAGGAAGGCTTTCACACCTTTTGCTAATTCCTAATTAGGCACTGAGTCACAAGGGTTGTGATGCCTTCTGACTCTGAGAACTGTATGTAGACTCTGAGTTGGTATGTGCTTTGGGGACTTGCTTATGAGAAAGATCCTGTGATTGCCTGGTTGAGGTTCTGAGGTATGTTCAGAGCTCCCCAGCTGCTCAGATGTAAAGGCTCTCTCCTTCCAGAGATGTGTGTAAAGTGTTCAGCAATATCACTTTGATTCCAGGTAGTCAGAAACCTCTCTGTTGGTCTTTATTTCTCTGCTTGTATTTTCTCTGAAGTTCCGGGTGCTGACTTTTCCCCTAAATTAGTGAATGTAATTTAAAAAAAAAGACTGTTGACCCCTTAAACAGCTGTCTTTCCTAGTAAAGCAGATCTAAGAACCCTAGGTTCTTAGGAGCCATTCTGACTATGCCAGGGTGGTTGCTGCTATGGCCAGGTACTGGGCAAGCAGTTGGGGATAGCAGGGGCACGAGTGAGTGAAACAGTCCCTTCCTTCTATTGTTGAGGTCTAGAGGTGTTGGGAACCCTGAAATGCAAGGGCAAATAATACGGGTCCTGCCTTGAATTAGTTCAACCCAAGCCTTTTTCCAGTCAGAGATAAGGTTTATTAGAACAAATGGTTGGGGTGGATGAGATTTTGAAAATCTGACCTATTGGCGAGATTTTAAGAATCTGACTCTTAAGGAATCTGAGCAATCTAATGGGGGCAAGACTTATATACAGTGAGACTATGGGAAGAACTGGATGTGATCTAGGAGTAGCCAAGTAGTCTGGGAACAATGAAGGCATCTAAATGGAGTTGAGGAGTGGCAGGCTAGGGTGAAGCCAGGTGCAGACACTGAGGGCCACAATGAAAGCATTAACTGGGAAGGGCCAGGTGCCCCAGGCAAAACCCGGGGACTTTTTCTTTTGGGGGTCCAGATCCCATCCCCATCACTATGAGCTTACAGTCCAGCCAAGAGAGTCAACATATATCTGTATGTTGTTATTCACTTGTTTTAGATTCTTCTTGACCCTGTAGACCAGTGGTTCTCAACCTTCCTAATGCTGCAACCTTTTAATACAGTTCCTCATGTTGTGGTGATTCCCCAACCATAAAATTGTTTTAGTCGCTACTTCATAACTATAATTTTGCTCCTGTTATGAATAATAATGTAAATATCTGATACTCAGGATGTATTTTCATTGTTACCCACAGGTTGAGAACCACTGCTGTAGACTATTGTCCAAGGGTTTTCTTGGTAAAGATAACAGAATGGTTTGCCATTTCCTTCTCCAATGGATTAAGGCAAACAAAAGACAAGTGACTTGTCCCCGGTCACACAGCTAGTAAGTGATTTGAGTTCAGGTCTTCCTTACTCCAGCCCCAGTGCTCTATCCACTGAGCCACCTAGTTTTCTCACACCTATATAGGTGCAGAAATAAATACAAGATAATTCTGGGGAAAAGACACTAACCACCAGTGGAGGTCAGGGGAGGCATCATATAGAAGCCTTTTTTTCTTGCACATGGGCTGAACCTTGAAGAATTCTAAGACACACAAACTAGGACTCACACAGGACAACCAGGTTGTTACTGGCAGAAGGAACACAGCTAAGGCAAAGACCCAGAAGTAAAAGATCGATTTCTTTGGATGAGGAAGAACAAGAAGAACAGTTTGGCTGGACCTTGGTTTGTATGAAGGGGAAATGTATGTAAAAATAAATACTGGAAAGGTAGATTTAGAGCAGATCTTCCTGGGGCTTTAAAAGGCAGACCTAGGAGCTTATGCCTGACCCCAGATATAATCAAAAACTGTTGTTGTGAAATTTCATTTGGATCTGACTCTTCGTGACCCCATTTGGGGTTTTCTTGGCAGAGATACCAGAATGTTTGCCATTTCCTTCTCCAGCTCATTTACAGATGAGGAAACTGAGGCAAACAGGGTTATAAGTGACTTGCCCAAGGTCACACAGCTAGTAAGTGTTTGAGGACAGATTTGAACTCAGGAAGACGAGTCCTCCTGACTCCAGGCCTGGTGCTCTATTTACTTTGCCACCCATCTGCCCCTAATCAAGAGCTACTGACATTTATTGAATAGAGGGGGTACATGGTCAGACTGGTGCTTCAGGACAGCCTCATGCAGGATTGTTGGGAGTGAAGAAATACTTAACAGAGGGAGAACAATTACAGGGGAGAGGGGTGGCCATGGGAGTAAAGAGAAGGAAATTGATTCATGAAATGTGATTGATGTAGTTGTGTGACCTTGGGCAAGTCACTTAACCCCCATTGCCTGCCTTCCTCCCTCCAAAAAAGACAGACAGACAGACAGACACACACACACACACACACACACACACACAAGAAATGTGATGGAGGTTGAAGTGACAAGATTTGGCAGTTGATTGGATGTAGAGTGAGAGAGTTTGGAAAGTCAAAGATAAAGACATTGGGAGACTGGAAGCATGGAGATGCCCTTGAGAATCACAGGGAAGTTTGGTACAAGGGGTGGCTTCTATCGGCATGCTATGTTTCTTCCTTTTTATGATTTAATATTTTATCCCCCCAATTGCATGTAAAAACAATTTTTAACATACTTTTAAAAATTTTGAGTTCTAAATTCCCTCCTTCACCATTTTGCTCAGTGAGAAAGCAAGCAATTTGATATAGGTTATGTATGTGCAGTCCTGACAAACATATTTCCATCACACAATAGGTCCAATTTCTCCAAACACTGCTACCAGCAAGATGCTGTGAAATCATCTGGGGGTTTTTTAGATCTTAGTTCTACATTTCACAGGTCTATTACTTCAAAATTACTTCTATATTTTAGGGCCAGAGAGTTTTATGTATTGGACATTTGCTTCACTTAGACATGCTTCAGAGTACACTTTACCGAAGTTGTAGAGTATTGGTTTAAGAACCCCCTAAAAACTCCAGAGAACAACTGCTTATTGGGTCTCAGTCACTGCCCAATTCTATCTCTTGGCTGATAATGATTCTTACCTTTATTTCTTTATTGGCAATTTAGCAGGCTGGATTTCACTGACTTATTCCCTCGCACTATAACCTGTCATATACGGACTAAACAAAACCATAAGGAACTTTGGTTGAGCTTATCTTTGATTCCTTTAAAAATGTGTCACTGTTCCACTTGTCTGGTGCATATCAGCTTTTTTGGACAAAAGCATTTGCTGAGAGTTCTAAGGTAGTTGTTGATTGGCAGATAACGGTTTAGAAAAGATATGCTTTGTTCTCAACTGCTCCTTATATCTAAGAAGAAGAAAAAGGACGATGGAAAATACAAGATATTTCTCTGTACTACACTTATTGCTAAGAGGTAGAGAAGAAGAAAAATCCTTTCAAAGAGTATTTGTCACTTCTAGATTCAGTCTGAGCTAACATTCTTTACTGAAATAATCTTTTCCTGAAAGAGTACAATTCTACTTTAATAAAGGGAGTCAGCTAAGCTTGAATCTAGGAGTGACAGGTACTACAGATGCTATCTAAGGAAGCAAGTTCAGCGGAGCCTAGTATTTGAATAATTTAAATCATCACAGAAGCCACTCTGGGAGTCGCTCCATTCAGCTGAGATGCTTAATGAGTTGTTGGTTTAGGAGAGCATAGATCAGTTTAGTTTATCAGTGGAATTATTTGTTCACTTGATGCTATGTTTGTCAAAGAACTTTTATGGATAATTCCTGAGAAAGAAGATGATGGTAAAGTCTATAGTTCCTTACTTGTGAGTTAATTGCTCTGGACACTTAGGAAGTGGCCACATAGTAAAAATAGTGAGGTCCCTTAATGTCTTAGTATGGAAAGTGTGTGCCTACTCTCTCCATAAACTTATGTGTGTTCGTGGGAGAGTGATACAGTTGTTGGGTGGACATATGTTAGGTAAATATTATACATAGTTGTTGTTTATTAATGTAAAATATACCATTGGGGGCTCATGGGCTCATGAATGCTATTGTCACTCATAAGAGTTATCCCTAGAACCTTAAGAATAAGATGTAGCTGCTGTTCTTCTTGGGAAACCCTAACTCACCTTTGGGAAACGGGCCATAGAAAGAGTGCATTCCCCTAGTATGGTGGTACATTGTGGGTTGGTTTGTACCAAGAAGGTACTAAAAATAAAAACCAAGACTTTTTTTTCCTTTGGTTCATTTTAGAAGGTAGACAAATATATTGGATAAAAGATTTTAATCTGTCCATACACTGGATTTTGTAAGAATGGTGGTAGTTGTTAGGTCTCATCATCTTCTAATAGCATGGCTTAGGAAAACCTTTGCTCCCGGTTATGGTTTTCATTTGGAATTTCTTTTCCATTCATTCACCTGCCCCTTTTTGTTTAAAACTGTCAGATTTCCCTTCTAGCAAAGAAAGCAACTCCTTTGACTAGTAGAGAAGGAGGACATGGAGTGACCTTCAGCTATGGCAATACATTATTTAGGATGATCCTGAGACCCAAGGGATAAATCCCTACTTGTATACACTAATATTTGTAACCCGTTCTGTACAACTCCAGAAATGGTGATGCTGTAGAAATAGTGCTTCTTGGACAGCTTTTTAGGGTTTTCTGAGAGAAATGGAGCCAAGTCAGGTATGCAGAATTTGGAGTTCACCAAGCCACAGGATCTCAAGAGGGAGAGCAAACTCTGCACTTTGAACTCCTCTCCTGATTCCACTCCTACCAGTATCTTCAAATCGAGTCCGCAAGTATTTATTAAACACCTACTAAGTTCCATAAACAGTAAGGAGACAAAGAAAGGCAGAAGATGGTCCCTGCTCTCTTTCTTTCAGAAATTCCCACAAAGCAATCTCAGAAGCATTATGGAAATGCATATTGTAATTAGTCGGTGGATTCTGGGGCAGTGTCTCCATGACAACGTGGCTTACAACAGAAATACAAGAAACAAGGACAAGAAAGAAGATAGAAAGGAATGGGCAGAGCCTAGTGTCCATGCATCATACACAAAAGGGAAGAATTGGGTTAGGTTTGGTTTACAGATAGGAACAGAAGGGATCCGTTTAATATCCTTTCCAAGTATCAAAATCATTTAAACAGAGGATGTTTGTGAGAGGCATGTCGGTCAATAAAAGGGGATTCTCATGTAAATTTGTGTGGGATTGCCCAATCGGTGACAAATACACACAGTAAATATATTTGACCTGCCCCCTTGGCTTGGCTCACAGGTAGAAGTTACTACAGGTCAAATTGAGGCCGTCAGGTAATTCTTTGGTGAAGTATCTTAGCCAACTGACCGCGTGTGAGCCTCTGTAAAGGAGACAAAGAGAACCCTAGTATAATGGATGCATGGTAATAAATCCTGTTCCCCAAGTTCCTTTGGCTTCCTTTTGCCTTGAGAATTTTCCTCCTTTTTGTCTAGGGATCTTAATTCACTTCAGTTATTAATCTCTGTTTACAATCTCTTATGATCATGAAAGGTGTACTGGCTTAGGAGAACAATGTCAGTGTGGCCCTCCAGTGAGTTTGTGTAACTATCACCATCAGTGCCTCCCTGGGTTGAAGACTGATTCTTTCTGGTTCTCTCCAAACCGTGCCCTGCCTCACTTAAATCCAATTCACTTACAGGTCACTGATGTCACTGGTCATCTTCCAGAATGAGGGAAGAACAAGAATCTCTTCTGGTTCTCTCCAAACCACACCCTCCCGATATCCATACCTGTGTTGTATCAAGCAACAAAGATTTATAGACAATCAATTTTTCTTTGTTATAAAAAGGGAGAAATGTAGCAATAGCAATGGGCAGACAGCAAAGGGATGGGTAAGGCTTATCGGATATTTGCAGAAGAAGAAATCAGCTCTTTTAGCTCCTTTCCATTGTGGGAAGGAGGGAGAAAAAATTCTGGAGAAGGAAGGCAGTTAAAAGGAGTTGCTCCTATCCTTAATGCAGATGTAAGGGGATTGAGGGGTACACCTTATTGACCATTACTCAGGTCATGGTAGTGTCTTGGCAGAGGAATAGCCTGAGCAGTAGCAGAAGCCAGGCGAAGTGCTTGGAGAGCAGAAAAGAACAAACCCGGGTCCCCCCGCTCAGAGCTCTATTCCAGTATGTCCAAATGGCCTCTCGATGGAAGAGAATTCCTCAGCTCAAGCAACAAAATCAAACTATCCATTGCAAGTGATCTCTTCCCATACTTCTCTCTCTCTGCCAAAATCTGTTTGATGGGTGTGTCATGGGTTATACCTGAAGAAATGATCCAAGAGTTCCCCAAACATCACAAACTGGTGACCTTGAGATGGTGTCCGCTTAAGCACCCTTTTCTGCCTTTATTTTCCTAGATTTACATATAGATTCTGATATAACACTTTTCTAAATTTGCCATACACTTTAGCCCCACCGTGACTTTTGCCCCTATTAAAGGACATTCACCTTTCTTTGTCCCAGGATAGAACCTGACATCAAAGGAACTTTGACACTAATCCTGGAAGAGAAGACCGCTTAGTAGACCTTAAAAGGAGGTTCTAGTGCTTTCTAATAGTCTGGTGAGCCTCACTCTCAGACTCCCCACAATACAAGAATTAGTTACGGCTCACACTTGGCATCAAACACATGTACTATCAGGAGACTGGATCTCAAGGCCCTGGTTCTTTCCTCTGTTCTGCATTTCTTTCCCCAAGGATAAGGAACAACAATCCAGAAATAGATGCTTCTGACCTCGAAGGCAACCAACATGAGTTGACATGAAGTAGAAGGAGTTTTCTACAGCTACATATTTCTAGGAAAAGGTGATCACAGACAAGAGAATGAACTCTGACCATGAGATATGGAACCTAAAGCAACTCTTTGGACCATTCAGAGCCTAGGTGAAGGTGAAAATGCTGCTTAGCAGTCTCACTAAGTATCTTGTGTTTTTAATATATCAGCCTCGATGGGGAATATAATGGAATTAGGGGTTGCTGGTTCATATTTTAATGACATTGCAGACAATGAGGAGCCAGCCCTGGGGAGCCACCTGTTCAACCTAGCAGTGAATTGACCTAACAGCTGAGTTTTCACAGAATAAATCCCCTTAACAAAAGGATTTGTTCTGTAAAACTTGGACTCAGTCAAAAGGCTATAGCAAGGACCTAGAAAGCCACAGGTTCCCCACCCCTGGCTAAGACACTCTGCCCTGCAAGGAAAGGAATAGCTTATCCATTGGTCATGCCATCCCATCTCTGCCCTGCCCTGTTGAACATGGTCGGAGGAATGTTTGTAAGCCACTGTATTAAGTCTGATCCTATTTTTCTCAGAAAAGGAGGTGGCAGAGTGTGCTCCCAGTTTGGGAGTTTTTGTACTTCTGGTTTTGCTATATTTTCCCAGCAAATATCCCTTTGTAAAAGCTAACTGATTAATTAGTAAGTCGATATTGAAAAGAAATTAACTCCTCAAATTGTCATTGGGAGATAGCGATGAGTGAGTGATATTGAAGGCAATCTCAACTGTGCGAGAGCACATGACCACTAGAACAGGCAAACCTCATTTTACTGGGCTTCTGGGTATCCCATATCTTACAAATCAAAGGTTTGTGGCAACCCTGCTTCAAGCAAGTCCATCGGCACCATTTTTCTAATACCATGTGCTCACATTTGGTAAGTCTCAGTATATTTTAAACTTTTTCTTACTTATTATCTGATAATTAATTGATCTGTGATCAATGATCTTTGATGTTACTAATTGTTTTGGGGTGCCACAAACTGCCATATAAGACAGAAAACTTGATGGATAAATGCTGGCTGTTCCTATTTCTCTCCCTCTCCTTGGGCCTCCCTGTTCCCTGAGACACGACGATATTGAAATGAGGCCGATCAATAAACCTACAATGGCCTCTAATTATTCTAGTGAAAAGAAGAATCAATCAAAAGAGCAAATATCATTTTTGTCTTATTTTAATAAATTATCATAGTCACCCCGATCTTCAACAACCACCTTCTAATTTTTCAGTCTCCTGCTTTTGTTTAAATATTCTTTGTCATATTATTGAAAATAATACACAAAATGACTACACAATGGAAATAAAAGCAACAAATTTGAAAGTGAATAATGTGAAATTGTTAGAGCTTAGCTGGCAAAAAGAGATATAACATCATTCCTTCCTTTACTTTACTACAGAGGTGGAGGAAGAGGGAGAGATATATTTGGAAATAAAGATGAGGCAAAAATAGAAAATATTTCTAATTTTTTAAAGTAAAAACAATCAAGGATATGACAAGGAATATTTAAACAAAAGCGAAAGACTAAAAATTAAAAGGAAATACGAGGTAACAATACTTTGAAAAAAACTAACTTGGAAAACAGAATGAGGAGAAATAATTTGAGAATCATTGGCATCCCATAAAATCATGACAAAACAGAACTAGAAAATTGCCCAGAGCATAAATTACCACAGGTTCTGCTCACTTCACTTTCCATCAGTTTATACAAGTCTCCCCAGGTTTCTCTGAAACCATCCCCTTCATAATTTTTTTTAATACCACCATAGAATTCCATCACATTCATATACCATAACTTGTTCAGCCACTTCCCAATTGATGGGCTTCTTCTCCGTTTGCAATTCTTTGTTGCTACAAAAAGCTACCATAAATATTTTTTTCTACCTATAGGTTCTTTCCTTTTTTTTCCACCTTTTTGGGGGCATAAGCCCAGTTGTACTAATGCTGGGTCCAAGGGTATGCCTGTTTTAGAGCCCTTATTTGAGCATAGTTCCAAATTGTTTTCCAAAAGAGTTGGGCTAGTTCACAACTCCAGGAAAAGTGAATTAATGTACCTGTTTTTCCAAATCCCCTCCAGCATTTTGCCATGTGTCTTTGTCAACTTAGACAATCTGATGGGCATGAGGTGGTGTCTCAGAATTATTTTTATTTGCTTTTATCTAATTATTAGTGATTTGGAGCATTCATAAATGATTTTAAAAAACAGTCAAGATAAACTTAGAAGTGAATCTTATAAAATATTAAATGACAATAAGCTTCTATATTACATAAATAACTCCATTTTCTGCCCAATCCTTCTTTGGTTTTTTGAGGGATGTCATTTTGGTATTGTGTACTCTGTGTGTGTATGTGTGTACACACATACATGTATGTATATACACACATATATACACACATACATATATATACATACATATCTCATAGGAATTTGATGGAATGTTTCTATTCTTTTTTTTTTCTTTTTGGAGGGCAGTTGGGGTTAAGTGACTTGCCCAAGGTCACACGGCTAGTTTTTGTGTTAAGTGTCTGAGGTTGGATTTGAACTCAGGTACTCCTGACTCCAGGGCCGGTGCTCTATTCACTGCGCCACCTAGCCGCTCCTTCTATTCTTTTTTTTGCAACCAACTTACGTGTAGAAAATACATGTTCTTGGAAGTTGTCTATACAACTGACCTGCTTATGGTATGATCAGATACTTGATGTGGGATCTGGCTCACTCTGCCTTTGAAGGAGACTTCAATTTTTTCATTTGTGGGGAGGAAGAAGAGGGTTAGCCGATCAGGGAAGGGGCGAGGAGCATCATGGTTAGGTAATCTCTGTCGCTCATCTCCAAGAGAAGAATCAGGCTAGCGTTCTATCTATCACACTTCAAAAATCTGTTATCTAAGGAGTATAAATCAGATTAAAAGGCATTTTCTTTGATTGTGCTTAAGGCAGGGGACAACACTGTCACCGGATTAGCTCCTTCTCACCAAATGCTTGTTATAAAGAAGACTACTTCTAGGGTACACGCTCTCTCCTATTCCACCTTTGTCTCTGGGGAAAAGAGCTCACATTTAGTTCCTATATAACTGGTCCCCCTAAGTTCACTTCCAGATGTGGGATGACTGAGTCTGTATCTCAGCTCTCATTGGACAGAGTCCCCAGGGTCACTCCTTGCTCCTGGAAGCATCGATGCTGAGATGGTTGATTTTCATAAAAATGTATATAGATTTGATATATAGGCTATATAGACACTAGAAATGTGATTTCGTTAATATAAAGGACTTCCTGGTTAAGAAAAACAAACAAACCAATTCCTTCTCCCTAAGCAAACTGGTCCCTTTTCTTTTACTTATAATTTTAGAGAATTGCTACAGCCTTAACTTTGTCCAGGGTCACATAGCCAGTCTTTGTTAGAGTTAGGACTCTAAGCCTTGATGGTTTTCAAGGCTATGTCAGGAGGCCTCCTTTAATGTTACAAATGAAAAAAAAACCCAAAACAACAACATTTAAAAATAAGAAGAAATGAAATGAGAAAAAAATCTTGACAGAAAGTATCTCTGATAAAAGTCTGACATTAAAAATATACAGGAAACTGAGAGGAATCTTTAAGGTTATAAGTCAATAGATAAATGGTCAAATTCTATGACTGTAACCCAACAGGTGTTTCCAAGTGACTACTAAATTCAGTGTTTTGTGCTAGACGCTAGAGATACCAAGACAAAATGAAAGATAGCCTCTTTTCTGGGAGATTATTGTCTGTGGGGGTGGTATAACACACGTAAATCTAACCACCAGAGTTCTGGCGTTCAGACGCTTGGTAATATGGCAAGTCTGTGCTAGTAGCCTACTATAGTAACCCTGAATTAGCAGAATATCTCCTCCAGCTAGGTTTGAAGGGTCCTCCTTCTCCAACCCCCTCTGCTCTAGAGGATCTAATTTGGAAATGGGAGTGGGAAAGCTGGCTGCTCCAAGTGTCAAGCCAAGGTCTGGTGGTTTTCCACTACAGCATCAGGTTTTCAGATGGTTTCCTTTGTTTTAAGGTGGAAAGGGGAACTACGCTTGGGGTAAGTTTGGCCTTGGGGACCTTTTCCCAAGCTTTGTGGAAGATAACACTGGTTCCTCTTCCTTTCCTTAGCAGCTCCAGCTCCAAGACCAGCTTAACTGGCCAAACACGTCTTTCTTCTCTGAAAGGCGAATTGCTCTCTCTATATTAGTTAAAACATCCACAGCCTTGGTCTTTCTTTTGGTGAATAACAAACTTTATCCCATGGTTAAGACAGAAAGTAAACATTTGGCAAAGAACAAAGCTTCCAGATCTCTTCCTTGCCTCCCAAACAGGGTTAAAAGGAAGCAGAGTAGTAGTTACTGAAACCAAAAATTGTAAAAAGGAAAAAGCAGAAAAGAAAGAAATCGTATCAAAGAAACATTAAAACAATATAAAGAAGAGATAAGAAACAGGGCAGTTTTATTCCTATTTTGCTAAATTTACTGTGCCTTTTAAAAACAATGTAAAAGAAATCCACAGTTTTATATAAATTTTCTCCCATCCTTCACGTGCTAAAATGTTGACATTGTAATTGCACATATGTAACCTGTATCAGATTTGCTTATTGTGTCAGAGAAAGAAGAGAGGAGGGAGGAGGAGAGAATTAAAATTGTTTTTACATGTATTTGGGGGAAAATAAAATATTATTTTTTAAAAAATCAGTGTTCGTATTGGTTGTGAGTTAAGTTCATAATTGAAAAGGAAAATGTAAGTTGGTGCCCATGGGGTGCTGGGGGAAGAAATGTCTGTATATTTGTTTCTGCCATTTCCTTGAAGCAAATATTGCTCTCTTGGTAACTCTGCTCATGGATGAACAGAACAACATGATTGTACCATCTGTTTAGAGATGATGCCGTAAAGGGGCTCCCTGCACTGAGACCAGCATATGGTCCTGTAACAAACAGGTCTTGGTCTTTGGCCTCTGCATTTCTTCTTTTCTGTTTTGGAAGCTCTGATTTTGTAAGTTTAAAAACTCAGGCAAGGGAGCTTTTGGATTTGTAGGCAGTGAGTGGCTGGGTAGGCTTTTGGGCCCAGAGTCAGGGAGCCACGAGTTCAAATTCATTCCCCAGATGCTTACCAGGCTAGAAACATCATTAGTGTGACCCTAAACAAGCCACTTAGCCTTGGTGTGTTTCTTTATCTGTGAATTGGGGATAATGATAACACCAATTTCCTGAGGTTGTTGTGAGGATAAAACTACGTATTTGGGCAAAGCTGTGTAAACCTTAAAGTGTTATCTATATAAATACAGCTCTTACTCATGATTACTGTGGCCATCTGAGCATCAATGCTTCCAGGAGCAAGGAGTGACACGGGGGGGACTCCGTCCAATGTGTGTGTGTGTGTGTGTGTGTGTGTGTGTGTGAGAGAGACAGACAGACAGACTGTAGGTACATGAAGTAAGTGGGAGCTTGAGCCAACAGCATTAGAAAAGAGACACCCCAGTGAATAGAGCACAGGCCCTGGAGTCAGAAGGACCTGAGTTCAAACCTAGCCTCAGACACTTAACACTTGCTAGCCCTGTGACCTTGGGCAAGTCACTTAACCCCAATTGCCCTACCTTCCCCCCTCCAAAAAGAAGAAAAAAAAAGAAAAGAGACACCCCCAAGCCCCTCAGAATACCTTAGAATCCTGAGGGGGAAGAAGTAGCCCCTGGTTCTGAGAAAGTGGGCCAAAGCATATTCACTATATCTATCTATCTATATTATATAATTATACACATAATTATATATACTTATATATAATATATTAAAATATATGTGTATATATTAATATATATGTATATATTAAATATATATGTATGTATTAAAATATATATGTGTATATATATCTATTTTTTTTAATGGAAGGAGAGAAAGAGACAGAGACACACAGAGGCGGAGAAACAGAGAGAGAGAGCAAGAAGAGAAAGGTCAGAGACTCAGCCACCTGCTCTTCCTCCCAGATTTGTGGAGTCAGCAATGCAAATTGAGTTCAGCCTGATGTTTCCTGTTTGGATTGTCTGTCAGTTCCCATGCCAGACCATCATGCTGGTCCCCTCTCCAGCAGCTTTGATAGCTCCTTTCAGCAGCCATGTGTGATGGCTCTTGGAATACTGTCTCCTTTACCTAGCCTCTTCCAGCTAAAGGTCAGGAGCTCTGGATTTTGGAAATGTGTGTAAACCACTAGCCAGCAAGTTGGTTTCCTTTCCAGGTTACGTAAATAAACCATTCTCAGAAAGGTAGAACTCCCACCCCTATACATGGATATCACCAGGTAGTCTATATAGAAATTGGATTGATTTTATACTTTGTAGTCAAAGGGGGAGAAGCTCTATACAGTTAATACAAAAACTGAATTGAGGTTGACTGTGGCTCAGATCATGAGCTTCTTACTGCAAAATTCAGACTTCCATTGATAAAAGTAGAGAAAACCATCAGACTCTATAGTTATGACCTACATAACATCCCTTATAAACATGCAATAGAGGTGATAAATAGATTTAAGGAACTGCATCTGGTGGGTAGAGTGCCTGAAGGAGTCTTGACAGAGGTTTGAAGTATTGTACAGTAGACAACACCAAAAAAATATTCCAAAGAAAAAAGAAGAGCAAGAAAGCAAAATGGCGTCTGATGAGGCTTTACAAATAGCTGAGAAAAGAAGGAAAGTTAAAGGGAAAGATATATCCAAGTGAATGCAGAATTCCAGAAAATAGTAAGGAGGGAAAAGATTTTCTTAAATGAGCAATGCAAAAAAATAGCAGAAAACAACAAAATGAGAAAGACGAGATCTCTTCAAGAAAGTTAGAGATATCAAAGGAAAGTTTCATGCAAAAATGGGCACAATAAAAGACAAAAACGGTAAGGATTTATTTAATAGCAGCAGAAGACATTAAGAAGAGGTGACAAGAATACACTAAAGAAGTATACAAGAAAAATCTTAACATTACTAACAACCCTGATGGTGTGGTCACCGTCTAGAGTCAAACATCTGGAGAATGAAGTCAAGTGGGCCTTAGGAAGCCTTGCTAGCAATGAGGCTAGTGGAAGTGACAGAATTCCAGCTGAGATACTTAAAACCCTAAAAGATGATGCTGTTGAAGTGCTGTACTAATATGCCAGCAAATTTGGAAAATATAACAGTGACCACTGGATTGGAAAAGATCAGTTTAAGTCCCAGTCCTAAAGAAGGATGATACCAAAAATATTCAAATTACCAAACAATTGCACTAATTTCATACACCAGCAAGGTTATGCTTAAGATTCTTTGAGCTAGGTTTCAGCAATATGTGAAGTGAGAATTACCAGAGGAACAGGTTGGTTTTCAAAGAGGCAAAGGAACTAGAGACCAAATTGCCAACATTTCCTGGATTATCCAGAAAAACATCTGCTTCTGCTTCATTGACTACCCTAAAGCCTTTGACTGTGGGTATTGCAACAAAATACGGTAAATCCTCAAAGAGATGGGAATACCAGATCACCTTGTCTCCTGAGGAACCTGTATTTAGGTCAAGAAGCAACATGTAGAATTGGACATAGAACAACTGACTGGTTTAAGATTGGAAAAGGATTACAAGGCTGTATATTGTCACTTTATTTATTTAACTTATATGCAGAGTACGTCATAGGAAATGCCAGACCGGCTGAATCAAAAGCTGAAATCAAGGTTACTGGGAGAAACATCAACAATCTCAGATATGCAGATGATGCCACTCTGATGGCAGAAAGTGAAGAGGAATTAAGAAGCCTCTTAGTGCAGATGAAAGAAGCAAGTATAAAAGCTGGCTTGAAGCTTAATATAAAAAAACACCCAAAACAACAAAACTACTATCTTGAAAACTGGCTCCATCACTTACTAGCAAATAAAGGGAGAAGAAATGGAAATAGTGTCAGATTTTATATTTTGGGGATCAAAGATCACTGTAGATGGCAGTTGCAACCATGAAATGAAAAGATGTTTGCTCTTTGGGAGGAAAGTTATGGCAAATTTGAACAGTATACTAAAAAGCGGACATCTTGTCATTGAATATCGGTATAGTCAAAGCCATGGTTTTTCCAGTAGCAATGTATGGCAGTGAGAGCTGGATTGTAAAAAAATAAAAACTGATCAAAGCAGAATTTTGGTGTTGGAGAAGACTTTTGAGAGGCCCTTGGACAGCAAGGAGTACAAATCACTCAATACTTAAAAAATTAATTCAGGTTGTTTGCTTAAAGATCAAACACTACAGCCAAAGCTTAAATACTTTGTCACATAATGAAAAGATGGGACTCGTTGAAAAAGTCCGTGGCATTGGGAAAGATGGAAGGCAAAAGGAGAAGGGGATGGTAGAGGATGAGATGGACAGATAGTGTCATGGAAACAATGAACAAGAACTTGGCCAGACTCTGAGAAATAGTGGAAGACAGAAGGGTCTGCCCTGCTGTGTCCATGGGGACATGATTGAATGATTTAGCAACAACCCTTGAGGTTATTCCCTAAGTTATACTTACTCTTGGGGGTTGGGTTCCTAGAGAGTAGAAGCTGATCCCAGGGTTCAAGGTTCAGAGTTTTTCTAAAACCATAGTTCATGAGGTATTCCTCTCCCTTCTTTCCATTAATTATCAGTCTATAAACACAAAACTGAGAATTAAATAACCATCTACATATTCAAGACACTGTCTGGTTTTTGCTTCAGACCATTTTGTTTTTCTCTTTGGTTGACTGACTTTACATCACAAATGTAACTAAACTGCAGGTGCCTGGTAGCCTAATCGTCCCTTTTCTCCCCATAATTTCCCTTTGTATTTATTTATTATCAATATTTTAAGAGTAAAGGAAATCTTAATTGTTATGACCTACTGCCAGATTTACTAAATGCCCACAATGTACTTAGTACTGTCTCCAAAACACACACATATATCACATAGTCACTATTAGTTTCTTTCATTCACAACTTGGCCCATGCCATGCATGGTATATATGGATCCTATTCAGACACTCTGCATTGATATGAGGCTCTGTACATATCAGATGCTCAATAAATTTATAAATTTTAGAGCATTTGTGTTTTTTATGTTTTAGGTTTGTTTTTGTTTTTCCCAGTTTTTCTAGCAATTTGATAACTTTTACACGACATTTTTGCAAAACAAGTGTTTTAAATTATTTAAATTAAAAAGCATTTATTTTCTCTTCCTCTCACCTTCCCTCGCTCCATTACTAAGAGAAAAACAAAACACTTCCATGAATATGCATAATTAATAAAAATATAATCCCACATTGGTCACGTCCCAAAATTTTTATCTCATTGCTTGAGTCTATCACCTCTGTCAGGAAGTGAGAGGAGCTATTCATCATCAGTCTTGGAATCATGGTTGGTCATTTCATTGATCAGAGATTTTAAGTCCTGAGTTGTTGGTCTTTTCAATATTGTTAATGGATAAATTGAGCACTTAGTTCTGCTCACTTCCCTCTAAATGCAAGTCTTACGAGGTTTCTCTGAAATGGTCCCTTGAGTCATTTCTTATGGCACAATAGTATTCCATTACACTCATATCCCATAATTTGTTCATCCGTTCCTCAATTGATAGGCACTCCATTAACCATCAACAATGCATTCATGTGCCCATTTTCCTTCAACCCCTCCTACATTTGGCATTTTCCTTTCTTTGTCAACTTTGTCACTCTGATGGATGTAAGATAGAACCTGGGTGTTGCTTTAATGTGTAATTCTCTTATATGGTTATTGACAGGACAATTACTTTAGCTGAAGATTTGGCATCTGCCTCCAAATCTGATAAGCCAGGGAACACTTTACATCTATCTTAACTAAGCTAGAGTTGAAATGTGAGCCAAATATTTACATGGATTTGTGATTTTATAAAAAGAGCAGATTGCAACCCATGCATACCTTATCCTAGTCAAGTCTGGTCTATGTGCTCCTCTTAGCTCTTCAAAGGGGTTATATCCAAAGTGGTGGATTAATATATTATACAGAGCAATATTGGAGGGTAGCAAAAGTAGCACTCGAGGTGTGCATTGCTACACTACTGACCCATCTCCTCTTCTGAGCACTTATTTTCTAGATGATGTTTTTAATACCGTGTTAACCCCTAAACCCGTATTTGTGTGGCATTGCCCCCTGGAGCTACCTCACACCAAGGATCTTCTCATATGTTGGCAGGTTGGATCTCCAAGGAGATGACTGCTCCCCACAACAAAGGTACTCTGTGGTTCCTCAGTCCTAAAACTATACCTCAGAAGCCCCCATTGGTGAGCTTAACTTTAATAGTCAGCCAGTAGATGCAATTAGCTCAAAGCAAAGATCTTGATTAAGATAACATAGTAACAGTAGGCATAATGCTGACTGATAGGAAGACAAGAACAAAAATGAATTTGTCAGTGACATCAAGCAGATTATATTCTTCTTTTGGGGTAAAGGAATAAAATACACACCCGTATGATACATAAATACAAAATATTTATAAATAAAGTACTTATACATTACCCCCATAAACTTGGGGCATATTTTCCCACAAGTATGCAGAGCATCATTTTGTTACCATGAGGGACATATGGCCAGACTTCAGTACTAAGGAGCCTAGTAATCCTTTTTTTGTGAAAGTCTTGCACTGCTCCTCCATAAACATAACTTCTCTGCTGGAGTTACAAGTCATCTAGCTAGGCACCTTAGCTATGCTTCTTTTCACAGCTGTTCTCCTGATTTTCAGGGCTAGTTCTCTTTTGTATCCATAACTGGCTCTCTTCTCTGCTGCCAGATGTCATCCTTCTGAAGCTGCTTTCTGTCCCCCACTCTGAACTGGCTGGTCTCTGCTCCTTACTGGATGTCATGTCCTCGACTGGATAAGTAGCTCTTCTGTAAGACAACATAGAGAAGGATAGAAAGTCTTCTTTTCCACCTTCTGCCCTGGTAGAAGTACAGGAGTTATATTCCACAAAGCTGTTTCCTGCCTTTAACTGACTTCCTTGCTTCCAGGACTACGAGATCTAAGATTTTTAAAGGTCGCCAGGGGCTGACAATCCATTTCCAGTCAGGAACTCTAGGTGTCTTCTAATTCCATTAAGGGAACATCTTCACACTTCATAAAAGTATAATAAAAGTATTTTTAGTATTTAGTATGAAAAAGTATTTCACACTTCATAAAAGTAGACTATTCTCCCTTATTCCCACCAGATGTATTATTTTGAAGTATCAGTGAGAGATATTGCATCTAGCTTCAAGCAGAGACACTCCAATTAGGTATCAAAATGTATTGCTTGAGGAAGGAAACTACTTCTAGGTCTAGGAGATGACTCTCTAGAAGTATATACGGGAGTCAGCTTCATGTTCAAGATGGAGCTAATCCGGGCAATCAAGAGTCATGCTATGGAGAAAAGAAGACCATGGAGCCCAAGAGGCTCCAGCCGGGACAGGGTGTGTGAAGAAGACAAGGCTATTGGCGTCCTGAAGTATTTTAGTACTTTGGCCACATGTTCTCTACATGTGTGTATCATCACAATCTAACTCAAACTATGTGTGATTATTTTGGTAGGCTTTTTGGGGGAACAGGGAATTTTATAGTTACTGTTTTTGCTATTCTATCGCAGTAAATGCCTTTGCTTTAAGCTAATGATGCCTACTGCCTAAATGTTAATGGAAAGCACTCCAGCGAGCTTCTCTTGTGTACAAGTAGAAAAGAGTACTTACAGGATCTCCCCCTAGAAGCCTGAGGTAACAGTGACTTTCTAGGGATCCAGTTCATGAGTACAAATTGGGAAAATATCCCAAAAGGGGTATAATAATTGTATAGATCCTTTTTTCTTTTTATTGGCTGGAAACCAATAGTAGTAGCTTCTGTTACTTGTTGCAATAATCTTTTAATGTTAAAATATTTTAAATATCATTTGTTATGATATTACACACAGAATTATTTATTATTTTAACAATATTTATTACTTTCAGCACTTCTCTCTAAATCAGTGGTTCTCAACCTTCCTAATGCCACGACCCTTTAATGGGCATTGTGGGCATATCTTTAATGAGTTTGTGGGCATATCTGTATGTGGGCAGACCTGCCTGGAGATGGATAGAGGAACAGGGTCTTGGTTCCTAAGACCATTGGAAATACGTGTTTTCTGATGGTCTTAGGCAACCCCTGTGAAAGGGTCATTCGACCCCCAAAGGGGTTGCGACCCACAGGTTGAGAACCACTGCTCTAAATGAAGGTACCCCCACCTATAACTATACTGTCTCCATGATGCTGAGCTGTGAAATTGTCTGCTCTGATCATAACCTCCAATCCTTTGATTTTTGAGTTTCTTCTCCCTTGCTAAGCCTATTCTTCATTCTCACTGTGATGTCCAGTCCACCCATCCTTCTCTGTTCTCCCCACTATTACCCAAGTTTCAGTATCACTTTCTTCTCTTCACAATCCAGTGAAATTCAGCCATAGATTATCACGTGTCCTTTTGTCCTACTGGCATTCACACCCTACCTGTCTTCAGTCCTGGGTCATTGAAATTCATGCTTCTTTTCTCTCATTCTCACCCTACTGAATACTGACTGAGGAAGTCACACAACCATGCTGATTGTGTCCCATTAGGAACCCATGTTATCTAGTATCACAGATTATTTTTTTTCTTTACAACACTATCACTACCAATGTTATTCTCATTTGGGCTTCATTGTACAGCAATCCATTCACTGCTCCCCAGTGAACTCTGTATCATTTTCTGTGGCAACCATTCTAAAATTTTTCTTACTCAAGGTTCCTATGGTATAGACCTTCAAACTCTTTTGCTCCTCCTTGACCTCCTACTTAAATTAGAAAATCAATCATCCCATTTTTTTTTACCCATCTCCTCCTTTTTTCCATCTGCTGAGGGAAAAGGTGGTTCTTCTTGTCCATGCTCTTTCGGTAACCCCATCTGCTCCCATGGGTTTAACCGTCATCTCTATGCAGAGGATTCAGAGATCTAAATAACAAGTTCCAACTTCTCCCCCGAGCTTCAATCCCAAGATGATTGTCTACTGAACTTTTCAAAGTAGATGTCCCAGAGACATCCTAAAGTTAACATGTCTAAAGCTAAAGTCAGCATCTTCTCCCCCAAATATCCTATTTCTGCAGATGGCACCATCTTTCTTCTGGTGGGTCAGGTTCACAATCTCAGCAGTATCTAAAACTCCTCACTTTCGCTTAGTCCACATGACCAAACAGTTGCCAAATCTTACTATTTTTACTGGCACCACAGGGCAACTCTTCCCCCTTCTCTCTACTCGCACAGCTATACACTTAGCATGAAATCTCTTCACTTCTCACCTAGATTACTGCAAGAACCTAATTGGTCTTCCTGCCTAAAGTTTGATAGCACCCAAATCTATCTCTTACTTTGCTTGTTGAAAGGAAAATTCTTCTTTTTTGTTTTTCATCCTAATTAATGAGACAAAACTCAGGAAAAAGAGAATTAAAAGGAGTTTATTATAAGTAAGTCAAAGTAGCAACACATAGACAGGTGGATCACTAGAGATCAGCAACGGCTTCAAGACGGGACCAGCTTTTACTGGGAACTTTCTCAATTAGAGAGACGATTCAGATAGGTCAATGTTGGCAAAAGAAGGTGGGCCCTTGCATCTCAATTGTTCCCTTAGGTAGCAAAATGTGACAATTTGCAGGAAGGGGCACAAAGGTTACAGGTAGGAGGTGACTTGGCTAAGGGACAAACATCAGGGGACTGGGTGACACCTCCCCTAACACTGATTGCCAAGCAAGGCTGGGAATAATGGGTTGGTGAGTCAACAAAACTTTCTATAGTGGACAAGGTAATTTTCCTTAAGTGTAGATCTGACCATCTGACTACCCTCCTGAACAAACTGTAGTAACTCCCTATTGTCTCATTCTTTGTACTTATAGGCAGAATACCTAGAACTGAGTTCAAATCTAGGCTCAGATACTTACTCAGATACTAGCTGTGTGACTCTGGGCAAGTCACTTAACCCTCTTTGCCTCAGTTTCCTCATCTGTAAAATGAGCCGAAGAAGGAAGTGACAAACTACTTTAGTATCTTTGCTAAGAAAACTCCCAGTGGAGCCATGGAGAATCAGGCATGACTGAAACCACTGAACAAAAACAACAGAATGAAGCCTCTCCTCCCTCCCCAAGCAACTCCTTCTCAAGGGTGTCCCTCTTCTCTGCTTCCATATACCCATATCTGATACCAGGCAGCTCCCAGGTTTTATACAGGCCCTAGAAGTGGGGACCAGACAATCTGAATGGACTTCCTGCAGCACCAATGGAAGTGTCCAGGGGCCTAGTGAACAATGGAAATGTGTCTTCTGATTGAAAGTATCTTACTACTTGGTTACTACTAGGAGCTGAATCTGAGAATGGTGATTCTTCTCTGGGATAGAATGAGCCAAAGTCTGAATTCCACTGATTAGAGAAATTCTCCCTCCCCCATTTGCAATAAATGTATAAAGACCTATCAGACTCTATCCCTAAAGTCTGGTACCCTGGACGGTCCATATAAAAGCAACACTCTAATTAGGCTTCTAAGATGTTCTGTGATTGAACTCCTAGAGGGTGAATAGGTGTCCATGAACTCTGGAGAGAGGTGGGAGGTGCTCAAGTGTGGGTGGCCACCCCATGCAACCATTATATGAGTTTTCCTTGTTTTTGAATTTCTCCTTTTCTTTTGGTTTTTGGAGGGGGGAAGGTAGGGCAGTTGGGATTAAGTGATTTGCCCAAGGTCACATGGCTAGTTTTTGTGTTGTGTCTGAGGTTGCATTTGAACTCAGGTCCTCCTTACTCCAGGGCCTGTACTCTATCCACTGGGCCACCTAGCCACCTGTCTTTCTTCTTTTCAAATCATCTTCAGCACAGATGACAAAACAATCTTTGAAGGGTATGAGTTTTGTTAGTTTGCTTTTGGAAAACCTCCCCTGGGTCCCTATTGCCTGTAAGATAAAATCTGCTTGGCATTTTAGGCTCCATACAGCTAGTTCCCATCTGTCTTTACAGATTTATTTCACAGATTCCTCATGATCTCCAACCAAACTGGACTCCTGAGATTCCACCTCCTATCTCTCTCTCTTTGCATAAGCCACCTGCTCTATCTAGAATACACTCCTTCCTTAACCTAATCCTAACCTAAAACTCTTATCTTCCTTCAAAGTTTATCTCAGAAATAACAACTTCAATTTAGCTTCCCCTATTCCTTACAGTTGTTAATATTCCCTTCCTCTTCCAATTATCATGCAAGGTTCATGGATAAGAGTTGGAAGGGTCTGAGAGACCCCCTTGTCCAACTGATGTATTAAAACATTCATAGCTATGCTCATGAGACAGAGTAAAACAGTGTCACCTGCACTGAGGCTACTGGCAATGCTAAAGACATTTTCTATCTTTAAAGGTTAAAGTCACTGCTATATTTTACCCACACATAGGGCAATTACTCTTTTCAGCACTTTTCTTAACCCTCTTTATACCAACAACAAAAAGGCTTTTGCTGTTGTTGGTTATCTTGGGATAACTTTACAAAGGTGCTAGCTACGTGGAGCTGCGCTAATGGCTGGGCTTTCTAAATCTGGGTCTATCTTGTTGGAAAGGCTCTGAATGGTCCCGACCAGTTTCGTTCAGAGAGGCTTCTCATCAGTAGGCTGGCTACTTGAACAAAAAACATTTATGTGCTAAACCGGGAACACAAAGAGAAAAAAAAAAAAAGGATAGCCCCTATCAGGTAGCTTACATTCTAATAGGGGGGAAACCACACATATGGGGAGAGGTGATCAGAGAAGGGAGTTCTGTTCTGGGGAAATGGAAGGATTGGGGACACTGTGAGAGGCAGATGGTGAGAAGGTGTAAGTAGATGGCTACTTGTGATGTGAAACTGGAACCCGGTCTGACCATCTAGGGGCACGCAGACGATACGGGAGGATAAATGGGCTAGTTTGCATAGAAGCTGGCACCAACCAATTGATTGATGATGGTGCCTACTGGGTAGAAAGGGGGCATTGGATCCCAAGAATCCCATAGCTTTTAGGTAATCTATATACATTTTAACTTAGCTGTTTGTACTTAAATGTAAGATTACTGCTCAATAAATGCCTGGAAAACCTAGGTTTTAATTGCAGGAGCTCCAGGACAGTGAAAACCACAACATGACTTTTATTGAATGAGAATAATTTGATTTTTCCAGGGAAGGCATGGGGGAGACTGGCAATAGATAACCTGTACAGAACATCAGCTTCTAGGGTAATCCTTGACCCAGACAGAATTTGTAAAATTTTAAATTTAAATACAAAACGAGAAAATAAAATAAAAAAAAACATTGCCAAGTACACTGCAGACCATAAGAGAAGATTCAATATAAAACAACAAATGTCCATTTCAAGAAAACCTATATAATAAATACTACGCATTGTTTTCAAAGCTGCCCAGCTTTTCTTTGTTTTCCTGTTGGTTTTCCTTTGTTTTCTGCTGTGCACTTTTTACTTTATTCCTGCCCCTTTTCCCCAAAGAAGGCTACAATTAAGCTTATGTCCATATCTATAAACATACACTCATATATGCACATATGCTGTCATACACATATCTAGAAGACTGAACTATGCTCATTTTCACCTATCTGTTTCTCTGAGGGTGGATAGCAAGTTGAAATCTTTCCACGTTTTTCCAAGTCTACCAGCTCATCAGTATTCTAACCCAATTATATCCTGAGAGATTGTTTATGAAAGTTCCCACCCCCCAATTTTTGACATTCCTTTTATTCTTGGCTACAGAGGTTTTATTTATACATGAAAATTTTAATTTAAAATAATTGAAATTATCCGTTTTACACTTTAACAATGCTATCCCTTAAAATCTAGTTTAAGGTCTGATGCTGCTGGGTCTACTTCCTTTACATCTTTTCTCCTGGTTTCTTTGACGTTCCTGACCTTTTGCTCTTCCAATTGAACTGTCATTTTTTTTCAACTCAATAAAAAAATTTTCTTTTGGAATTTAATTGAGATGATGTTGAAAACATAGGTTAGTTAGGTAATGCTGTCATTTAAAAAAATTACACTGGCTTTACCTACCCATGAACAATAAACATTACTTCAATTATTCAGAACAGAATTTATTTGTATAAAAAGTGTTTCATGCTTATGTTCATATAGTTCCTGCCTCTGTTTTGGCAGGTGTCTAGAGAGAATATTTTACAAGCCTAATTAGAGTGGTTCTTTTATGTAGACTGCCCAGGGTAGGTGTTCAGGTAGTTATTACAGATGGGGGATGGAGGATCCCTCTGGCTATCTGCTTTCAAGCCCTAGTTGCAAGTGCTTAGCAAGTTCTGTTCTGAGCTCAGACAGGAACCAAACCATAGCAAATCTTGACATTCTCGCTATCAAGGAGACTAGAAAATAAAGGTGCATCTGAAGAGGGATGGCCTACAGGTTCTCCTTAGAGAAGCAAATAAAAGATGGTGGAGCTGGCTTTATCATATGCCCAAAGCCAACAAGAAATAGTGCTTCATGGGACTTTTGGTCATCTAGCATTATACTATGGTCTATTCCAAGGACCAGCTTAGCTAATTAATCTTGATTGCACAGGTTTTATTTACACAAGAAAATCTTAATTTAAAATAATAGAAATTACCCTTTTTATACTTCAACAATGTTCTCCCTTACAACATGGAGAAAGGCATATTGCTTGTCACTTGGTGAGGAAACTTTTAGGGCCACGGCAAACCAGATAATAAGAAAAAAAATGAGAACTGGCGCCCCCAAACTTGTTTTTGCAGTAACTGGGGCAGTGATGGGAAAAGGAGCAGCAGGTGCTAAGGTTGTCAACATTCTTACATTGTTGATCAATTTTAACTTGACTGTCGGTATGCTCTAAATGCCAGAGATTTGTTCAATGACCAAAAACGTGGACTTATTGCTGGAAGAGTGGAATCATATGATAGGAAATAGAAGGAATTTGTATTTAAGTGGAAAGTTGGTTCATGGGGACTCCTTTAAGAGGCAAGGAAAGAAGCTGGTGGAGTGAACTTTAAAGGCAAAAGAAATAGAATCTCAAGGAACATTTGGTCGTCACATATTTTATTATTAATATTTGCAGCCCTCCTCCCAGAATACCCTTAAAATCATTGTAATTTCCATAACAACAGTTCCTAAGGAAGACGTGCTAGGGAAACTTTATAAAGACACTGCCAACTTTCCAAATTACATCTACATTCTCAGAATTGGAAACTTCAAAGCCAAGGTGGGAAAGGGTGAGGATGGGGAGAAATGTAAGGGCAAGTAAGGTCCTTACTTATCTAAAGTCTCACACCTTGCGATCTCGGGCTCTGATTAAAAACATAAACTAGTATTTGCTAGACACCGCGGGCGCGGGCAAACATCACAAGGAATAAAACTGCCTTCTTGACACAGAGGGATCAGTTTCAAGGATGACTGGGCAGAGCCCTGGGAGCCCGGCCTGGCGCTGGATGGGCGAGGCTGACCACCACTTAAGGCCTCTCGAAGACACTCCGCGGCTCGCTTCCCCATTGACCGTCCTGCGCTGGGAGGCTGTGGCTGCCCGCGGAGCCTCTTCCTCTCTCTGGGTCTGCTCCCATAGTCCGGGCGGCCTCCGAGGCTTCTCGTGAGAGAACGCCACCGATCCTGGTACAACCCGACTTGTGCGAGGACCAAGTCAGTTAGGTGCACGAACACTGACCACTGCCACGGTTGGTAAATGCAGGGTCAGCTGCCGGAAACGCTCTCTCTCTCAGGGGCCAATGCATCTGCAAACCCGCCCTTCCTTCTATGCTGTGCCCCAACTAGAGATCACAGCTGTGGTGACATGGTGATGAGGGGCAGGCTCTGGGAAACCCCTTGAAGTCTGATTGAATCTTCCCACTTGATGAGGCATTTGCAGAGGCCGTTAAGTTTTTCATTGTGGCTGGGCCCAAATCTGTTACTAGCCTGGCCCTCCATCGTCCATCTGCTTCCCACCCTGGAACCTCTCAAAATATCAATTCTCTCTTGCATTGACCTCATTGACTCCTCCTGAAGACCCTCCTCAAACTCCTCCTCCAAACCACCCCCAGATTCCTTTATACATAAGACCTCATCTTCCCTCCACCTGGTGTGAGAGCGCCATAGAAGGCCCTAGCACGGACTTGCTCTGGCCTTCCTGCCCAATGCCAGCGTCAGACACCCAGACTCCCTGAGTCTACCCCTTTGGTGAACTTTTAATGAGCCTTCAATAAACTTTACTTTTCTCTGGCTGAGTCGAATTCGGTTGGACCCCCTGTTGGTATTTTGGGGTCTCCAGAACAACCCTAACCCTCTTTATGGGTAACCTGTTAGGGTTGCTCTGCAGACCCCAAAATACCAACGTGCCAGGTCTGAATGAATTCGACTCAAGTCTTCTCTCAGCCAAAGAAAAGTAAAGTTTATTGAAGGCTCATTAAAAGTCATATGGGGTAGACTCTTAGGAAGCCTGGGTGTCTGTGACGCTGGCATTGGACAGGCAGGCCAAAGCAAGTCCGTGCTAGGGCCTTCTATGGCCCTCTCACACCATGTGGAGGGAAGATGGGGGTCTTATGTACAGAGGAATCTAGGGGTGGTCTGGAGGAGTTTGGGGACTGTCTTCAGGAAAAGCAATGCAAGAGTGGATTTATATTGTGATAGGCTCCAGGGTGGGAAGCAGATGGACAATGGAGGGCCGGGCTAGTAACAGGTTGGGCCCGGGCACAATGAAAAAAATAGCCTCTGCAAATGCCTCATCAAGTGGGAAGATTCAGACTTCAAGGGGTTTCCCAGAGCCTGTACCTAAAAGATTCAAGGGGGGGGGGTCCCAGAGCCTGCACTTCATCACTGGGGGGTGCTGGTCCCGTTTTCACCGGCTCTGGCGCTGGACGCGAACCTCAGTGTGCTCATCTGTCAAAGGAGGGCACCTCCTACAGAACTTAGGGAATAAACAGACCGCTAAAACGTTCGGGATCGGGCTCGGGAGATCTCGGAATCCGCAGTCCTGCGGCCAGCAGCGAGGGAAGGACGGCCGGGAAAAGCTTCGGGAGAGAAGGAGCCGGGAGCTCCCGCTGCCTGCGCGGGGGGGTCTGCTTCCCCCGCACTGCCCCCGGACCGAGGGGCCCCAAGGACGGGCGGCCGGCCTCGGCTCACCGGCCTTTCCCCGGCCAGGTATCGAGCAGGTCCTCAACAGAAAAGGGGATTATTATAGCCTCGAGCCGCAACTCTTCCCTCGGGGTGGTCGGGCGGGGATTTTGAAGGTACCGGTCAAGCAACAAAAGAATCATGCCCCGCCCCGGCCGCCCAAAGTGAACTCTAATACTGAAGTAAAAAGAAGTTTTGGTTTTTAAAGAGTAGGAAAGTCCGGGCTTTCGGGAACATCACGAGGCCTCCCCATCCCAGCGCACAAACGGCTGGATTTTGCATAAACGGGATCCCCGTCTCGGGGGCGAATGGGCGGGCCTCACTGGGGCGTCCGTACGACCGGAGGCACCCGGCGGCGGCGGCTGCTCCGCCACAAAGCCCGCCTCGGCTTCTCTCCAGACCCGCCGCGCTCTCGCTCGGCACAGCAGCCAGCGCGCCGCACCTAAGACCCGGATGAAGCCTTGACGCGGTCGGCCCGGCCCCTGGCACGCCTGCGCCTGCGCTCTGGCGCGCGCGCTCCGCCGGCCCAACGGGCCCCGGCGTATTTTACGAGTCGTGATCAGTTACACGAGCCCAAGGGCCCCAGCCTCGGGCGGGAGGGAAAGCAAGGGGCTGCCTCTCTATCCCGCGGCCGGCCGGCCGCCTTGTTCTCGGTGGCTCCCGCCCGCCGCCCGGACAGACGCCACTTCCTCTTCCTCTTCGAGGCGGAGCGCAGAAGGGGGAGGGGGAGAAAAGAATGGAAGGGGGCAGAGAGAGAGCGAGAGCAAGCGAGGGAGGGAAGAGAGAAAGGGGAGAGGGCGAGGGGGAGGGAGGGCGAGCGGCTGCTGAACGCCGGCGAAAGAGTTAAGGAGAAGGGAGGAGGGAGGAGAGGGCCGCGGAGAGGGCCCGGAGGAGGCGGGAAGGGCGCGCTCCCGCGTCACGTGACCGGGACGTGCCGCTCTTCCGCCGGCCATTTTAGGTGGTTCGCGGCGGCGCCATTAAAGTCAGGAGGAGGCGAGAGCGGCCGCCGCTGCTGCATTTTCTTTCCAGCGCTACCGGGGCGAGCGGGAGTGCGCGCCGTGCGAGTGGGAGGAGCGGGGAGGGGGGGAGGGAGGCCGGAGAAGCCGCGCGCGCGCGCGCCCGCCCGTCCGTGTGTGTCCGTGTCCGTGTGTGTGCCTGTGCGTGTGCGTGTGGGGGGGCGCCTCGCGCGTTAAATCGAGCGCGCGGCGGCGGCGGCGGCGGCAGCAGCTGGGATTACTTTGCTGCTAGTTTCGGTTCGCGGCGGCGGCGGCAGAGGCGGCTGCGGCGGGCGTAGTCTCGGAGGCGGCGGCAGCGGCAGCATGTCGGAGGAGCATTTCGGCGGGGACGGGGCGGCGGCGGCGGCTGCGGCCCCGGAGGCGGGCGGCGGTGCGGCTGCTGCTGCGGCGGCAGAGCAAGAGGGAGCCATGGCGGCGGCCGCGGTGGCGGCGACGGCGGCGCCCGCGGCCCCGGCGGCAGCGCCGGCGGCGGGCGCCGGGGCCGGGGCCGGAGCCGGAGCCGGAGCCGGGGCCGGGGCCGGGGCCGGGGCCGGGAGCGGCGCCGAAGGCACCGAGGGGCCCGGCGCCGAGTCGGAGGGGGCCAAGATCGACGCCAGTAAGAACGAGGAGGACGAAGGGTAAGTAAGGGGTGGCCAGGCCCGAGCCCCCTGCCCCTCCCCCCCGGCCGGGCCGTTTTCCCGCCCGGGGCTCTTTCCTTTTCCCGCTATTTTTGCTTCCCTCTCCCCCGCGCGGCCCCTCCCCCTTTAATCTCTGGGATCCCCTTTTTAAAATCCCGGGGGGGGGGGCGCGGAGCCGGACGGGGGCGCGGCTCCCGAGCACATGGCGCGGCCGCGCCCCCGGCCCGGCCCCACAGGCCCTGCCGGAGCCTCTTTTGAAAGTTTGGCGGGCGGCGCCCAGGGCCGGTCCGCTAGGCCGCGGCCTCCGGGCCGAGCCCCCGCGTCCGCCGCCCTGGGTCCGAAGCATAGTTTAAGTGCCCCGGTTGAAGTCGGCCCCGCTGGAAAGCCCGGCCCGGGACCCCTGCGGGCGCCCCCCCTCTTCCCTCCCACCCCCGCGCGGCCGGCGACCTTGTACGGGGCCGCGGGGGGTACGGGGCTTTCAGCCAGTGCCAGAACCCACGCTGGGCTCAGCGGGAGGGACCCCGCACACGTGGGGGGCCGGGGAGGGGCAGGCAGACTGTGGTCTTGTTGGCTGTGCTGGTCTACCGTTGGGGACGGGGACGGGGTCGGGGGTGGGGGCCTTGAGCCTTGGAAAACTAATCCGCAATGCTGTGCTTTAAAGCAAGAAAGGAGCTCAATGCTTGGAAACTTAAGCCTTTAACCTTTCGGTTTTTGTTTTCTCTGATTTTGGGGGAGGCACTAAAATGACTAATGGCATTCCTATTGCTCTTGGGGGGAGAGAGCCTTTAATTCTCACGGGGAGACTTCCTCCTAGTTCTGAGTCCTCATAGCACAAAGCGGCTGCCTTTGTAGTAAATCTACTGTTTGTTGAACTGAAGTGTAAATGAATTAAGATATTTTAACCCTAACAATGTTGAAAACTAAAACTAGAATTTTGATTGGTTGCTGTACCGGTTGTTAATTCCCTAGCCATTCAAACTCCTCCCCACGGCACTCTGAAGCAGCGACGGCACAGCGGGAAGAATGGTAAAACTTTTACATTTTATTTCTGTATTTTAGAGGTTTCGATAGCCATTTAACGTTCAGAGGCCGTGTATTAGTGTATTTGTTGCCCATTGACTTTGCCCAGGAAATTCTAATCGTTTAAGGTCATAGGATGTTACTTACCTGGGATACAAAAAACTTTATCGTTTGTAATACATGGGCAAGCATTGATGCCACTATGTTCTTGGTCTGTGTGGTAATGCATGTAATTGCTGTTGGCCAAGATTTATGCTAAATATTTCTAGTGGTACTTTTTTATTACCTATGGGGAAGAAATAACAATGGATACGATGATGTTAGTTAATTTAAATTGTTTGCTAGGAAGATGGGAAACAAGTTGTTAGTGTTGGTTGAAACTGTTAAATGCTGAACTCGAGGTTTAGTGGTTGTAAAGATTGTTTAAAAATATATTGCATGTTAGAATAAAAAGTTCTGGAAGTGGCAAAAGTAAATTGTTAATTTTAGAAATAGTTCTGTATTGTATTCAAATCAGACTTCTCGCTCACTTCCTATATATAAGTTTCTTAGTTTGGATTTACAAACCTAGATATGAAATTGACTGGCTTTTTAAACTTTGTCCCTTAATCTTCAGCACACATTAAGTGCCTATTTAAAATTACAAAAAGGCATGGTCCCTACATTCATGAAATGTAAGAGGGATTATTTTAGATGCTCTGAGTCCTGGGTAGGCAGGGACGTTTGACCCTGACTGGTTGATATTTCTTCACATCTGGATGTCTTCTCTTTGGAAGGTTGGTTGTATTTTGTTCTTCAGAATAACGTTTTCTTTCTCCTTTTAAGAGAGGGGTGTTCAGGCTTTTTCTGAGGTACCCAGCCATGTGTGTAAAATAGTTTGGAAAGCAGTAGGTATGTTTAAGTATGACATGCACATCCTTTGTGCAAGTCTGTATTTGCAGGTCATTCCCAGGAATTTTAAAGTTGATTTTTATATCTCTGTTACAAGACAATAGTGTAAATATTGTTCTTTACCACCCACTAAAATAGCTCTAGGTCTTTTAAATAAGAAATAGCAGGATTAAACAGATCACACATTAGCCCTGGGATAGTTTAAGGACCAAGTGCCTAATGGAAAACCGATCACCTCCTGAACCAGAACTGGAGCAAAATTGGATAATGGGGAGATATTCTGGGTGAATTTTTTACTGTCTCCATGATGGCCCATAAAACTGTTGGAGCTAGAGACTGTGAGACAGAGCTGGCTCTGAGGAGTATATAGCATGGTAGTATATAGTATGGTAGAGTAGGGAGGTGTGGAGTCAGGCCTTCCCAAGTACTTTTCTGTGGAAGCAGCCACATAAAGGGGTCACTCTGGAGCTCTTTTATAATGGATAATTGGCTCAGACTTGTTTTTGCTCAGAATAATTCTTTTTTAGGCTGTGATAGTTCAAAGGCAGCAGGCAGGGTGAAGGAAATGATAAAAGTGCTGAACTTGGAGTCAGGGAGACCCAGGTTTAAATCCTGCCTTGGATACATAGTAGCTGTGTGGCTGGAGGAGGCCCAGTGGATTTGGGCAAGTAGGAAAGTGCCCTAGAGATATCCTGGGCCACCTTCTGCTCCCCTTACCCCAGGCTGGCCTTTTGCTCTTCTCAGGGGGCAGTAAGTGCTCTTTCTGGAGAGAGAGAGAGATTGGTTAAATAAAGATCAAGCCCCATAAACTGCTGTAAAATAAGCTAATGCCAGATGCTAATGCTTTTTGTGTATCTTAATGAGTTTTCTTTAGCCCTATGGAGTTCTGCAAAAGTGGTAGATTGGCACTTTTTTGCTTTTTCTATCCTAAAAAGTTACTTGGAAAATGAGTCTGTGTTATTTTCACAAATTATTGGGCCTTACGTTATTAAGAATGGTTGTGTCTCACCTACACCCATCCTTTTTGCCCTTCCTGTATAACTTGAGTTAGAGCATTTCCAGGAAAAGGTTGCCATAGGTGACCCTTGCATCTTCATGTGCTGTTATCCTAACACTGAACTGCTTCTGAGAAGGACGGTTCCTGAGCGTCATTGGCTTTGCTTTGATAATTTCCATCCCCTCAAAGTTACACCTGATCTGAGAGATGATGGGCAGGAGCAATAAACTGGCAGAATCCATTCTACAATCATCTCCTACTTTCCTAGGAAGTTCCATGGGGTATGAGATCCAGCAGTGAAAATGTCCATTTCCTGGCTGGCTGTGAATGGCAGTGTGCGAAGATGCTTTAGAGACAGACTCCACTGGACTAATCTTTTAGATCAAGAACCTCCAAGGTGGATGTTCCTTTGTGTGTTTGACAGGAAACAAAACTTTCCCCCCATTCCTCCTTTCACCCTCCCTTGACTTCTTAACCCATATCTAGGTCAGATGGGGTTCACTGTACCAGTCCAGCAGCCCCCTTGGGAAGAAGTTTAGGTAGGAGACTTGTGCATTAGTGCTCCTTTATTCTTTTGAAAAAAAGCAATAGACCCCAAATGTGCTTTGGAAATATTTAGACACAGCACAATAATTTCATTTTATTTATAGGTTATATGAAAGAAACCCAATTTGGTTAGGAATATCTGGTTGTATAATTACTAATAGGAGTAAGTAAAGTTATTGAAAAAAGTTGACCTAAACCTTCTGGTTCCGTAGGTATATGTTACCTGGATTAATGGGTATTGTGATCTCATCTAAAAATCTATGGCAGGATTTCTTTGTGATGGGAACGTAATTCTTTGGTTCTGTTCTTTGCATAACTCAATTTCGGGATGTGAAAGTGACAGGAAAGAGAGCAAGCAGCCTTCTCAGTTCTGTCTCATCTGTTCTGAAAGATCCCTCGAGTTGGTAATGCAGTTTAGAAACATAGACAGGTGAGGTAGAAGGAAGGACTATGTAAATAATTGGGTATAGGAATCATTTTATTTTTGAGAGGTATAAAGTAACTAGTCCTCAGACAGTTTTCCCAATGGGAGGAGCTGCTTTTTATGACAGACAGGGCACTAACGGATGGCAAGGGCAGCTTTGGAGTTGGAAAAAACTGGTCAGACAGCCCTGCCGTTGTTTCTTGAAATCACAAGCCAATAAAAAAAATGATTTGCATTCGTCACTTACTCATCGACACAACACTTAGAAATGAATAAGGACAAGCATTTATTAATCTGATGATAGGTGCAAGGCACTGTTTTGTGCCTTGGGGTACAAAGACGATGGAAACCTGTTCCTCCCTTTGGGGAACTTATTTTCTGCTAGAAAGAATAGAAATGATTTTGTTGCTCCTGACACGTTTTTGTGGCTTTTGCAAAATGTGATCACATAGTATAAGCAAAACTTGTGAAAAGCCCAAGTTGTATTTCTCATGACTTGTGTGTGGCCTGTAGAGCCGGAAATGGAGCATCTCCTTCTGGTCCTCCAGAAACATCTCATCTCCTTCCACCAAGTCTGGCTTTCTAGGACTGGGGTTTTGGGTTTTTGTTTATGGTCAGTCAATAAATGTTCATTAAGCCAGACACTTGCCCGGTAAGCCCTGGGGGTGCAAAGATAGCTGCTCTCTGAGAGCTCACAGTCTAATGGGGGCTGCTGTCTCCTTATCTGTAAAGTGATTGTGGATAGAACTGGATGATCTCCTGAGGGCCTCGCCAGCACTGAAAACACGTGGCTTAAATGCCTGTCATTGTGCATTTCTCTTCACTTCATTTTAATCTGGTGAGAAAGACTAGTGATGGCTCTGGTGTAGCTTCCTTGATCCTGAGCTTTAGTCCTACAGCGAGCTTCCAAAAGGCACTGCAGCTTTTAGTGTGCAATAGTAAAAGTGAACAGTTTAGCTATTGAGTTGTTATAGGTTTTGGTGCTTCTTAATTCTTACTTGACCAAAATAATTCTTTAATGCCCATAATCCATTTACCAGACCCTGACTCTGCCCACTCACTTCCTCTGTGACCTTTGGTTAGTTACTTAATCCTTGTTTGTGTTTGCCTTTTTTCCTTCTAACCCTTCTAAAGAAGTAGGAGTTGGCTGTTAAAGTTGAAAGGGAGTGATTCTCTTGTTCTGGTAGTGTAATGAGTAATAAGAATTATTACACTAGAATGAATTACACGTACTTTAATACCAAATCTTTATTTTTTTTTAAACATTGGTTGTAAAAGACAAGTTTAACTTTTTCTTTCTGCTGCCTTGAAATGTACTTTATACCTCTTATTTAATGATGTGAAATAGAAGAGGAATGTTGTTTTTTAATAAAACATTTTTTGAAAAAGTTTTTTTTAAATCTAAAAAGCATATAGTTAGGTTATTAAATCTGTTTCAGAGTAATTTTATAAAGATATTTGGTCTTCTGTCTCCTCATTCTTCAAGTCTGTTTAAACACTTGGCCCCAAGGCACTTTTTCTTAGTGTCTTTTTGAATGAGTGGTTTCCCCACTCAGTTAAATCTAGTATTTCCCCATTGCCTTTAATGTGAAATAAAAACTGGTCCTTAGCTTTTAAATCCACCAGGCTGGCTTTTCTAGCATTCCAGCTAAACTGACCTTTTCTCCCGTTCATCTCCCATCCCCCACACCTAGAATGCATTCCCTAATTTCCTTGTTCTACCCCAGACGGTGTATAACCTACCTCGAGTATGTTTGTGCTTGGATATATTTGCATATGTATTGTCTCTACCATTAGAATGTAAACTCATTGTGAGTAGAGATGATTTCATTCTTTGTTCTTTTATCCCCTTGTGTCGGTGGGTTTGAAGCTTAATAAATGCTTGTTGATTGATTAATTGCTATTGTTATGTTGTGGATCTGATTAAGAGCTTAGATGCTTTTTAACCCAGGACACCTTAGGGGGATCTCTAAATTTTAGGAATTTTAGAATATATCTTTCAGTAAATCTACTTAAAATCATTACTGTTAGCTGAGTGAGAGGACTGAATTTTTGTGAGACAGTTTCAAGCTTAACAGGAGCTTTTCTTCCTTGTAGTTATGGTTAACTGGTTAGTGTTTAGTGACTCCACAATTTCATAGAAAGAGGTTGGTTTCCAAAGTGGTGTTACAGATTATTCCAGTATTTTGACTCGTAAATTTCTATTTTACTGTAAGTAGAAAGAACTTAAAGGTCCTTCTAGTTTTTTTAAAAAATAAATCGATGTTTTTGTTTTCACATCACCTATATTTTTCACTGTATCCTTCCCTAACCCTCTCTAAGATCCATTCCTTGTGAGGTAGGAAAAAAGTGAAGAAAAAGCAAGCTTCTCAAAGCTAAATAATAGAACAAAAAAAGTCTGAGGTTATGTGCAGCTTTCTACAGCCCCTGGCCCCTGACCTCGGCTGTCTTTTCATCTCTTTGGGGTTTACGTTGGGCCATTATAATTATGCAGCAGGCTGTTGCTATTGTTCTTTATTCTTTATTCTGTCATTTTCCTCTTCTCACTTCACTTTGCATCAATTCATATCATTCTCTATGCTTTTCTTACACATGTGCTTCTAAGTTTGATTTACCCGCCCTTAGACCTTCATCACAGCCCAGTCTTTGTAAAATGATCTCATTGCTCTGGAAGTTCTTTTAATGTAATAGATCTCAGGATAACAGTTGTTGGTCATACCTAAGATGCTCACTGTCACCTCATTAACATTTGATGGCAGTGTTTTGCACACCATTAAAGTTCATGACCTCCGGTACCTCCCTGTAGCCTATATCGAAACACAAGTTTGAGAGTTGCAGGAGAGTGAAGGAAATTCTTAAAACACTGGATATTTTGAAGGTGTTCTCTGATCTGTATAGATGTGTGATTGTTTGCTCAAGTATCATATTAAATCATGGTTAAGCCTGTTATCTTTTTTATCTTCTTTGAAAAGAATTGGGGAAAAGTAATGACTGAGATATCTAATGCCACCTTTTTTTGCTACAAGCCCTACCAACCACCTACCAACTGTTCAAGTCCAGTTGAAGAGAGCAACAGTGACTGAATCCTTACCCAGAAAGTGTTTACCACTAGTTCTTTCTGCTGCTTGTTAGAAACTTAACACTTTCTTGTTAGAAATCTTGAAGAAAATAAGATACAACTTCAGTGACTTCAGTAATTACCTTTCACAAAAATTTGAAACTGAAATCCAAGCAGATAACACTGGTGTGGGCAGACAATAATTTTGCTAATGATCCATCTCTACCAAATGCCCGAAATCTAGTCTCAACTTTATATTTGGGATAGATGTTGAAATTAGCTATTGCTCTCTTAATAATAGCCATAGCCTCAGGAGGTTAGTGTCTGGATAAATCTGGGCTTTCCTTATGTCTGTCTTTGAGATGAATTTAGGGAAAAAATATTCCTAATTCTTGAATCAAAAGATTTAGGATTGTAGAAACGATATTAACCTAGGTTTTAATTGAAATTTCTGAGGATATAAAAATAGTTGGTCTTACTCCATTCCAAATTAGTAGAGGTACAGTAGTCATTTGTGTGTTTTCTTGGTACTGGTTTAGACTCAATTGAATAACAACTCACTTTAAATTGGGGTACATGTAACTCCAGCTTGTCTCCCGCCATTTGCCTTTCACTTTACTCCTCTGTAAAAAGAAAGTTTTGCACTAGGTTCAGTATAGGTGACCTCTGAAGTCGTTCTTAGGCCTGTTGGGTCAATCAGTTGATTCTTTTTTCACCGCTGAACTGTTTAAATGTATTTTTGAAGTTTCTAGATTTCTGAGAAAGTTTTAAAAAACATAACATTGTCTGTTGAAAACTCATTTATTTTTTGTTTATTACTAAATATTAAATTAAAATGGTAGTTGTAGGTTTAGTAGAGATGAATTTTATCTATTTGTTGAAATCTTGTAAAGTATTTAGAAAGAATTAGCTTTTGACTTCTTCCATCAAGAGTTAGGAGCTCCATGTAGTCTTTTCCAGCAGTGTTACTCCTATAAAATGGTTTGAAGAGAGGGAGCGTTTATTTTTAAAGCAAGCTGTGCTTTTGTTTTGTATGGCATTAACTGATTACAGCACCACATCGTAATTCTTGGAAGTTTACAGAAAGCCGGTGAGCTAGAACATTAATACTTTAAAAACGCTTAAGCTCCTACTTAAAAAAAAAAATTCAGTATCTATCCCTCCGAGCCCCCCCCCCCCTCCCTTATTGTACTGTGATAATTGATAGTAACAGTGAGGGCCTTGAAGCTCTGAAGCATCCTGAAATGTCTTAAATCAATAGGGGGAAAAAAGAATTGTGCTTAGCAAGTACAGTCAGGGGTAAGTGTAGCGCCTCTCACATAGCTGAGGCCCAGCTGAACCAGAAGGGGAGACAGATAAGACATTGCAGTAGCCAAAAATAGATGCTCCAAAATGTCTATGCTAATAGGACAGCCTCCTCCTCAGCCCCGCCCCCCTTCATTATACAGCTTTGTCAAGCTTGGTTGTTCTGGATTCTTATCCCAGAGCAAAGGAGGAGTGGGTTACAGCTAGGAGATGGGACAGCCGACTGCCAGGGAGAAGAGAGGAACTATTGTCTGGAGCCATGTCTTATCAGAAGGCCTTTGAATAGGCTCCGGGGTAGAATGATTGATGCTGACCAAAAAGGCATTTAATTACATCTAATATTCTGAAAAGGTAGAGAAGCACGAAATAGTCTTTAGAAAGATTTCTAAACGAAAGAAGCCTGCCCAGAAAGACTCATTTTCTAAGATCTTCAATGTATACTTCAGCTTTTTGAAAATTCATATTATGTATATACATACTAGTACAAACATCTGTATGTATGTATATACGTACATACATACCTTAAGTTTACTATTCTGTTTCACTAGAATGTACCACCCATTTTAGATTAATGGGAATCAACGCAAATGAACACCTTAGCTTGAAAGTTATTATATTGAGTATTTTAAGTGACCATTATACTCTTGAAGACTATATCAAAGATTCTGTAATGTTTAGAGTAAAAAAAAAAATAATCCTTTTAACTTGTTGTGAAGTTCTTGGATAATAGGTGAGTCTTTGAATGATCATGTTTAATTGGATAAATACCTTTCCTACTAAAAAAAAATAGCTTTGTGATTAGTAAAATTGTTGCTGATAGAAGGGACACCTTGCTTTCAAATAGTGAAGCCACTACTTTTCCTTGCAATTAAGGGCACTAGCAGTTTGTGCTTATTTCAGAGGAGGCTGGTCAGTTACGTACGATTCTGATAGACCAGCATCTCAGCAGCTTCCTGAGCTTGGTGTTATCCCCACTGCCTATGAAATAATGTTCCACTTTGTTTTCTGTCTTAAACCACATTGAAAATTGGATTATGCTTAATGATTTCTGCTGAATTGTGTGGTAAGCGGTTGCCGCCAAAATAGATTAACAGTAGTAGCCTATAATAGCAAAATTTGAAATTGGGAGTCGATTGCAACTATCTTAAACTTGAATTAAGTCAACATTGATTTTTTTAAGTCTTATTTTTCTGTTTATATGTAATGCATATACTGATCTTTGGCAAAAAGACTGTCTTACAGTCTTTGGTTAAAAATAATTTTATTACATTAAATAAACATTATTGGAATTAAATAGTCTACAGGTGAAATATTTTTCTAGGAAATTGGTATTAAATAAATATATAATTGACACTCAGCGTTTGTATGTAGTGTTCCTATTACCTACTTTTGACTAAGAACCAGTTCAACTAAATTTTACCTGGTCATAATATGTAGTTCAGTATAGTGCATACAATTATGTATCAGTGATATTACCGAAGGGTATACAGTTAATGGGCAAGTTGGGAATCAAGTATGGAAATCTTTAACTAGAATTCATTCTTTAAACTAGTATGCTAATATTTTATTAGGTTGCTGAGGACGATACAGAAGTCTCACAGACATAAAAATTTAAGTGCCTGATACGATTTTGGAAACATGGTGTACCTTTAAAAGTAACTCACATTTTTTTTCGTTAAATGTCTTTCTATCACTGGAAATAAAAATGATCATTTGGTAGCAAAACACTATTACACCTAAGTTAATTGGCATGATGGAAAGAGATGAGTGGGATGTACTGCTTAAAAGAACCAAAGTAAACCTGGAAAAATGAATTTGAATAGTCATTATTTAGAGGTCCACTAGATGGAGTTGGTAATGAAAAATCCATCTTAGATTTCTAGTTTTTTCCTGAGGGAAAAAGGATTTCATAAGCTCTACCCTAGGACTTTTATATCAACTTTATGTAAAAATTATATTAGCATTCATCACTTTTTAATCTTGATATACATATATGTGTGTACGTGTTTTAAGACACAAAGGAAGAGCATGTTTAAAGCATCCTTTACTTTTGTAAAAATCTTTCAGATGGGAACCAAAGGGCTCCTGCTCTCCCTTCCTCTTTGGTCTTCATGACAGCTTATGGTCTCCTACTCTAACCCTTGAAAAAATTTAGTTAAAACTTCATTTCCCTCTTGGTTAACTGAGGTTTAACTTTTCTTGTGTGTCTAGGCTAATTAGTGGATTATCTTTAATGAGACACTCTTTAATGGATTGTGCTGTCTTCATTAAGGATTAAAAAGTTTTGTCCTTTTTCTTTTGTCTTGTTAATTCTTTGAGCTAAAAGCTCTTAGGGAGGACAGTCATATCAGCACTAGAGGGAAGTAGCTTGAAGGTAGGAAGAAAGAGTGCTGAGTAGCTGACGAGTTTATTGGATGCCAGTGTATGTTGTACATAATTAATGAAAGGTAGATTTGGGAAAGTGCATGAAAAATTTTCATCTCAAAAACTTTTATGGTTTAAATCCATCAGAAGCTTCTGGGCTTGTCATACAAAGAATATTTAAATCCTGATTTAGGAAATTGAGGGGCTCTTTCTTAATTTATCATTTGCTCAGGTATCCAGCGGTCAGTCCAGGGAAAATAATGTTAAATAAACTTGTAGAGAAAGGAGGGTCCTTTAAATGAGGCTGTACAGGGAGAATGGGGTCTTAACACCTCCCAACCAGTTTTCCTGTAGTTGGGGGAAAATAACTTAATGATGTGGACAATATTTAAGGCAAGTTTTTCTTAGCGTTTTAATACTGCTTTTTGTCTTCACAGGAAAATGTTTATAGGAGGCCTTAGCTGGGACACTACAAAGAAAGATCTGAAGGACTACTTTTCCAAATTTGGTGAAGTTGTAGACTGCACTCTGAAGTTAGATCCAATCACAGGGCGATCAAGGGGTTTTGGCTTTGTACTATTTAAAGAATCGGAGAGTGTAGATAAGGTAGTGTGTTATACGCTCTGATCAATTAGTAATGTTTGAATTGACAGTACCAAACATGGACCAGGATATATTGAATGTTTCTCTGATTTAATTTTTCTCAGGGCATTTGCAAAACATTAAAAATACTTGGATGCCTTGGGTGTACCCACTGGATATCTGTATATTTGGTCCAGGGTACAAAGTGTAATTGGGGAGAGGGGAGCAGAAGCAGCTTCTGTCAATATAGCTTGAGTCGCAAGACAGCTTCAAAGTAAGCAAAGTCCTCCCACACTCTACTGAAATTAACTTGTCACCAGTTAAGAGGGCATGAGAAAAGGTTTGTTGACAGTATTGGTGCTCATGTTAGTCTGTGGAGAGAGATGAGCCCTTTACTTCATTCTTCCCCCTGTTCGGTCATGGACCAAGGTGAAATGGTAGCCCTGCAGACGGGTTGCTGCCAGTGAACTTGGTGCCTCTTCTGTTAGCAGCTGTTGATGCCTAAATTGGGTCTCAGCGGTTTTTTGGCCTGTTCAGGGGAATGGAACGGAAGCCTATATTCCATGTGGGATGTAGAAAAAGTAGGACATTGCTGGAGGAACTGGTGACTTTTAGGTGATTCATCCTCAAAAAAGCTCAGATGTGAAGTGACAATAAGACATTTCGGGCCCAAGTAAAGGATTGAATGGATGGGTGTTCATTATCTCACCAACACATCGGTGCAGTTTTTAAAAATCTTGAATCAATAACTCAGTGCTTCAATTAATTAATGATTAAATATTTTTTCACATTTACTATTTTAGTTAATACTTATGAAAACTTAGAAAAAAAAAGATTTACATTTTTAAAAACAAAGCTTCCAATTTCTTTAGGTCATGGACCAGAAAGAACACAAATTGAATGGCAAAGTGATTGATCCTAAAAGGGCCAAAGCTATGAAAACAAAAGAACCTGTTAAAAAAATTTTTGTTGGTGGCCTTTCTCCAGATACACCTGAAGAGAAAATAAGGGAGTACTTTGGTGGTTTTGGTGAGGTATGTGACACGTGGTGCCCCTATTTTCAGTTCAGTTAGTGTTCCTTAGTTACTCAGGGCCATTCAGTAGCAACTGATCTCACATAGAGATTTAGGAAAAAAACTACACATTAACAGTATCTATGTTGCATTCAGTTTTTATTATGTTTTATTATTTTATTATTAATTTCCCAATTACAGTTTAATCTGGTTTGACATCTCATGTTTTAAACAGAATGGATATTTGAATAGGGCGCCCAGAGTTTCTTATTTCCATTCTCTCCCATGAAAAGAAAAGAAACAGTAGGATCTAAATGCACATGTTCCAAGGCATAAATATAAACAGATACCACAATATTTTAAGACTCGTCTCCCCTTTTAGAATTTAAGACAAGATGGCGGTGTAGAATTTAAGACAGTAAGAACTCCCCTTGACAGCCAGGGCTATTTGTGACTTTCTGTGTAGAGTCCCCTCTTAGCACAGTGCCTGGCACACAAGTGTTTGTTCAATGCTTTTGTGGCATAAGTAGGACCTGGGCCTATGCCATTATAGAGGAATTGAGGAGCTTTGTTTTGGATGTTCCTTCTCAGCGGGCTCTCCCTTTGTCCTACCTTCTGCAAGTCCGGGGTTGTTGCCTGAGGTGCATGGATCCTCTGACTTCCTGGGGCTCACACAGCTAATATAGGACATGACTTGTGCCTAAGCCTTTTTCGGACACTGGCTCCCTCCTGAGGGCTACCGTGTCTTTGAGGGGATCTTCTTGTTAGTGCCTGTTGGTGTGAATGGTATTAGGAGGACTCTGATACTCTCTGCCTTCCTTAGAATGAACATGAAGTCTCAGATATTTCTGAAACTCCCTCAAGACTCTGAAAGCATTTAGAAGCTTTGAAAGGGCCAAAGGAACAGTGTATTTTAAGTGAGATTCTTGAGGTTCCATTTTCAAGGCTGCACAGGAACACTGAAACTGATCTCTTGGCATCAGGTGGAATCTATAGAGCTCCCCATGGACAACAAGACCAACAAGAGGCGTGGATTCTGCTTTATTACCTTTAAGGAAGAGGAACCAGTGAAGAAAATAATGGAAAAGAAATATCACAACGTTGGTCTTAGTAAAGTAAGTTAAAACATAAGGGAAATTAATAGGACTTAAAATGATGTTTATTCCAGCATAGATTGTAAGGAGTTGTTATTGTAGGAGGAAACAAACCAGTGTGGCTGGTTTTTGGTAGGGGAAAGAGGTGAGGCTACCACTGCTTTTCAGATAGAAGTTCTAGATCCAGGAGTCAAGTTCTAGCATCATCTATCAGAACGACAATTAGGAGAAATGGATGCTTAGCGGGTCTGTACATTCTTAACCGAATTTATTGTCAGACCAGGCAGACCAGCTCATGAATGGAAGATACTTCAAGATTTTATTTTGAGGAAAACATTTTAGGCAGCTCTGCACACACCCCAGTGTGGGGGTTTTCCCCTCTTTTAACATGGGGGCTGTTCTGAATGGTTGAGCAACTTTAAGTTGCTTTCCTGAACCAGTTTAATAATGACTCTCTCTTGTAGTGTGAAATAAAAGTAGCCATGTCCAAGGAGCAGTATCAGCAGCAGCAGCAGTGGGGCTCCAGAGGAGGGTTTGCAGGAAGAGCTCGTGGAAGAGGCGGTGGTAAGCTCGTGCCTTAGTTTACTGTCTTAAGCTTTACTGCTATTGAATTATCCTGAAGTAAAGATCTTTGCTGATCTTCTGACATTAGTGAACCTATTAATGTGCTGCAGGCCCCAGTCAAAACTGGAACCAGGGATATAGTAACTATTGGAATCAAGGCTATGGCAGCTATGGATATAACAGCCAAGGTTACGGTGGTTATGGAGGATATGACTGCACTGGTTACAACAGCTACTATGGATATGGTGATTATAGCAGTAAGTACGATGCTTTTTATATTAACTGCTATTGGACAGTGATTTTGTACAAATTTGGATAGGGAGGAAGCTTAGGGAAGCTTTCAGGGAAAATCTCTTCAGGTTTTAAAATTCCTAGAAACTGCAATCAGTTTCTGTCCAGGTCCTCTCTCGCTACACCGCACTCTACAGTGTGTCTGGGTGTGTGCTGGGATTTGGAATCCTTTTTTGTTCTCTCCTTTGGCCAGAGGCGGTGAGCTTAAGTATCAGAAACG
>CM053601.1:16192174-16201120 GCA_028646575.1 Pseudocheirus occidentalis
GTACAGACATTACACACTAAGTTTTTTGAAAATACTGGTTTTTCTTCATTACGTGTTAAAATAATTTCTAAACTTTTTTAAGTTTTGTTTTCCAAATTCTCTGTCCCTCCTGTTCTGAGACAGTGAACAGTTAGAGATTACACATGTGCAGCCATGTAAAACATTTTCTGTATTACTCATTTTGTACAAGATACTTGAGAAGAATAGTACAGCACTGTACATTTATAATCTCAGTAGCATTGTGGTGAGACGGATGTGTTTTGTCCTAGTTAGAGGCTGAAATCTACCTTAATTTTAGAGCAAGCCTGCTTTTGTACGCCATTTTCCTCTGTCTTTGGCTTTTTGAAGTTAAAAATGAGCATCAACATGAACATTTCTATATATAAAAAAGGCTTGATACTGTGAATTTATTCCTCTGGCTCTTGGAATTTCTTTTAATGTGTCTTCATCTGAAAATGTCTAATATAGAAGAACTTATTTGCCCTTTTATAGGTCATGGCAGCAGGTATGCAAGGTGCCAGGTTGAAGCTAAACTAAGGGGTGGGACTTCACTAGCAGGTAATCTGGAAAGGAACCCCAAGTAGAGTAATGTTAAAATAACTGTCAGCTCAGACTTGTACACAATTCAGGAGCCAGTGGAAACTAGGAGAGGAGCTTGACCAGGGGAAGTAATGTGAACTGTTAAGCATGCCAGGAACAAGTTGGAGCTCTGATGTGGGTAGGAGGGAGGCCTAGTCCTGGTCCATTGGAACTGCTGGATGTGTACAGTACCCATTGTGTGGGGGTACTGTAAGAGCACTAAGTGCTTGTACAAAGTTACTTTGATTCTCACAATAAACCTGAGAGATAGGTACTGTTAGCCCTATTTTATAGTTGAGGGAACTGATGAAGGTTAAGAAAGTTGTTGCTCACTCAGAGTGACATCTCAGCTGAGGCCAGATTCCTTAACTAGACTGAGCACTATCTGTTGTGTTACCAACTGCCTTAGTGAGAGGCATCTGACCCCCCTAGATGGACAAGGGGATCAGGAACCATCCAAGGAGCCTCAGTAAGAGGGCCAGCTCCAGTGTCTGCTAGGCTGCCTTGTAAGAGGCCTAGAGCAAGTGTGACCTCCAATCCCTAAAAGAGGCCAAGGGTTACAGCTGGGACGGAACCACCTCCTGGTTGTGGTTTGTGTAAGATGAGTGGTTCATCAGGAGGCACAAGGTAGAGACTGAGAGGAAGTGGGCCTAAGTCCCCCTGTCTGTAATGGCAGTAGTGTGGGCAACCAGGATACAGAGGGAGCCGGCCCCAGTAGGTCCTAAGTACTCGTACCTAGTCTAGTGCATTAGAGGGGATAGAACCTGGCTCTGATTATGTAACAATAGTAAACTGAAGGAAGATACAAATGCTCCGGGTCAAGAGACTCCAAAGAAGTAAAACAGAAGAGAACGCCTCTTCAGAAATTACAAACTCAGAAAAAATGTCCGACAAGATTGCGATTGGGAAGAATTCTGGGGGGAAAAAATTGGATGTAGAACAAATAGAACAGAAGGTGGAAAAGGTTTTCTAAGGAGCAAATGCAGTAAAATATTGAATAAGCTTGTTAAAACAGTTCAGTGACTCCTGGATAAGCAATAGAATAAGATCAAGGAAAAAGTGAGGTGTTTAACTCTAAAAACTAGAAAACTGAGAAATCATTGGACTCTGAAAGTCATGACCAAACAAAAACCTATATGCCATGTTTCAAGGAATTAAGGTGCTAAAAGAAAATGCCCTGATCTTTTAGCCAGAGAACAACATGAAAATAAACCCTGAACTGAAAACACACAGAAATGTCATAGCTAAGGTTCAGACTTGCCAGGTCAAAGGAAAAACTGCAAGTAGAGAAAAAAAATTCAGGTACCAAGGAACTAAGGTTCCCCAAGATTTGGAAGGGCCTATATAATAAATAACCTTGGAATGTGATATTCCAAAAGGCCAAGGGCTTAAAACCAACCCTGAGAACTAGAGAAGGAAACAGCAAGCCACTCCTATGTCTTTGTGAAGAAAGCCCCAAATGGGATCAACAGAGAGCTGGATGTGACTGAACAATGGCTCAAAAAACATTGATGGAGGAATTGCATTTTAACAGAAGAGTGATGTCCTTTAAGACATGGCCTGGGTGTGGTTTTGTTCCTTTTTAAGAGAAAAAAAGGAATACACAGAGCAGAAGACAATAAGGGACAAGAGGATCATCTTAACTATTTTGTGAAATTGGGTTGTACAAAAGCATGCGAGTATGGAGGAAGGGGTGGGGTAGAGTGCATAGTCTCATCTGGACAGACTGAAGGAGGGTTGAACACAGTTTGAAACGTGAATAAACAAATGTGCCTCTCACAAGGCACCCCAGCAGACACTGGAGTTGGCCCCCTTACTGAGGTTCATTGGATGGTTCCTGATCCCCTTGTCCCTCTAGGGGGCTCACAGCAGGGAGAAGGGACAGGGAAAGTGGACGTAAGGGTGCAGTATAAAGGAACAGTAAAAAAATAAGGCAGATGGTAATTGCAGAGGGTGCGATTAAGTGGGATTAAAAGTAAGAACGAGGGTTTGGTGAAGAAAGAAGAGCCAAAGGACTCAGAGCAATGCTAATCATATTCCTTCTCTTACTTATGTATAGAAAGTGGGGTGTACTGGAGAAGAAAGGCACCTAGGTTAACCCAGTATCAGGAACGTCGGTGAACTCCCTTATAAAACTCTTCAAACAGATCTAGAAAGTGCACCAAACTGAATCCTGATGGGGAAATCTAGGACAAGTCATTTTGGGGGGTGGCTAGGTGGTGCACTGAATGGAGCAACCTTGGATACTTGACACAACTGGCTGTGTGACCTTGGGCAAGTCACTTAACCCAAATTGCCTTGCCTTTCTCTCCCCCTCCCCCCAAAAGTAATTTTTCTAGCCCTGGTAGACGTAGGGAGACAGAGAAATCTGGACACCATGTGGGGTTTGGCCAGGAACTTTTTATGGGCAGAGGATTCTATCAAGGGAGAGGTTGTGTACGACAGTATGAGAAGGGCATAGACCCGAAGTAGGGTATCTTCAGACTCCTACTAGGGCATCTTCATGGGAACGCATGCCAACTGGCCAGCTATATTGACCACTGCTCAGTTCAGATCCAGAGCAGACTGAGAAGGGCACTGGTGCCCAGTGGTAAGGAGTAGTCTCAGATTTTTGGTTGGGTACCAGGAAGAGCAGATTTGGAGGCCGGAAGTGACAGTGGGATGGCTTAGACCCCAAGTAGGTCGGGGGTCTCTCTTTTAGTTTCCTGTAGCTTAGTCTAAAGCCTACAGAGCAAGAATCCCTGTGACAGAAGAATCAGTCACTGAACCAACAAAGCTTTACAGTTGACTGATAGGGACAGAGGCCTGAATATTCAAAGTCACATCTGGAATTTGCAGAATAAGTTCCTACCTTAAAAAAAAATTCGTTTCTAATTTTCAACATTCATTTCCACAAGACTTTGAGTTCCAGTTTTTCTCCCCTTCTCTCCCATACCCCACCCCAAGATGGCAAGCATACTGAATACCTCTTCCCCCACCTGCCCTCTCTTCCATCCCCTCCAGTCTCCCCTTCCCCCTTCCCCCTTTCTTGTAGGGCAAGATGGGTTTCTACATTCTGTATGCCTGCATATCATATTTCCTGGTGGCATGGAAAAAGTTTTTTAACATTTGTGTTTAAAATGTTTGAGTTCCAGATTCTCTCCCTTCTTTCCTCCTCACCCACCCCCATTGAGAAGGCAAGCAATTCAATATAGGTGTGTGTGTGTGTGTGAGAGAGAGAGAGAGGAGAGCGGAGAGCGGAGAGCGGCAGAGGGAGGGAAAGGGAGAGAGAGAGGGAGAGGGAGGGAGGGAGGGGGAAAGGGAGGAGAACAGACGGACATTGTATCACAAGATGGTTTTTTCCTTTTGTATTATATTAGCTCCCAGGGTTCATTGATCATCTTTATATGGATTATTATCAGATCTTTTTATGGAACCTTAACCTCTCACCCAAATTCCAGTCTTGCATTACCAATCGCCTATTAATTACATTGAATTGGTTTTCCCATAGACATCTCAAACTCACTATGTCCAATACTAACTAAACTCATTCTTTCCCCTCTCCTTCCAGACTTCCCTACTGCTGTTGAGGGGGCCACTCCCCAAGTTCACAACATTGGTGTTGTCTTTGCTTCCTCACTAACACTGACATATCTAATCTGTTATCAACCCATATGGTTTCTACCTTCATATCTCTTGTATACATCCCTTACCCTCCAGCCACATGGCCACCATCCTGATACAGACCTTCATCATCCCATACCTGGACAACTGCAATAGCCTTCTGGTTGGTCTCTGCCTCAAGTCCCTTTTATATTCAAGCTTAAAGTAACTAAATGGGACCCAGACAACTAACCTGTAAGGTGAAGTCAATCACTCAATCGAGAAATATTGATGAAGTGCCTACTACCTGCCAGGCCCCATGCTGGGGAGACAGAGAGAGGAAAAAGCCAGTCCCTGCCCTCAAGGGGCTTACCATCTAAAGCCTCAAGACGTCTAACCTGAAATGGATAGAGTTGAAATATTCTGGGATTATTCTGGGGTTTAGCTTAGGCTTTGATAAGTTTTAGAATGTTTTCATGACATTTTGAATAGCTGAATTTAATCTAGAAAGTCAAGGCAATGTTAAACACAGTAATCTTTTTCTTAAAATTCTACTTTGGTGGTTTGACATAATTAATGGGGATATATTCAGTGTTTTGTACACCCTGTAGGGAATGGAAAGCCTTGAAATAGAAGGGAAAGGAATCTTCAGACTCAGTATTTGGCCCATTGGTCAAGTCTGAATTATTCATATACTTCTTTATACAAAATGTTTCATTAGTCTGTAAAGATTTGAAATTGGCTAAGATATTCACTGATGCTCAGTCTTAACTTTTGTAATACTTGAACTCTGTTTAGGCTTTTGTAAATTTAGCCAGATTTGCCTCTAAGCCAGTAATGCTCATAGAACACTGCCATTACTGTGTACCTCACCTCAATCAAAAAGCATTTATTGAGCTCCTGTGGCTTAGACTGACTAGAATAGTTTGAGTGTCCTGAACCCTCTCCCTGTCAAAGGACCAGTGGGGAAAGGTGCACTGACAGTAGGTTTTGTAAACTTTTATTGTCATTAACATATTTACAAATTTCAGCAAAACCCCCCAAACCCAACTTGTACACTTGTAGAGATTGCTATTACTGATATAGAACTGATTTGCTGCGTTAAGCAGCTGTGAAATGGAAATAAACAAATAGATGGGGACTGGGACTGGGACTAAAATTGAAAGCTAATTTTTGAAATGGAACGAATTAGAAAAATATTATCTCTACATATATATATGTGCATACACACATATATACATACATATGCACTTTTTTTCTTGCCCCACAATAGAGTAAAAATCTGGTAACCTGTGATTTTCTTGCATATTCCAAAAGTTATGCCTATATGGACCTTTGTATATAAAAAAATAAAATCATTGCTTGAGAGTTCTGATTATTCTTGGTTTTTCCATATCTTCTTACAACCTACCAGCTATTTTCTGTTATGTAAATATTAATGAACACTTTAAAATGGATCAAAGGTAATTTCTTAAGCATTATTCATGTGTATGCTTTCAAAATGATTGCTTTTTCAAGTTAGAGTTTCTGGTCAAGTAGAGATTTTAGGAAGTACAGATGTTTTGTTGTTGATCACAGCTGCCAGTCCCAAGGAGGGACTTTAGAAAGGTGAATATGGAAAGTGAACAGATGGTGTCATGAAACAATTAGAGAAGAGGAGATTGCTTTATTTTTGCTCTTGTGGTTTTGAGCTTGTACCCCCAGTGGTGCCTGTCTTATGGAGGTGCTTAATACTTTTGCCACTTTACACCTATCATATTGGCTAATATGAGAGAAAAGGAAAATGATAAATGTTGGAGAAGATGTGGGAGAATTGGAACGCTAATGCTTTGTTGGTGGAGTTGTGAACTGATGTAACCATTCTGGAGAGCAATTTGGAACTATGCCCAAAGGGCAATCAAACTGCACATATCCTTTGACCCAGCAATACCACTACTAGGTCTGTATCCCAAAGAGATCATAAAAAAGGGAAAAAGGACCCACATGTACAAAAAATGTTTATAGCTATTCTTTTTTTGTTGGCAAAGAATTGGAAATTGAAGGGATGTCCATCATTTAGAGAATGGCTAGACAAGTTGTAGTATATGAATGTTATGGAATACTATTGTGCTGTAACAAATGATGAGCAGGCAGATTTCAGAAAAACCTAGAAAGACTTACATGAACTGATCCCAAGTAAAGTGAGGAGAACCAGGAGAACATTGTACACAGCAAAAGTAACCCTATGCATTGGTCAACTATGATTTAGTTCTTCTCAGCAGTGCAACGATCCAAGACAATTTCAAAAGACTCATGATGGAAAATGCTATCCGCATCCAGAGAAAGAACTATGAAGTCTGAATGCAGATTGAAATGCTATTTTCACTTTTTTTCTTTTGTTCTGTTTCTTTTTTTGCAACATGACTATGTGGAAATTGTTTTACGTTATTGCACATGTATAACTTATACCAGATTGCTTTCTGTCTTGGGAATGGGAGAGAGGAGGGAAGGAAGGAGGGAGAAAATTTGGAACTCAAAATCCTTCAAAAAATGAATATTGAAAATTGTCTTTATGTGTAATTAGAAAAAAATAAAAAACTATTAAATGAAAAATATTTTTGATTGATTGGACGAGGGTTTAAGATGTGAAGAGGTCACTCTTAAGTATGGCCATGCAGCCCGTGTGTCAGGTGTTCCTGACTCTGACCACTTGGGCCTTTCATTCCTAAAAGGAAAGCTGGCCTAGAGATGTTCAAGCTCCTCTCTAACTCAATATTCTGTGATTCTATCAGTACTGGGGCATCTTGCAACTTGTATGTGGGTCCCCTAGACAAGGTAACCTCAAATTCAAGGTACTTTGTGGGCTTATCTTTGCTTAAAAACAGTTTACTCATCCCCATGGATGAGTTTACTTTTGTTAGTCAGAAGACACAATTAGTATAATCAAAGACTTTTGAAATAGCAGAGCACATCTGAACCCAAGTCAAAGACTCCAAGAAGTGATATGAGAGAGTATGGTAAGAAAAGAAATGACAAAATAGTTTTACTTTCAAACGGGCAGCTAAGTAGCACAGTGGAGGGAGTACAGAACTGGAGTTAGGAAGACTTCTCTTCATGAGCTCAAATCTGGCTTCAGATGCTGTGTGACCCAGAACAAGTCATTTAACCCTGTTTGCCACAGTTTCCTCATCTGTAAAATGAGCTGGAGAAGGAAATGGTAAACCACTCCAATATCTCTGCCAAGAAAACCCTGATAAATGACTGAACAACTCTTTCAGGCTGGCCCTGAATTCCCAGTGGGGTTTCCCCTGTGCCTCCTCACTTTGCTGCTGCTGGAACTCCTTGTCCTGAGGATACACTGTTCTGATTAAAGAGAGGCCCTCCCACCAGACCCCCACTCATGTTCTCTGCTTCCTCTTCTGAAGTTTTTGCCTCTTGTTCTGGGAATAAACATTTGATCAACACTGCCATTGTTCCTCTTCCCTTCTGGGTCTTCTCTGCCTTGAGTTTGAATTGTAAGCTCCTTGAGAGAAGGGCCTGTCTTTTGTTTTTGCATCCCCAATACTTATTTTTATTTTATTTTTAATCTTTTATTATTATTATTATTTTTTTGCTTTTTTGGAGGGCAATTGGGGTTAAGTGACTTGCCCAAGGTCACATGGCTAATAAGTGTGTCAAGTGTCTGAGGCCGGATTTGAACTCAGGTCCTCCTGACTCCAGGGCCGGTGCTCTACTCACTGTGCCACCTAGCCGCCCCTCCCAATACTTAGTACAGTGCCTGACAAATAAGTATTTGCATGTTTTATCATCTCTTCATCGTCTCCTTCACCTATAAATGTTTCCCAATGAAAAACTGATTCCATACTCCAGGAGTTGAGCTCTTTGGAATATAGAATATTCTAGCTAACAAGTGCCATTGGGCTAAATCTCTATTCAAACCTCCCCTGCCCTCCCAATTAAATTACCACTCACTTCCTGCAGAGTTTCAGTCAGAAACCACAATCTGACTGAGGGTTAGAAAGTCCTTGTGGCTTTCTACTTCCTGTCCAATTGATAAACTGATGAGTTGCATCAGTCAAGAGCAGTTTGGAAGCTATCTTTCAACAAACTGAAAGTTTTTTACATTAGGAGCTTTCCAAGTTTCAAACTCAGATTTTCATCTCTCATGCAAATGACAAGAAAAGGAAAAGGCATAGGGATATAACTAAACCTAGGGGATAAAGTTTTCTTCCTTTTTGATGGTATTCTTGTCTCCCCCATGTATAGTACATGTGCCCAACAAGGCCTTGTACTCTCAAGCCTGTATGATGTGGTAGGATATTTATTGTTGGTGTTAGTAAAACTTTTGAAACCTTGGATACAATACCATCTCAGGGAAAGCATTAAAGGAATTAAAAATCTATTTTTTGTGCTGAAGGAGGGAATGAGTATTTGTTGATTAGGAAAAAGAAGGAAGGGGTTTGGATGTTTCAGATCCTAAAGTCAAAGAAAGGAAAATATGCTTAAAGTAAATTGTCTTGATTTTTAAGTTTGTGCATAAGAGAAATGTATAAATGACCTTGCTATATATATTTAAGTGTCTATCTCAGGATCATAGATTTAGAGCTGGCTGGGACCTTCAAGGTCAAGTAATCCAACCTCTTAATTTTATTTTAAATTATTTTTATTTGTGTCATTAAATATTTCTTTTTTTAATTTTAATTTATTTTCTTGGTTACATCATTCATTTCCACAAGGTTTTGAGTTACAGATTTTCTCCCCTTTTTGCCCCTACCCCCCAGCCCAGAACATTGATCCCACTGTAAG
>CM053601.1:16201620-16258634 GCA_028646575.1 Pseudocheirus occidentalis
TTTTCCTTCCTCCCTTTCTCCCTTCCTTCCTTCTTTTCTTTCTCCTACCTTCCAAGGTAGAGAGGCTTACAGCAGTATAGTATAGAATACAATGGCCTTACACCACCATCTGACACAGTGGAAGATAAGATTCAGGTTAAAAAAAGATTTAGTTTTAAAATTTTTATTTGCTGTACTGTATTTATAGTGCTATAGATTTTATGGGTTGTGAAAATGAATATTGTCTGAAATAAATTCTTTTATTGAGATGTTAGGACAAAAGGTCACAGAATCCTAGGGAATTATTAGTGAGAAAAAATGTTTTTCATGTTATCAATTGATTTTGCATACTGCATGTTATGGGTTATTTCATGGTTACTGTGTTAGGAAAAGTGCATCTTATCAGAATTTTTGTCATGAAGAATTGTATGCAGAAAAGTATGTTTTCAGCAATCTCTAGTGAAAGAGTATAGTTTTTGGTGGTTGTGGGAACCTAGCCCCCTATTACTCATAGGTTCAATGTATCAACATTTGCTTTTTTTTATTTTCAGGACATTTTTAGGGAACATTACTGGGAAAGCTGAGGATATATTATAGTATATTTACAATATACTATAATATGATATAATGCTTATTATCTAGAAGGGAGTACTTTTCTCTTCAGGAATAGGGTGTATCAGCAAGCACCCTAGCATCCCCAGGATGGCTGCTAGCACAGGTTTTAAGATCTATTTTTCTAAAGGAAAGCAACTCAATATGGGTTAACAATCCTACTTTAGTCAAACATTTACTTAGTTCAGGGGGAAAAGGCAGCACCCTGAACTTCAGAGAATACAAACAGAAGTTACAAGCAGACAAAAAAAATACAGACAGAGAAAGATATCAGCAGGCTGGCCTTCCAGCCGTCTCAAACATTACATTCATACTTAGTTACCAGAAAGGGAAGCACCAACATCTGGGTTTTTCAAAGCCAGGGGGCTCAACGGCTTCCCAGAGTCTCGTGTGGCCAAATCATACAACTCTTCCCAAAGTGAGCCCCAAAACAAAATTTCACATCAGGGCACATATGTTCTTCTGGATCAGAGAATGTCACAGCCTTCTTTCTTGACTCACTGCCCAAACACAAAGTAATAAGATGTGGACATTGCTAAAGAACAAGCCTCCCCCCACAGGCTCCATGTGACCACATTCAGCATATGAGGGGGCAGAGTATATTTTCAAATCAGGAAAGGTTCTCAGATTCACTTGAGCCTATCAAGAGGCCATGGGGCAGGAAAGATCTTCAGATTTCCATTACATAGGGATAAAGGGGGACCAGAGCACTTCAGTAGTGATAGTGATGCCAGATAAAAGAAAAAAAAGTTTCAATGAACTATTAAAAATACACAGAAGAGAGCAGAAGGAAATTCAAAAGGGAGCACATTCATGCAAAACCGTTTTGTTGCCATCCTGTTAAATTTAACATATACTATAAACAAGCTACACATAATAATTCATTTCTCAAATATAATCCTTTCTCTTCTTTGTGCATAAAAAGGTTCATGCTCTTGATGTTGACTAAACTTAGAATAAAAAAGAAAATTTAAAATAAAAAAGACGACAAACTTGACTCTTAGAAGTCTTCTTGCCGAAGGTGTGACCCGCTCCTATGTGTACATCAGGATTATTACACTCTCCAAAGTTTGCCAGTATTTTAAAATCTCGAGCTTTTGTCAAATTGCGGTATCAACATAAAGCTGATATGTGCAACCTTGTTAAACATTAAGCTTGCTTTTGTTTCCCATCTCAACTGAACCTATCCCTTTCAGAACAAAGGTTCATTATTATTTTCCTGGAATGACTTCTTCCAATGAGGAAGGAAAATGTTAAATATGACGGAAATATTAAGTGATTCTGCAGGGAAATGAAAAGATCCTTAGAGAAAAAGAAATAAGATATGCATTGGTAGCAAACTTAATTTTTGTATGTTCAAAAGTAATGTAAAATCTTAATTCTCTCAAAGGAGAAATAAGTTCTGTGCCCTTCCGAACCCTGACCTATCTGATTAATCTTTCAGGCAAGTCAACAAGCCTTTATTAAGCCTATTACATTCCAGGCAAAGTCTGTTTGTGACAGTTATACTGTACAGTGTTAAGTTAATGAAAGGTCATTCTTTGGGTTACAGTAGGCTGGGCAAACTTTTGTGTGTAAGCTGATAAATGAAAATAATGGAGAGAAAGCACTTCATTTTGAAGTGTTAATTAATTCAGCCATCATGAAGGCTTGGCATGGAGGTGATCGTGGGCTCTCAAAGGCATCAGAGTGCAAGTTCTACCAAAATAGAAAGGCATTAAGTAAATCCTCAGCGATGTTGTATTCCGCAAGACTTGTTGTATTGACAGACTACTGCCCATTTATGATTCTCAAGGGTATGAAAGACACTGTCAGAAGGAAGCTAGAAAACAGTGATAATATTTACAAGGCTTTGGGAGAGAAATTGAAGACTTTACGGGCGGTGTCTTTTTTTTTTTTTTTAATCATTACTGCCCAGACTACAAGGACTTTGAAAAGAGAGAAATCTGGGAGGTGAATAAATAGCTGGTTAAGGGGTTATTATCAGAGAATAGAATTTAGATTTCTTGGCTGTAGCTTAAAACATAAGAATAATTGCCTCTTAGCTACAGATAGAGGACACCTAACAAGGGCGAATAAAATGTTCTCCTAGAATCTTTGTAATCTAAATAAAAGGAAATTAAATGGGAAAGAAGAGGGCATGGATGAAAATGAGTGCATGTTGAGTAGAAGGTAGCTAGGAGGTAAGAAGACTAACAGCAGGGACACCCCAAAGCACAAGCGACAACCATCAGGAAGATGTAGCAATAGAAGTCATTGTCTCACATTGTCCAGACAGGAATGTGCCAGGCACCAAGCAAGATGAGTGAGAGGCATTGATGCAAAGCTGCCCTCATGGATACCGCTGACACTCGGTGGAATGAAGCTCATGGATGGACATGGCGCTAGTTAAATCTTATTCAAAAGAAAGCAGGATCGTTAACCGATGGAGTAGCAATGTCTGTTAAGGAGAACTTGTTAGAAAATACTGGAAGGGGGAGCGCGGTGGAGAGTGCTTGGGTGAAGATCAATGAAGTAGCCAATAGAATGATATTGTCCTTGGCATATACTGCAGAATGTGTGGACAGAAGCAGGGCCCCTACCCAGTGTGAGTCAGAGGCTGGGCTTGGCCTCTGTGCTTCCTGGCTTGAGAGCCGCTCCCTCCCCACCACCCCACACTGGGCTCTGAGAGGCTCACGGAACAAGTGAAGGTTGGACATCCAGGCTCAGAGTCAAAGTGTTCTGGGCTCTGCTACGGAATCTTGGTGTGCAGGGAACATGGGCCATAGCTCCAAAGAACACTCAGGGGCCTGCAAAAAAAATTCTGTCGTGGCCACGCCTCCCCTCATGAGGAGTCAGTCAGACTGCGATGGAAGTAGGACGATGGAGCACTCAAGAGGGTCATTCAAGGGGGTCATTCAAGGACACTTCCTGTCAGGCTGAGGAGAACCATCAATGGCACAGAGGCTCTCAGAGCTAGAGAAAACAGCTTGGAAGACAACTCAGGGCATGATGTAGTTGGGTGCTGGTCCCAGATGGAAGCTCAGCAAATGAACCAAATCTGCCTTGACCCTAGGAAGACCTCTACTGGGACAGAAGAGAAAGGCTGGGGGCGGGGGGGGGGGAGGGGATTATCACTTTCTCTTTCTGCAATTGGAGGATTAGTAGTGATGCCCCTTGGGGACAGTGATAGAGCCTCAGATTGGGAGGTGTGAGAACACTGTTGGGCGGGTTGGCCCAGCCACAGACTGAGGAGGTCACGGTAGACTTATTGGGCAGGCTCATTAGTCTGGGCTAACAGGTGCTGCTTCTTCTGCGGTGATATGACATCAAGGGTTCCTGTGCAGGAAAGTTGGTTTTGTCTATAATTGCAACATATGCAATCACTTGTCTGTCTGCTAGGCGGCATGCCTTTTCAGCCTCATTACTGTATGTGCCTAGAGGGAGGGCAATGGGGGCACATTGTCCATTTCTCCATATGATCTAGCATCAGGGGTATCTTGTCATTCTTCTGTGAGCCTATGTATTTTGTACTGTGCTGAGCTTTGTGTCCTAAATTGCTCACCCAGGAAGACCATTCTGCCCCTGTAACCCCCTTTGTCTGTTCCATTCTTTCTGGAACCTTCATATTAAGGAAAGTACCCACTTTCTGCCAGTCATGTTCACTCCTTTGTCTCTGGGCTCCCCTCCAGACTTCTTTCTCTCCCGTGCCCCTGGTCATCTTTTCCCCCTGCACCTTTTCTCCATCTCTTTTTTATGTACTGTCTTCCCCATTAGACTATAAGCTTGTGAGGGCAGGGACTGCCTTTCTTTTCACACACATCTGTAACCCAAGCACTCGACACAGAGCCTGGCACAAAATCAGTGCTTAATAAATGTTTGTTTGACTTTTGTCTTTAGTTTAATGTATACTGTGATTTCATACATGCTATTGGTGATTCCTGATGTTTTACGTTCTTGAATGCATTACTTCTTGAGGCACAAAGTTGTGGTGTGAAGCCTAGAGAGGAGGTACTCGCATGTTCTTGGCACTGTGTAACTGAACATTATGCCAGTGTATGATGCTTTGATGTTCATTGATCAGATCACAGATTTAGAGTCATGTGTGATCTTAGAACAATTCTGGCCTTAACCTTTTGCTGATTTTCATTCTCATATCTCCAGTTGCCTATTGGACATCTCAAATTGGATGTCCCTTAGACATCTTAAATTCATCATGTCTAAAACTACTCATTATTTCCCCTGCGGCCCCCCTCCCCCAAGCCCTTCCATCTGCCTAATTTTCCTGTTACTGACCCTCAGGCTCACTGTGACTCCTTACTCTTGTTCTTGCCCCCATATCCAATCTGTTGCCAAATCTTGTGGTTTCTGCCTTGGTAACATCTCTTGTACATTTTCCCTTCTCCCCTTTGACATTGTTAGCACTCTGGTGTAAGCTCTCTTCACTGTCAGGCTTAGACTACTGCAATAGCCTGCTGGCCCATCTCCCTTCTTCATTTTCTCCCTGCTCCAATTCATCTGTCAAACTGATCTTCCTAAAAAGCAAATCTGAGCCTCTTTGCTGTTTGAATTTGACATCTCTGTACCCCTAATCTGACACCTCTGTATCCCCAAAATCTGGCACCTTTGTACCCCCAATTTTGACACATTTGTACCCAAGACCCAGAGATTTCTTGTTATCAAACTCCTGTCTAATGGCTCGACATCAGAAACTGATGTGATTCTACCAGCAGAAAGGGCATCACAGAAGAAGCCTGGTCATCTGACTGGCAGCTGAACCTCCCATTTTAATGTCCTGGAGGGCAATGACCAGCTGACTCCTTTGTTTGTATTCTCAGTGCTCAGGGCAGTGCTGGCACACAAGAAGTGCTTAACAAAGGCTTTGATCATTCATTTCTTTTGCATATTCACACACATATACATATGTGTATTCATGTATGCATGTATGTGCTCTCTCCCCTTATTAGAATGTAAGATTGCTGTGGGGAGGGACCCCTATTTTGTGTCCTGCCCATCTCAGCGATCGGTATACTGCTTGGTGCTTAATAAGGGGGCAGTAGTGAAGATTACAGAGCAGACAGAAAGACAGAGTCATGTTTGGGGGATCTCAGTGTGTCATCATGTGAGGCAGCATTTGAAGCCGGGTCTTCCTTATTCCAAGGCCAGTACTCTCCATGGCATCTTGGTGATATGCCTTCAAGCAGGGATGCCAGTTAGGAAGCCATTGCAATGGCCCAGGTTAGAGGCGCGGAAGGCCTGAGCTAGGTTAGAACTCTGTGAATGGTGAGAGACGCTGTCATCTACCAGCCATGGTGGTGGAGGTGGTGGGGGTAGTGACAATGACGATGATGGTGATGATGCCCCCACCAACAGTATGAGCCCTTGAAGGGTTTACGGAATCGTTTCTGTAGCAGTATGCTGTAGGGGAAGGATCAGCGGATTTGGGTCCTGACTGTGCCATAAGCTACTTGTGTAGCAAATGTTATCTAAGATTAGTCAGCTTGCTTAGCCCTGTTTCCTTATCTTTAAAATGAGAGGTTCTAGATCTATGATTCTAAGGCATAGCACTAAATTTTGGGGATACAGCTATTTTCCTTCTTATTTTGTTCCATTAAAAATTAATGCTTGTAAAACGTCATAAGTTTTTTTTATTTCTAATATAAGATTTAAAAAATAATTCTAACCACAAGGAGGCGTTAGTGAGTAAGGCAGGGCCCTTCTACAGGCCTGCTTTGCAATGAGGGTACCCTTTGCTTGGGGCTTCCCCCAGGGGTTAGGTTTTGAGGCCCCCTGAGAACCCTGCTCCCCCAATCTTCTCCAAGCAAAGCTATGGTGTCTTTCCTCACAGTTGAGCGCTTTCTGGCCCACTGGCTTGTTCACAAAGGGGAAAAGAAATAGGTCCAGGGTTTGAGCAGTCTGTAAGGCTAAGAAGCTATGGGACCCAGGCTCCCATCTGCTCTCCCTAGGCTGGCCACAAGCAGTTCCCTCTGAGGGGCCTGACTGTGGCTTCCCTTCCAGGAGGGCCACCACTACAAAGGCCTACTAGCTTGCTATTTTTATGCAAGACGTGAATAAAAGTGCAAATGACTCTCCATCCAAATGTAATCTACTTTCCCTTTTGGATATTTAATTCCAGTGGCTGGAACCCTTTGTGCCTTGCAAACTAATTAAGGACTTTTCACCCCTGGTTCATAGAGCTGCTGATAAAGGTATGAATGGGGCACAGGGCATCCCATGAAGTGACTGATTCCATTGGCCACCACCCTGACAAAACCTGGTTACCTCTGTAAAACCAGCGACCCCAATGAGAAGGAGGGGACCCTCTTTATTAACACACAACAAAGAAAGGATCTTGGTCGGCATGGAGAAAAGGTGATAGGTTTTGGGGCTGGGCTAGGAACCTTACAATTTGCTATACTGAGAAAGACAAGAGTAACTGCCACCCTCTCTAACAATTATAGAATGTTAGTTGTTTTATGGGACCCATCTGTATCTTGTAGTCTTTGCTGGGGGATCCTAACCACCAGACTTGCTATCTCCTTGGAAGAGATGGAAAAATTCCTTTTATTGCACAAAGACAAGCAAGGACTGAATATCTTTTAGGGACGGTACCAAGTTACCTTTTTGGCTTTAACAAACAGATGCCAAGGAAGCATCCCAGGGGGGCAATAGTTTGCCAGATAACTTTTCATTTAAACTGACTTTACGCTAACTCTGAGGGAAAATAGAATTTCTGAGCTCAACTCAAGGACATAGAAAGGTGGCTTTAGGCAGATGCAGACTCAATTATAAAATTAATACAGCATAAAAATCAATTACATTGTAGAATCAGTACAGTAGAAATCCACAGTAGAAACTAGAGGTAATATTAATTTATATCTTAAAATGTAAAGTATCTGAAGGAGGGAAAGATATCCGAGTTTTGGAAAAAAATCTAGGACCTTATTAATTTAAAAAAATGCCAAACAGACCCCAAACCAGAGAGAGAGAGACCTTGAAAAAGGGGAGGAAATAAGGGTATGTTCCAGGAACTATGCTAATGATGACCTCACTTTATCCTCATGACAACCCTTTGAGTTGGGCGCAATTATTGTCCCTACTTTATCGTCGAGGAAACTGAGTTAGACAGAGGAGATGTCACTCGCTTCTGAGTGTCTGAAGCTGAATCTGAACCACGGTCTTCCTGAGTCCAGGCATGGCGCTCTGGCGATGTCACCAGCAGCAGTGGCTGAACCACTGACTTCTAGGCCTGTTCTCCCCTCTGTTCAGGATCTTGAGGAGTCATCTCTATCTATGGAAGGATGTGGGCCTCCTTGATGAAGGCATTACTAGGGCACGAGCAGGCTCTTGAAAGCCACATTTAGGATGGTTTCGTCAAGAACGGGTCATGCCAGCGTAGACTCATTTCCTCTTCTAACAGAGGAAGAGAGGAGCAGGATGTTGTGGATACAGTTGACCTAGACTTTAGCAATGGTTTTGCTGAATTATCTCATCCTCCTTTTGGTGGAGAAGATAAAGGCAATCAGATGGATGTAGAGTTGGTCGGCTGAGCCAGACCCCAACAGTTCGACATCAGGGTGGTAGGGTGTCTCCAGTGGAGCAGCACTGGGATCCGTGCTCTTTACATTTTACTCAGTGACACAGATAGAATCAGAGAAAGTACACTCTTCAAAGTTGGAAGGAAGAGCTAAGACACTTGATGAAAGGGTCAGGCTCCATCCTAAAAGATCTTTAGAAGCTAGAACACAAGGCTGAATCTAATAAGATGAAATTCGGTCAAGATAAGTGTACATTCTAGTTAAGGAAAGATGAGCTTCACAAGCACAAGACGGTGGCGACCTGGGTAGACAGCATGTGTTCTGAAAAAAGATCTGTGGAGCCGGCTGCAATCACAGGCATTCCCTCCACACTGCAACTTTCCCCACTGTGGTTTTGCTATATCTTGGGTCGGCATAAGAAACCAAATGGGAATTTGGGGGGAGTTTTGTGGAAGCCATAGATGACACATGAAGGAAGGCCAGCAGACAACACAGAGCCCATGACCAGATACTTAACCCACATTTTAAAATAAGGCACTGTGTATATCACATAAAAGAAAAAGCAACAATTCAGACTTCTTTGGTATGTGGATTTTCCAGATTGTGGGGGCACCGTTCCTCAAATTCCCACAATGTGGAAGGGATAACTGGGCAAGCTCAGTGTGAATGAGCGTTGAGATGGGGCATTGACAGAGGGAATTCCATGCTGCTCTGCATCCAGGGGTCCCCTCTCTCCTACCAAGAAACATAGGCAAGCAAAACCCCCACATCCATCGTGGGCTGTATCTGTACTGAGAGGACACATGGATTTAAAGCTGGGAAAGAGAATTTCTCCATCTCCATCCCTGTGACCCTTCCACAGTATCCAGCATGGCTTGTCACTCTCGCCTTCTGGATACTCCCTCCTCTCTTGGTTTCCATATCACTCCTCTCCCACGCTTCTCCTTTTACCTGTCTGATTTTTACCGGTTCATCTAGTCTCATATAGATAAGGAAACAGAGACCCAGAAAACAAAGGGGCTCTCTTGATATCACACAGATGATAAGGAATCTGTCTGGAATCCAGACCCAGGTCTTCTGATAGCCAAATCCAAGGCTCTTTTCTTGACACCAAGCTGATGCAAAATTGTAGAAGACTTGCCATGCCTGGCCCGCGAGCCTGCAGGAAACCATGGAAAATTTCTGAATATAGAAGAGGGAGGTCGTGATAAGACAGCCAGGCAGCATCAGGATTCACTGGTTTGTGAGGAGTAACCTTTGGGAGGTGAGGCTAGGGCAATAATCTATGCAGAGGGCACTGAAGGCCTGTCCAGGGTGGTAGCAGTGGGAATAAAGAGGAGGGGCTAGATGTTAAAGATAGGCAGTAGGTAGACTAGATATTGGATATGAGAGAGAAAAGCCAAAGATACCAAGATTTGAACTAGGATTTTTTTTTTTTTGGAGTGGGGAAGGCAGGGCAATTGGGGTTAAGTGACTTGTCCAAGGTCACACAGCAAGTGTCAAGTGTCTGAGGTCACATTTGAACTCAGGTCCTCCTAACTCCAGGGTCGGTGTTCTAGTTACTGTGTCAACTCGCTGCTACCTCATTGCCCCCTCTAGGATTCTTTCTAACAGAAGTGGAATGAGGCTTGGATAATTATAAAAATTATAGTCACACAATTTCTGAAAAACTGGAAGTTATTTATAGGCTTATGGAAGAACCACTGGACGACCTCAGTGAGCCTCTCTTGCTCACCTACTAGTGCCAGACTCTGTGTTAAGAGTTATTGCTGCCTTCTCTCAGTCCTTAGTCCTTTGTAATCTGGCTTCTCATCTCATCAATCAACTGAAACCACTCCTTCCAAAGCGGCCAGGTGTCTCTTCAGAGACTGTAAGATCCATCCTCCTTCCTTCTTGGCCTCTCTGAAGCACCAAACGCAGTGACCGCATACATTTTTTTATATTATTCCAGAGATTCATTATACACAGGTCTCTTCCTCCCTTCCCATCGACTCTCCCTGAGGGGCACCTCTTCTTGGGGAGATCCCTGTCTCTGGGTCTTTTTGCTCGCTTGGTTCTCCTCCCCGACATCTGAGGGGTCCTTCAGAGGCTCCTTTCTGGGGTTATCTTTCTTATCACAACTGTTTCCCACCAGTGCATGCCCGAAGCTTAGTCAAGGAAGCGGAAAGTAAACACGAGGCAAGCCTAACTAGTTACAGACATTAAGCAGGACACAGACAGATGTGGCCCAGCAGGTTCCTATGGGGGGGACAAATGGAGATCAATGATAAAACCCACTGGGAATAAAAAATCCATCAGGTCCATAAATCAATAGGCCTCCCTGATATGGTTTATACCAGATTCATCAAAGAGCAGATCTCAGTGCCTTTGACCCCTGCGTTCCAGGTCTCCATGACAAAGGGCTCCTTTATGCCCAAGGCCAGGCTGGACCTCTGTGGGACTGGGACCACAGTGTACTGTTAAGGACCCAGACCCTGGTTCTGAGCACTAAGAATGAAAGAGTGCCTACGTGTCTGCTAAATAAAGGGAAGAGAGATCGGTACCTGGAGCACTCCCTGCCCCCTCCCCCCAGTCAGCCTGACAGAAGAACACTGGGGGCAGGGGAGGAGCCAGAAAGCTGGGCTGACCAGAGGGCCTGAGTGACCAGGCCGTGGAGGTGACCAGATGGCAGGGGTGACTGGAGTGGGGTGGAGTGGATGACCAGATGGCTGGGATGACCCTGCTGGAAAGAGTGACTGGAGGTGACCAGACAGTGGGATTGACCCGTTGGCAGAAGGTGCCCCATGGGGGGAGGTGTGGGGTGATGACCGGATGGCAGGGGTGACCAGACAAGCAGCTGCACAGCAGGCCTGAGAGCAGGTCTGGCCTGGGTTTGCCCCCCTCCCCTCTTCCATGATTCTTACTCACATGTTGGGCAGAAGATAAATGGGGGAATGTCTTCTCCTGACCTTTGGATCTGAACTCCTTGAGGTGTCCATCAACACTAGGTGTCTACGCTGCATCCCCTCCTGCTCTGCCTTTAAACCTGGTCATTTCTCCAAAGTTAATGAAGACCCCTCAGGTGTCAAATCCCAGAGCCCCACAGAAGATGAGGTGGTGGAGGCAGAGGAGCCAGTCAGGGGAGCAGGGAGCCTCGCTCTGCCTCTGAGCTTTGGGGTCTTGTAACTCCCCTTCAAAGAGAGGCACTTGAGAGGGTTGGGATAGGAAGGGGGCACCCAAGGCTGCTGCACCCCTACTCTGCTGCCTCACCTCCCATGTCCCTGGACACTGCTTTGAGCTGCCAGCATTGCTGGAGCGGGCTCGGTGTCAGTTGTCCCTGGGCGGCTTCCAGAGGGTGCCCTTTCTTTTCCTGGGAGTTTCCCCCATCAACGGAATCCAAAGTCCATCCTGTCCTGGCCCCTATCATGTTTACTGAAAAGGGATTAAGTCATATTTCAGACACAACAAATAAAGAGACTGTTGTTTAAAGGAACATGGGTGAATCCTAAAGTGAAAAATTCCTTTGTAATGTAAACAATCACCATCCATTTACAAGTCTCATGTTTTTGGACTCTAAAAATTAGATTTTTTCTGACAATTGCAGAGGTATCATCAGTGTTCTGAGATAAAGGAGATTGTCAGCAATGCACAGGGGCTTACAGAAAGTCACCACCTTCACTTTTACTGAAATCCTCTTAAAAGCGCTCAGTAGAGGCAAATGACCTTTGGGCCCCGGCATGGATGGCAGGAACGAGGCAGAGACTTACAGCAACTTGAAGATTGTCTGTTCTGTCAATAAGTGTATTCAGTTTTTCTTCTCTTTTCAACATGTCGTCAATATTCTGTGACATCGAATTTTTGACATCAGTCACTTGACTTTTCAGAGTGGAAATCATAAATTGACCTTGATTTTGATTGTACTTCATCTGTAGGAGAGAGAAGAGCACCTTAGGTTTCTTTTGTATAAATATCATTCATTATAGTACATGTAGCCATTAAAGGGCAGGTGTGGAAAACTTGTCTCAGGTGAGCGAGACGCCCACAAGTTTCAAGGAAGCCAGTAAACATACAATTCCAAATAAGCGCAAAAGCATTTAATTGGCTTGTCCCTACCCCAAATCTCTAAAGAAATTGCCTTAAAGTGCTTCTATAATAGGGCATTGATAACAGCATGTCCAAGAAATGTTGGATCAATTTTGTATGACTTGATAGGAAGGAGGTAATCTAGTTCTATTCAGGTCGCACCCAAGCACAGGCAAATTTCCACCACCCTTGTACCCAACCTGTCCCCAGATCCTGATAGTATTGGGCTCTGGGCCTCAGGGCTGTGCCTAGTACATACTATCCACCCCCTCCCCTAGTACATACATACACACACCCATTACCCACTCCTTTTTTTCAGAGGCAGCTGGTGGAGCAGTGGATAGAGTAACGGGTGTGGAGTCGGAAAGACCAGAATTCAAATTCTCAAATCCTCAAATCTGGCCTCAGATGCTTATTAGCTGTGTGACCCTGGGCAAGTCACAGGGCCTGGCACACAGCAAACGCTATATAAATGCTTATTCCTTTTCCTTCCCTTCCCTTTCCCCTGGGAGACAGAGAATACCATAGGGTGAACAAACATGGATCGATCACAATGATGTTATCTTTTTCCTAAACCCACAAATGTAAGAGAAACGATTATTTCTCTCATACTAATAACCAATGATTAACTGGGATGAAGGTTTCCCCTTTTTATTTCCTCATTCAGAAATAAGCTCCTGTAGGGTATTCAGCCGGTCTCTGAAAGGATGTTGCTGATAAATAAGGTTGCCCAAATCCTTATACCATCTTGGGTAGGTCCCTTCCCAAGGAGGAAACCTTACAAAGAGAATCTTATCTAGGAGAAATCGAACTGGTCTGCTTGGGTAGAGACAGGCAGGTCCCTTTGTCTAGACTGCTCGAGGCAGGGAAGTCTGGGTAAAGATGAGTAAGAATGACATAATGAGCCATGTGCCCAACCTCTCATTAGACTATCCTTCATTATAATATTCATTCTTCATTAGTTGTTAACCAATCAGAGTTGATTTCCAACTGTCGAGAACATCCACTCTTCCAAAGGCATATATATGCATTGAGAAGCCTGCATGATTCTTCTTTGGTTTCAGAGAGAAAGCTAACTGACCATTTTATTAATTAGCTGCTAACCATAATTAATAAAATTATTAATTACTCAGAAACAAACTTTTCATACATGTTCTCACACATTTTTCTTCTAATTCTATTTGCATTTGTTTTACTTATGCTGAAGCTTTTCAATTTTATGTAACCAAATTCATCCATTTTACACACTATGATCTTTATTCATCTGTAATTGTGAAAAGTTTTTCCTCTGCTCCCCTAATTTGTTGGTGATATGACCTTTTTATATTTAGGTCATATCAACTTGGACCTTGTTGTATTACATGGTGTAATATACTGATCTAACTCTAAAATTTGCCAGATTTTTTTTGCAGTTTTCCCAGGAGATTTGTTGAAGACTGAATTTTTACCCTAGCAGGTGGGATCTTTGGGTATAATGAACATCAGGCTACATTTTGATTTTTCTACTGATTGATGTTTCTGTTTCTAAAGAAGCTCCAGAGAATTTTGGTGACTGTTTTTCAGTAAAGTTGGAGACTGGCACTGCTAGGTCTCCTTCCTTCTTTATTTTCTCATTCTTTTCATTGATATTTTATCTTTTTGTTCCTCCAAATAAAACTGTCCTTTTTTTGAGCTCTATAAAGCGGTCCTTTGGTTATTTGATTGATACAGCACTTAATAATTGAGTTTATTTAACAACGTCATCTTTATTATATTGGCTCAGGCTACTCATGAACAATTAGTGCTTCCCTAATGATTTTGGTTTGTTTTTGTTTCTGTAAAGAATGTTTTGTAGTTCTCTTTACATAGTCCTATGTGTGCCTCAAATATCACATTTATTATGCAGTTATTTTGGATGGAATTTCTCTCTTCCTGCTAGGTATTGTTGGTAATACATAGAAAGGCTTATGATTTGTGTGGGTTTGTTTTATATTTTGCTACTTTGAAAAAGTCATTAATCTTTCCCTTTTTTGGCTTGGATCTCTAGTCCTCAAAGTTATAATTATAGTGATAATTAAAGTATCTACAATCAGCACCTCCAGTTCTTGTCCTCTCACTTAACCCTTTGCAAGCTGGCTTCTGACCTCATCATTCAGCTAAAACTGCTCTCTCCAAAGATACTGAAGCTCTTTTAACTCCTCAATCTACTGGCCTTTCCTCAATCCTCATTCTTCTTGACCCACTCTTCAGGCTCTGAAACCTTGGATCTTTCTCTTCTCCTGGACAATCTCTTAATAATGGCTTTTCATGACACTGCTCTCTATTTGCTTTCCTCTATTCTTGGCTGGATTTTCACAGATCATTTCCACCAAACATGGGTGTCCACAAGACTCTCTCCTGGGCTCTCTTCTTACTGGGCCATCCTTACTCTTTCATTTGGTGATTTTGTCAGCAACTGGCTTCAGTGATCATCTCTGAATGAATTACTCCGGCATCTCTTTGTTCAGCTTAGACCTCTCTGCTGACCCCAAGTCTCACATCTCCAAATGCCTATTACACATCTTGAACTGGATGTGTGGCAGACATCTTACACTCAACACGTCCAAGAGATCCCTATTTTCCCAGTCACACAGGCTCAAGACTAAGGCGTCATCCTCAGCCTCCCCTCCCCCATCCCCAATCCATTGCCATGTCATATTGATTCTCCTTTCAGAACATCTCTTGCATGTCCCCCTTCTCTCTTCTAACTCTTCCCCCCCCTCCCCCTGGTCTCCATCTCCAACCTCTCACACTCAGACCACTGCACTGGCCTGCTTGGTGGTCTCCCTGTCTCAAGCTTCTTCTCCCCTTTATCCATCCTCAAATCAGCTGTCAAATCGATCCTCCTAAAGGACCCTATCGCCCCCTTATCCAATCAATTCCAGGGTCTCCGCCTGACCTCTACGATCCAATATCAAGTTTTGTTTGGCTTGTAAAGCCCTTCATGTCCTAGCCCCTTCCTACTGTCCCTCTTTCTTGCCTCCATGTACCCTGTGACCTGCCTCCTCATGGCTCCTCACAGACAGTACTTTCCCTGGCTGTCACTCCACCCTGGATTTCTCTCCCTCATCTCTATCTTCTCATTTTAATGCTGAAGTTAGTGGGAATACCCAACTGCTTAGCCACTGTGGCTCAGAACTCCCATGCTCCAGAGGCTGGCCAGCTTGACCCCTAGCAGGAGGGACCATGAGTGTGCAACACCACAGGCACGCTGGGTTCTTTAGATTCTCTCTTTCAGTACTGTTCATCTAGGTGTTTTTTTTATGTTTTTCAATTATTCACCTATTTTGTTGGGGTAATTAGTTGTGTTGGGTAGGACTGGATCAGATGATTTTAGGTAGTTTTCTTGACTTTATTTTCAGTTGTGAATTCTTTTTCATGTTGGGCATTAGCAGCTTGGTCTTCCTCTCTCTTTGATCAGATTAGCCAATGGTTTCCCTCTTTTATTAGTTATTAAGAGCTCCTATAATTTCTGCTTTCAATTTTGTTAATCTTCCTTTCATCTCTGGTAAAGTCCGGCTTTCTGGAAGGAGTGTCTCCTAGTTCTCCTTGATCTGAGTGCCTTCCCTCTGAGATTACCCCCAGTTCATTCCATCTACATCTTATTACTAAACAGGCATCTGCATGTTGTCACCTCCACTAGACTGTGAGCTTCTGAAGAGCAGAGACTGTTTTGGGCTTTTCTTTGTGTCCTGGTGTTTCTCAGTGACCAGAACAACAGTAGGTGCTTAATTGGCTTGATTTGGCTTTGACTCTTTGTGCTTCTTGTCTCCATTTCTTTTACTTGTTTTATAGCTACAGCAAGCATTCCTGGCACTACATAAAATAATAATGGCAATTCTGGGTATCCTTGCTTATTTCTAAGCTTGTTGGAAAGGTCTCTAGTGCTTTTCCATTACACGTCATGCTGGGTCTTGGTTTTATGTGGAGACTTCTTGTTGTTATTGCTGTTTGTCCTTTGCTCTCAGGGAGGACCCTGATATCAGGAAGATGACTTGAAAGTGGATTGGATTTAAATGAGGGAGGGCTGTGCAAAGTCACCAGCCTCCTTCTTTCTTCAAAGCCATCTGGGTCCAGTGGCAAGCTATTGATCAAGATGACTAGAGTATACGTGTGTAATGTTAATGAAATCAGATCATGGGTGTTGTGAATATCTCATTATTGATACAACGTGATGGCCACGTATACAGTGGGAGACTTTGGCCTTTTTGTATGAAGGTCTTTCCCAGGTCTCAGTTTGTTTGAGGCAATGCCTATCCAGTGATTAAGGCTAGATAAGAAATGAGGCAAAGAATGGCCTCTTTACCTAGTAAGAAAAAATCAATCTGGGAGAGGAAGACCCTTGGCTTTCTGGGACAGAAGGTCTTCTATCATATGGTGATTTATTTCTTTTGTTAAATCTATACCTTGGAGTAAAAACTGCATATAGTGAGTATGCTTCTCTCTAAAGTTGAGCCATTACTGAGCTCTTTGAACGAGGGCTTAATGAAACACAGCTGACCCAATGAAGAGGGAGGAATTTTCCGAGTGATGCCATACACTTGAGAGCTAATGTGATTGGGTGAATTTGAGCTGCCTCCGAACTCTAGACTAAATGACAAGGGACTGCTACCCAGATAGGGCTGAAGTTAGGGGTTCAAGTTCTCTTAGTCCCTGGGAACCAGAGAGAGCCTAGCACTTCCTCAGAGGTCTCTTTGTTGTTGGGTGGAGCACAGGATCATGGGGAAGAGACAGGGACTTAGCAAGGCCCGGCTTTTTTGGTGAATTGGCTCAGGTTATTGGCAGCAGTGCCAGTGGTGATTATACAAACGGTAATGATAATGCCATCCTTCAAAAGGTGGAGGAAATGAGCAGGAGTCTGCTCTTCTGAACCTGAATCTACCCCACAAGGAGGAACTGGTTACTCTGATGGGAAAGCTGGAAACAGGGAAGGCATGATTACTCTTCAGTTGTGAGAGTGAAAGATGGGAAAGCCAGGCATGGTCTGAGATGTACCCCAAAGACTACAAAACATCAAAGGAAGGATAAGCAAGATCCCATGTGTCTTGATTCTTGGGGAAGTCAGTCCCAAAGGGATGAAAAATGAATGAAATTCTGAAGACACAAAGGGAAATAATTCTTGAGAGGAGGGGAAAGGAGACTGGTATGTATTTGTAGGGAACATAATGACCAAATTACATTTTGTAAGGATTCTGATTAAATGAAATAGCATTTATTTAGTGCTTACCACATGCAAAGTGTCAGTACTGAGCTCAGGAGATATAAGAGCAGACACAATCCTTGCCCCGGAGAGCTCACATTTGAATGGAGGAGTCACCACATTTAGAAGAGTATCATTGTCACAAAAATAACTATTGTGGCTTTTTATGTTGAGTCTCTTGACAACGCCGAGGACTTTGACATCAGCAGTGTTCTTGGGGGGCAGTGTCTTCATTAGCTATGGTTGTTGAGGGTTGTTGGGGGGGGCACACAAGGTTGTTGTGGGAGTAACTTGCCAGTTCTCCTCTTCACAAGGATTGCTTCTATACAAGTTGAGCTGGTAAATGTTTAACCAATGGCTCTCTTTCCCCCCTTCCTCCCAGCAAAAAAGGGAGGTAGAACATATTTTTAGGTTGAATTTGCATCATTAACATCCTCCTGTATTACTTTCTTAATTCTAGACAATCAACTAAACAATAACTCAAACTTGGATTTGTTGTGCTGGCTGACTTCTGAGGTGTAAACACAGTGAAAATTCCAGCAGCAATTCTCAGGAGCCAGGATGGGCTGACACTAGTTCAGCTCTGATAGTCTCCCTGTGCTCTGGCTGTGGGGGGGGGCAGGCTAGAGGCAGGGCTGCTGCTCTGAGGGTGAAGATACTCTCAGGGCCTTGGAGCTTACCTGCTTGTCTGCAGCATTTGGTCAAGGGTTGGTGATGATAGTGGAGATGAAGGTGGGAGTCAGGACAGGGAACAGAGGATAAGCACAAAAGTATGGTGTAGATGGTCTTATAAAAATAGTGCCCAGCTTTTTGTGGCGGCCAAGAATTGGAAATAGAGGGAATGCCTATCAATTGAGGAATGGCTGAACAAGTTGTGGTATATGACTGTGATGGGATATTATTGTGCTATAAAAAATGATGAACAGGACGCTCTCAGAAAAACCTGGAAGGACTTACATGAACTGATGCTGAGTGAAGTGAAAAGAACCAAAAGAACACTGTCTACAGTAAGAGCAACATTGTCAGAAAATCAATTTTGATACACTTAGCTCTTCTCAGCAAAACAAGGATCCAAGAAAATTCCAAAAGAACGGAAAATGCATCCAGAGAAAGAACTATGGTGTCTGAATGCAGATTGAAGCAGACTATTTTATGTTTTTTGCTTTTTTCTTTCTTGTGTTTTTCCCCTTTTGTTCTGATTCTTCTCTTATAACATGACTAATGTGGAAATATGTTTACATGATTGCCTATATATAACTTATATCAGATTGCTTTCCATCTTTGGGAAGCGGGAGGTGAAGGAGGGAAGGAGAAAAAATGTAAAACTCTAACACCTTATAAAAAGTGAATGTTAAAAACCATCTTTACATGTAATTGCAAAAAACCTTCTATTTAAAAAAATGTTCATGATCTGAGACTTGTGCGCAATGCAAAGCATCATAAGCAAGGTGGTTTAATTTTGTTTTGTTTTCTCAAGTTCTTTTTGGGAAAAGAGAAGAATCGAAGCCTGTTCAATTTTTTTTTGCCTTGGCTTTCCTTTTGAAGGAGACTACTATTTGGGCTGAGAAATGTAGAACAAAATTTAGGAGAAGGAAGAGACCACTTGACTCCCTTTGAGGAGTTAGCTCACCAGGCCTGGGCTAGTTCCACTGTGGATCTAATCTGTGAAAGAGCATGGGAAGGGTGCTGAGGCACAGGGGAGGGACCAGGATTGTCCCAGCTGTTGTCTCTTATAAAGGGAACCAGAGGGCAGTCTTTAATGGAGAGGAGACTGACTGTGTCTTTGATTCCCAGCAACATTTGTTAGAGGCCTCACTAATGCACACCAGGAAAGTGTCCACATGACTTCACTGATGCCATCGACTAGGGAATTAGGATGTTTCTGAGTCTGACTATTTGTTCTGTTCATTGATCAACTTTAAAACCACCCCCCCCACCACATGCACACTGAGTGCCAAGTAGTTTTGATGATAAGTGCTATGTGATGTAGTCTTCAATCTGAAAGTGCTATTTCCTCTTTGTTCCAACTCCCCCCTTCCCCATTATTTCCTTGGAGAGTCTAGCCTTTTTGTTCCTCTGAATGAATTTTGTCACTGTTTTGTGAAGTAATCCTGTGGCAGGTGGGTCCAGCATTTGTAGAGGCTTTTTCTCATGAATCGGGAGCTGGCCAAGAATTCAGAATACAATGGGCTCCTGAAGGGCAGGGGCCGCCTTTGTCTGTTTTTGTACACCCTGGGCTTAGTGTGGTGCCTGGCACATTAGGAGCTTAACAAATGCTTACTGACTGACTCCCCCTCCTGTTTAGCTTTTGTCCAAGTTCTCAGTCAATGGTCAAGAGTAAGAACTCACTGTGTGCCAGGACCAGTGTTTAGCACTGGGATTACAAATATTACAGTCCCTACCCTCAAGGAGCTTCCCTTCTAATGGGGGAAGACAACACATAATGGGGAGTTGAAAAGTGGTGGGGGTGAAGATGTCCAGGGTGTATAGGAGGAGGGTAGAGAAAGTCCTGAGTCCAGACTGAAGAGGAATGAGATGTGCCTGGCCTGGATTCCCTCCTTAAATGGCAGTTCTGGGAGAAGCTATCCACTCAGCGAGGACCCCAAGTGCTGTGGGGACTTTCACTGGGTGAATTCCAGGGCTGGTGGGAGCTTCAAAGATGAATAAGTTTCCAGGGCATGGAGTGTTCCCAAAGTTCTCCCCAAAGCCTGTAAGAGTGCCAGCAGGGCACTGGCTAACTGTCACGCCTCACTTTTGCCAGGGGACCATCATCATCTTTTCTTCACTAACACACTCAGTTTGTAAATTTGTAAATTATTAATAGTAACTTATCATATAAATTAATTTAATAATTTAGGTAGTATTATCGTTTTACTACATTGACACAGCCTAACTATGAGCAATGAGTACCTCTTCAGTTCTTTGTGTTCATATTTTTCCGTAAAGCATATTTTGTAATTGTATATATATTTATATGTGGTATACAAATATATACAATATATGAATGTGTGTATATATACACAGTCATATGTGTAAATACACACATGTATATATGCCTATGTATATATGTACATATGCATGTGATTATATGGATATTTATACACACATTTATGGTCTTGAGTATGTCTCAGTGGGTTGACTCCCAGATATTTTGTGCATTTTGTGGGAGGCCCAGGGAAGACAAGAACAACAATACATTATTAATGGAACTATAAATTGATTTAATCATTGTAGAAAATCATCTGGTGCTATGCAATAAATCATTAAAAAGTTCATGTTCTCTGATTCAGATATCCCCCTCCTGAAGCCCATGTTCTAGAGAGGACTACAGGTATAGAAAGAATCATCTAGAATCTTGGCCTCTGCTGTCTCTCTGCCCACTTGTTCCTCTGTCCTCTATAATCTGGCTTCTAGCCCTTCCATTCAGTGTAAACTGCTCTTTCTAAAGAGCCCCTGGCTTTGAGAGGGAAGCTTCAAGTATGCCAGACCACGTCCCCACTTCCCTTATGTGTTGTCTTTCCCATTAGAATGTAAGCTCCTTGTGGGCAGGGACTGCCTTGCTTGTTTTGAATATTCCCAGTGCTTAGCACTGCCTGGTACATAGTTACTCCTTAGCAAATTCTTTTTCATTCATTCACCTTTCACTATTTACTCTTCATGGTTATGGAGGACCTCAATTCTAAGTCCAGTGGGCTTTGCTCAGCCCTCCCTGGTTGGCTTTCTCTACACTGTGATGCTTGGACATGCCACAACCTCCTCCCCTTGGGCCTCTGGCCTCCCTTGACTTCTTTCTGTGACACTGCTCTCTCCTGACTTTCCCCTGTGTCTAATGACGTGTCTAATGACTCCTCAGCCTCCTCAGGTGGATCACAAGGCAATTCCTGCCTTCTTACCATGAAGCCTTCCAAAACCTTTGTCCTGGGCCCAATTCTTTCAGTTCATGTGCTTTCTTCAAGAGCTCATCATTTCCCATGGGTCCAATGATCATGTCTATGCGTGTGACTCCCAAATCTTTATATCTGGCCTTTCCATGACTCTAGTCATATGGTGATAATTACTTTCTGAAAGTCCCATAGTCTGTTCAAACAGAACTCATTCTCTTCTCTTCTCAATCTTCCCCATTCTTGTACAATTCTCCAGGGCTCTATTACAATCATGGATTATGTGCATTACTGTCGTACCACGTCTTACTGGTGTGGGGGTTGGCTGAGGCAAGGCAATGTATGTCAAATACTTTGTAAGTCCTTAAAGTACCATATAAATGCTGGTTGTTCTCTCTACTGAACGCCTACTCCATACTTCGTGGAGCACCTTTCATTGTCCTTCCCAGTCACCTCAATTCACAGCCCAGAGAGTTCTTTTTAATTCTCTCCTCTTCTCACCTCTCCTGTCCAGGGAGCCCTCAAGGCTCATAGATGATGCCTTCTACACACCTCTCCATGAGACCCTGGGTAAATTTCTTTGTCTCCCTAAGGGAGAGGGAATTGCTCCCTCTACTTGACTGAGAACTTGGACAAAAGCTAAACAAGATGGGGAGTCAGTCAGTAAGCATTTGTTAAGCTCTTAATGTGCCAGGCACTGCCCTAAGCCCAGGGGATAAAGAAAAACAGAGGGAAGCTGTGGGAGCTATGCAATAGCTATGCAAAAGCTCCCACAGCTTCCTCTTTCTAAGTGGAGATAATAATACCTATACCTCTTACCACATACAGTTGTATAACAGTATGAAGATCAGACAACATGGGGCTGGCCCAGCCTTTGGTGAAGTCTTAGCACAATGGCAATGCCAGCTATGACCATTATTAACTCTGCTAGAGTCCTAGCCCAAGACTTTGTGGCAAGGGCTTAATCTGGAGCTCTGCAAGGTTTGCCAGCTGAGCACCCATGGTGGCAGATCCCACCAAGGTGGAGAGAGTGTGGATCCAATGATGGATGGCATGCTGCCTGGCCTGGGACGAGCTGGGCCGTTGAGGGACAGGTTCATTAGTAGATGGTGGGCACCTAATAGATTTTTTTTTTGCAGTTATTCAAAAAGGCTCAGAAATATTTTAGCCTGCATAGTTGGGGACCTCCCCACCATTGCTGTACTCAGACCTCCCTCAGGTAAATATCATACTCTTCCTTTAGGTCTTTTGAATAGGAGCAGAACTCTCCAGCCTCTGGTACCAGTGTGTCAGAGCACACCCATTGTGTTACCTTTTCATAACTCCAAGGCACACCTTGACACATTTTTAAAGGATCATGGAGACAATGACCCCAAGACTGCTTACCATGCATTTCCCCAACATTTGTTGAAAATCTGCAAGAATTGCATTTGAAGAAGGAAAAGATTCTTGGAACATCAAGGGATTTTCAGAAAAACTTCTGCTCACCTAGAGAAAGCAATGAAAACACTAACCTATAATTATATCTATTGGGAAATTACTGAAAAATTACCAAAAAATATTAAGGCACATTTCAGGTCCATAGCAAAGGCTTAATGATAGAGGATTTCTAACCCTTTAGAAGTATAACGTCCCTGGTATTTAAAAATGTCTCTATAGACTGCCTCCGTCCCAGGCTTGGTTCTCCTAGCTGTGTAAAGTGAAGGAAGTAGCCTACATGGTTTCTAGTCTCCCTTCTGTCTCTAGTAGGCTGCTGTTTCCTCTGGAGATAAGAGCTCTTCACATCTGAATCTCATTTAATCAGAGAATTTTCATGTTGGAGGGAATGCTGGGCAATGTTTAACAATGGACTCTCTGGAAAAAATGCTTCCCAGCCCACTTTTCAGTTTAATCTGCATTATTCATCTTTCTCCCATCAGTTTCTCACATCTGGTCGATTAGCAAAATGATACAGCAAGCCCTGGTTGGTAGAGTTTCCTAATTTCTGAGGCATAAAGGCTCACACTGAAAATATACCGTTAATTTCTCTGGAACTTGTTTGAGATGGTGCCAGATGGTGCCACCTCTGGTGGAAAGGTACCGCAGAGGTGATGTGGTCCAACTTTTTTCGTTTTTCTCTCTTGCCTTTGCATCTCCAGCACCTAGCACACCATACCACACCATACCACACATGGTAAGTGTTCAATAAATGCTTGTTAGTTGTAAGCAGGTAGGGGCATTTTATAAATGAGCCCAATTGCCAGTCAAGCTAGGTGGGCTGTGTGTTCCCTGGAGAGGGTGATTCTGGGTTGGTGGAGAGAAGGCTGGTGTGTCCCTGTGTGACTGAAGGAGGGGGAGAGCTGATGTGAGAGCTTTGGAGAGGACAGACATTCTTTATTCCTGATTTGAGACTGGCTGCATACACCACCAGACTCTCTTTGGGATGGGATGGAGGAAAGGGCAAACGTAGGGAAAACTGGGGTCTCTAATTTCCAGCTTCCTTCCTTAGAGACCTTGGGGAATTTCCTTTGTGGGTGAGATCAAGGCATCTCTTCTGGCTGAGTCGAGACCCACCCAGCCCCATTCCTGGAGGGAGAACGCTTTGATTCTGTGAATCTTATGGTATATTCTAGGCTATAGACTGTCTCTGATTTCTGCTTGCTCTCTGCTAGATAAATGGTTCCACTCATTATTCAATAATAATCATGGTAATAGGCCTATACTATGTGCCAGGTACTGTGATAGGAACTTTACAACTATTTTCCACTTGATCCTCACAACAATCCCAGGATAAAGATGCTACCATTACTCCCATTTTATAGAAGAGGAAACTGAGATAAGCAGAGGCTAAGTGACTTGCCCAAGGTAACACAATTAGTATATGTCTGAGGTTGGTTTTGAACTCAGGTCTTCTGGCTCCAGGCCCGGTGCTCTGTCATACTACCAGCTGCCAGGGATGATCTTCTGTGTAACTAGTACGTGGTGGGAAGGTGTCAGCCCTGTGGATGACTCCCTATGGTTCTGCCAACCGGGAGCCAGCTGCTTTTGAGCCTACAAAACTGTGTGCCTAGGCACTGGAAGGGCCAAGCAACAGGTCTCTTGGCCAGTCCCTCGCCTCTCAGAGGAGAACAGAGGCTAGTTCCTGGCCTGTTCTCTGGCTCCCCTCAGAGCAGACACCACAGCCTTCCTTGGAGAGAAGTGAGCAACATTCCTGAGACATCTCTCCGTGTTTCCTCGTGAGCCACACAGAGCCCCATGTGGCCATACATCATCCGTACAGGCAGCATACGCTTTACACATGGGGAGAAAAGCCATGAGCTGGGGCTGCCCAGCCCCCTAAAAGGGCTCTTCAGCCTGTCCACAGACTATGGTGACCATATATGCAGCACTAGCTTCCTGTCCACGGTCCATCTGTCCAGCAAATATTTAAAACTGGATTCCCTGCTGGAATCTCAAACTCCATATATTCAAAAGTAAATTTCTTACTCTCCCTCCAAGCCAGCCCTCCCCCTGCATGGCTCTTTGTGTCAAGGGTCCCACCAACTCTTGGGTCAGCTGGACTCACACCCTTAGTGTTTGTTATTCTAGATTTCTTACCCTTCATCTGATGTAGCCACTCAGAGGCAGAATCTTGCCTTCTTCACCCTAATGAATGAATGAAAGTCTTCCTGACTCCAGGCCTGGCATCCTGTCCGTTGCACCACTCATTGCCCTCCATTTAACATGAGGCTCAAGGCAATGACTCATGGACACAACATGTGAGTCACAACCGTCCAGCTTAGTGACCTTTCTATCGGTTCACATTTGTTGGAATCTCTAATTTGAACTGTACGTTTGTCATTGAAAATGAAGACGGAGCCGGCTCATTCCTTCTGCCTTGTAAGGAAACCACACAGCATTTGAACCCTGAACCACCAGAGGCCGGGCTCAGCTACTCCGCCGGCTCCTCTCTTTCTGTCTCACAAGTAACACAGAACAAATATATGGTCTATCAATGCCTCCCTCCTGCCAAAATGCAAGATGCTTTTAACAAACAACAAGCAAGGAACAGCCATTCAAATGAAGAAGGTTCTAGTAGTATTCATAGTATAAGGAAGTTATCCTATATGATGCCGACTTGTTAGCTTCAGATGTGTGTGTGTGTGTGTGTGTGTGTGTGCGTGCACACCTTTCTTTGAACAGGTGAAAGGATATACAGCATTTCATCTGTTTGAGTACACCCTCTCTCAGTGGAGACCACAATTTCCCCATGCTTCAGTTTAGGTAAAAGATGGCAGATGGTGGCCAATGCTTCAGTATGAATCATTCTGAATTTAGCTTCTTGGATGACAAATACACCTCCAGTCTTGCTCCAGTGGGTAGAGCCAGTCTGGGCCTGGAGTCAAGAAGACTCATCCTCTTGAGTTCAAATCCATCCTCAGATACCTACTAGCTGTGTGACCCTGGGTAAGTCACTTCACCCTGTTTGCCTCAGTTTCCTCATCTGAAAAATGAGCTGGAGAAGGAAAAACCACTCCAGCATCTCTGCCAAGAAGACTCCAAATGGGGTCACAGAGGGTCAGACACGACTGAACAAGCACCACTGCCCAGTTCAGATTTAAAGCCTTTCTAGCTAGGTGTAGGATCTGCATAGAATTCCCTCATCCACACAGACATGCCCACAGACACTGCTACACACAATCACACACATGCACACCCTCCCTCTCAGATCTATGATTTCACTGGCAAAGACACCAATAAAAATATCATTATTCTTCCTCCCTTCAACAGACTTCAGCACCTGCTTGGAATCTGCTAGAGTGGCCTCGGCAGGGAGAGGTAAAATGTCTGTATGTCAAAAGCTGTGTATCTGAATGAGGACTTGAACCCAGATCTTCCTGACTTGTAGGCCAGCTCTCTATCTGCTACACTGTACTGTCTCTCACATATACAGACACATGATAGGAGCATTAATATGTGTGAAGCACTTTGCGAACCTTATAGTTTTGGAGGAAGGCTCGCTGTTATTATCCTGTCTGCCATGTAATGCATTCTTGGTCAATTTTCCAATAGAAAACTATCCTAATTTTCCCAAAACTAGTATTGCTTAATTTTTTCTCAAATCTACCCTGGGTGACTGAGTCAGATTCCCTTTTTTAGAAGCATTCTCCAGAGAAGAGAGATACAAAAGCAGGGGTAAAGATGAATTATAAGACAGAATGGCCTGAAATCTTTATAGACCATGAATGTGCTGCTCTCCATCTACTCAGTGATAATTTCAATGGTCGGGATCCTAAGTATTTGTAATTTTGGTCTCTGAGGTTAGATTGTTTATTTCACATGTGAATCTGCTTTTTTTTTTTGGAGGGCAATTGGGGTTAAGTGACTTGCCCAAAGTCACACGACTAGATTTTTGTGTCAAGTGTCTAAGGCCATATTTGAACTCAGGTCCTCCTGACTCCAGGGCCGGTGCTCTATTCACTGAGCCACGTAGCCACCCCTCACATGTGAATCTGAACATAGAAATCTTACAGAAATTTGGTAACTGAAATAAGGTTTTTAAATAGCCTAAAACATTCTTTACCTCATCAAGAAATGCAGCTGGTAAAGTAACATCCAAGGGATCGTCTGTGGCGCACAAGAAAGTGATTCCATCAATGAGGACAGTATGGTAGACATAGCTTTGGAAAAACACATACATTTCCATCATCATTTTGCAGAAATTCATCTACCTACTATATAGTTACAAGCAAAATTAAGAGAAAGGCATGTAGCGTAATCCAGCTGCCTCTCTCTGGGAAGCTCTAGCTGAGACATAGTGGACACTCTTCCCAGTTAACGCCAATGGGATACAGACTTCACGCCGTCTACAGCACAGAACTTTTAGCTCGCCCCGAAGCATAGCTCAGGTTTACCTCTGAGAGGAGCCTTTTCTGTTTTTCTTGAAATTGCTTTTTTATCTAACTGTATATATTCTCTCTGCCTCCCTACCTCCTCTGCCCCCACTCCCCACTCTCCCACAGATCGTAAGCTTCTTGAAGGCAGGACTACTCCTTATTTTGTCTCTGCAGGTCCTTCCCCTAACATGGTGCCTAATAAGCCTTTGTTGAAATTAAATTTAGTATATTTGACATTTGAAAGTGAACTATTTACGTTTTACCCCAAATGCTATCTCACTGTAAGCATACATTTCAAAACAGCCCTGTCAGATGCCACTCATTTGCCCTTGGATGAGTGGGTGGGGGGTGGTGGTCATATTTTGTGCTGGCTGCATAGAAAAATGCTCATTTACTTAAGCATTTCTACTTTTGGAAGGGAAGGTCCCCAGCATTAGTACAGAGCATTGATGGACAGTAGGTGCTTGACGTGGGCTTGGGGACTTGCAACTTATGTTTTTGGCATTTATTTACTGTTGGGGATGTGGGAAAACTGGAGGGAGGCCCCTTTGGCACATCCCCTATGCCTAAGTCTACCCAGCCATTCTATCTTTTAATTACATTCCAGTTTTTGATGGATTCCCCAATCCAGGAGGGTGGAAGCAGCCCAGATAATTTAGGAACAAATTTGTGATGTGGTGGCCTTAGTTTTAACGAGGGGCCTTTAACAGTGCTCAGTCTGGCCAGGGCGGGGAGGACCAGCCTTTGCAGATGAAGGAGCTGTTATCAAACTCTAGTCACACATATAGGCCAGGAGAAAGCAGAAATGATAAATGCGTCCTTCCATACGTAAATTCTCTGCAGTCTTTAGCATCATGACCCGCAGTTATGCGTTCCATGTCGCGACTTTCCCCATCGTGGTTTTGATAGATTGTGGGTTGGCACAAGAAGTTAAATGGGGATTCTTGGGACGTTTTGCAGAATCTCCAGATGATGCAGAAGTTTAGAAACTCAGAAATGCATAAAATATACATGTTGATACATAATATCAACATATTGTATCTGTGAATACCGTAAATATACACACTTTCTTCTTTTCCAGTATGAAGGGGCGACCCAAAGATTTTACACGATTCCCCAGCTTTCAGGGGCACCGCTCCCTTGACTCCTTTGATGTGGAGCGGATAACAGTACACACAGTTCACTTGATGTTTGTTGATGGTGAACAATACATGTACTCTTTTCCTCTAAAATATCTTTGTATCTAAATCTGCATATTTGTTGAGAGAAAGTTCCTTATTCTTCCAGACACCAAGGTAGTTGTTACTGTGAATTGCTTGGGTGATACCAAGAAAAGCCTCAATAGTTCAAACTGTCTTTAGCACAACCGAGTTAAGCTATAAGTCATCTAATTCAAGTTGTTTTACAGTATTGTCTACTATGCACCCTAATTTTGGGCAGTAAGATCATTAAGGGAGAGCCACTAAAAAGCAATCTGTGCAGATTACAATCCTAGGACCGCCCCCCTCCCCTTACCTTCCAATTCGGGCTGTGGTCTTTTTCTCAGCTTTTAGAAGCACTAGTTTTAGCACTGATGAAACGGCGTCCTAAAAATAAACTGTTAATGCTCAGTCTGTTGTAGAGAAACAAATAGAAGGTGTATAAATATACACTTGCTCTTCCTTAATAAATGAACTGGAACATGGTCAGTTTAGCCTGGTTTGTGAGTAATAAATGACATGTTCATTATAAATGTTCACGTCCACTGGCTACACAGGAAAATCCCCCTCAGTGCGTTATAACTGGGTCTTGATATGGTGTCTACCACGGACAGCACCATCTAGTCACACCAGTCACCAGGGGACCAGTTTAAACGGAATTACCACCAGAGATCTCAGCCTCTATCTCTGTCCAGACTCAAGGATCCAACTGAAACTCAGCAAAAAAAAAAAAAAAAAAAAAAAGCTTTACAGTGATTCATTGATTCACTGCTTTCTTCTATAAGAGGAAAGATTGATAAGTGGCCTTCATATTTCTTTTCAAATTAAAATATTAATTTCATATTTAATTGAAAATTTAATTTTCAAATTAAAATATCAATCACATTTATACCGCCCAGTGGTCCCCCAACTTTTTCCTCTCCACAAGTGCCTGGAAGAATTCTGCACCCTGACTTTTGTGTCAGTGGGCAGGGCTCTGTGGGTGTCTGCCTTTCTACCAGCTTTGTGGATCCAAAGCTCAAAAGCACCTGGGGCCAACTAGTTTCACTCATTCTACAGATGAGTAAGCTGAGGCCTAGGGACATTGTGAGACCCCCAAAGTCATGCCAAGAGGATGGGACCTCAAGCTTAAAAAAAAAAAAGGATTAAAAAGCTTAAGTTTAAGTCAATTAAATAAAAACATTTCCAAATTAAGAGGTCAGAACTATTGTTTTTTATGATAATAATAATAAATAACATTTATGTAGGTCTTATACCATGTACCAGAATATGCTAAGTGCTTGTAAAAGTTAACATTTACATATGATCGACAGACAACACACCAGCACAGAGCTAAGCACTTCACAAACATCTCATTGGGGCCTCACAATAACCCAGGGATCTAGATAGATCCTAGGAGGTATGTAGGTGGTGGGGAAAAAATACTAAAATGTTCATGAGCTATATTCTATATTCTATAGAATATTATTATATGTTGTATATACTATATTATATAGTATATAATATTATATGTAACATAATATCTATATTATATATTATTATATAGTATATAATATTATCATATATTTTTTGCATTTCATTAATGTCTGTTTAATTAATTTAATTAAAATGTAAGTTAAATTAAGGTAGGGTCTTAATTTTTTTTAAAGTCAGGGGCTCTCAAAGGCCTGGGAGTGGGTGACGGGGGATTCGCGTCTTTCCATCAGGGCTTTGTCACTGTCACTTCCTTTCCCTTCTGCACTTCACTACAAAGCCTCTGCCTGGAGTAGGACGGGGGAAGACAACCACAGAAGAAGAGACCGCGGTCTCAGAGGACCCCCGGACGCAACACGTGGTGGGGCCGTGAGCGGGGACGGCCCGGTGGCCAGGAGGGGCGGCTACCTGATAGGAGTCTCCGGTAAGGGCCAGCTCGGCCAGGATCACCCGGCCATTGGCGATGCAGCTGTACGTGATGGTCATAGCGGTTCTGGGCCCCTCAGCCTAGCCAACCGCCCGCAACGGCCGCGGCCCCTACAGCGCAGGCGCGGTGCTGCCGAGGCGGGGCCATGGGTGGGGCCTGGATGAAGCCAATGAGGCCAGGAAAGGGGCGGGCCCTTGGCGTGAGGGGCGTGGCCGTACATAGAAGTGAGGGGCGGGGCTTCACCTGGAGGGAGGAGCTTCACTGTGAGGGGCAGGGCTTCCCCATGAGGCACCGGCTGCATCAGGAGGCATAAAATTGCCGCTGAAAACAACAACAAAAAATCATCAGGTCAGTTTTTGTGCTTGTGCTCATTCAGTGCCCGGCACCTAAAAATCTCACCTGTAAAGTTAAAAAATCAACAATATTTGTAAAGTGCTTTGCAAGCCTTAAAGCGCCATGTAAAAACTAGCTGTCATTATTATTAGCTTACTAAATGTTGTGCCTTGTCAGTCTTTATCTATCTCAACCTATCTCTCTGTCCCGTTTCTCTCTCACTGTCTGTCTCTGTCTCTGTCTCTCTCTTCTCTGTTTCTCTGTCTCTGTCTCTCTCCTCTCTCTGTTTCTCTCTCTGTCTCTATCTCTCTCCTCTCTGTCTCTTTCTCTCTCTGTCTCTCTTCCCCTCTCCCTCTCTCCTTTCTCCCTGTCTTCTTTAGCGTTGTTTAGGGGCATACTGTGTATAGAGAAGTGTGCTAGCTACTGGAGGCTATGCAAACTTTAGATAAGACTTGGTACCTTCCCTTATGCAGCTTACAGTCTCATACAGAGATAAGACACAAACTGTAACTACAATCTTCTCCCAGCCCGCTGCACTCCTCCGGATTCCTCTCTCCATCATCTCCTCTCCTTGCTGGTTGCTTTAGCTCTCCCTTGCTCACATCACTTTTCCACTTCCTTTCGTGTGTTGTCTTCTTCCCAATAGAATGTAAGCTTCTTGAGGGCAGGGACTGACTTTGGAGTTTCTCTGTATGTTCAGTGCTTAGCACAGTGCTTGGCATAAGTAGGAGCTTAATAAATGCACATTGACTGACTGTAATGTAAAATATTGAGTGAGAAGTGCGTGAGTCCTGGGGATTCCAGGGAAAATGGCTTGGCTTCCCAATAACCGCCTCGAGCCAAAGAGAAAGGCACCTAGTGATGCAAAAAGATCACATTTTTATCACATGATAAAAACAGGAACAGAAGAAAGGAGAAATTAAATAAAAGCTGAAAGTGACGTAACCACGCACTTCTGACACCCCTACTTCCCTCATCCTGCTCTCAGCCTTCCCCACAGGGAGCCTCTTTACCCAAGGAATACTGACCCAAGCTTGTGGAGGTGACCGATTTAAGTATCCCGTTTTGGAATCAGCGTCATGGAGAACTCCATTCCTGGGGAGGCACTGAGGTCTATGAATTAGTTTAGCCGTGGAAGTTCCAGAGGGGAGAAGGATGTGTCTCTTGGAGAGGACCGTGAACCCACATATAGAGTAATCCCAGCGGGAGTTCCAATCTTGCGGCTAGCTGGCCCAGCCCGATCCTTTCACTCCGATTCAGTGGTTTGAGACCCAGCTAACTGGACCAGCTCCAGAAGTCAGCCTAGGAATTGGAGAAAGTCGGGGGCTATGGGGGAGAGAGAAGTCCAGAAATGCAAAGCTGGAGATCCAGGGGAGTACCAGTAAAAACTGAAGGAAAGAGCCATTATAACAAATAGGACTTCAAAGTAAAAGAAAATCAATAAAAAATGCATGGAGAGTGAAGGGCTTATAGTAACGTAACCCTCATTTGAATAAAGATCTGCCTATTACTACTGTAACTCAGAGAGGGAAGACAATCTACTTGTTATTGCCCATTCTTTTTTTTTTTTTTCTAAGAGGATCAATGACAGGACAGGATGATGTCTTCACTTGCACTGAACTGGGTTTTAAGTGAGGCAGAGATGCACAAAATCATCTCCCCCACTCTCTTTTCCAGAGTTATTGAAGTCTAGGGGCAGTACAAAAGTCAGGACAGTTGGCCATGGTGGGGAGTGCAGCGGCTGATCCTGGTGTTTTTGACATCTGATCAAGCTCTAAGAGCCTGCATTGTCTACTTCAGCCGCCTTCCTGGCCGGTGGAACAAATTGTTCTCTTCCACCTATTCCCCCTGGGGAAGTCTTCACAGCCCCTAACTCACCAACCGGGCTGAGGCTTGTCGGTTACCCTCAACCTGGTTTACCGGGTCTGACCAATGAGTTTTCCCAGGCATGTGGCCGCTGGGCATGCTATAGCTGGACATGCAATAGCTATTTTTTAAGAGTTAGGTGAAGGTGTTCATCAGTGGCGTCTTGGAAAGAATGTTTTAGAGCAGAGGTGTCAAACATGCAGCTTGTAACATTACTAGGTGGTCTGAGCCAGATTTAAAAAATGCTTTTGGGAAAGATTTAACAAAACAACTAAAAATACAATAAACCATAGATAATATTACATTTTCAAATTAAGTCAACTTTTGGCTCTCAGCGGTCCCTCTGTATGGATTAGTGGTCCCCATTTCTACTTCAGTCGTACATTCCTTTGGTAGATTCCCAGTTAAACTATTATCTGGGGAGATTCTGTTGAAGCTGGGGTTGCAATAAATATTGTGAGGCCCCACAGAATAACAATGAAGCTATTCCAAGAAACTCTACAATATCTCAGAAGAGAATTGAAAGATGATATTTTAAAAGTAACAGAAAGTAGAAATCTTAAGGAAGAAATTAATGTCTAATATGAAAGTAGAGAATTTGGAACAAAAGACAAATATTCACCAAGATAAAATGTTCCCTGAAAAAGAGACAGAATTGAAATGCAAAATTATAGAGGTAAGAAGAAAATTGAATAAAATAAAAAAGGCAGCAAGATTGGAAGAATACACAGCAATAGTAATATAAAATTTAGGAAGAAGGGAAGGCTTGGGGGAGAGAGATGAGGAGTACAGACTCTTCTGTGCTTAATTTTTAAAAAATCATGTGCATATTTTTTGTAACCTTATCTGAAACCTGCTTTTCTGAGTTTACCTGAAGCATAATACATTATTCATAATACAGAATACATTCTCCAATCCTTTATTTTAATTTTATGTGAACCTTTACATTTCAAGTAAGTTTCTGATATACAACATACTGTTGGATTTTGCTTTTAAATTCATTTTGCGATCTTTCACTTTGAGTGAATTAATCTCACTTGTATATATAATTATGATGATTAATTATGGAAGTTCCTTCTATCTGTTATACCCTTTCCTCTCTTTACCTTCTGCTCCACTTTTTTTTTAAAACAAATGTAAGGTATCTGTGTCCATGTAACATAGATTTATCCACAGGAGTCATCTAAATGTGTAGACAGTTCATGGGAGGCATGTTTAGATATCTATGGGGTCTGGCCTACCCTTCTCCAAGGTAGACTGCTATTTCTGCCTTGAAGTAGAAGAACAAGGGCTATTGATAGCTCCTTGTTACTTCCCTTGCTTATTTCTAAAAGGGTAGTGTGCTAGAATTTATATATGAATATACATTTATGCTGGGGGCCAAGACCTTCTGAGGTCCTGGCACACTAGCTCCCCAGTTCTACAAGGGCATTAGGCAGATATGCAAGGATAGTATAATTTTGTTGGGTGGATGCTCTCATTGGCCTCATGAATATCTAAAGTATGTACATTTGCAAGTCCTGATTAGGACTCTTGATCTATTGTGCCCCCAGAGGTGGTTTTAGGATAAAGATCTTGATGACTGATTAATCTTGGGCTGAGGTTGGGGGATAGGCAAGACCTAAGATGTAAACACCCCTGAAATAAGGAATATAAGCCCTATGATTTTCTTGTATCATTGGATTGGTATGGAATAGCTCTGTAATAAACAGACTATGAAATACATTCCCCGTCTCTCTGTCTCTTTCCTGTAATTTAGCTATAAGCTTTTCACACACTCTCTCTCTCTCTCTCTCTCTCGATTTTCCTCCACTGGTAGCTAGGCATAGACTGTGCTGGCCGCAGCACATTTATATGATATATGTATATACCATATGTGATATGATACATATACATATATGATAGAGACACACATGCATATTATATATATATAAATATATTTATATAACATATAACCATAGTTATAGATTATATAGATCAATTTTAATATATTGTATAAATACATTTATTTAACATACAAATATATTTATATATTATATATAAATATGGGTCTGTATATTATATTATATACACATATTTATATATTATATTACATAATATATTATATATTTGTCCCCCTCGACTATACCTCTGGTCTAGGAGTATGATCTTTAAGGATTCAGAAGGAGAGTCATCTCCCTGATGGCTGTTGTTGGGAGGGGAAGGTATCTTTTACCATCAAAGGATGGTTACATAAAAGATCATCACAAGTAATGAATAGTGAGTAAATCCATTTATCCAAGAAGAATGAGCAAACCAAGACCAGAGGGCTTATATAGATTAGAATATACCAGAAAAACAAATGATATCTTTAGCTGGGAGCAGGATGAAACCTCTGTTCTCACTAAGAGGTTTTGATCTCACTCAAGCAAAAGTCCCTGAAGTACCTAGGAAGATAAGGTGGAAATCACTGTTGTGTTGAGGAGACAGCCTTCTCTACATATCTATGGCTTTCAAAGTCTTTCTTTTTCTCCATGTGTCTCTCCTGAAGAGTCTCTAGACACACACATGTCCCTCTCTCAAGAAACTCAGTATCAACTCCCTCTTTTATAAAGGTAAGTAGTATGGCCTCAGCCATCAATCAATTCCTGTCCTTTAAAGATAGCCATCATCTATTAATTTTGTGCAATGTCTCCTTCTTAATACCAGTAACACACAAAATGCTCCAGCCTTGATTGAGAGCCCAGTTACATCTAAGTCACAGAGAATCACAGTTTCATGTGCTATCCTCTCTTTTCTATAATGTACCTGGAAATGCTCATTTTAATTAGTGTTTCCTAAGTTCAGGATAAAAATAAAGCAAAACAAAGATATAAAAAAATACACTGGTAAGTAGGATTAAGAAAGGAGTAATGAGAGAGAGGGAGGCCAATACTTGTGGACTCCAGAGACTCTTTGCCAGTAGATGACGAATACTTTCTTCATAAGATAGAAGAGAGGTAATCATGATATACTGGGTAGGGTGCTAGACTTGAAGTTAGGAAATTTTGGTTTAAAATTCTGCCACTGACTCTTTGCTAGCTGTGTGATCATAGGCAGTTTCCATATTTGTAAAGTAAAGGAGTTGGACCACATGACCTGTGAGGTTTTTCTAGCTCTAAATTTATGATCCTATCATTCTAGGACTCAAGAAAAAAAATCAATAAATGCCGGACATGGTAAGCATGGAATAATATGATAAAAATTGAAATTGATTATATTTTCACAGATTGAAAATGACTCATTACCAATGTGGGAGTTATTCCTGAGTTAGCTGTCTATATACTATCAAAGGAAACAATTCAGTTTTAGACTATGACACCATAAAATAAGAATTAAAAAGAGAACATGAGCACTAAATACTGATCTAAGTGGAGATAAAATAAAGACATCCTGAATAATGAGTAGGTCAAATAACAAATTATAGAAACAATAAATAATGTTAAAGAGTATGATAAGAATTATACTCTCAAACCAAAGAGATATAGCTAAGGCAGTCCTCAAAGAAAAAGAATTACATCTCTGAAAACATTTTTAATACAAAATAGAAAAAAGAAGGGATCAGTGAACTGAACATGCAATTAAAAAAGAGTAGGAAGTAAACAGATTAATGATTTCCAAATCAATATGAAGGAAACTATCTTTTTTCTTTTTTTCTTTTTTTTTTTTTTTTGCTTTTTGGAGGGGGAAGGCAGGTTAATTGGGGTTAAGTGACTTGCCCAAGGGTCACAAGTGTCTGAAGCAGGATTTGAACTCAGGTCCTCCTGAATCCAGGGTGCTCTATTCACTGCACCACCTAGCCACCCCTGAAGGAAACTATCTTAAAGATTTGAAGAGATATACTTCAAAATTAAATGAATGTAGGGGCGGCTAGGTGTCACAGTGAATAGAACACCAACCCTGGAGTCAGGAGGATCTGAGTTCATTTCCGGCCTCAGACACTTAACACAAAAACTAGCCATGTGACCTTGGGCAAGTCACTTAACCCCAATTGCCCTCCAAAAAGCAAAAAAAAATTAAATGAATGTAGAAATGTTAAGCAAAATTAAGAGCTGATTCATAAAAAAACAACTAAGAAAACTGATAAACTATAGGCTGAAAGGAGGGGAAGAGACAAGAGGCAGAGACAGAGGAAACATTTAAAATGGACAGGTGAACTCACAACAGAGAGGGAATAAAGAACTTTAATGAGAAATTACTGCACATAATTACATGTCAAGAAAACAGAAAATTCAAGGAAAGTATATGAAATCTACAAAAATATAAAATATCAAAATAGGAAACAGATCTTACATGATACAATCTTAGAAAAAGAAACCTCGCAAACAATAAAGGACCTGCAAAAAAATAAAAAACAACTCTAAATCCAAAATTGTGACCAGATGGATTTTCAAGTGAATGTTATCATTTAGAAAATATCTATGTTATACAAGTTCTTCACAGAAATAAAAATATAATGACACTCTATTCAACTGGTTTATGAGACTGATGTGATTCTGATTCTCAAATTAGGGACAAAAGAGAAAGAATTATAGAACAACTTTAGAAAGGAATAATGAAGTGGTTGGGAGCAAAATCGTGAAAGTCTTTAAATGACAGGAAGAGGAGTTTGAGCTACTGAAAGAAGACTCTTAGAACTAGTATATAAGAGGCATCTTGGCCATGTCTACAGAGTGGAAGGAATCAAGAGACTGGGGAGGGGGAAGCCACTGCCACTGTGGGAGTGGCTGGGCTTGGCTACCAAGGCCACTCCTTTGGTCAAGGGACTAAAGGTTAGAAGATGAAGGTTACGGAAGACAGGAGGAGGGATGCTGAGGGTGTGGTCCATGAGAGGTAGCCAAAGACAGCACTGATTCCCTAATTCCCCTCACCTTCTATTTCAGTTTCTGAGAGGTCAAACTTGCTTGTTTTTCCTCTGTTGCTTTCAATCTAGGTATAGTTATCTACCAAAAAACCTTGTTGTCCAACAAAAATGCTAAACTGTACATATTTTATTTTATGCTTACAAATTGGGGGTGGGGTATAGATCGAGACACATATAGATAGGAGGGAGAGAGACAGAGGAGATAGAGAAGGAGAAAGAGAGGAAAAAGGAGAGAGAAAAAGAGAAAGAGAGGAGAAAGAAAGACAAAGAGGAAGAAAGAGAGGAAAAAGAAGAGGGAGAGAGAGACAGAGAGAGAGAGAGAGAGAGAGAGAGAGAGAGAGAGAGAGAGAGAGAGAGAGAGAGAGAGAGAAAACAGTCCTTATTTTAGGGAGATAAATAATTTCAGACTAGAACAGTTGGGCAAAGTGGAAAGACCAGTATTAGTACTACAATGTATGGGTTTGTCAATGAATTGAAAATTCAGATAGTCTTCAAAATAAAACTGAGAACTGGAAAGAACATTTGACTGCATAGGAAGAGGGACAGGCATTTTGCTTTCTTTCCATTTTGCTTGAGTGGCCATTTGCCATACCACGCTTTGAAAAGAAAGCCATACTCCTCTGGAAGAGATGGTTGAGCATGCTCAGTAGGTCTTCTGCTCAATGAGTAACTGGTAACCTAGCCTCCCCAGCTCCCCAACACCACCTGCTTTTGCAGGCGTAACTCTTCTGGATAGCCATATGGAATTATGTAAGAAAAGGGATGAAACCATTCAAACTCTTTGACTCTACAATCCCCAATGAGCATAGAACTCCAAAGAAGTCAAGGAGAGAAATGATGTTCTGACATATACCAAAATATTCATAGTAACACCCTTTTTTTTTTTGTTGCGGCAAAGAAGTGGAACCAAAATGAGCTCTTATTAAAAAGGGAGTGACTCAGCATTGTTGAGCAGTATGAAGTGATGAATGTAAGGAATCTAAAGAAACAAAGGAAGGATTGTATTAGTTAATGCAGAATGAACAATGCAGAACCAGGCCACTCTTGGTAATAGTTGTCGTAAATTTTCAAGGCCACTAAAAGGAAGCCAAACTCAGAGTAATTAAAAAGCTATTTGGAGGTCGGATAATGAAATATATACCTCCTTTTTGTAGAGACTGGTGTCATATGACTAGTAAGTACCTGAGTCTGGATTTAAACTTAAGTCTTCTTGAGTCCAGGCCAATCCACTGCCCCACCATCTGTCTCAGAAGAAAATCTTTATCAACCAAGGCACGGGGTAGGCTTTACAGAAGATACGGCATTTGTCCTGGGCTTTACAGCATGGGTAAAATCTACTATGTGCCAGTCAGGCAGCTAGGTGGTACAGTGAATACAGCAGCAGACCTCGAGTCAGGAAGACTTCTTCCGGAGTTCAAATCCAGCCTCAGGCACTTAGCTGTGTGACCCTGGGCAAATCACTTCACCCTATTTGCCTCAGTTTCCTTACCTGTTAAATGAGCTGGAGAAGGAAATGGCAAACCACTGCAGTATGTCTGCCAAGAAAGCCCCAAATGGGATCAGAGTTGGACATGACTGAACAAAAACTACCAAAGAATTTGAACTTTAGTTGATAAACTATAGTTAGGCACTGGATATTTTTGAGAAAAAGAAAAATTGATCGGATCTTGCCATAAAAAGAATATTTGGGAATGAAGCCTGAATTGGAGAGGGGAGATTATTCTGGTATAGAGGATGAGTCAGAGAGGGGAGGTGCGAGAGTCTGTTAGGAGGCAGTTGGAGGAGAAGAGGGAATGGATGTAAGGAATATTACACAGAATTTACGGGGTGTGGTGACCGAACATAAGATAAGGGAGTCTAACATAATGTTAAGGTTTTGGGCATTGGATACAGGGGTACAAGTTGATATGACAGAGAGAAACAATAAAGTCTGAAAATGAAGACAAGAATGGGGGAAAGATATTAAGACTGGTTTCAGGCATGCTTACTCTGAAGGCTCAGGAACATTCAGGTCCAGAAATACTGTAGACATCTGGAACAAAAGACCAGGGCAGGAGACACAGACCTGGGGGTTAATCAATCAATCAATCAATCAATCAACAAGTATTTATTAAATTCTTACTATAGGTTAAACTCTGTGCTAGGTACTAGAGATGCTGGAACCAAGAATGAAACAATTCCTGCTCAATGAACTTACGTTCTAATGCAGTGGTTTTCAATCTTCCTAGTGGCCTTTAATACAGTTTCTCATGTTGTGGTGACCCCCAACAATAAAATTATTTTTGTTGCTACTTCATAACTGTAATTTTGCTACTGTTATGAATCGTATTATAAATATCTGATATGAAGGATGTATTTTCATTGTTACAAATTGAATATAACCCACAGGTTGAGAACCATTGTTCTAATGGAAGAAACAAGTGCATATAAAAATATGTACAGCAGAAATAGAAAGTCAATAAATTAATATGTTTATATATACACATATGGTTGATATAGGTTTAAAATACACACAAGATACATATGCACATATTCATATATGTATGTTTATATACACATATATGTATATGCATGCATATATGCATATGTGTGTGTATAGAGAAAACAGGAAACTTCAGGAGTTGGTTGCATGGGGGAATTTCATGGTCATTCGTGCTTACAGAAAATGATTTTATCAGTAGTGTGTAGGCTGGACCAGAGTGGGGAGAGACTTGAGGCAGGAAGACCAATTAGGTCAAGGTCAAGACTATTGTGATAATCTAGGTCAGAGGTGATAGGGATCTGTATTAAGATGTTAACTGTGTAAATCTGTAGTAATAATGGCCAAGAGAAAGATGGTACAGAGGAGTATCCTTGACTATAATCCAAATATCTGGCCAATGGTGCTGACCTGTTTTTGCCTTGTTTATAATTGATAATGGCCAATGCCAACCCGGGGAAGAATAATGACAATAAAGAAAGAATTAAAAAAGATATTTTCCCCCATTTAATAAATAATTAGGTAAGTGACAGACATAAACAAAAACAAAAATATTTCCTTATATGACATTTGTTCAGATATTTTTCAGTTTTTGGACAGCTCCATAGTTTGGAATCTCTTTTGCTATAAGAAAGTGCTCCTATAAAATTTGTTTTTGAAGCAAATGGGTCTTTTCCTTCTTTTATCTCTTTGGGCTATATCCTTAAGAAGTGTTATTGATGAATGGTAGATTTTTAGATATCCTATTGTGTCATATTGACAGTCTAGGACTTAACAAATGCCTGAGACACTGAATGCCCCATAACTGAATATGGGAATTGTAGATATAAAAGCAGTTTGCCCAATTTGATATAGCTTTTTGATATTTTCCAAAGTACTTAGTGCAATGTTCTATGCATATAAAACACAATACAGATAGTATTTTGGACCAGGCATAATTCAGGACAGTTCAATAATTTTGGCCCAGGATTAGAATACAAAGAAATTCTAAAATGTCTAAGAAGGATGCTTATACAACATAAAAGTCTCCATAAAGATGCATTGTTGACTTAGATAAATGAGCTCCCTTCTGTCTCTGTAATGGTGGCAATGCTCACTCAAAGTAGGTGGAATTCTTATCAAACTTGAGGGATCCACAGTTCTTCATAAGCTGGGCTTCCTATACCTTAGGTATCTTGGAAACTACACAAATGGTTCAAACCTTAGTGCCTTGGACCAATTAAACCCTAGAGATGGTCTCATTGTCCTTTGAAAGAAAAAGCTGCTTAATGCAGGTAATACAGATGCAGCCCCTGGCACAGATAGTATGTCTTACTTTTTGACTGTACTAGAAAGCAGTCAGCCAGAGCAAGGCCACCTGTCATCCTGGGAACCAATAACAGAGGAATTTCAGGCAATATGTGGAAGTTACATGACAGTTTTGTGTTAGACATGTATCCTGGGGTGTGACTGCATTTCCTCCCAGGAGGCAGCTCCAAAGAAGAAAACAATTTGGTAAATAATGGGCTATCATTGTAGGAGTGCCCTGCCCTCTGTCTGTCTATCTGTCTATGTGTCTGTCTATCTATCTGTCTATGTGTCTGTCTGTCTATGTGTCTGTCTGTGTCTATGTGTCTATCTGTCTATGTGTCTGTCTACATCTGTCTATGTGTCTGTTTATCTTTCTAGTACTTGATAATAAATTTTTGATAAAAAAAGGAGTGCTACAGAGAGAAATCTCAGAATTTTTCAGTTTGAAATGTTTTTTTCTTTAAATCACATTTCATGTGATAAAAGGAATTTCTCACTTCTTCACTGAGATTAAGCTTTTAAGAACTCCCTTATGTATGGTATCCATTGCTATTATAGTTGTGTCTGTCTCTTTGTGACTTAATTTGGGGTTTTCTTGGCAAAGATACTGGAGAAAATTTGCCATTTCCTCCTCCAACTCATTTTGTGGAAACTAAGGCAAACAGAATTAAGTGATTTGCCCAGGGTCATACAGCCAGTAGGTGTCTGAGGCCAGATTTGAACCCAGGAGTCTTCCTGACTCTAAGCCTTGTGCTGTATGTACTATGGTGCCACCTAGCTGCCCTTTTAATGGCATTCACACACATTAAAATAAGCGCCTCTAATTCAGGCCTTTCTGACTTGAACATACTCACAGTGATTTCTTTTCTGGGGTTTTGAAGGTATCAATCAATAAATCTGTCAGCTAGTCAACAAGCATTTTTAAAGCTCCTACTACATACCAGGCACTTACTAGGCGTTATGGACATAAATACAAACAATGAAACCCTCTGTGCTCTCAATGAGCTTATACTTTAATGGGGGGAGGCAAGTACATATAAAAATATGGCACAAATATAAAGTTTATATATATATATATATTTATAAAGTTGTTAAATATATGGTAGTATGAGAAGGAGGGCACTGGCAGTTGAAGGGATCAGGAAAAGGAAAGTGGTGAATTCCTTCTGAAAAGAAAAGAGGGAGTCTTTGAGGTGAAGGTGAGGAAGGAATGCATTTCAGGCATAGGGGAGAGCCAGGACAAGGTCATGGAGATGGAGATGGAGTGTCACGTGTGATAAACAGAGCGAAGGCTGCTTTGATTGGATTGTTGATGTTTGTCCTTCATTTTTTTTTTTTTTTGCTTTTTGGAGGTCAGTTGGGGTTAAGTGACTTGCCCAAGGTCACACGGCTAGTTTTTTTTTGTATTGTCCTTCATTCTTGAAGAGGACCATGACATCAGGAAGATGATGCTGTGACTTGCAAGTGCATTGAATTTAAGGGAAATGTTGGTGCAAATGGTGCAAAGTCACCAGCCTCACTTTGTCCTCCAGACCCATCAGGGTCCAGTGACCAGGTATCAACCAGGATGGTTGGATATGGCCCCTGATTGGATAGAAGAGTTCAGGAGAAGGAGTAATGTCCAGTGAAGCTAGAAAGTTAGGTTGCGGCCAGACTTTGTAAGGCTTTAAGAGCTTTAAAAAAAGTTAAAGAGAGAAGTTTCTGTTTTAGGGGAGTCAGATGACCAGATATGGGTTTAAAGAAAATAGGGAAAATAATTTTAGCAGCAATGCATAGGATGGACTGGAGTGGGGAGAGCCTTGAGACGAGAGACAAATTAGGAGGCTGTTGCAATAATACATTATTGCAAGAGTTGTGAGGAGTTGAACTGAGGTGGTAGCTCTGAGTGGAGGGGAGAAGTCTGATGTGAGAAATACTGGGAAGGTGGAAATGAAGAGCTTTGGCAGCTGATTGATTATGTGGTATGCTATGAACATGCTACTCCAGTCCATTTTGACTTCTGATAAGCAGAATGCTCCGAATTAGGAAAGTATGTTTGTGTAACATCTTAAACGTGGCAATAGGTTTTGGTCTAAAGGAAAACTGAACTTCTCCTTTGGAGCCAGCAGAGGGAACACAGAGCATGTCTTTGAAAGAGAATCAGAAATGGACTTGTAACATCCTTCAAAGTGTTTACACAAAGTTTGGCAGACATTTGAGAGGAGAGGAGGGGAAGTTGGGGGAGTGAGTGTATCACTTTTCTCTTCCTCCCTTCTCATACTCTCCCAAGAATAAGAAGCACTTCTTGGCCCAAAGAACTGGGCCGCTGGACTCTCTCCCTCTGCACTAAAAGGACTTTCTCTGCTCCTAGCCCATTCATATGGTCCAATTTGGATTCTATCCTGGGAAATCCCGAACATCTAAAAGGTTCAGGCATTTTCTTCCTCACTTCCATTCTTTGACTTACTATACTCTGAGGAAACATTACTTAAAGCTTGGCTTTTGCTCATGTGTAGGGTTCCCCCAAAGTGGAGAATAGAAAGGCACTTGATAAACATTACAAAACAGGTGGGAGAGAGCAATTTGTTTCCTGTATGTAAAAGAAATGCTTAACACCCAATAATCTCAGAAGTGCTTGTTAACATACACTTATAATGAGCACTAATAATAGCTACTATTCTAGTTTCTTCGGAAGTTGAGACTTAAAATCTATCAAAACAAAGCATTTGGTGGGAAGGCTGCTGAATCTATGTTTTATCTTTCATGTAACCTCTGCACTGTCCAAACATGTATTTAGGTCCATGCTCTCTGGCAAGCCAGGCCAAGGCTTGGGCTTATTCTCTTATTGGTGAATCATCTTTTCTGAGACAGAAATGTCCCCTGCTTCCAATCACCTTTTGCAGATGGACCCCGGAATTATTGATTTCTTAAACTTACAAAGTAAACTCTGCAGCTTTTGACACTGTTGATCATATTCTCTGTCAGGATATTCTCCCCTTCCAGTCTCCTGGTTCTTTTCCTACCTGTTGGACAGCTCCTTCTCAATCTTTAGGTTTTTTTTCTTTTTTAAACCATTTCATGGACTTTAACCACGAGTGTCCCTCAAGGTTCTGTCTTGGGTCCTCTTTTCTTTTGCTCTGTACTATCTTATGTGGTAAACACTCAGTTAATATCTCTTTGCATATGTTTCTTAGGTCCATATACAGCCAGCCCTGGCATTTCTGACTTCTACAAATAGCAATTTGCATGTCTTGTAGGCATCTCAAATTCAGCATGTCCCAAACATAACTTGTTATCACTGACCCGCCCCAACTGACACTTCTTCTGAACTTCCAAATTTCTATTTTTTTGGGGGGGAAGTAGAGGCAATTGAGGTTAAGTGACTTGCCCAGGGTCATATAACTAGTGTCTGGGGCAGTATTTGAACTCAGGTCCTCCAGACTCCAAGGCTGGTGCTCTATACACTGCACCACCTTGCTGCCCCTTTCCTATTATTTTGGAGGCCACCCTCATCCTCCTGGTCACCCAGACCTTCAACCTCAGTGTCTCATTCTTTCTTTCTTCTCTCTCACTCAATCCACATATCATGTCCTCTGACAAATTTTGTTGCTTCTACCTTTATAACATCTCTCATACCCCTTTCTCTACTTATATAAGTGTAACTGTGTGGCTCAATGGCTAGAATGCCAGATCTGAAGTCAGGAAGGCTCAAATCTGGTCTCAGTCACTTACTAGCTGTGTGACCCTGGGCAAGTCACTTAACCCTGTTTGCTTCGGTTTCTTCTTCTGTAAAATGATCCATAGAAGAAAATGGTGAACCACTCTGGTACCTTTTCCAACTACATCCCAAATGGGGTCATGAAGAGCTGAACCTGACTGAAAACCACTGAAAAAACAACTTTTTATGCTGCCACAACCCTAGATCAGTCCCTCAGCATCTCTCACCTGGACTATTACAATAGCCTTCTAAATTGGTTTCCTTTTCGTATGTCTCTCTTAACTCTGATCCATCCTTCACTCAACTGCCAAGTGGATTTTTCTAAAGCACGGTTTATTATGTTGTTTTCCTGTTCAATGAGCTCCAGTTATTCCTTATTATCTGCAGGATAAAGATATAAATCCCCCCCTGCTCAATCTGGCATTTAAAGCTCCTCATAATGTGGCCACTTTCTCTGGTTTTCTAACATACCATTCCCCTATAGATGCTGTGGTTCAACCACACTGGGCTACTTGCTCTGCCTAGAACACAACCCTCTGGCTCCCATTTCTGTGCCTTTGTATTGGCTGTCCCCCATTCCCAGAATACCCTCTCTCCTCATTTTCACCATTTGGCTTCCCTGCTTTTCTTTGGTCCCCCTAGATGCTAATTGTTTTCCCTTTCAGATTACTTTCATATACTCTGTATCTGTTTTGCATGTAACTATGTATTAGCATATTGTCCCCCCATGCCATTAGAAGGGGTGATTCTTGAGAGCAGGGATCTTCCTCCACCCCATTCTTTGTATGTTCAGTGCTTAACATAGTTCCTAGAAGTTAATAAATGCTTATTGATTATTGACTGACTAACTGACAAGGTCATTGCAAAGGTTGGACACAATCCTCTCAGGAGTTCACCTATCATTAGCCAAAGAAGCACAAAACAGAAGAGGTAGTTAGAGGTCCGGGCTCATTTGCTTATATAAGCTCTTTTTCTCCAGCTGTCCTATTGGATCAATGGCCATACAGCCATACTGGTGGGATGGGGTAAAGTCTTTTACCCCCACTCTTCCTGGGGTAGACTTCAGTAATCTAGATATGATCTGTGGGTGGGAAGAGAGCGCACAACTGAGAATGAGTCACTCCCTTTTAAAGATCTACTGAGTTAGCTCTTCTACCTGATCAATGTTCATTAAGGGGATTCCATCATTTCAAAGTGCTGAGCTGCATGGGGGTGAATGGAAGCAGGAAGGGAAGCTTGGCACTTGCATTCTGGGGGTTTGCTACAATTCAACCATCAATATGATCTCTTTTAACCAAGCCTAAACTGTCATACTCTGGCTCCTTTCCTTTGTTCCACCCAGTTCTCCTTTCCTTTTCCTCAGCTGATTATACTGGCTTGCTATCCTGGAATGCTGCAGGTTAGCACCTAAGCTCTGCCTCAGAGGATGAGACTGGAAGTGAATCTTGTAGATCTAACAGAAAAGTGGATTTTGTAGAAAAGAAGTTGGAGGAGGAGAATTGAATGAATTTGAGATGGTTCTCCATTATGGCAGAAAGGAAACTTACTTGGGGGATGTAGAGTTGGGAGAAAAGCATGGGGAGAGGAGGAGAGGGAATGGATGATTCTATTCTGCAGTTGAATGTGAAGAGACATGAATACTGTCTGTGAAGTTGTTCAGAATATGAGCTTTACTTTGGAGAATGGTTTGAGAGTTATTGGAAACGCCAATTCCCATTAAAATGTCAACTATGAGAGGATTTATGGAATACTCCAGATAGTGTCTAAACTATATGAGGCCAAATGAATAGATCTTAGTGATACCCAGGCAATTAGACAGTGATACCCCGAAGCATATTGATGAAGCTCTCAATTCTATCACATCACTCACTTGCTTAAAAATCTACAATGATTTTCCATGACCTGTTCCATATGGGAAAGTCCAGATCCCTCATCATGACCTTCAATGATCTCCATAATGTAACTCACATTAATCTTATCTTCCATTACTCTTTAGCATGTCACTCACTTCTAATTAAGTTAATGTCACCATGCATATGGAGTGTGGCATAAGACCCACATGCAAAGACAATGTAGCCCTTGGTCATGGCTTCTGACATAGTACCTGCCACCTACCCACACCCATTTCTGAGATGATTCACTTTTGCCTGATCTGCCCCTACACTGGCGAATCAGACAAAGAGGATGAAGAGGAGGAGAAGAAAGAGGAGGGGCGGGGAGGGAAAGAAGGAGGGAGAGAGAGACAAAGAGAGAAAGAGAGAGACAGAGAGAGGAGACAAAGAAACAAAGAGACAAATTCAGACAGAAACAGATAGAAAGACATAGAGATGGAGACTTCCTCAAAAGAAGGCAAATAGGAATAATCAAACACCACAATAATTCAACATAAGTCAAATTTCTTTGACTTCTTGATACTATGTAGGGCAGTTGAGGGCAATCAGCACCCATGAAAGGCTTTTCATTCTCTCAGGCTGGAGAGTAATAAGATGGACCGTTTTGTACACAGCAGCAGGAGCAGCTGAAGAGCTCTCTCACTGGACCGAGACATTTTCCAGCTCATCATTAAAGCAAAATATCTCTTTCAATCAGCAGGATTCCAGTAAAGCAGCTGAAGTCAGCTGTCTCAGCTGGAAGCAATTTCTTTCATAGTTTTCTGTGTCTTCTCTCCTTGACTTCCTGTGAATCCTCTGGTGTTCAGCTTTTTCCTCCACTTCTTCACTTGTCAGATTCTCCTTCTGCCTTCTTTTCTCTCTTCCTGTATCTTCTCTCTAATTTCTTTATTTACCCATGTCTCAAATTCATATGTCCCTTATGAAGTAAAACTCAAGAAATCCACCTTTCAGTCAAATATATCCTTATGCAGTTTTCCCAGGGTCCCTAAACAGTTAGTTGATCTACAACTTCTATTTTAAATGTCAAAACTCTAAAACTGTCACAATACAAATGGGCTGCTGGGCCACCACCATGCTTAGTTGTCATGGTTACTTCAACCATCATTTCCCCTTTAAACAGGTAGGTTCATCTGTGGGGCACTTTCTTTACCTGGTCCTCAGAACATTAGTGTTTCTCCTCAATGTTTCGTACAAGACGTTTCTTCACAGGTTGATTCGATTAACTTTGCATATATAAATTCACCTTTCAGCAACCAAGCTGTTTCCATACGAAAGGGGGCAGTAACACACTTATAAACACCCAACTACTTTCAGACTTGCTCTTTTCACATGCTGTTCACTTACCAATCCACTCACCATGTCCATGTTTTTTCCTCTAATCTGTAACTGTCCAAAAATCCTTTAGTTACATCTCACTCTCTCCATGCGATCTTCTCTGGCTGATAACGCTTACAGAGGACTCTTTTCTCTGCACACTTTTAGCCCTTAGTGTCTAGTTATTAACATTAAGGCTATTAACATAGAATCAGAGGTCTTGGGTTCGAGTCCTCTAATCTAACGTTTGTGACCTTAGGCAAATCACATTAACTGTCTCACTTTCCTCATCTTAGGGCATAAACCGTCTCTCACAAAAATACTTTGATTCAAGGAGATATACAGGTTCTGTTTGCACTTGGGTCTGATTGCGTAATTCAATCAAGCCATGTTTTAAAGCTGAGAAGGGTTCTTATTTTTCAGGGGTGGGATAATCATTGGGATCCCAATTTAAAAACAATTCTCTATTAGCTAACACTATTAACTCTTTGAAGCCATTTGGTGGACTGCATTGTGTCATTACACATGAGTTCCTGTGTCACAGGGGTTATCAGGGGGACACCTCTTGCTGAACTGGAGCCCACTTATCTGGTAGGATATGTGTGCTGGCTCAATGCCAAAGGGCTCTTTTTTTGAGATAAAACAGCAACCCCTTATTAGTCCATAGGATGGAGAAGGGGACAGCTGTGCTGAGAACCAAGAACCTTTGACTCCAACTTCTTCCAGTCTTTCATTTTCCCTCTACTCAGTATGTTAGGATTGTTTGCCTCCTTTAGACTTCTAGTGGAGACTGAGGTGGAGGGGGAGGGGAGAAGGAGAATCTGTCTTTCCTCTCCACAGGGCAATAGTCATGAGATCTCAGATGCCCAGCTGCTTCTTCTGTTTTGTGTTTTGTTTTTTTCTCCTGAGCCCAGGTGACCAAACAGCAACCCTGAAGTGGATATTTCTAGCCTTTGCAGCAGCTTCATGAGCTCGAGAGGGGCCAGGTGCTAGTTTGTCTACCAGGAAGTGTTTTCTATGACTGTGTCCTTCTCAGAAGAGATTACCACTGATGGGAAGATTAGCCACTCATATCAACTTGAACAGAACACATGAACCTTGTATAAGTTGCTTGGTCAGTACAGATCCAAAGGGAAAGTGAAATTTTGAAATTCTGCCAGCTGTTAAAATCTTTCCTGGTTTCAGCAAAAACTTCCCAGGAGAGTATAATAGGAGTGATAAGTTATAGATTTTGTGTTAAATATGTACTAATGTGTGTGAGTGAATCTTTTGTGTTTCAAGCATTTCTTTTACAGATCAAAGAAATACATATCTCGGCTTGATATACTTTGGACGTTGAGTATCTTTCTAGAAAGGAAATTTTCCATCCCTTCTGGGCAGACCTTAAACAAATGTAAACTTTAAGAGATCTTACCCACGGGTATAGTTTATGTTCCAAGTATGTGTGAATGTCTACTTATCACTCATCATTTCCACTACATTCTACCACGAGATTGATCATTAAAAATTTGAAATATAAAATGCTTTGTGGGATTGCTGCAAAGACATTGTACCTGACTCCCATCTATAACACAGATGTTACAGATCTCTGTATCCTAAGTTACCAACTTGACTTTGGCTTATAAATTATCTTTGGAACACAACTTCATGTTAAGGTGGGGAGCCCCTGTATACTGGATCAGCGACTAGAAAGAAAACGTTTTAAAACAAGGATAAAACAAATTACAAGGAGTAATTTAAGAGTGATATGTGGGACAAGATGACCCTTGCCCAACATAAAATAAGCAGAGATATCTCCACGTAGAGACAGGAAGGATTTATTTAATTATTTCTTCTTGCAAGAAGGGCGGTCTCACTACTAGTGGCAGTCTAGTAGGGGAGGCAAAATACAAAATGCAAAGCTTGGTTATATACCCAAAAGACCACCCCTTTTCCCCCTCCCTTGTTCTGTCCTATTCCTGTTAATTAGGAACTGAGGCATACAATCTTAACCACAAAAATCTGCTGGCGTTTGCAAATGAAATGTCAGTAATATCAAAAAGCAGAAGGTACACGTCTAGTGGACACGAAAACAGACAAAATACGTCATTAGTATCAACTTAAACATGAAAGCAGAAGATGAACATTCTAACAATATCAATATAGATAATGAAAGCAGACAATATTTTAGGAATCATGGGGATTTTAGGACGCGGTGATCTGCCCGGAGTTCCACAACAGGATTTCCAATTTTAGATTTGTACAGGTCAGATGGTGGTCAGTGGAAACAAGTCTAGAACATTCAGGCCTGTGGTTTAATTTGCAGGGTTTGTGCTTTCCCCTCCTATGCTTAGCTAAGCTTAGCAAAAACTTCAGCTTATGACCAGGGAAGTAAAGCAAGGCTTCCAGGCTCCCAGCCCCCGTTACTGAGTCATTGGTACTTTAATGTTGCCTGAGAAGTTTTCACTTTTATTCCATTCCGTGATTAAGAAAGTGAAAGTACAATTATTTTCTATTTGTACCTCAGCCTCCCCTCACCCCAAATTCATTTGAGTGGATAATTATTTTCAGAGGTATGTTAAACTGTATGATTTGCTACTATTCTATAACTATGGTTTTGTATTGTGAAATTGAGAGTAGTTTATTTTTTTCCATGTGGGCTTGCTTTTATGGTCTCTATATACGTTTGAGAATTTGCCATAATAAGTTGCTCTTCAAATGAAGTATGGTTTTATTTATTGCCATATTATTCTCTGGGAAAATATTCTCACATCTGTTCTATTAATCTCAGTCTTTATTCATAGTAATGATTTCATAGGCTTTTGTCCTTTGTACCTGCTAAGAGGTTATACTTGTCTGGTATTTGATGGCCACTTCATAATTGAGGGAACTAAATTTTTGAATTTGACTGTGCCTTCAGTGAGGACAATTGTTGGTTAGCTTTGACCCTTTCCATGATGCCCCAAGGGAAATTAATAGCTAGAGCATGTGTGTACATTGTTACTTGAATGAAGTTATCAAAAACAGACAACAAACACCATGAAATCATACTTCTGCATGTAGCCTCTCTGCCGGCATTTCTAAGAATGGTCAAGTTTAAGACTAAATGATAATTGAGACAAGGGAGAATGCTTGATCAATTACAAAGAAGGAAAATTTAGCAAGTGAAAGCGCATAGTTTGCTTATATGACTAAATGACCAAATGGTCCTCAAACCCCTTAGATTTCTCAATTAATTGATAGATGGTTAACCGCTTGACGGCTCTTAACTGGCATGACTGATAAGATTCTATATGAAACATTCTATGATTCCAAAGGGTGGATAAGCAAATAACTCACCAAATTCGTTTAAAATAGATTTCTAGGGGCTCGGCCGTGTTCGGCAGGGCTCGCTCAGGCAGCCGGTTGGGGCAACCTCGCTCTCACGCTCACTCTCCCGGCCTCAGCTCGGGCTTGGGGCGATGGCGTCCCTCTCTGGGCCCCGGGCGGCGGGCACCGACGGCAGCGACTATCTGCTCCGGGAGCGAGTGGTCTTGCGCTACCGGATGAGTGTTACCTTCAAGTCTGAGCTTAAGAGGCTGATCTACATTCACATAGGTCTTTGGCTCCTCTTAGTAGCCCAGATGTGTGTGGGGCATCTGAAGCTCCTGTCCTATGATCAAGTCGCCATGCCCTACCAGTGGGAATACCCCTACCTGCTGAGCATCGTGCCCTCCGGCTTTGGCCTGCTCTCATTCCCCCGGAACAACATTAGCTACTTGGTGCTGTGCATGATCAGCACGGGGCTCTTCTCCATTGCCCCGCTCATCTATGGCACCATGGAGATGTTTCCTGCCGCACAGCAGCTGTACCTCCATGGCAAGGGATACCGTGTCATCTTTGGCATCTCTGCCGTCCCCATCATGTACCTGGTGCTGGTAGTGGCTATCCAGGTGCATGTCTGGCAGCTCTACTATAGTAAGAAACTGCTGGACTCTTGGTTCACCAGTACACAGGAGAAGAAGCATAAATGAAGCTTGATACTGGACTACGGGCTGTAATTGGGGGCGGGCATAGGGTTGGAGGAGGGGGAAGGGGAGGGAAGGTTGGGCCTCAGATTGAGAAGAGTGGGAGGGTAGAGGGACTAGTCCTCTGGCTTAATAAGCCTCTGGCCTAATAAGGTTGGCAGCAGGAGCACACCAGGCTGTGATTCCAGAAAAGACTTTCTACCTTCCTCACTTGGGTGTTTGAAAGGCTGTTGATGGAGGGCTCTTGGAATTGGATGTGGCACCCTTTGGCCAGGATTGGATGGTCTTATTCTGTGGCTTGAGCTAATGAAGTTTTGGTCCTTCAGGATTTCCCTTAGGGATGGATTGTCCTCTTCATCTCCTATTTATCATCTCTCTTACTCCTTCCTTCCATCCCTTCAACTCCTTTCCTGCGGCCCTGAAGACAAGCAGAGACCAAGCAGAAGCTGGTAATAAATTGGGTTCCATCCTTTCTAAGAAGGAAATACCTCTAGGATGTGGTGTCTGATGCCCAGAACAATGACTCGGAAAGAAAGTCAATGAAATACACCTGTGCCCTGACCATTCCTGCTTTATATTTGGTGAGATTTGGAGTAACGTGAAGTACACTTTCCCAAAATTGTTTTTATCAGTGGGTGAAACAAAGAATAGCAACCCGTACATCATAGAGGTCTGCAATTGTGTGTTCTGGATTGTTTTCTGCCCTACCACGTATATGGAAATGCCTATTTTATTTGGAGCTTATGTTCTGAATAAAAAGGAAAAAAAAGAAATGAGAAAAAATATTTCTAGTGTATGTCTATATGTATGTGTGTGTGTGTGTGTGTGTGTATGTGTGTTTGCTCACTACAGGAAATTGTAGCAGTGAGTTGATATTAACTGGAAGAAATCTCCCATGACTTGCGTCTTGTCTACTTACTTATTAACATCTACTTTGCCACAGCACCCCAAGGGCCATGAGACCTGTCCATCTGATTTGAAGCTGAAACATTCTGTATGCGTTGTTTCCCTCATTAGAATATCAGCTCTTTGAGAGCAAAGACTGCCTTTTTTTCCTGTGTATCCCCAGTGCTGTGCACAGAGTAGCCATTTAATCAGTGTTTCATTTATTCATTCAGGGCTTTCTCCCTACTCTAGAGTGATTGGTAAGCCAGCATATTTTGCTCATCTTCTCTGTCAGGGCACTTATTGCTTTGTGTTAGGTCCATTAAAAAATTGTGATACTTGAAGCTGTCAAAATGTCCCAGCATAGCATATTTCTGTGAGATGTGGGATAATTTGGGCATTTACTTAATTGGTGCATGTGTCCTTCCCTACAAATGCCTTTAGGGAAGAGTGTTGTACTATTTCAGAACAGGGTGGTCTAGTGAAACTGTGATGATTGGATATTAGTTCTTCCAGTGGTCTGCAGTAATGTAGTATGAAGTGAATTTGTCCCCCTGAGCTAATGATGCTCTGGGTGAGATTTTTTTCTTTGGAATCACTGCCCACTATGAGGAATTTAAACAAAGAGCTTCAGCAACAGCAACAATAATATTGATAATGTTATGACAATAATGACAATAGCATTAATAATGATGTTATTAACAATAGTGATAACAGTGAGGTTAGTAACTATAAAAATCATGGTGATAACCATAACAATGGTGGTGACAGCAGAAATAATAAAAATGACAATAACCAAGAAGGGGCGTTGTGAGGATCAAACGAGAAGGCAAACATGCATAAAATGCTCAGCACAACGCCCGCCACAGCGTAGGCAAGATAGCAATGCTGTCTGTGATTATGTTTGGGATGATGATGAATTATTATTCTTGGTAGAGTAATAGCCCTTCAGTAACACAGTAAAGTTTACAGAACACTTGGCAGGGATTTCATTTTGTCACCACAACAACCCTGGGAGACAAGGGCTATTATTAACCTTGTTTTACAGATGAGGAAACAGGCTGTAGCAGTTAAGTGACTCGCCCAGGGTCACATAGCTAATAAATGCAGGATGTGAACTCAGATCTTTCTGGCTCCAGGTCTGGTGCTCTATCTTGAGAGTCACCCAGCCATGAAGCAAGAATTTTATACACACACACACGTATATATGTGTATATATGTATACACACATATGTATATATACACACACCCATATATATGTGTATATATGTGCATATATATGTATGTATCTCTGGAATAAAGTTATTATGTTGACATTTATTTAAAAGAAAAAAAATTCTCTTTCATAGAAATGAAGAAAAGCTAGGTTTGAGTGCTAACTCTGACACGTCCTGTATTCTACTTTTTGTTCTTTAAAATAACCACTATGATGAAAACGTTTCCTCTTCAAAGCCAAGATCATCTTTTCCCCTTATTTCATCAGGCTTTAGTCCATGCTTGACAGCTACTGGAAACACATTGTGAGTCCCATTTTTAGGCTGCTAAATCCCCCAGCAGCTATCTTTGTAGCTGCAGTAATCTTTGGTGCCAGGAAATCCTTTTCTGTTTGAATTCAAATCTACAGGATGCTCCCAATTATGACATCCAGATTGGAGCTCTTTCTTTCAGTAGCAAACCAAATTAACCATGGAAGAAGAGAGGAATTTTCTCCCACCTGCTTCTAAGGACAGTTTTCGAAGCATCTTCTTTGTTAATGGTCATTGGTGTCTACAGTCATTCATGCAATGAGGTCATTATATAGAGATGTAATTTTCTCTGTTACGAAATACTTTAGGAAAGATGCAGGGGGTAATCTCCCCAAAGACCTGTTACAAGGTTTTGTTGTGGCATAGAGGGGACCTCACGTTTTTGTATAGTATACCAGAGAAACACAAACGCTGTCAGGTTCTACTATGTTAGAAAGGTTTTAAGTACAGACTGTTTATTTTCTGAGAGCCAAGCTTAGCTGTGACCAGAACTGCCAATCAACATGCATTTAAGCACCTATAATGTACCAGGCACTGTCCCAAGAGCTAGGGATACAAAGGAAAAAGACAGTTCCTGTCTTCAAGGAGCTCACAGTCTAATGGGGGAGACAACATACAAAAACTATGTACAAACAATACAGGATAATAAATAATAAAGGGAAGGCTCTAGCATTAACAGAAATTGGGAAGAGCTTCCTAGAACAAATGGAATTTTAACAGTGACTTCTTTGTAAGAGTGGAAAGAGTTGAGGATAGTACAAAATATCTTTCCAAGACCAATGAATGAAAAAAACCTGAAGATTTTAAGACTGCATAGAAGCCTTACTTCTATACATCCTGAAAGCTTCCTTTGAGAAACAAATGGGAAGATGTGGGCAGTAAGATAACCAAATGATGCCACCTAAAATGGTATCTGTTCTATTTGAACAGGTAGGAAGCAATTTGTACCGCTATGGAATCATTCCTTAATAAGTTGAATGTGTGTTAAGAGGTTGCCCAGTCTTTAGAACAAAGGTAAAACTTTGTACAAAGTGAGAAAATAAATAAAATATGAGAAATAAATAAAAAATGAGAAAAAATGAGAAAAATGTATGTTATGAAGACAACTTTATCTATTTTGACAAGTTACTGATGGTTAAGAATGGTACATGAACAGATGAAAGGACCGATTGTAATCATTGCATATGGAAGTTGTAAACTAGATATGGGTAACTGTCATAATGAAGAGATTGAAAATGAATTTCAAAATTTCAAAAAAATTTCAAGAAATTGAAAATTACAAGCTCCAGACTTAGCACTTCCACAACATTTCTTACTCATCCCCTGCTCTCTACTGACTTGACTACTTGCATTTAAAATTTTTTTAACATTTTATTTTAACAAATTTTAACATTTGCTTTAAAAACTTTGAGTTTTAGATTTTTTCCCTTCTTCCTTCCTCACCCATCCCCACTGGGAAGATAAGCAGTTCAACATAGGTTGTACACGTGTAGTTACACAAAACATTTCCACAGTAGATATATTGTGAAAGACTCTCCCACCATCCTATCCCACCACCACTTATTCTATTTTCTCCTTTGACCCTATCCCTTTTCAAAAGTGTTTACTTCTAACTACCCTCTCCCCCAATCTGTCCTCCCTTCTATTATCCCCTCTCTTACTCCCTTTCCCCCAATTTTCCTGTAGGGTAGTACCCAATTGAGTATGTATGTTATTCCCTCCTTAAGCCAAATTCAGAGAATAAGATTGTCCTGTCATTCCCTTTTACCTTTCTGCTCTTCTCTTCCATTGTAACAGTTTTCTCTTGCCTTTTATATGAGATAATTTACCCTAATCTATCTCTCCCTTTTTCCTCCCAATATATTCCTCTCTCACCTCTTAATTTTATTTTTTAGATATCATCCCTTCATATTCAACTCATCCTATGCCCTCTATGTATACATATACATACATATGCACGCCCTCACATATATATTTATACACACCTACATCCTCCTATACATGCATATGTATGCATATATATATGTATATGCATGTGCATGCGTGTGTGCATGTGTGTATACACACATATACATATATTCCCTTCAATTGTTCTCATACTGAGAAAAGTCTTATGAGTTACGTTATTGTTTTTCTTTTTTAAATTTAGTTTCTTATTTGTTTTCTTGTTTACATTTTTCATTTTCATTATTTTTGAATTACATATTTTCTCCCCATCTTGCCCCTGCCCCAACCCTAAAACAGCAATCCCACTGTAATGCCCCACCCCTGCTCTGCCCTCTTATTTTCTGGTAGGGAAGGGAGGGTCTCCCTATCCCAGCCCCTGTATATCTTAATTCCTAGTTGCAGGTATTGCAGAGCTTTAAATTCTAGATTCTTTTGATTCCTCCCTTGTCCCCCACCCCCACTGGAAGGACACTCAGTTCAATACAGGCTATGGATGTGTGATTATACCGGACATCTTCATAGTGGACATATTGTGACAGTGATCGTCTGTCTCTCCTTCCTATCCCTCCCTCCCACCTTGTTCTGTTCTCTACCCTGTCACTGTCCCTTTACTGAAGCGTGTGCTTCCAGTATCCCTCCCCCAGACCCTGTCCTCCCCTCCGTCATGCTCCCTCTCATCCCCATGCCCCCTACT
>CM053601.1:16259134-16293330 GCA_028646575.1 Pseudocheirus occidentalis
CCCCAGGGAACAGGACAGATAGGAATGGATAAAGCCACGTGCTAGCACCCACCAAACATACCATCACTTACCTTGTTGTGGTGCTCTTTCTGTAAATTCTTCTCTACATTGCAATACAAGAGAACCAAATATCCTAGGAAATGGTGTTCTTGTCGCCCTTATCAAACGCTATATCCAATAGCTCCTTAATTTGCCTCCCTAAGAAGTTACTGATGATCTATCTCTCCATTTTTGCCAACATTATGTTCTAATTTCATTTATAGCAAGAAGGTCAACATTGTAATAATTCCACTGGAGAAGGATCTTGTATTTGGAGAACTACCGCTTAAGTTAAGGCTCGCATTAACAGATTGATTTTTAGCAACCTCTTCTCAGGATGTGTACTGTCAGCATAGTTTTTGATAAACCAATGTTATTTCCAAGATGTGGTAAAGTATGGAGGAGGACTTTGTCATTATTTTTGTTTTGTTTTTCTTTTTGGAGGGGAGAGCGCAGTGCAGTTGGGGTTAAGTGACTTGCCCAAGGTCACACCCCTAGTAAGTGTCAAGTGTCTGAGGCCAGATTTGAGCTCAGGTCCTCCTGACTCCAGGGCCAGTGCTCTATTCACTGCACCACCTAGTCACCCGGAGGAGGACTTTGTCTAGACAATTATTAACAATAAAGAAAAATAAGATTTATTTTCAATTTTATTGTCCATGATTTTTTCATTTTATACTACAATTTGAGATGCCTTTTTGGCATTTATTTATCCATTTATCTTCCCATATATATGGAATATATACATATGGATATATGTGTATTACATATACTATATGTAATACACATATGCACATAAAATATATGGAAACACTTTTTTCCCCCCAGAGAAGGCTCTGTTAGTTGGAGAGATCAGCAACATTCTCATATAGAAGTTGGTTTTTGAAGGAAAACTAAAGATTCTAAGAAAGGAATATGAGAAATAAGTGCATTGACTGCATAGGGGACGCCTTGCATAAAGATATGGAGAGATTGAGTCTTGTGTGTGATGAAGAGCTTGATGGCTAAGTTGGTTGTAACATAGAGTGTGTGAAGGGGCATGATGTGTCATAGGCTGGAGAGGTTGGAGTCACATTGCAAAGGGTTAAAATTTCAGAGAACTCCTACTGGCATTTCAGAGCTAGTGGAGTTTACTGAGTGTTGGAGTAAGAGAGTAACAGGAAAGTGTGTGGAGGATAGATTGGAATGGAGAGAGACTTGAGGTTAATTAGGAGGCTTTTAAAAAATGCTCGTCACCATAGGATAGGGAGCAGGGATATTGTGGAGGTAGAATCGAAAAAAAAAGTTTCTTTTGAGTCAGTTGGGGTTAAGTGACTCGCCCAGGGTCACACAGCTAGTCAGTGTCTGAAGCTAGTTTTGGACTCAGGTCTTCCTAACTGTAGGAAGTAACTAGAAGTCACTGCTGTATCAACTGAATCACCTAGCTGCCCCTAGAATTGAAAAAATTTGAGCAAGTTATTAGATGTATGGGGTGAGTGAGAGTGATGAATCTGAGGTTATGTACCTTGGTTACTAAAAGCATGGTGGGGTCCTCCAAAGAAATAGGGATGTTCAGAAGAGGATTAGATTTAGAGGGGATGATGCACATTGAATTTGAGACTTCTACGGGACATACAGTTGAAAATATTTAATAGCTGGCATGTGGAAGAAAGCTTAGGGCTAGATACATAGACACACATACACATATAATCAATTTGGTATCAAATACAGTGAAGTTAACAAGTGGGTCCAGGAGGAGGCAGAGAGGGGTTTAAGAAGTAGGGGCTGAACTGGGGAAAACACAGTGAAAAGCACAATAAATTTTTGTTTTAGAGAGTATAATATAAAGGCATGAAGGTTAAAAAGAGAGAAAAAACTATAATTTGTAGTTTGAGCATGGCCAAGAGAGGAGGGTTGGAGAACTATGAATATGACCATTCTTTCCTTCCTTCCTTCCAACTGAGGAAATTATACTTCACTTTGCTCTCAGAGTTCACCAGTTCTCTCTCTGAAGGTAGATAGCTTTTTTTTTATCATGATTCAGAGTTGTTTCAAATTATCATATTATCAGAATAGCTAAGTAATTCACATTTGACCATCATTAAAATATTGCTGTTAATGTGCTGAGTGATCTCTTGGTTCTTTTCACTTCATTTTGCATCAGTTCACATAAATCTTCCTAGGTTTTTCTGAAACCATCCCCCCTCATCATTTCTTAGAGCACAATAGTATTTCCATCGCAATCATATACCACCACTTGTTCAGCCATTTTCCAGTTGATGGTCATCCCCTCAACTGTCCATTTGGTACAGTAATATTCCATTACATTTCTATGTGCCTACTATGTGCCAGGCACTGTGCTAAGTACTGGGGATACAAAGAAAGACAAAAGAAAGTCCCTGAAAGAAATGTGTGAAGTTCATCTCACAGGATCCTTACTTCCAGGCTCTTTGTCATTCAACTCTTTCAGTAGCATCCTATCCCCACCCTGCTCAGATCCTTCTTCTCCTTGTGCTTTTTCCCCCCATCTTCCCTATGGAAGTCAGTTCATGGAAAACTTGAAGGTTAATTCATTCATGCTAAATTCTAAATAATTTTTGAAGTGTAAGATTTAATGTGTGAATCCCAGGTGAAGGGCTTGTATCCTTTAATAAAGATCAAAACCTTCAGTTAAAGGAATAGTTGTAATATGGGGATGTCCAGGCATGGTGTAGGGAAGACTTCCTTCTGAACATTGATCTTCCTTTGTACTCCTGAAGTCAAACCATGTAGGCTGCTTATTTAGACCTAGCAATAGTCACTAAAGATATGGGAAACCTTTGTTTTTTATTCTTTTCATAATATATTAATAAACAGACTCATTATCTATTATGGAAGTAACATCACTGGATAGACTTGTGGAAGTATATCATTAGTCAGCTTGTTGTTTGTCCCTGGTTCTTTTTTTTTTTTTTTTTTGCTTTTTGGAGGGCAGTTGGGGTTAAGTGACTTGCCCAAGGTCACATGGCTAGTTTTTGTGCTAAGTGTCTGAGGCTGAATTTGAACTCAGGTCCTCCTGACTCCAGGGCCGGTGCTCTATTCACTGCGCCACCTAGCCGTCCCATCCTTGGTTCTTGAAGAAGACTATGACAACAGGAAGGTGATGCCATGACTTGCAAGTGAATTCGATTTAAGTGAGGGAGGGCTTTGCAAGGTCACCAGCCTCACTTTCTCCTCCGGAGCCATCCGAGTCCAATGGCAAGATATAGATCAGGATGACTAGAGATGACCCTCGTCATCAGTCATGTCAACAAGCATTTACTAAACACTATCAAGTAAAAGGCACCATGTGAAGCTCTGGGGAAATAAATACGAGAAAAAAGAAAGATGATCCTTGTCCTTGAGGAGCTTACATTCTAATAGGGAAAGGTTACACGTAAAAAGGGAGCTGAAAAATAGAAGTGGAAGCAGGAGGGGAGAGACTGAAGGACGGTTGATTGGGGACCTTTCTAGAAATGGAGGTTGTTGATATACAATATGGTTAATTAAATAATAAAATAAGGAACTGAGTAGAAAAAAATCAACATACCTTTAGTAGTTTTCGACTTCTGTAATTAACATATTAACAATGATTAAAAAACCCCACAAACCCCAAACCACAAGCATCAACCTTTATTAGGAAGTAAGGGTGAAATGACCCGATTGAGAAAATAAGACTTTCTGAGCAATTATAAAATTACTTAATCACAGGGTTTGAGAGAAGGAAGAGACTTCAGTGGCTATCTAGTCCAACCCACTCTTGAAAGAATCCCCATTACAAGATAAATGACAGATGGTCATATAATGTCTACTTGAAGTCCTTCAAGGAACCCAGCATCTTTAGGGTTAATCCTATTATATTTTTGGACTGCTTTAATCGTTTGGAAAATTTTCTTTCTATATAGCCTAAATTTATCTTGGTCATCCATTATATTTTTTGTAACCCATGAAACCGAACAAAATAAATCTTCTCTCTTCTATAAGACAACTCTTTGAAACTTGAAGATAGTGTATCTCCTCGAGTCTTCTTTTCTAAGGGCTAAACTTCTCCTGCCCTTTCAAATGCTCCTCAACTCCTTTCACTTTTATAGTTTTCCTCCTGTGGACAGTAGATATTGAATGATCTCTATGTTGCCCCATGCTCTGGAGGAAGTAATAACCTATAATTATAATATACACATGCTTCCATCTCCAACTACCATCTTCAATGGAAGACTGGTTCCCCAGAAGGTGGCTGCTATGCTTCCCCTCAGTTATCTAGGGGCAACCAATAGTGAGTGATTTTTCTTAAAAAAAAGCTCAGAAACATCCACCCATGTGCTTTCTTCCATTGAGCATCCTTTGATGTAAACTAGCCACCAGATTTAAGTTGCCTTTTAGGAAATTTTATTTACTAAGTTGGTATAGTAATGACACGGTACAAAATATTGCTACCAAAAGTCTAGGACCTCCTCTCTTACTAGTACACATATTGTTCAGGATAAAATGAACTCAAGATTGGAGTAAATGATGTAGTAAAAGGGGTAAGGTGTTAGTGTCCGGAAGCTCTTTTGTTGGAAGTCTTTCTCCCCTCTTGAAGATCCTTCTAGGCATTGTTTAACTTTCTGCAAGACTCTTGGTAGAGTCTTGAAGCTGCCTTTCCTCAATGTGTCTGCTTTGTTCTTACCTCCTGATGGTATTGCTGTCAGTCATTATAGTTCTCAGGATTCTATCAGGATATTGATGATAAGTAAAAAAATCCTCTGACTCTCTGGAGTTTATAAAGTCCTTCTCTGGTCACGAGGGAGGGAAGGATGCAAAAGGTTTTATTCCTTCCCCTTTTCACATGATTCCCTCTCACGAGCTTGGCTGAACTTTCTTCTCTTCTTGGTTCCTGAACCGGCTTATTATTTTACAACGCTCCCACAGGGCATGGAATGGTATACATTAAGTGAATGCATTTTATGTTCTTACCTGATAGCAATATCAGGACTAGAGTATTTGGTTAATTGTCTCAAGTGAAAGTGGGTTGATTGAACTAATCAACTCCCACCCTTACCTTTACAGTTCATTTACCTCTATTACCCGCCTTTCACCATCATGAATGTTATTAGTACATGAGAGGTGACAGGGCATAGTGAATCTGGCCTTAGAGTTAAGATGGAAGTCCTATGTTCAAGACTCCCTCGCTGATTATATAACCCTGGGCAGCTCACTCAATTTTTCAATGCCTGAGAAACATATTAAGAAAGGGTGGCCAATCTGCTTTGGTGTACAGAGTTTCCTCACTGGGAGTTTTCTGTGCTGTTGAGATCTCAGGTCCAGACTATATATATAACATATATATTATATGTGTATGTTATATACATATACATATATATAATGCACACTTGAAATCTGGATATATTTAATATTGACATTAGTTAGATTTCCCTGCAATTTTATGTGCATATAATCCATTCTTCCCCACATATGCAGCATCCTGAGATCCCTCCTATTTATTTCTTATGAAAGAATTAATTTAATTCTGTGCCTCTCTCCTTTTCTGACAACTTGTTCTCCCAATTGTCTAAAAGTATCAATTAAGTGATCATTATCTAAGTGATCATTAAGTGATGTTTATATATTTTTAAAAGATTATTTCCCTTGGTACTAGAGCGGTAATTTCAGAATTGAGAGAAAGGTTTGTTAATTTGGCCTCCCCAGGGTGGCAATGTCATTACATGTTAAGTTTAATTTAAAATGTAATTAGACTTTCTGAAGAGTCCCACAAGGGAATTTCCATCAACTGGAATTGAGGCTCCTTCCCAGCTCCTAACTTCATTTAGTTCAGAAGGTGGAAACTTCCAGGGATCTTTCTGCACAAAGCAAAATCAAGCAGACCCTGTGGGCAATTGGTCACCTTTTTTACCAGGTGTTGGCTGAGAAAAAACAGTCATTATTATAGATAACGAGGTACTTTAGTACTATGAAAAAAAATGGCACCCTCCATGATGAATGAAAAGAAAATGTTAATTAGCATATGTCACCTAAACAAAGAATTTCCTAGTCAATCAAAATGTCTTGTCTTCTTTAGAAATATATTTATATACAAGGTGTCCCAAAAATCTTAGTGCAGTTTTAACTACTGAAACTTTAATTTTTTTATCTATTACCTTTACCTAGTAAAGCTTTAATAGCTTAAGATTGCACCAAAACTTTTGAGATATCACATACACATACACATCTGTATGTTTGCATTTGTGTGTTTTGTGTATACACACACATATATTCCAATGTTGAAATAGTGTAATGCTGATTTTTAGTATTTTTTATTTTGATGTTATTTTATATAAGTTATACTTGTATATATATGTTTTATATTTGTATAATACATAAAGTTATAATATACTATTTATATTATTTATGTATGCTATTACAGTTTTATGTTATGATTTTAATGTTATTTTTCCAATTCCTGGCTTTCTCAAGATAGTACTTTGGGCTGGATGCTACAATTTTTCCAGCCTCTACTCTCTTCCCCCTTTAACCCATCTTCAGGACAGTTGCTAGAATAATTCTTCTTACACAGAGATCTATTACACATAAATCTGTTAAAAATGTTATAGTAAAGGTTGAGACTAATGTTAAAGCATCACTTATTAGTCTCATACCAATAGCTTAAAATAAGAAGCATCGGAAAGAGGTATAAAGTAGACTACTTTTCTGGGGAGTTTATATTAATTATCGACACTGGTATAATAGAGAGAAGAGGACAGTTTTGGGAGCAGAAAAAAAATGGAAGGGGTCTTCTGGGAGACATTGGTGAGTGGTTCAATCTAGCTCTAGGACTGTAGGAAACAACTGAGTCTACTGTCGGCTGGTTGACAATCAACAGGAAACCCATAAGCATTCATTAAACATCTACTGTGTACCAGATAGGCAGCTAGGTGTTGCTGAAGTGGATGCAGTGCCAGGCCTGGAGTCAGGAAGACTCATCTTCTTGAGCTTAAATTTCCCCTTAGACCAGTGGTTCTCAACCTTCCTAATGCCATGACTCTTTAGTACAGTTCCTCATGTTGTGGTGACCGCCAACCATAAAAGTATTTTCGTTGGTACTTCATAACTGTAATTTTGCTACTGTTAGGAATCGTAATGTAAATATCTGATATGCAGGATATATTTTCATTGTTGCAAATTGAACATAACGCACAGGTTGAGAACCACTGCCTTAGACACTTAATAGTTGTGTGACCCTGGTCGAGTCACTTAACCCTGTTTGCCTGAGTTCTTCATCTGAGCTGGAATAGATAACAGCAAACTATTCCAATATCTTTGTATTTATGTATATGTTCACACAGATTTATATATGTATATATAAATTTTATACCTAGAGGTATGTATGTGTATATTTATAATATATATGTATATATATACACATATGCAGCCATTTAATATATATGGCTATAAAAGATGTATATCTCCATCTTAAAAAAATTATGTTTCAGAAATCCACAGTTTCTTATACACCACTTCTTTTAATTTGTTTACTGATGATTAAGTTTATAGTAAAAATAAAAATTAAAAATCTTGGTATATAATTTGTGTGACTGTATATGGACCAATGCATAGGTAGTGGCATAGAGAATGACTTATACTATGTTATTTGGCTTACCTTGGTTTTCTTATATGTTTTGGGTCAGTTCTGAAACATATAGTTGGGATAATATATTTATATTTAGCCACTTATCTGTCTTCATCCGGAAAGAAGAGTGTTAAATCATTTTTATTTTTGGAAGAAAAAATAATCTACTTTCACAGGTCAAAAGAGCATGTTAGTTATGGCTTTATTAGTTAAGACAGATGTATAAGGGTTGCTAGTATATAAAAACAGCAAATATTATAATTACTGAATAACATATTACAAAATTGGAATTTAAGGATTAATATCACTTGACTTAACCATGATTTGTAGATATCTTGGTTTATGTTCCTTTCCTAGTCCTAAAATGCATTAAATCCATTTTTGAACTTATTCTAATTGTTGTTTTTTAAAAAAATCAATGAATCTGATATATTTTTCAGCCTGTCACACGTAAAGGTTTTAAAGGTAACAAAAAAAATAAATAATAGGAAAATTCTTTAACCAATGATTACAAATCTTTGGCAATTCATAATTTACCTTATTTTCCCCAGGAAAGGTAAGTGTTCCAACAATTTGTTTTTTGGCTCACAACTAGAACAGAACACTGTTAACAAACCATTATTGTTTGTAATACTCCCAAGCATCAGTCAGCTACAAAACAACAACATGCATCTCATCTCTGCAATACCTCTGCGGTAAGTCATGTCTGGATTCGAGAATACTGAGGCCATATGTTAGTAGATCCTTATCTTGAACTTGAACTCCTTTCAGGAAACTGGATGATGCCTTGCCGAACCAATAGCTCAACAGCATTGAATTAAAAGAATTAATTTTTTTCTAAGTGATAATGTCCTGTGAAATTAGAGAGTGACAAGTAAAATTATGGGGTCAGAACAATACAATGGTAAGGTTGCTTCAGTTTTGTCATTTGCTGAAAAAAATCTTTTGAATGATTAACTTAATCTCAGTAAGCAGGAATAAACAAAGAAGTAAGGTTCAGAATAAAGTCGCAAATAAAGCCGTAGAATCTGATTTAGACTTTGCAAAAAAAAAAATCAATGAAATAATCATTTGTTGTTTCATATCTTCTCTTCTCTTCACTCTCTGTATTTTGAAAGTGTTTTTCATGCTGCTCTTTTTTTAGTCAGAGTATTTTGTCCTTATTCTGCTCTTATGTGGATAATTTCATTAGTATTTTCACATGGCTTTTGATGGTACAGCAACATTCCCTTACATATATATGATATGGAACTTATTCAACTGTTCTTCAATTCAATCAAATTGTTTCTAGGTTTTTGCTATTGTAAACACAAAATAAAATCATAAATAGAAAAATAATTTTAACACAATGTTGAAACTCAAAATTAGCCCATATCAATGAAACAAAATTATCATTACAAAAATAAATATTTTTAAAGTAAAATAATTTGTTTGCTAATACTGATAAAGAAGCTATGGATATTTTTGTAACAAAATCTCTTTTTCTTCTATTTATAAATTCTTGGTCTATACAGTTCTAGTTCTATTATTGGGTAGGATTGATTTTGTAACTTTTATTACCTAATTGATCTCCAAAAAGTTGAATCAATTTATAGCTCCACCAATAATGTAAAAAATTTTCTTTTCCTGGCTCCATTAATGCTGAATCTTATGATTTTAAACTATTTTTTTTTGCCAATTTGATGAATTAATTTCTCAAAGTTGTTTTAATTTGCATTTACTTGATTATTAGACTTTGAACAATTTTTTTGAATGACCAGCAGCAATTTGTGCTTCTTCTTTTAAACTTTGGGGAGTGGGTTACTCTTAAAAATTTATATCTTCCTTAAAGAATTTTAACATCAATTTTTTATTAAATATTATCACTATATAAGTTTTTCATCAGTCTTATAACTTAAATCTAGATAATCAACATGACAATGAACCAATGATCTGTGGTATTTGCTTATGTCTGAGGTGTCAGTTCTCATATTGAAGTCATGGAACAAGAGCAAGAAAGGCCAGAGAAGTTAAAAAAAAAGAAATACAACATTTGAAGAAAGTAATAGGAATAAAATAATTAGATCAGAAATCAGAGATATCAATGCAATGAAAAATGTGAGTAGTAGAGAACTTAGGAGGGACATTTTCTTGAAAGGAGAGAGGCTCTGAAAGAGAAAATGATAGTTTTAGAAAAACAGAAGTATAGAAGTGAAAGGAAATATGACAATGGAGAAGTAAAAGGCAGCTGAAGAACAAATGGATTTCTATATAAGCAACTAAACTTAAAGACAAGTGGCAAAAAGATAATTAAAAAGGCAAAGGTCTCTAAGAAGAATATACAGCTTCAAAGAAATCTGAATACCACATTGAAGGAAAATTTAAGAAAACTGTCCCAAATTTTTGAATAGAAACAACACAACCCTAATTTAAAGAATCCACAGATCACCAGGAAAAATTGCTTGAAAGTCCAAAGTGGTTAAATTTTATAATTTCAACAAGTAAGAAATTCTGAAAACAGTTGGAAAAAAGACCTTCACACATATAGAAAAGGAACTTTGAAACCCCAAGATTATTACTCCATAATTTTGAGAATTAAGAATGTAATAACATATTACAAAAAACAAAAGGTTCTCACCCCAAAATGGCATCTTGCAAACATAGGAAAAATGGACTTAAAAAAAACTAAGGCAATTGAAACTTTATTGCAAAAAACAAAAAAAGCATAAAAAACCAAAATATTTGACTTGCAAATTTAATAAACCATTTTTAAAATTTTTCACTTTTTGGAGGGGGAAGGGCAGGGCAATTGGAGTTAAGTGACTTGCCCAAGGTCACATGGCCAATATGTGTTAAGTGTCTGAGGTGGGATTTGAACTCAGGTGCTCCTGACTCCACGGCTGGTGCTTTATTCACTGCACCACCTAGCTACCCAGGAAACATAATAAATGAAAGCACAAGAAAAGAAGTACAACTCTCAAGGAAGAAATATATTTTCTTATGTGTACTAGGCAATTGTAAAAAAAAGAAAATTGACCTGAGAATTAAAAGAAAGAATAAAGAGGAATCACAAAAGACAAATAGGAACTTAAGGGGCTAAAGATTTAATAGGAACTTTAAAAACTGGGAGAAGGGAAGGTTGAAGAAATGAATTAATACATTAGTAACTCATGTACTAAATGCAGTTACTTCCTAGTAAACAAATAAATACCTTTTCTGAGAGGGATAATGCAATTAGGAGATATGCACATAGGAAGAATGGAGATAATGGAAAAGGGGACCAGGAGATGTGAATATAGAGACTCCATCATGACTAAAAGAGACATTTGTATTGGAATCTTTTGCAAATATAGCTTTGTCTCACTATATTATCTTTCTCTAAGGATGCAAATACATTAGGAAGGTGGCAACCAGGAGCAACATCAAGTAACCAACTTACTCAGAAAGTAGTTCTTAGTATTTGTTTAGTAATGGAACTTTGGGCAGCTAGGTAATATCTTAAGATATTCTCCCTTCTAACAAAGAATTAGAGTTAAGCAAAACAGGTGAACTCATTGTCCAAGGTAATGCAGATAGGTGCCATGCCTAGAGTCAGGAAAACTCATCTTTGTGAGTTCAAATCTGGCCTTAGATACTTACTAGCTGTGTGACCCTGGACAAGTCACTTAGCTCTGTTTGCCTCTGTTTCCTCATCTGTAAAATGAACCAGAGAAGGAAATGGCAAACCACTTCAAATGGGGTCAGGAAGAGTCAGACATGGCTGAAAAAATAACTGAATGAATGGAACTTTGGAAAAGCTCCCCTCTTCCGTGATAAACATTTTGATGACAGTGTTCTGATACGAGCTGCAAGTAGAAATAACCTAGTTATGTACTTTTCTTAATTTTAAGACTGCATAATTGAGGATTTCCAGGTCACATGAGCAACAAAATGGCAGACTAGACATTTTCTTCAATCCCTATGACCTCTCAAACTTCTCCAAAATAGAGATTATGTACCAAAGATAAAGTGACTTTACTTGCTTCCATGGTCTAGGACACTTAGAATCAAAAAGAAGGAATCAACCATCAAACAAACAGTTTGGCTAGCACTGACCACTTCTGGTGATAAGTCTCTATATATTCTTGAAGCAGAGAACGCTGAATGTCCAGAACCCTCTGTAGTCTCAGAACGTGATTGCTGTCTCTCCTGTCTGTTGTCACTTTTGTTTACTCCCATTCCTGGTTGCTTCTAAGTTTCCTGACCATTCTGGGGCTTTCTTGGGGAAACCCTCAAGTGCCTTTATATATAGTGTCTTGTAGGCTACAAGTGTCTTGTCTGTCTTTGGTTGTACTGGGAGACTTTCAGCTTTTTTGTCTGAGTGTGGACATTGACTTTTGGGATGAATTCCCCTTTTGCCAATGGAGCTCTGGAAGTAATTGAGAATACGCCACAAACTTAACAGCTGGCATTGTCAAGACACTCTTCTCATATTTCTTGGTCCAGTAACTGAGATCGCCAGTGTGCAGAATATATTCCTCATATATTTCCGGACATGGTTTCGTTTCCTAATGACACATTTTATTCTTTGACTATTAAACTGTTACATTAGTTGAAATTGTAATCTCTTTCTCTTTGAGATTCTTTTTCTTGGTTTTCCCTTTTTTGATAGTTTCACATAATTGCCTGAGAATTACTGAACTTTGCAGATAATAAGAGTTGTGCAACGTTCTCGCTTCAGGCTAGTTTACATAGTTTTCTGATTAAGCTACACATTGGCCTAGAGCCCTGGGTGCTTCCTCTAAGATATGTGATAATTAGCTTGTGCAATTTCCTAGCATTTGCATCTTATAGGGGTTTTTTTTTGTCTTATGTATTCACTTTTGTAGATATACTTTTTTTTGAAGTCCGTCCTTTTTTTTTAAGCTTCTCTATAATTTTCCAATGATTTCCTTCTTCTTAAGATATTCTCCCTTCTAACAAAGAATTAGAGTTAAGCAAAACAGGTGAACTCATTGTCCAAGTCTGAAAATGGATTCTACTCTTAAAGTCGGCCAAGAGGCAAGAAGCTTTCTTCATTTATCATTCCTCTTTTGAAGGGATTCTTATAGTATTTTTCTACGTGCTCATAAATGAATCCTTCATACTCCAGTAGGAATTATATCTTTCATGAGTATCTGTATTTTAATAGGGGAAATGGAACCTTTATTTCAAAACAAGAAGAGATTTACTCAACAACATGCATTTATTAAGCACTTCGGATGTGCTTGGCACTGTGCTAAGCTCTGGGAATATAGAGAGATGGTCCCTACCCTCAATGAGATTACATTCTGATGGGGGAAGACAACACATAAAAGAAAACCTAAAAGTAAGGTTGGGAGAAGACAGAGGTCTGGGAGAGGAATGAGAAAGGGTTGGCTTGGGCATAGCTCCTTTAGTAGGGGTTCTAGGAGAGCCATCCAACCAGAGGGAGAGGTTATTTCCAATGTGTGAATTCCAAAATTATCTCTGGCTTCTGGGAGAATGGAGGACGACAGTACGCATAAACCTTTATTGACCTTTCATGTTGTTGGAAGCAGTTTCCCCACTGTTGGCTGCATGGTTAGAAGTCTTTCAAATGGTCTGACTACTCAGTGGTGGTGGGGCTTTGTGGCAGCCACATCTCAACTGCTTATTCTTACCATTATCTTTGAAGTGAATATCTCTTTATAAAAGCTAATCAAATTTCAAGTGATTGAATAGAACAAGGGTGTTAAGTGCAGGGCTCTAAGAATGGGGATTAAACTGTCAGTGGAGTCTTGAGATGATGGCATAGGAGAAAGATTGTGCAATTTCCTCAAAGTCTTAGAGAGCCCTGAGGGCTGGTAACATGTAACAGGTTTGCTCTTGATAGAATGATGCCATTTATGAGAAAATTTGTATTGTGACCACAAGAGGGCAGTGTAGCCTACAGGTTTGTTGTCCCATGTGGTACCAACACCCCACTTCTATCTCAGTTGACCAAATGATCTTTAACCTGTACTCACATTGATAGGTCTGGGTTTTTTCCTCAATGTGTGTGTGTGTGTGTGTGTGTGTGTGTGTGTGTGTGTGTGTGTGTGTGTGTGTGTGTTGGGGTGTAGGTGGTAGTCATGGCCCAACCAAACATCAGTGATGCAGATTCTCCCAGGTGTAACCCTGGAAGGTTGGGGAGTACATTTTTGTTACTTGCCTCTCTAGTTCCTTAGAACTTAGAACATCACTCAGTAGTAACACCACTGATTCTTAAACATAAAAGACTAAGCAATGAAGATTGAAATAATAAACATAAAATTTACTCAATCGAATAAAATGAATGAAAAAGCATTTATCAGGAATTTATTATGTACAATCCACTGTTCCAGTTACAGACGCTGGGGGTACAAATAGAAAAGCAAGACAGTCCCTGCTCTAAGAGGGTTGTCATTCTCGTAGGGAGAGATAACACCTAGGAGCTTTCCAGCTGTAAGTCAGATGGAAAGGTCCCACGGTTGTTAGGGTTTAAATGGTTATGTACCTTCTTGCATGTTATTGTCCATTAATAAAACCTTACTGAATCTTATGCAGCACCATTTGACAATGCCAAGGATATTGGTAAAAATTTTTTTCTTTCTCTCCTCCCTCCCAAACCTTTAGTGACTGTGGCTGCTAAAGAGATAGCGACTGCATTCAGCTTCAGAGAAGGTTCTGGGTCACATTTCTACAAAGGTTTCTTCTATGCTGAAAGCAGAGCTGTTGGTATGGCAGTAGCTGCTAAGGGAAGCTGCTAGTTTTCTGCTCTCAAGCTGATAAAACAAGGACAAGCTCTTTTATATTATAGCCACTCTTGACAGGGTGATGAGTAAGTTGTGATTTTCTAGCACATAACTTATTAACATTATATTTGTTCAATGACATGCAGTTCTCCTAAATGGAAGCATTTAGGAGTTTAAACTGAACAGAAGGCTCTTCAGGTTGGCTCTCTGGGCAATGCAGAAAAACCCAGATAGCTCTTCATTCAATAAGCTTCTGTTTTCTCCAATCAGCTTCCAGCAAAGTGAGCTTCACCAATACACAAAGCTCATAGCAAAACAGATGCAAAGCCTGTCTTTCTCCCTCTTAAACCAAAGAGGAGAAAGGAGAACAACCAGACACCCCTGAGAAGTCTCCTCTCTCTCAGGCACTAGAGAACACCAAACTTAGGCAACTCTGTACTCAACAGCAGAGTTCAGATCTGCTTTAGTCATCATTGTGACTAAAGAACTTTCTCAGCTAAACCAACTTTTCTCTGTACTAGAAACCTGAAAAGCAATATATTTTTCCAATCAGCAACCTCCCTGCAAATTAGCTGAAGAGCCTGCTGGTCAGCAGTCAGCTGCCTCAGCTGGAAACAGCTTCTCTCATTACCTCAGGTGCTTTCTCTCTCTGGTTTCTTGTGACTTCTCCAAACTTACCTTGCTGCTGCTGCTTCCATCTGTCTCTTTCTATAACTTCTTTGGCTCCTAATGCTTCACAACAGTGTTCCTCATAAGAAATGATTCATCTCACTCGGGATGTGAAACTCAACAATTTCACCTCTCTGTCATATGGAAAGTCCTTATATAACTGTCCTATAGTTTCCAGTTATTTACATACTCTCAGTTATAAACCTTGAAACACTAAAACAAATCAAAAACAAAAAACGGTCACATACTAATGAGATGATGGACTAAAATTCTCTGATACCATTCTGTGTCATTGTTTTGCATTCAAACAGGACCTCTCATTACATTCAGTTCTCTATCTGATCCTCAAAAGAGAATATTTCTTTTCAACATTTCATTTGAAAGACTGTTCTTTTTCTGTCCCCTTTTGCATATGAAATACGGTCTAGGCTTGACTCAGGCCAGTCTTCTGATAATTTAAGTTTGATGGAAGTTCAAGTTGGAAGGAAATAAGACAGTTAAGAAAGATTTACTTAGCACTGGGAAGATATGCCACGAGGACAGGCACCCAGGACAATGCAAGCTGATGCATCTTAGTGAAGCTCTTCTGTCTGTGATTTATTCATTGAGATCCACCAGTCACGCTTCAGAGTAAGGCAGGAGCTCCTTGAGTTTGTTTTGTATTTATGTGACCAGGAAGTCACATTAGTCCTCTAAGCCAATCAAATCTCAAGGATATTATCAATAACTTTTCAGGAAAAACTGGCCTGACTTGTATGGGGGAAGGGGGTTAGAATTTTTTTACTCCTACCATATTATCTGTATCTCTTCTTCCTTTCTCAGTCAAATCTTAGGGAGCCTCCCCCCAGCCACAGCTATCCATATGTGTTTCCTCTCTCTCATTCTCTTCTCTACCCTTTACAATCTGGTTTCCAACTTTCTCAAGGCACTGAAATTGTCCTTGCATGAATGGTCTCTTAATTACCAAATGTGAAGACTCTTTCTCATTCTTCATTCTTTTAGACCTCTCTGCAGGATTTAGGTCTAATGACTACCCTCTCTTCCTGGATATTCTTCCCGCTCTGAGGTTTTGATACATAACTATCAACTGTTCACTTACTCTTTTTCTGATCTCTTTTAATCTCCTTTGCAAGCACATCCGCCGCATTATGCCCTCTAAAAATGGGTTCTCCTCACTCTCCTGCTCTCTGTCTATGCTCTTCTCTCTCCTCATGATCTTCAAGTTCCCATGGGTTTAATTATCATTGTTATGTTGACAAGTCCCAGATTTATATTTCCAGTCATATTATCAACTGGCCAATTGGGTATTTTGATTTATATATCCCACAGATATTTTAAATTACTATGTCCAGAACTAAGCTCACTAATTTTTTTTTTTGCTTTTTGGAGGGGGGAAGGTAGGGCAATAGGGGTTAAGTGACTTGCCCAAGGTCACACGGCTAGTTTTAGGTGTGTGTTAAGTGTCTGAGGTCGGATTTGAACTCAGGTCCTCCTGACTCCAGGGCCGGTGCTCTATTCACGGTGCCACCTAGCCACCCCTAAGCTCACTATTTTTGCTCCCAAACCTATTCCTATTTAAATTCCCTCTTTCTGTTAAAGGTACCACCATTCTTCCAGCTACCCAAGTTGGCAATCTAAACGTCACCCTTGTCTCCTCATTCTCACTCCACATTTCCATTTAATCAATATGATTTTCCTTTTTTCTACTTTCTTTTAAAAATAATATTTTATTTTTTCCCAATTACATGTATGGAGGGAATTATGATTTTTATAATAATCAATGTATGTGTAATGAATATACTATCAGATTAGATTTTTCAGAATTGTCTCTTGTCAGCCAGACTTACAATGTAGCTTAAAATGATCAATCCAACTTTGACAAGACTCACGCTCACTGCCTGTGTACCTGAAATGAAGTGAATCAAAGACTGCAGAACTTGTTCCCGTCACAGAACTCTGGTCCTGTGATCCACCAGGTAACGACCCCCAAAGACTTGAACAACACTGTTCTCACAGAACTTTAGGACACGTGTACCTTAGTGGCCTGGTCGTGGGGAGCCACTCTGACCCTAGAAATGACTGTTTGTAAATCCACCTTCCCCCTCTCTTCCCAATGGTGATTTACATACATAATCTCTGTCTTTGCTTCAGTAAGGTGGAATGTATGGGACCCCTAAATTGGAGCAACACAATTATTGGGAGCTTCAGCCAATGACAGATAAACTGGACATCCCCTAACCCCTTTAAGGGTACTGGAGAACTCTGGAGGTATGTGCATGTGAAATGTAACATCCCTGCTCTTTGTGCAATGGGGGCTAGGGTAGTCACTCTTATGCACATATGTTTGTATGTGTGTGCATATGTATATACGCATACACATATGTATGTACTCATAGGTACCTATGCACAGCATATACATATGTATGCACACAGTATGTACATACACACGAGGCATAAATAATGTGGCCTTTAATGTTTCACCAAACTCTTGGTGCCTTCCCTTTAAAATCACCTTGTATTGGATTTACATGTGTTTTGTACATGCATTTATGAGTATGACTGGATTTTGTGCATGCCCAGTTTACCTACAATGGAGGCTGCCAATTGGGAGAGGACCTGCTTCTGGGAGAAGACATCCTATGTTCCTCTGTCACATGGCTGTGAACAGCCTTTTCATCGATTATACAAGTGGACCAGGCTGTGTCTTTAAAACTGCCAGAATGGCAAAGTCTTGCTCTCTCTTTTCCAGCAAAGGGTAAATGTTCTGTTCCCCCAAGCACAGATGCTGTGAACTGAACTGGGGCGGGGGGGGGAAAGAATGGCTACTAACTGCCCCTTCCCCTTCCCTCTCCTCCCAGTTTTGGACCCTGTGGCTCTAAGAAACAGGCTCTAGATTTTGGGTGGTTTCATTTGGCCTTTTCATCTCTAGCATAGGCAGTGGAGTCTTTGGACCTCGGAGCTCAAGCTGTGATGACCTTGGAAGCAGGAATCGAGGTTGGATGATGCTGCCAGCCCAGTAGGGATACCCTAAGAATTCAGGCCTGGGTTTAGACTAGGAACTTGGTGGGACGGTGCAATATAGGATCAGATCTGAGCTGTGAACTAAATCTGCCTCCCCTCTTCAGAGACTGAAGCAGTGAAGGGGGAAATAATGCCCCTCTCCATGTTGGGGGAGGGGGGATTTTGATTTTTGCTATACCTTTGAACGAGGGTGTATGTACATACACACATGTGCATATACACACACACAATATATACACCCACTCATACACACACATACATTTATGTATAGCTCTGCTGAAGTGATGTTTACCAGGATCTCTGTGCCACTATTGACCTGCCCCCAATTCTGTCCTATTTCTAGCCATTATGGTTTGCTACATTCATAAAGAAGCATTATATGAACTTGGGGGGAGTAAATTCCCCATTCCAACACTCCCTGGCTCATTAAAACCCCATCCTGGTCCTTTCAAACATCCTCTTGAGCTGATGTCTTGCATTAAAGAGTTTCTAAAAGGTCCACATGATGCAAACCTTATATAATCCTGAATTTATAAGTGAGGGTCACAATTGCCTCCCTGATACAGAGGTTTTGCAAATTCAGCAATCAAAAAAAGACTAGCATTTTTCTCTTGTAGGTCTTGTCCCTGGCTCAAGCGAATAAACAGGGGGAAAACTAGGATAAAATAATACAAAAGAAGGGAAAAAAGAAAGGGAAAATCAGAGCTTCCCATCCCAGAGGAAGAAACTTGGATCTCACTGAGCTCTTGGAACATGTGGGGTTATAGTTGCAGGGACTTGGGGTTGACTGAAATTCTTCCCTCCAACCCCATTTTCAGGTAAGAAATCAAAATGTCCCAGGGGAAAAGTCATCCCCGAGTGCCTTCAGCACAAAGGGCTGATTGGAGGTCTGGGTAAAATCAGATGTAGGTCAGATCAAAATTTCTCTGGGGACCCACGGACCGCTGGAATTCCACACAAAATTACCTCTTGGTCAGTATTCCAAAGGACATCTGGAATTTCTCCGAAGGATCCCTGCAGTGGCATAGGGCAGTCTAAATGGAGTTTGAAGCTCACCCCACTATAGGGCAGGCAGGTGCGGTTTAAAAACAAACAAAAGTTTTTGCTATACCTTTGAACTGGGGTGTATGTACATACACACATATGCATATGTACACACAATATATGCATACACTCTTACATACACATACATTTATGTATAGCTCTGCTGACATGATGTTTACCAGGGACTCTGTGACACTATAGACCTGCATAGGTTCTCTTTCCCCCCCCGCCCCCGGGCCGAACCAGGGTCAGACAGTCCTGAAATCCTCGTGAAGGGGCTTAAGCAGTCATGGTTCGTTGAAATCAGCCCCTCAGAGCCCCGTAAACTGAGATGATAAGTAGGTAGCCATAGCTATAAGGAGAAATAGGTTTTTTTTCTCTCAGCCACTAAGCAATTTGAGGGCAGGACTGTTTTTTAGTGTGTGTGTGTGTGTGTGTGTGTGTGTGTGTGTGTGTGTGTGTGTGTGTTTTGGAACTGCCCAGCATGGTGCCTACACACAGTAGGCACTTTGTAAATGTTTGTTGAGTGACTTGTCTGAGTTTAAGTACTGGCTTTGAAGTGTGACAACAGGCAAGGAAGGCACTTAGGACTCAGTTTCTTCAAGTTTAAAATAGAAATAAAAGTCATCTCACAGAATTATTGTGAGAAGAGCACTTATAAACAAGTGACAATAACAGCCGATGTCTATATAGCGCCTACTATTTGCCAGGTACAATTTACAGTGATCTCATTTAATCTTCCCAACAGCCCTGGGAGGTAGGTGTTTATTATTATTATTATTGTTATTATTGTTATCTCCATTTCACAGATGAAGAAACTGAAGCAAGTGACTTACCCAGGGTCACCCAGCCAATAGGTTTCTGAAGTCAAATTTGAACTCCTAGTCTGATTCCTTGTCCGTTGTATGGCTCAATATGCATACCAGATTCAAAGTGAGGAAGGAAGACTTGGGTTTAATTTCTACCTCTAACAAATCACAACTGTATGACCCTGGGCAAGTCACTTAACTCTGTCTCATTTCCTCATCTGGAGCTGGAGAAGGAAATAGCAAACCCTTCCAGTATCTTTGGCAAGAAAATCCCAAATGGGGCCATGAAGAGTTGGAAATGACTGCAACAATTAAACATATATGTACTTATATATTTGTATGTTTACAAATATGTGTAAACACATGTGTAAATATGCAGAAAATATACATGGTGGAACAATGACTTAATCTACTTTCGTAGAGAGACTTTCTTCCCTGGGAGTTCCAAATCCTGATGAAGTGGGAGGTTCAGACTCCTTGCCACCTTTCTCCTTCTCTCGAGGATGGTATGCAAATATGAGCTATTTTTAGAATAGAAATTCATGTAAATTGGTTTGGAGAGAGGCGTTTCTAAGCAGATTTGATGCATTGTACAGGTAGTGGAGCTATACAGAAGATGAATGTGAGCTCAAGTGAAGAAATGCTATATTAGGTGAGAAATCCACGTAAATGAGTTGGTCAGACGTCCCAGCCCTGCCCTCCCATCTGTTCTGAATTACGATGCCCGCCGTTTAGGTGTGCATTATTATTCTCTTTACTATCAAAGAAACTAAGCAGTGTTTAGTTCAGAAGTTTTTTTTTTCTCTTTCTATATGTTTTTAGGAGTCAAGGAATGGACTACAAACTCTGTCCCCTTGAGGAATAAACCATTTCAGTCCATGACCTTTTTTTCTCTTCTGACATGGAAATTACTGGGAGGAGTGAATGGTGCCTCCTCTAGTTCTCTCAGCCAGGGAAATCTGACATAGTGGGTATTTTCGAGGCATAGCATGTGACCCTTTTGTCCTTCCAGGCCCCCAGTAGAGGTAATTATCTCTTCTCCTGTATTAAGATTGATTGCATTCCTAGCATGCCCCAGATAAGCTACAGGGGAGCATGTCAAAGAATCTGAGATTGGCAGAGCATGAGCACTGCTTTATCACAGATCTCAGATATTTCCTCAAGCACATTTCACATCTCTTTTTGACTGACATAAGAGATTAGACCAAAATTCCTACGAAAAGCTCTGACACATTAACTCGATGGGGCTGGGTTCCTTACGGAAGGGAGAGATGAGAACAGAATGTAATTTAGAGTAAATTGCTATTTTCTCAGTATCTCAGGGAAAAGATACGCAGATTCTCCAAGAATAACCCTTTTAAAAGAATCTCCCTTTTTGGAACAGCTTTCTGAGTCTAGGGGCTGTAGAGTAGATGCCAACCTGCATTGGTAGAGGTGATGTTCCTTGTGCCCGTAAAATCACAGATCCCATTCTAGATAGAGAGATAGATAGAATGATCAACAGCTCATAGAATCATAGACAGAATCCCAATTGTATAGATAGAATTACACAAGATGATTAATAATCGATAGAATCACACATAGATGATAGAATCATGATAGACTGACAGAATCACAGATAGAAAGAAAGAAGAATGGGGGGAGAGAGAGACAGAGATAGACAGAGAGACAGAGACAGAGAGAGAGAGGGACAGACAGAGAGAGTAAGAGAGAAGAGAGGGAGAAGGAGAGGGGGAGGGGACAGGAGGGGAGAGAGAAAATATGATTGGAGCTAAGAGTTCAGTACCTGGATCTCAGATACTGCTTATGATAATAAGTAACATTTATATAGCTCTTAAAGCTTTGCAATGTGCTTCACATTCCATTTTATCCTCACAGTAGCTCTGCAACATAGGTGCTATTTTTATCCCCATTTTACAGATGGAGGAACTGAGGCAGACGGTGGTTAAGTGACTTGTTCAGGGTGGCACAGTATCTTCCCAACTTCAGGTCAAGAGCTTTAACCATTGTGCACTCTAGCTTTGGGATATGAAAGATGCCAGAGCCAAGACTCCTTCTGATCCCTGGGTTTACAGATTCTGGGTTTGTGTTTGTTTTTTTCCTTGAAAGTACATAGCAGTACTCCAATCCAGAAATGCTGCTGAAGTCAAAGTTGAAGATGGTGGAGACCATGGCCAAGTGTCAGAACCACATGTCTAGTTCAGGGACCCTGAAGAGTGACTCACCCAGGAACCATGCTCTGTCCCATGTGGAGCTATGTGGGTGAATACCTGTGAATTCAAGTCAGGGGCAGAGGGTGGGAGGTAGCCCCAAAGAAGCACTACATCATTATTTATAGATGTGTCCTATTCCATTGTTAGACTCTGAACTACCTTTTCCTCTCACAAGAAGAATTTCATGGATAATTAAACAAACTGAAATCGTCTTTCCCCTGGAATTCCCAGACACCAAGTGACTCCCTGATTTAGACATCAGGATCATATTTATTTCATAGAGAGACAGGTGGTGCAGTGACTAGAGTATTGAGCTTGGAGTCAGGAAGACCTGAGTTCAAATTTAGCCTCAGACACTTACTAGGTGTGGCACTGAACAAGATCACTTACTTTCTATCTTCCTCCTTTTCCTCATCTGTAAAGGGGCAGTAATAACAGCTCCTACCTTCCAAGGTTGTTGAAAGTATTAAAGAAGATAATAGATGTAAAGTACTTTGTAAACCTTAAAAGACAACACAAATAATAACTTCTATTACTACTGCAGGGATCAGGGAGGGGAGAAAAGTGCTGGATGTTTTATTATTATATGTTCTTATTTTTTATTGAATTTCTGACAAGAGGAAAGTATTAATTATGGTTATGCATGTTTGCCCATTTCTGTGGGAATTGACTCTGTCATGCCAAGGTCATAGGACTAGAGCTTCGTGTAAAAGGACAAGTTCAGGGCAGAAGTGGGTGGGATTTGCTAGAGGTGAGGGGGGCTCCAGACTGAATCTGATTTGGTAAATCCACAAATACTTCCTGACATAGAACAGTTCCCAATATAGTGAGGACATGCTGCCTTGCAGAGAGAGGGAAACAAAGCTGAAGGATAGCTGACCTCAGTCTCTGAAAACCAGAGAGGTTGGTGCTTCCAGTCAGCAGGTTGGAGAGCAGATACACAAAGACCAAATTTGGCATCATCCTTTTAAATAAGAAGTTGCCTGTAGCACCATCTGGTGGTCAAGTAGTATAAGATTCAAATCGTCCTTTTGTTCCATCATTGGTCTGCCATTTTTGCCCAATCATACCGTGTCTTTTATAATTCTTTTTCATCACTTTTCATGCAATATTTATCAATGGTATGATGATGCAATCCACTCATGCTCCAAATGTATCTTTCCATTTCCTTTGTAACATCTACATTTTTGATTCTTTTGAAATGGTAGTCTTCCATGATTTGAAACCTAATAGCCTCATGTGAAATATTGTCCCTTGAATGACACGAGTAGAAGAACTCATTATCCTCTCCTTCTATGTCCCCACTACCTTCCCTCTCCCTACCAGCCTACTTCTTTTCTAAACATCTCCTTTCTTTTGAGGAAAGCAGTATTCTTGTAGTCACTCAGATTCTCAACCCCAGGGTCATCTTCAACTCCACACTCTCATACCATATATCCAGACAGCTGACAAACCTTGTTTTCATCTCCACAGCAGCCTGGGTCCACTTTCCCTTCTGTCCACTCGCTTAAACACATCCCAGTTCAGGATCTCAACCCCTCTTGCCTGTTCTAGTGCAATAGCTTCCTAATTGGTGGACATGCCTCAAGTCTCTCCCCTTTTCAATTCTTATCCATATTGCTATCCCAGTTATGCTCTTAAGGACAAGACTGATCATATCATGCCCCCTGTTCAAAAAAAGCTTCAATGTCTCCCTATGGCCGTGAGGATAAAAATACATACTCTCCTGGCATTCAAAGGGCTTCCCAAGCTGGCTCTGGCTTCCCTTTCTCAGCTTATTACACAATACTCCTCTCTGTGCCCCTTTTGTTCCACTTGGGCTGTCCTACTTACAAATCTTTATAACTAACATTAGATCTTCTATCTTTATGCCTTTCATAGGCTGCTTCCCATGCCTCACCTAAGAGGTGGAGACCTCTTCGAATCCCTGTCTCCCTTCAAAGCTCAGATCTGATGCCAGCTCTTGCATGAGGATTTTTCTTTTCTCCCCAGTGACTACTGGCCCTGGAAATTACAGGGTATTGCATGTGTTTATTTGTGCTTATGTTTCCCTACATGATAGAATGTAAACTCTCTTGTGGCAAGAACTGATTCATTTTTTTGTGTGTATCCCCAGCCTCACACAGACCCTGGAACCCTCTAGGCTCTTAATAAATGCTTGTTGTTTAATTAGCTGATTGAAAAAGCCATAAGTACGATTGTGTCTGGAAAAAAAAGACGGAAAGGAGGAATAAAGAAAAACACATAATGGGTTAAACTCTATTTTCACCAGATGTTAATGATGTTAATGCCTATTTATCCCCCCTTTATATTTATTGTTTTCCTCCCCTTGTATTTATTTCCTATATATTTTGCCTGTGTGTGCATTGTCTAGTACAACCTCTTTGAAAACAGAAACTGTTATGTTTTTGTATTACCAGCATTTAGATAGTGCCAGATGCCTAAAAGGAGCTTTATGAAATGCTTATTGATTGGCTGATAGATCCCCCGACCAATAGTTGCTTATTTAAGTCCATATGAGAAAACAAAAATCATCTGAATATTATTAGGTTTAAAATGATCTCTAATAAGTAATCATACCCTTATGGGTATTCAATCTCATTTGATTTTTAAACTAGCCTGTGAGATATGTAGGGTGAGCATTATTATTTCTAGTTTAAGGGTTCAGAAATCAAGTCTCAGAAAAGTCAAATGGCTTGCCCAAGAGTCAAGGAGTCCATCATTAAATATTTGTTCTGAAAGGAATCTTAGAATTTATATGTATCAATCTCCCTACTGTATAGATGAGTAAAATAAGTAAAAGAGAAGGGATTACTAAAGATATAAAAAGAGGGAGGACCTATTTGTACAAAAGTATTTATCACAACTCTTTTTGTAGTAAGAATTGTAAATCAAAGGGATGCCCATCAGTTGGGGAACTGGCTAAACTAGCTATGGCATATGATTATGATGGAATATTATTGTGCTATAAGAAATGACAAGAAGACGATTTCAGAAAACCCCAAAAAGATTTACATGAACTGATGTAAAGTGAAGTGAATGTTGTACATAGTTAACAGCAATATTGTATGATAACGAACTGTGAATGACTCAGCCCTTCTCAGCAGTGCAAGGACCTAAAATAACTCTAAGAGACTTGTGATGGAAAATGCCATCCACATCCAGAGAAAGAACTAGGGAGTCTGAATACAGATTTAAATATACTATTTACTCTCTTTGTTTTGTTTTGTTTTGTGCCTCCTGGTTCCTCCCATTCATTCTAATTCTTCTATACAACATGACTAATGTGAAAATATGTTTAATATGAATGCTGATGTAGAGCCTATATCAGTTTGCATGCTGACTTGGGGAGGGAAACAGAGAAAATTTAAAACTTAGGGAAGTGAATGTTGAAAACTAGAAAGAAATAGACAAAAAGACTTATATTTTTATGCTCAGGGAATTAAAATATATTTGACATGTTGCAACTGAGGTTATTGGCTATGTCTTGTACATGAGAGCAGGGCCTCTGATAGCAACTCTCCTTGAGAAAGAGAATGGAAACCTTTCTGCTTTGGGGAGGAGCCATGATGAGATCTAATGGTAGAGCCTTGGGGAGATGTTGGAGCACTCAGATGGTCTGTAGCTGGTTCCAAGGTGGTTTTGATTGGCTGTAGTTGCTGAGCTGAAGGCACCTTCAAAAGCCTTAACCAGCCTCAGCCAGTATCCCTCCAGCTGTTCCTTTGGTGGATGTCTGATCTTGGTCTGACTGCTTCTCAAAGAGGTTCCAATGAGAGATAATGCTGGAAGAGGTTTTTGGTCTCTCCTCTTAGGCACCATGTGGCTCCATGAAAGTGGACCTCAGTCCTTGTCCTGCTGTTGTTTTAGGTGACAGAGATTTCATCTAGAAGGTCCAACTTTGTGAGTTTCCGGAGATCAGGAGTGTGAGCTTCCCCAGGAATTTAAGATTACAGGAGTCTGTGTGTGTGTGTGTGTGTGTGTTTACAACTAACCTTACATTGATGTCGCAAGCAACAAGAAGTTTTCTCATGAGTGACATTTGGAACCCAGCCCAGCGGTAGCTGAGATAAGGATTCATTTACCAGCAATGCTGCTTTTGCATCTAAACTTGGTGAGACAGATGCTATCGGACCCATTCTCCCCAGAGACAAAAGTGTATGTATAGGGATGAGTGTACTTCTGAGGTTGTTGAGTTAGGGGGAGAGGGGAAACGTTTGGATTCTATAATTGTATGTCTTTGAAGTAACAATCCCTTTGTACATGCTAATTGATATTAGATGATTAAATGGAACTGTACACTATTCAATTACTGACACCTAATGGAGGGGGGAACATAACTGTTGGGGTTTCAAACTGATGGTTTTAGTGACAGGAAACCCCAGGGGTACCTGTAGAATCCTGAGATATTGCAGGTCTCAGTCTGGGTGAGTGAAGTCAGGGCATAGTCGCTACAGCTACTCATGCCTGACAGCTTTTTGTTGTCTAGTCAAAAAGTCAACAAGCATTAATTGAGCACTTACTGTATACCAGACATTGTGTTTAAAGGTTCCTCTGTAGCTCTTTCTCTTTTAGAAGACTATAGTCCACAAAAGTTTTGCTCCCCCCACACAGCCCAAAAAGGTACAGTCGCCCTAATGTCTAATTCAACTAGGAATAATTGAGGACAGTTAAAACAACCAGTGGGGCTATCTCATAGGCAAAGGCTATGAATTCCCAGTAGTCTCTTGAGTGAACTGTTTGAGTCTGACTTGAAGGTTATTCCTGGGTCTTTATTTACCGGGCTTAAAGAAATGACTCAGGAAACAGCATTTTTGGAACAACCAGAATACTTTATTACTTAAAAAAATATTTTTCTTACTCTTTTCAAAGAAAGGACAGGGTTGGGCATGTGCAGAAGCAGCCTCCTAGCCACGTTCTTCATCTGAGGAAGTTGAGGAAGGTGGACCAATTTACTCTTACAACAGGATTGAGAAAATGAAGGAAAATTGAGGGTGGGGTTGAAATGAATGACAAATGGGGAGAGGTGTATAATAAAATGGTGAGAAATGGAAGTATAAAGTTAGACACACAAATATACACGGACACATCTATGCCCATCCACACTTGTGGTGTACTTGTGGTAATGTGTATCCCAAGTTTATAAGTGAATTGTTTTCTCCTTTTCTTATTATATTATTTCATTAAATGCCCTTTATTGAATTAATCATGACCTCTGGTTGACTAGTAGAAGTATTGGCAGGGGCTTTTGAACTATGTTTTTCAACATATAATGTTGTGTTTTAGTTGTTTCAGTCATGACTGGCCCCATTTGGGGTTCTGTTGGCAGAGAAATTGGAGTGGTTTGCCATTAACCTCCCCTCTTCATTTTACAGATAAGGAAACTGAGGTAAGCAGGGATAAGTGACTTGGCCAGGGTCATACAGATAGTGTCGAAGGCCAGATTTGAATTCAGAAAGATGAGTCCTGCTCCATTTAGCTGCCATAGCACACATAGTAAATATTTAATAAGTGTTTGTTAAAGTGAATTTGTGCATGTGGTTGCGATGAAGAGTGTATTTTTAAATTGTTTTCAGTTTAACTTGTTTTTAGAATAACATAGGACATATTTCTCTGTGTCACTAAAATAGAAAAAGCCCCTGGAAAACTTCCCCCCATCTTTTTTTCCTTTCCTTTATTTCTGCAAAGAGTGGGTGTTTTGAGTCCACACAACAATGATCTGTTTTCCCATCACGTTTTTTCTCTAGGGCTTAGGTAGCCTATCTTACATGACCTAATAAAGTTGACCACCCAATTGGGGTTAGCACCACTGTCCCAACAGTTGCCACAAAATCTTACTCACTTTCATTATTTGTGTTCCTCCTCCCCATTAAGTCTCTTAGCTGCCCAGAAAAGTGATACATTGAGATCTTATATAGCAGGGATTCTTTATCTGAGGTACACAGATTTAAGGAGTTCTATGAACTTGGATTTGAAAAAATTTAAATCTATATTTTTAATTCACTTATCATGAATTTTTTATTTTTATCATATTGAAAATAAAATGATTTTTAAATCATTTTTGTCATATATCAATTTCATCATTTATCATCTTATCATTAAATATATATATTTTTTGGTGGTAAGTCTATGTATTCCACTTTATGAATTTAAAAATGTGTTTCTGAGAAAGAATCCATAGGCTTTACCAGATTGCTTCTATTTTTTGGGATTTAAAAAATGTCGAGTGAATGGCTACAGTGGACTACTTGGACAAAAAGATCCTGATTTTTCAAGTGCCTTCATTTGTTCATTGTGCTAATTCAAAAAGCTTACCCTGTGATCATTTTTCAGCTCCTACCATCTCCCGGAGTAAAGATAAGGCAGTAAGAATTATCCTTCTCTTAGTGGGGTTCCTCCAAGTCTTTGCCTTCCTGTAACTGTTTTTGTCATTAACCATGAAAGAGTCTTAAGATAAATAGGATTAATAAAATGAATACTGACTGGGCTGGTTGTCCACCAAAGCTCTCATGTATCATTTATTTGTGACAGGTCCCCATTTCTGTGGAAGGAATACCTCTGTCAGAGAAGTGTTTTCTATGTCTTTGCCTATATTGGGTGGTACTGTTCCATACTTAGTGCATTGTGGAAACTTGGCAACATCTTGGCTGGAAAAGTTTCTTTTGAGAAGCACAGCTGTTGCGGGGGAAGGAGGGAAGAGCAGAGCCAAGATGGTGTAGTAAAGTGAGCATTTTTGCTGAGCTCTCCCAAAATTCCCCTTAAAACCTTTAAAAAGTATGTCAAATCAAATTCTAAGTAGGATAACCAATGAAAAGTAAGTCATTTTAATATCCCAGGACAGCTTAGGAGGATAAAGAGGTCTGTGGATATTGTGGTGGGGGCTGTTTGGGAGCATATCATGGCAGAAATAACACCAACTGTGGGTCTTGGAGGTGGCCATGGTGGCAGCAGCAGCAGCAGCAAATACTGGGAAGTGCTCAGTACTCAGAGATGGAAAGGAGAGGGAGCATCTGGTCATAAAGAGACTATAGAGATTATATCAAGATACCTATGCTAGAACTGGGTGCAGGACTCTATTACCTTTTACCCAGTTCCAAGCCACAGTTCCAGGGCAGAGAAGAATGCTTGTGGTTTCAAGGGAACAGGGACCTTTTATTGGTATGGCTCGGAGTTCCACAATGGAGAGGAGTTGTGGTCCAAAGGAGCAGTAGCTCTACCTGGGTAATGAACAGAGCATAGACCAGGAGGACAGTGACCAGACCCCTCCCCAGATCACAGCACCTTAAAAGTACTGACAACTTACAGGCCCCTAGTTATAGCCATGAAAATAGCAGAACCCAAAAGCATGGATCTTACGACAGTTACAATCCCCCAGCCTCAGAGGCAGGCAGAGTCCAACTCTAATATAAAATCCAAAGTCAAGAAACAGGCTAAGAAAATAAACAAAAAGAAAAAAAAGAACCTGACCATAAAGGACTATTATGGTGACAGGGAAGCTTAAGATGCAAATTCAAAAGAAAAAAAAAATTGAGAACACCTACAAGCAAAGTCTCAAAGAAAAATGCATATTGGATACAAGCCCAACAAAAATTTCCAGAGGAGTTAAAGAAAGAGATTAAAATAGAGAAAAAAGATTTAACAAATCAAATGAGCATGGCAGAGGAAAAATTGGGAAAAGAATTGGGAAATTGTGAAAAGAGCAATGCAAGAAAATTGTGAAAAGAAAACTTTCAGTTTGGTAAAAGAGGCACAAGATATACTGAAGAAAATAACTCTTTAAAAATCAGAATTTGGAAGATGGTAAAAGAGATACAAAACTTCTTGAAGAAAATAATTCCTTAAACATTAGAATTGGGCCAGTGGAAGCTATTGACTCCATGAAGCAAGAAGCATAACACAAAGTAAAAAAGAAAAGAAGAAAATGTAAAATATCTCATTGGAAAAACAACTGATCAAGGAAATAGATTGAAGTAAGATAATTGGAGAATTATTGGTCTACCTGAAAACCACAATTTAAACAAAGAGCATAGGCATCATAATTTGAGGAATTATAAAGGAAAACTGCCTGGATGCTTTAGAACTAGAGGGCAAAAACAGAAATTGAAAGAATCCACTGATAACCTCCTGGAAGAGATCCCTAACTGAAAACTCTCAAGAATATTATAATCAAATTCCAGAGCTCCCAGGTCAAGAGGAAAATATTGCAAGCAGCCAGAAAGAAACTATTTAAATATTGTGGAACCACAGTCAGGATCACACAGTCAGGAACCACAGTCAGGATCACACAGGATTTATCAACTTCCACATCAGAAGAGAGTAAGACTTGGAATATGATATTCCAGAAGGCAAAAGAGTTAGGATTACAATGAAGAAAATAATCTACCCAGAAAAACCGAGTATAATCTTAAAGCAGAAAAAATGGATATTTAATGAAATAGAGCACTCCCAACTATTCCTGATGAAAAGACCAGAGTTAAATAGAAAATCTGACATTCAAACATAAGGTTCAAGAAAAGCATAAAAAGGTAAAGTATGTAAAGATTTCCTCCCAGGTGGAATGGGTGGATGAGAACAATTTGTTCCAACAGCCATGAAAGCATCTGAAGCCAGCACTGTGGTATGCTTAGAGCTTGGTCAGGCATCAAAGATGCCATGGTTATCCACCGGTCGTCATCTTGACTTTTGTCTTCCACTGGACTTTGATGACTCTGGAAGAGAGAGTGAGGCTGAGGACTTTGTGAAACTCTGCCTCACTTAAATCTAATTCGCTCATGAGTCAAGACATCACCCATTCTTGTCATTGGTTTTCTTCAAAACAAGATGAACAACCACAACCATCACCACCACAAAAACATAGTAACAGCAATATTGAAATATAATCAACTGTGCAAAGTTTAGCTACGTTAATCAATACAATGATGCATGACAGTTCCAAAGGACTATTTAGGGAGAGAACTCAGTGCAGATTGAAGCATTTTTTTCCACTTTATTTTTCTTGTGGTTTTTTTTTCCTTTTTCAATGTGACTAATATGGAAAAATGTTTAGCACGACTTTACATGTATAATGGTTATTGTATTTGTTGCTTTCTCAATGGGGGTATAGAAAAACAATATGGAATTGAAAACAAAAATATTTTAAAATTGTTTCCTTCCTTCCTTTCTTCCTTCCTTGGTCGATATATCTAGTCAGAAGCTCCTGAGCTCCACCACTGTGCTTTTGGACATTTTGAACTAGATGTAGAATAGGTATTTCAAACCCAGCATATTCTATTAGCTAAATTAATCCTAGAGTCCCTCCTAAGCTACTGACTGTCCACTAATGGTGGGACCTGACACAGCACAGCAGCCACCTGTAGCACCATTTACCCTCCTGGGACACACTAGAACTTGCCCCCAGTGAAGCCACTGGAACTTATTGAACCAATACCTGAAGTGAGCCTCTTGGAGCCTCACCCACCTACTGGCATATGCCCAGGGATCTGCTCACAGTATCTGGGAATCTACTCATCCTACTAGGTCCCACCCATGGACATAGCCCCTGGCACCAGCCTCCCTCCCCAGTCCACCACAGCCACTTGGACAGCAATATTGGGCAGCTCTCAAAGCCCCACGGACACTGGAAGTCACTTGGAGCCTTGTCCACCTGTCTGTATTTATTCCATCACCAATTTAGATGTGGCTTTGACCTTAGCATAGAACCCAGTCCATGTAGTTGGTTAAGAGAGGATATTTCTGGTACCCCAGCCACCCTGAGTCTTTGGACTTAGACCTAGTAACTAACTGCCTTTGGAGTGCCACCTTCAGTGGGCCCCAAGGAAACTTAGAGGGTGTGGACTCTGTAGCTGCCCTGGCCTCTGTCTTTTGGGATGGACAGAAGTGGAGAAAAATTCTTTCCTAGAAAAGACTAGACTTGCATTTAGGAATTGGACTGGACTGGACTCCTGGATATCTTCCAGAATTTCCCCACAATAGGGTTAGAGGTCCTTCCTCTTCTTCGTCCTCGTACAGGGATTAGTTTTCATTAAAAGGAGACAAAACTTTGGCTTCCCTGATGCAATTTCTTGGCCACCTGAAAACATAAAAAGTCCCAGTCATGCGGCTTCTAGACATCTTTAACTTGGTGGGTGCCTGAGACCATGTGAAGCAATCACTATACCTTGATGACCTGATAACCAGACATGTTTCCATAAGGAGGTGAGGGAGGTCATGTCCACCAAAGCTACAACTAAGGGCCATTGTATCCTTGTAGCATTTCCTTGGTGTGTTGGGGCAAAACCAACCTACTTTTTATTACCTGGTCAATGACTGACTCATCAGGGCCCCATTTTGTGCAGAAATTGAATTTGTGCCAAGACAGTGGTGTTATTGGGCCAGCTTCTAACATTTGGAATAGTCACCAAATTGGAATGAGATGGTCTCCTGGCTTAAACCAAATCTGGATGGTGGGGTTACTGGACATCCAGATGCCTCCTGGTGATGCCAAGTGCTCGAGCCCTTTTGGTCATGTATGGAGAAACCTAACTCCCACTGATGCATAGAGGCTGGTCCAGTGGGTGCTATAGGAAGATTAGGGGGAAGGTATTGGGTGTTAGGTCCAGCATCCCCTGGTTATTGTTGACCACCCTGTGGGTCTGCAGTCTGTTAAACTGCCAGTGAAATTAGAGAGAAAGGTAACTGGTCCAGTGCACTCATCAACTAGAGATAACTTTTAGTTTTCAAGGCTTTTAAAGACCATGCACTGAGGATGCTCATGAAGGAAGCTCTCCTGAAGGGAGCAGGGACCAATAGTGTGCAGTCAGAAGTATAGACCCAGGGGTCTCACAGCATCATATCAAAAGCAGAAACAATGCAGGAGAATGACAGTGGGGATGAGGAAGACTTGGGTACTGTGACCCCAGAGAAGACAACTCCAGTCTTCTTTATTACTATTCCTCAGAGTATGATTTCCTCTACTGGGCAGTGGGGTCTGTGTGAAGCAGAGGTTGGGACAGCTTTTAGTACAATGGAAATTTCTGGAGTTGGTAAAGAAGTGGAAGATTCCATTGATGATTTTGGGAACCTTGCCACCAGAGGGTGGTATGGAGCAGGGCTAATGTCTATCAGTGTTTTCCCACAATATGGGACAGGCTTAGTTCTCCCTTTGAGGACTAGGATTAGCTTTTTCCCAAGGGAAAACAAAGCAGCCCCTGGGGGTCTGATTGACCCACGTTTCTCTTGATCCTGACCAGATGAGTTTTTTTGTAGGAAGAGGATACATCTACCAAAGGTATAGCTAAGGGTCTCTGTATTCTTGGTGCACAGGGCAGGCAACCTTTTTTTTGTTAACTGTTCAATGGCAATGATTTTGTCTTCGAACTGAACTTAAGTAAGAGTGGGGCATTGGGCCTACCTCTTACACATGTGCAAATCCCATGCTGATCATGTATGTATCCCATTGATTGATCACATATACATCATGTTCATTTATCACATGTGCATTATAGTGTTGATGCTGTACACATCACATGTTCATTATGTGAAATTACCACTAAGAGAAATGATGTAATAGGTATTTTCGATGTATTGAGTACTCCAGGAGAATCTTTCAAAAAAGTAAAATTGTTTGAATTTACACAGAAGAAAGAAATAGCCATCATGGAAAATTATGATCAACAAAAGACTGTTGAAGAAATAATGGTAGAACATAGTGGTGATTTGTAAACAGCTCAGAAGAAAATAAAACTACCTTCTAGCACGTCAAATAGTCCAGCTTCAAATGGCAGTTTTCTAGTGGCCATGTTTCATGCCACAGTATTAAACTTCATTATTATTTTAAATAATTTATATTAGTAAAAATGAGTTTGCTAACCAGCAGCCAACTCAATACCTTATGGGATGGGGGAACCCACAAAAACACACCACATCATACATCTGACTGAAACAAACTCAGTAGACAGCATTGAACCAGTCTTTCTCTGTCAATACTGATTAAGTCAAACTTCTTCAATTATTGAGCATGGTCTTCTGGCTGGAGGTTTTGTCTGTCCTTTCTTTCTTTCTTTCTTTCTTTCTTTCTTTCTTTCTTTCTTTCTTTCTT
>CM053601.1:16293830-16329419 GCA_028646575.1 Pseudocheirus occidentalis
AAAAAAAAAAGAATAATTCGTTTCAGAAGATGAAACAAGTGAGAAGGACAAAACTCAGAAATATATTTATTTATTTGTCAGTTTCAGAATCTACATGGGTCTTCCATGCACTATGGAGAAGAGGGCTTCATTCAAAGGGGGGCAATATAAAGGGGAGTTCATGTTGGATACACTGAAAATTTCAGATTTGGCAGAGCCATATATAGTGATTGGAACACTTAGCACACTCATAGCCTCTTCAGGACTGGGACCATTTTTATCTTTGATTGAGGGACTAGAGTTAGACCAGCATCTCACTCAGATTGATAAGTAATAACCTTTGGAATATACCTTAGAGACTTCCATCTGTCCTTTTCTGTGTTATTTTCTGGGCCTTCACTTTCATAGGAAGCCAGGTAAAGAGCTACAATCAGAAAGAAGAGGGATATTAGCAAGGTAGGCTGTGCTCATTGTTGATGTTCAATTACCCAACTCCCTCACCATATATAAGCCATTTATGGATGCCCAATTCCATTAAGAACATAGGTGTCACTCACTTCTGATTATGTAATGCTCAAGTCTAGATAAAAAGGTCTTTCAGAACAGAGCTCATTAAAATACTTAGGAGAGAATTTATGCGCATGCATACCCAAAGACATCAAAAAATCCAAGTAGAGAGGGAGAAAGAAAAATTATTTCTTGGTATTCCAAAATTTTAAAAAACTAATGGACAAAGAACTGGGTTGACTTTTCAATCTTGTTCAATCTTCATTCATTCTCGCTCTAAATTATTCAGACTTATCTCTTTGAGAGAGAGGTAAAAAGTACCAGTGGACTTTGAGTAACACCAATCCCAGCTGCTACTCACTGAGCAGAACACCTGGAAACTAGAATAAACTCTTGGTCATCCCGGAGATCACAGAATGGACAGATAATCAGAGGGCAGGAGGAAGGAATGACCAAGTGCTGCTATTTTGATCATTTCAAGAGGAATGCCAGAGAGATTCCAATTGACAGGATGCTCACCATCCTCACTGAAGACTGGGACCGTGAGCAGGTACTGCAACGTCTTCCGCTCTCTTTCAAAGGGACACTCTACTTGTTTCCATATCATAAATTCACTCACTTGTTTGGCCAGCTCCCAGAATTTCTGAAAGGAAAAGGAAGAAACACTCAAATCAAACCTGAAAGGCCCCCACTAATCTAAACAAGGAGGAAACAATTCCTAGCTAAAGTACTTTATCAATGTGTTATCATTCTTTCTTCACTTAAAAACTGTGTTGTGAGGTCTCCCCTTGGTTCCTATGCATCACCCTAAAGGTCATATCTTCACCCATAAAGAATTCTGTATATTTGCAAATCCTATACTTGATTGCACGCTGCCATGGTGGGGGGGGGAAGAGGGAGGGGAGAAAATCTGAAACTCAAGGGATTGTGAAACAGAATCTTGTAAACTAAAAGTAAAGAAACAAATCAATTTAACTAAAAAATAAAGAATTCTATAAAAATTAAGGCCCTGAATGGTAGGACATGTATTATATTGGTTTTATCACTTTGTGTGTCTACAATGCTTAACTTTCACCCCCATCTCCTTCAAGACAATCCCCCATTGTTTAGGTAGTCCTACAGAAAAAGTCTAGTCTCTCTTCCATATGACAGACCTTCCCATATTTGGGATAAGCTGTAATAAATAATGTAAATATACAATACATTTTCAAAGTTTTGAGATAAAATGAAAGTCAATGGTAAAAGTATATCAAAGAAAATTTAACTTTTCTTTTTATGACTCAGAAGGCATGGAAAGAGCCTGATGCTGTTATCTCTTGGGGCATCACTGTGAACATGCATAGGACTTTATAGGAGATGGCTGAAAAGATGGTACATTACCCTGCTTTTTAGTAAATTGTTTTTTGTATACTAGGTAGCAAGGTGGTGCCATGGATTAAGTACTTTGTACTTGGTGTAACTCAATTAGGAGCATGAAATTAAGCAAAACAAAACAAAACAAAACCCCAAAAACACTTAGGGAGGTAGGTGGCACAGTGGGGAGAGAGATGAACATAGAGTCAGGAAGACCTGAGTTCAAATCCTATCTAAGACTCTTACTAGCTGTGTGACCCTAGGCAAGTCATTGAACTTTTCTGTCTCAGGTATAATGATAGCACCTACCTCCCAGGGTTGTTATGAGAACAAAATGGGAAAATATTTGTAAAGTGCTTTGCAAACCTTAAAATTATGTAAATGCTGGTTATTTATTACTATTTGTAATAATAAATGAATATTTAATCTACTCACCTCAAAGTTAATATGACCATTTGGAAGGCGATTCGCGCAGCCCTCATTGAGGAAGTAGATGTCTTTGATAAAGAGACTGAAGAAGGGAATCACGATCTAAAGAAAACATAAAGTTCTGGTTTTTCTTATGCGAAGAAACAAGTGTCCGATGATGAAAAGAGACCAAAGGTCTGATTACAGAGCAATATTACCAGTTAGTCCTAGGCAATGTCACAGAGCATTAACAGGTAAAGACTTTCATTTAGCTGAGCCAGTTGCCTCCTTGAAAGACCCCAATAGTTTTCTAGTGAAGGAAATATGTCAGTGATTCCATTTTATAGTTAGGAGCTACAAAGGAAGCCTTAAGCAAAGTGATTGAGAGTTTTGGGGGTGAGAATGGGCTGGGGTCAGGGGATTGAAATGATTGAAATATCCTATTGGGAATGGAAAAGAAGCTTTTGATGTGACTATTCCCAATTCTAGAGATGAAAATTAGAACCAAATCTCACACAAATAAAATTCCTCATCTGTAAAGTCACACTATTTTCATTTTCTTTATTATACTGCAATGCATTTAATTGTCTGTTATCAATTCTGGGTCCAGAAGACACAATGTTTTAACATGAACAAGAATCTATGCAAACCCTATTTTCCTCCATCTCCAAAAACCTTTGCCCACTGAGAAGGTAAATCATCGGAATACCCCAGAATTTCCAGGGCCAGTTACTGCTTTCTAGTGAGAAAATGTGATATTCATTTCACAAGACTGAACACAGCCTCCTCACATGGAAGTCATACAAGCACCATTGTATGGCAATATGCTGGGAAGAGTATAGGATAAAGGAGAGAGAAGGGATCTTGAGCCTCCTCTATCCATCTCAGGGCCCTCCCATGTGCCAGGTGACTAGTACCTTCCTGCTCCCTATGAAGACAGGAAGACATCTGAGTTTGATTATGTTCTTGAGCAGGGGTCAGCAAACAATGGGCCAAGGGCCACATGCAGTAACCATTCTTAGCTTTCAGGCCATATAAAAATAGGCAACCTATAGGCCAAGTTTTTGATCACTTTTCTTATGAGTTAATTATCTTAAACAGAGGTTGTTGCTCGAAGTATTTTATTTCTAATTATGGAATGACATCTCCACCATTAGTAGCATGGCAGATACCAGAAAGCTGGTGAGGAGTTTGATTGTGAATATTCAAATTTGGGTTAATTGTCATTGTATTTGGAGCTAAAACAACACAATGGCCAAGTTATTACTGAATTTTTATTCAGTTTAGTCATAGAAAAATCAGGGAGAGATTATTGGGAGGTATCTACATCACTTAGGTGGTACAGAGAATAGTGTTAGGTATAGAGTCAGGAAGACTCCTCTTCTCAGTCCAAATCCAGCCTCAGACACTTACTAGTTCTGTGACCTGGGGGGCAAGTCACTTAACCCTGCTTGCCTCAGTTCCATCATCTGTAAAATAAGCTAGAGAAGGAGACAGCAAAACACTCCAGTGTTTGCCAAGAAATCCTCAAGAAAACCCCAAATGGAGTCACAGAGTCAGACATGACTGGATGACTAAACAATAACAAGAAAATTGCTGGTATTAATTCTCTTTTAATATGTTATTGAACGTTATTATATATTAAACAATACATTTAATATGTTACAATATATTTTTTTTTTTGCTTTTTGGAGGGCAGTTGGGGTTAAGTGACTTGCCCAGGGTCACATGGCTAGGTTTTTGTGTTAAGTGTCTGAAGCCAGATGTGAACTCAGGTCCTCCTGACTCCAGGGCTGGTTCTCTATTCACTGCGCCACCTAGCCACTCCCTATAATATCTTTTTAATATGTTATTTAATATATAGTATTAACATATTATATAATATGCTAACTCTTTTAATATGTTATATGATTTTACTCTTCAGTAAACTATAATATAATACTATCATTATAATACTATATATAATACTATAATACTACTACTACTACACTATATTATTATTATATTATATATAATATATACTATATTATATACATAATACTATAAACTATAGTATTCACTGATCAATATTTCTCTTTCATTGACTGGGTTCTCCTTGATTAGGTATTGTGAGCATATCTGTATTTATATCCATACATATCTGTATGTATATATAGGTACATATATATATTTGTGTGTGTATATACATGTATATATATATATATATATTTGTATTATAGAAGAAGTTTGGCAGGCTCACCTCTTTTCCTACTTTTTTTTGCACATGCTTTATATAATCTAGGAATTAATTTTTCTATGAATGTTCAATAGAATTCGCTTGTAAGTTCATCTAGTCTTTTTTTTTTGAGAGTTCATGTGTGGATTGCTCAATTAATTTTTCTGAAGCTGAGCTATTGAAATTATATCCTGTTCAGTTAATCTAGATGTTCATCTATTTCAAAGTTTTGTGGGCATATAATTGGGAAAATTAGTTTCTGAGAATTTCCTTTTATTTCACCATCTTTTGTTGGGAATTCTTTTTCAAGTTAGTTGTCTTTCTCTTTGAATCAGTTCACGTATTTACCTATTTTATTATTTTTTCAAAATCAGTTTCTAGTTTAATTGAACAGTTCAGTTTCTTGCTTCCAACTTTGTCAATCTCTTCTTTGATTTTCATAAGGACTGTTTTAAAATTACTTATTTTTATTGTAATGTTTCTTAATGGTTTTTTGAAGATAATTCAATTTGTCTTGGTAAGCAACAGTGACCAGATGCCAGGCACTAGGAAGTACAAAAACAAAAACACAGTCCCTGTTTCCAAAGAGGAAGATAAGGTTTGGGTTATCTTCTTCCATGTTCACACACTATTCTTCTGGGAGCTCAATGGGGATACAGAGGGGATAAGACAAGGAGAATGGAACAGTATGTCAAGGACTTTAATGTAGCCATCAGGGTATGGTTTACCAAGTTAACTATTAACAGAAGGGCTTCCCTCTCATGGTCAGTTCATGGTCTTATTTACTGCCCCCTTTCTTCTAATTGTATTTTTCCCCCCTTGGGTATTAAAGGATGAATGGACTAGGGCTCCTCTATTGTGCCCAAAAAGAAAAATGAGAAGCCCAATAAAAAGAACAACATTACTCTTCATTTCAGAATAAAACATGTGGTCTCTCATACGAAAAAGTCTTTTGTATCAGTCTATATTTGCAACCTACCTTCTCTCTGCTGCTATGAGCCGTCAAAGACCTTTGTGCTGCTGCTCGGAGAGCTGTTCGGTAATTATAAAAATTACTTGAAGGGTCCATCTGATGCTGTACACAGAAGAGAAATAACACTATTATTCAGCATCTCCTGGCAACAAAAGATTCAGCTGTACTTTGCCTAGAAATCATGATTATGAAGATAGCAAGCTAATTTTTGTGAAGGCATTCAGATTAGGTGTAGGGCTCATTTTTAATGTAGAGGACAGATGGTAAAACATAAATCTTTTCATGTGTCTGAAGCAGATTTTACTATTTGTAGGAACTAATAAGCTTTAATGTAGACTAGTCTAAATTCATAGAAAGTTCATATTTGGAAATAAATTCATCAGTGGTAATTAGTTGATGAAACGGCATTAGAAAAATTCACTAATTTTTAACTAAAGAAATGGGTCTTAAGATAAAAAGAAATAAAAAAAATAAATGGGTCTTAACCTGGGGGGTCCATGAACTTACAAAAAAAAAATAGCGATTAGCTTGAGACAATCAGTTGCCTTTGTATTCCTAGGTCTTTTATTATGCTCATTATTCTGAGAGGAGGTACATTGATTTTGCCGACTGCCAGAGGGGTCCATGGCACCAAGAAGGTTAAGAATTTCAATGCAAAGGATAATTGGAGCATGAGGATGTTAGAGAAATATAATGATGCCACGTTCTGTCAGCCTGTGTAGGGAATCCACTATTTGCATTTGATAAAATAAAACTGCTAATAAATCACTGAAGGAGCAACGAAAGGAGATATATTAAAGAAATGGTTTGTAAATGTGAACAGTCACTTAAGTAATCTTAACCATATTTCCTGATCCTGCGGTTTTTGGAATTGACTCATTCATTATCATCTCTTAGAATATTCCCAGCTGTTTTCAGAAGGATGAGGAAATGCCTAGATTAAGAAGCACCTACTTCCCTCATGTAATTGCATGTGGTTTCTGATCCATGAAAGGCAGCTGCACCACAGTGGGTAGAAAGCTGCCCTTGGATCCAGGAAGTGCTGGATTTAGCTTGTGCTGCTGGCCCATACTGGCCTGAGCACAAGGGCTCTACATTGAAGAAAAGGTATTGAACCTGCATTGGTGGAGAAGTTTCCTTTATCATGAAATCCCAGGTCCAGTCCCTGGCCCTATCCTTAGCTAGTCATAATAGCAACAGCTTCTAAGATTTGAGTAGTGATGGAATGGGGAAGTGGATGAATTATTGGTGTGCAAGTCAGGAAGCCTGGGTTTGAGTTCTGCTCCCAATTCATACTGTCTATGATACTGGTGAAGTCACTAGACAATTCTCTAACACCTTAAGTTGCAGAGAAGTTGCCAGCATGCATCAGGAGAGTTTTTGTAAACTTGGAGCTCCGTACATCAAATTACAGTTTGGGAGAGAGAGGGAGAGATGGAGATGGAAAGACAGATACAGAGAGAGAGAGAGAAAGAGAGAGAGAGAGAGAAAGGGATAGAGATACACAGACAGAGATGAAGAGAGGGAAAAGGGAGTGGGAGGGGGAGAGAGAGGAGGAGGAAGAGAAGAAGAAAGAGAGAGGGAGAGAAGGAGGAGAGACAGACACAGAGAAGGAGGAGAGAGAAAGAGAGAGAAAGAGAGAGAGAAAGAAAGAGAGAGAGAGAGAGAGAGAGAGAAGGGACAGAGACAGAGAGAGAGGTACAGTATGATATGGGAATGGAGCATAGCTCTTCGAGTTCAGAAATTTGGGTCTGAATCCTGTATGATATGCCTGCATTCTGTCAGAATGCTGTTTATCTCCTATCTATAAAACGAGTGTGTGCATGTCTATTATAGCACAAATAGGTTATATGTGCTATAAAAACCTGAGTCGTTATTACAGAATAGTGCTTTGAGGTTTGTGTTTATTATGAACAAGAGTAACCATATATTTATTGAAAATTATGTCATGGTTTTTCTTTCTAAATCCTCAAAGCCTGCAAAGTCCCTCTCCTTCTGCCACACCAAGGTTTATACCTAAGACTGTAATGCTACCATGGGGGGATGGTTTAACAAGTTAACTATATAGACAAAATCTTTTTAAAAAAGGGAAACCTGCCACTCATGATTGAGCCAGGGCCTTGTTTATGGCTCCTGTCTCCTCTAACTGCTTCTCTTTTTGCCCTAGGTTTTCAAGGAGGATTGTTCTGGTTCTCCTTGGTGATCCAAAGTCAATCCGTCCATGGGGAAATGACTTCCCTTTGCAAGAGCCAAAGGATGCTGGGATCCCTTCAGAGTATCAAGTACATTTACCTCAAGAATGTCGAACTTGGCGGTCTTCACTTTGGCCCAAGTTTTCTTTAGCCGGGAGACAGGGCTCATGTTCATGCCAGCTTTCCATGTAAAATTAAAAAAGAAAAAGACAAATCAAATGCAGAATTCTATTTGAAATTCTGATTCTAAAAATGTGCCCATTATTAATAATGTTTCTGCAAATGCTTATGGATTGTAAATTCTAGTAACCAGGCCTTTGGTGACTCAAAAATCCTCCCCCTCCTTGTGCCAACTCTATTATTCTGTGCACAACAGGAATTCAATCTAGTTTTAATAAATTAAATGCAAAAGTCTTTAGAATTAAACAGGAAAATTGCTCCCAGCGGCCCAATTGATTTCAGGCCTCTGATATTCATACTTTAAGAAAGAGAGACAGGTTCTTTGGTACCACTATAAAGCAAGGAAAATTAATTTAATTTTTTAGCTAGGTGGTGCAGGCTGAGCCTGGAGTCAGGAAGACCTGAAGTCAAATGTGACCTCAGACACTTCCTAGATGTATGACCCTTGGGTGAGTCATTTATTCTTTCTGTGATTCAGTCTGCTCATCTGTAAAATGGCTATAATAATAATAATAGGGTTATTGTGAGAATTAATTGAGATCACATTTGTATGGCTCTTAGTGCAGTGACTGCATTATGCCCTCTACCCCTATAGGGGAACTGTGGGACTCCAACGTTTTCTTCCTCCAAGCTACGGGTTCTTAAGTTGGGGTCTGTGGGATTTTGTCATATTTTAATAATACTTCAATCAATTATTCAAATGATATTTCAGTGTAATTGATTTATTTTATAATCCTATGTATCTTCTTTCATGCATTTGAAAACATTATTCTGAGTAAGGGCCCATAAGTTTTACCAGAGTGGCACAAAAAAGTTTAAATGTGACTTAGAGTGATTTTACCACTCATTTCCATTTAAATCTTCAGTCAAAGTGCCAAGGAGATTTGTCGGGATTTTTTTATCACTACAGTTAAAGACTTTTTAAAATGGGGAAGCGGGAGATAAAGGAAAGACCCAATTCTAGACACATCTCATTTTGTCAGTCTTCTAATCTCATTTATCTAGGCCAGCCCTGTTTGTACATCTTCAAAAATGATCTGGACACTATTTCAGTTCCAGACCCTGGACCTGATACACCATCTTTCCAAACCCTTAGTAAGAAGTGGCTTCACTGCCTTTAATTATGCAAAGTCAGTCAGTATGGGAAGAGTGAAGAAAGAAAAAAAAAAGAAAAAATATCTACAGGATAACTTTATTACATATTTAAAAGGAATAGCAAGCTGTACATTACAGATGTGCGGTTTCATGTGCAATCATCTTTTTTTATTATACTGTTATGGAAATGTTTGTTTTATTCTATAAATTAAAAATAAAATTAAACAGAGAAAGGCAAGTACAGTCTGCTGCTGAGGAGCCCAAGGTCTAACGGAGGAGTAAGGCACCTGCCTTAATGGAACAAAGCTGGTGGGAGATGATGGTAAGAGATCATGCCACAATATTCTTTTTTCTTTTTCTTTTTTTGGTTTTTGGAGAGGGGAAGGTATGGCAATTGGGGTTAATTAACTTGCCCAAGGTCACATGGCTAGTTTTGTGTTAAGTGTCTGAGGCTGGATTTGAACTCAGGTCCTCCTGGCTCCAGGGCAGGTGTTCTATGCACTCTATGCACCCTGATGCCAAAATATTTTTACAGAAATAATGACGAGGAGCCTGAAAGCAAAGCCTTTTGAAGTACGTTGACTCCTTTTCCTTCCCCTCCCAATCACATTGCTAGCAATCTGCGCATTGCAGAGTCCCAAGATGGGCCAAGGCTAACTGAGGTGCCCCAGGTGTCTTACAAATGAGACTGCCTCTACGTGACTTTAAATGGTGTTCTGTAGACACTCTTGTGGTTCCGTTCTGGAACACGAAATAAACAGCCAGATTCAGAAAACCCTCATCTTTTGCTCATTTTTTTTGTTGACAGCTGTTTTTAACCAGTCCCTTTATGAGGAGAATGGCAAGACCCTTCCTGGACATACTCACATATTATTGCCATCAAGGAGTTAAAGTTGCCGATGTTGAAACACTCCCGGGCTACATCAATGAAATATTCAATCACTCTTGCTCGGTGTTTCTTTTTCACAGGCTGAAAAACAACGGCAGTGGGATCTGAATTAGCAGATAGATAGAAAGCCAAGACAGCTGCTACTGAGCAGGCCTGCCTGAGCATGGATGGAAAGCCAGCACAATGACCACTGAGAAGGTCAATGAGACTAGCTTCTAGAGGACAAGACAGGATCTGTTCTCTCACCATGCAGATTTCAGTGGCAACCAAGTAGCTGAGTCGATTAAACCATTCCACATAAGCTTCAAGGTTTCGTGTCTTTTTTGGCTCATCATAACAACTCTGAAGAAACCCAAGAAAAAACAGAAGTTATTACAACATTATCAGACAAAAGAAAAGGCTAAATTCAGAATACCAGGAGGAAATACAATAACATTTTGCCTCTACTCAGGGGTATGCTGGTAAAAGTTTAACAGCTGGGTCTCTAGGGGAAAAAACAAACAAATTTTGCATGACATTTTTTGGGTTTAATATGCCTTATTAAAATTTCCCCCATAACTTTCTTAAGTCTAGACCATAAACAAAATAATAAGCAGGTCTTGATTTGTGATGTGTGTTGATTTCTGAGGCATAAATGCTTGTCATAAAACCTTAACAATTGACTATACTCTTTCAAGGGCACGCCTTTCCCTCTGCCTCAGAGATCACTTAAGATCCTGTGTTAAAAAGGCTGCTAGGGGTCTTGTTAAATTGGCTCACTCCAACGTATTTATTCAGATTTCCTTTCTCCCAGAACCCAGACTGAGTGACTTAGGACTGGACAGAGTTACTCTTTCATTGAAGTCTTCAGCCTTTATACCCTGGATTTAAAGAGGTAGAGGCAATGTTTTCTAGCACAGCTCTGGTCTTCAAGGGAGGGCAGCAATATGGCAGCATCACAGTGAGTGGAGCTAAAAGGACTAGAATACTCTCTCCAAAAATTAGGCCTCAAAATGGCAGCTTATGTAAGTTCAAATCCCACCCAGCATTTAGCGTCTATGTGGGTAATTGACTTAACTTGTCTCATTTGTAAAATGAGAATAAGACCTAACTTGTCTCATTTGTAAAATGAGAATAAGACCTGTACTATCATCCTTGCAAGCTTGTTTTGGGTCATTCCTACTTAATCCCCAGTCCCCACCATTTTGGAAGTCTGGTGACGCCAATGAAAGTCTCAAACTAATGTTAAAAAATTGAAGGAAATTCTAAATTTTAATTAGAGCTTAGTGAACATCAAGATGTAATTGTTTTTCCCATCAAGTTCACAGAACTCCTCAAGAAACCCCATTCTAGGGTCCCTTATAGTTCTGAATCTATGATCATATCATTCTAAAGATAATCAATAAACACAGGTTGAATCCTTACTAAGTAGCCAGCGCAGTGATAAATTTTTAAAAGAGCAAAACCAGTCCCTACCATGAGTCAAAGACTCACTTTCTAATGGGAGAAATAAAATGCAAATGGAAAATAAAATAAAATAAAATAAAATAAAATCCAAGAATCTCTGCCCAGGCCCACCCCAGTTGTTAATATTCCCACCTGCCTTAAATTTACTTTTCCGTGTAGATGTTGTTATTACATCTCTCTGAGAGCAGTGAGCATTTAATTTTTCTTCTTTCCCCAGTACCTAATACAATGTTCAGCAAAGAGTAGGCACTCAATAAATGCTTGCAGACTGTCTTTGGGTTCATCAACTCATAGATAGAGAGCTCAAAGAAGCCTGAGAGACCATCTAACCCTTTTATTTTACAGAGCAAGAAACTAGGGTTCCCAGATGCTAAATGACTTTGCCCAAGGTCACAGGGGCAGTGGGTGCCAGAGGCTGGATCTGATCCAGATCGTCTCCCTCTGAAACTCATGTTTTTTCCTCTGTCCCATGAAGCCTCTCACTGTCATCACTATGAGGATCTCAATGTCCTCCCAAACCCTGGGACTGAATCAAAAAGTAAAGCAGTTTCTTATATTCCCAGCGCCTTGCACATGGGAGCTCACGAATGCATGCTTTGTCCCCAAAGTCCTAGTGCAGTTTTAAGTTTTGATGGCTTAAAATTATTAAAGGGATTGAGGGTGGGTATCCATATTTTAAGCTATTAAGCTTTAATAGGTTAAACCTGCACTGTGACTTTTGGGACACCCTGTATAAAATGTTACTGAACTGAGCACATGGCAAGGTGGGTGGGTGTGAGGGAGACATGGGGAAGTGGAATTTGTGATTGCTAAGGTTGTAAAGAAAAACCTTCACCAAATAATCACTAAAGACTACATGGCACTTGGCTCAAAAGCAACATTCCAACTCAGGCTAATCTGTTTTCTCTCTGACAAGTCCCTTGTTAGTCTTTCATTGAAGAATTTGATCTTTAGCTCCTGTACTGAGGGGAACCTTAAGGACAGAAAACAGCTGTCGTCCTTGCTCTCACAGGACAGTGATTTCTAGGAGAGTTTAGAAAGTCTATACTGTCCAAAGGGCAAAAATGTGTCTTGCAGATTTCCAATGGGGTTATTTTTAGAGAAAGAGGTATTTGAAAGCTTTATATGTCTGCTGGCTTCATCCTGATAATAAAGAGATCATTTATCAAGGAGATCTAACCACATCTTAGGGGAAGAAAAAACCCATTTCTAACAGCTTTTTGTCAGCCAGGTGAATGCCTCTATACTATCCTTGTAACTGGATCAGAAGGTGATTTTCTGTTTTCTAATAATAGCTCCTAAACCCATGGCATTCACCTCCATTAAAAACAAGCACCAAAATCTGAGGTTCTAATCGCTAAAGTTTCCCAGAAAGGAGAAAGAGACCCCAAAACAAAAATAAAAACAAAAAAACCCAAAAACCATGATGGGCTAAGACACTTGGGAGAAGATCCCACTGCCACAAATGAAAAACAAAACAAATCTTGTGCATTAAACTTATTTACACAAAACTGAGTTGAAATTTCTAGAAGTCCCAGGAATTCCCTCCCAATTTTATACCATAGTGTTCAGCACAGTAGGCTCACAAATACAATTTTAGTTTCTAGAAGAATCACTGCAGTATTACCTTGTCATTGTCCAAAGGGTCTTTCTGTAAAAATGCCTGGACAAATTCTTCTGGTCCTATATAATTGAGCCTCTCCTGGAAATTTTAAAAACAAAACAAACCATGGTAATCAGCAATTTCCCCAACTATCTAATTAAACAGAAGAGGTAATTTATCCTTGTGGATAGAAAGCTGGCCTTAGAATCAGGACAACTTGGGGTGAAGTCCTATCTTTGGCACAGGTGGACAAGCCATCCTTGGGTAAGCACAATTTTCTAAGCTCACAGGTTGCAGGGCGGTGCACATTTAGTTCAATGGAAGGAGTTTCCTCACTTGGAAGTTCCCTTTATCAATACCATGTCTGGTCCAAAAATAAAAACATTGACTCTTGGCATATACTGTTCTTCACAATGCCCTTAGAGCAGCGGTTCTCAACCTGTGGGTTATGTTCAGTTTATAACAATGAAAATACAACCTGCATATCAGATAGATTCATAACAGTAGCAAAACCACAGTTATGAAGTAGCAATGAAAATAATTTTATGATTGGGGGTCACCACAACATGAGGAGCTGTATTAAAGGGTAGCGGCTTTAGGCAGGTTGAGAACCACTGCCTTAGAGAAAGGTTCTTTCACAATTATTTTAACACCTTATTTGGAAGGAAGAGGTTCTCTTCAGTGAGTTCTTTGCCTTAATCTGAGAGAGAAGCTTTCTAGGTCTGGAATGAAGCAACCCACATGGTTGGGATTAGAGCAAAAGATAGGAATAAAGAAGAAAATGAAATAACTCTGCATATCCTCATGGATTAGGTGTTGAAGTCAAGTCCCAGAATAACAGATGAGTTTATTCTTGATTGCAAAAAGAAAAGTTAAATTTAAAATGTTTTTTGACTGGCCACCATTTTGGATTATCCACTTCTCAGATTCTTAACATTACTACAAACAATTAAAAGTTTGCTGGAAAGCATAATGATTTAGTGAAAATACTAGTAACTCATGGATGTCCCATTAGACTGTGAAGCCCTCATTCCCCTCAGCATAGCATATGGAACATAGCGGGCACTTAATAATGCTTTCTGACTGAGTGGATATAAGGCCAAGTGAAAGCAACAACCTTACCAGCTCTATGTGAGTTAGCTGCTGTGCCAGTGTATAAGGGTCACTGCAGATGGTAACTATATCTCGTTGTATTGACTGAGGTTTGGACTTGAGAACCGTAAGCCGATCTGTGGATGTTGCATTAATTTTTGCCAGCACCTCTTCATATTGGCCGAGGGTAGTGAGTTTTCGGATCAGCCCCTGTATCATTTGCTGAACAGTCTTCCGGTATGTCTGCCATGACATAAAAGAAGAGATGTCACTGTGAAGGGTTTCAGATTTTTTTTTTTAAACATCATATAAAATTAATGATGAAGTTCCAGTTTGCATGGCTGTCTGCAACATCTGTTGTACAGGTTCATTCTGACCATTAGCGCTTATTTGGTTCTGGTGGCCTTGACTCAAGCTGAAGTCCCCAGGAACATGGCAGAAGGAACTCAAACTTCTCCATCATCAGCCCTTGGCCCTGGGTCTACAATGGGACCTGTCAGGGAATTGTTCAGTGCATACTCCCTAGGCCATCCCAGGTATGGAAGATGAAACACATGGAACAGGTAAGTCCAATTCATTCCTTAGTATGCTCTAGGTGCAGTGTTGGATTGTGGGTCACAAACCCATATAGCGGTCATGAAAAATTTGGCAACAATAAAAGGTTTCTGAATGCTTAACCACCAAAAATTAATTAAAAATCAAATAGGTAATGAATCCAAGGTATTTCTGGCAGAGCTTGTCCCAGGTACCTCTTAAAACTTCACTGCAGCTTTGGTTCTGAACACAAAGCCTGCACACTTTGCATCGCACATGCCCTCAGGTCACACAGTGTCAACAACCACTTGCCAACAAACATCACAAAATAGGTCAGAAGTGGAAAAAGTTTAAGAAGCCCTGACTCTAGGGAACCAACAATGTTTGCTAGGTCATCTCACCAAAAGCTGCCTTTCCTTCTTGTCATTGTGATCATCTATGGTTTCCCATAACACTAGTCTAAGGCGGCCAGTGACATTTAGGTCTAGTAACCAGAACATGCTCATCTCCTTTCCCAAATCAGACACTTCGCTCATCATAGAAGCTCTGAAGGAGCAAAAAGGAGGCAAGAGTAAGAGAAAATGAATTTTTCTATACACTAGCCCGAGGTGCACAAGACAATTTTCCTCTCAATACAGAAGTTAATTTGTTTTCACATTAAAGGAACCAATTTAATCTAACAATTTACATGACTTTGTTCATTCAAAAACTATTCACTGAGTGTTGCCTATGTAAATTATTTTTCTAATGTCTCTGAGGAGGCACTGTCCAGCCCTGCAATGCTACCACAGTTATCTGAGGAAACTGTTCAGTTTTCTGTCTTGAAAAAGTATTTGTTTTGAAGTTTCCCACAGACAGGACCTCCTAGGATCACAGATAAACAGGGTGTGTACAAGGGTAATCTCATCTTCTTTCTTTGGAAGGGCAAGATGATTCCATTCACCACCAGCCCTTTCAGCCCTTCCCTGGCACCTACCCCAGCCCCTGCCCACATGCAGAAATAGCTTTCTAGGACCACCAGATGGAATGGCAAATAGAATCTGGATAACCTGTCTACTGCAACTTCTCAGCAGGTCATCCATTGAATGTACCAGGGGACAGGCAATGGATAGTCCAAAGAAAAGAGCTCGACTCAATTAGGAATAACTCCTATTGCTTCCTTCACTTCTTATGAACGGTAAACACATCCTAAAGGGAACTCATAATATTAGGTACAGCGTCTTTCATCTGTGTCGAAAGGTCAGGGGAAGAGTCAAGTCAAAGGGGGTAAAAATGAAGATCTAAGATGGAAAAGAATGCTAATGTGCTGCTTAGAGAGAAGTAGAATATAAATGAAGAGCATTGTGAAACACATGGAGAAAGGCATCAAAGGCCATTCAGAGAACAAAGAACCAGAAAGCATTTATATTTCCATTCCTGAATAATTACTGTTCCTTTGGAGCCTAACTCACTGTTAATGTTTTTCTATGTTCATTTTTTAAACTGTCAAACACTTTCCTTTTTTTCAAGATTTTAAATGTCAATGACAGTAATTAACTGGTAAATAAAGTTAGATCATAATATAAAGATAATTCCTATCATCTAGAGTTATTTCAGTTATTAGAGTTAATAGAGTTATTCACATACCTCCAAATATCAGATTTAATTCATAATTTGGTTGCAAGATATCTCCTTGGGGAAAAATCCCCCACTAAGCCCATTTATATAGACTTATCCTAGTAAAATCTGTAGAGCTTGACTCTGTTGGGGTTAACCTGGAGATGTTGTCAAAATGCCCTCCATCACTGATGAACCAGAAGTCCCATCTCAAATCTAGGGAAAAGTCAGACCACCTTCTAATGTTTGATTCATAGAATGTTAGAGCTAAAAGAGGCTGTGAAACCATCTGGCCACAGCTTTCATTTTATAATGAAGAAAAATCACATCCAGAGAGTTAAAGGCACATCCTTAGGATCATATGGTTAGTGGCAAGGATAGTACAAGGACAAAACCAGGCCATTGTTTTTGTTGACTCTAAAGTAACACAGAAAGAAAATGAGACTATAAAATGATAATTTGATGGAAGCAGGCATTATGGTTCTCTTCCCAATCCACCTTTGCCCCACCTATAATCCAGCTCTAATCAATAGTCAATAAGAACAGTAGAACAGCTAGAATAAGAATCAGCAAAAGTACCTAACCCAATAACCCAGTTAATGGTGGATAAACCCGGGAACATAAATTCCTTCTAGCAAGAACTTTGGTGAAACTTATACTGTGGTTTGGGGGGAAAATGTGTTTAGACCAGTTTTGTTTTATAGCATATGCCACAATAGTTTCCAAATGGATATTTGAATTAAATATTAAAGTTCATATAACTTTTAAAAATTGGAAGAAAACAAAAGGAGATATCAACAAAGGTGATAAGAGATGTGTATAGTCAGAAAGGGGTCACTAACCTCTTCACCACTGGCTATTCGATGAGTGAGGTCTTTCAAATTCCTCATCATTCTTTCATCTCGAAAATCATACGGAAACGTCTCAGTCCATTCTGTCAGGAGCTGAAGAATTTTGGGTGCGATTTTTCGAATTTGGCTCTAGAAAGAAAAAAGAAAACACATCATTATTGGTTGCTGCCAGAAAAGGCTCCCATGGAATAATCACGTAAATAAACATTTTGTTGACTAGGAATGTAGGTGAGAGGAAGCTAAAATTAGAGGCTGAGGCTACGTTTCCATGGTTCCCTTTGCCATATCACTGTCAAGTGGGTAATCAAATTAAGGCATACACCAGAAACAATCTAAGGAGTTTTTTTTTCTTCGCATAGTCTTTATAGCATTTCTTGTGATCTACGCAGGGTCATGATAAGGTCCAATGTGGCGGAATGAACACTGGACTTTGAGTCCAAGTACCGGAATTGTGTTTCAGATCTGCCATTTACTAACTGTGTGACTGGGTAAGACAGCTTTCTCTTGTCTGTGAAATAGGACAAACATTTCCCTCATGAGGTCATGGTACAGAAAGTACTGTGTTAATTACATAAAATGTTATTTTAATAATTTTAATTAATTGGGGAATCTAGGTGGAGCAGTGAATAGCCTGAAGCCAGGAAGATCTGAATCCAAATCCAGCTTCAGACACTCCCTAGTTATGTCATTTAACCTCTGTTGGCCTCAGTTGCCTCATCTGTAAAATGGGTATAGTAATAGTACCTACCTCCCAGGGTTAATATTTGCTTTAACGGATTCTATACTGTGTCTACTTGGCTCAAGAACTATTACCATAAAGTCCAGAGGGGCCAAGCTATGAAGTAACAGGACATGATAGCAAAACTGAGTCAATATTTCCAGATCTTATCCTTACCTTGTCCAAGCTGGGATCACTTAACCTCTGGTGCTCAACACACAAATGGCAAACCTTGGCCATCAGTTCAAATGGATGCATGAACAAACGAGAACTGAGTAGAAAGGTAAATATATATGTTCTCTGTGGGCAAAAGAAAAATATAAATATAAGTTAATACAAATCCTAGGTTCACATTCTTGCTAAAATATGGGTCTACTTCTACAGTCTCAATTCATCATCAACTCAGTATTAATGCTATATATTATATTATTTATATGCCACATATAAATAATATAATATATTATACAATATATACACTATATATAATGTATAATAAATGTTTAACATAATGATTACAGTAATGATATGACATAAATATTATAATATAATAGTATATATGTGTATGTATTTTTAACTATAGAGTCAAAGCTAGAATAAGAGGTACTATACAGGATGGAATTAAATATTCTATTACAACTAAATTAGCTCTCAATATACCCTAAGGCCCATGTTTAAACACTGAATTTTCTTTCCCCAGATGCACTAAGGTGGTTTCATGTTATTGCCCCTGATGGAATATAAGCTCCTTGAGAACAAGAATAGTTTTGTTTTGTCTTTGTAACCCCAGTACTTGGTAGATGGTAGTAATTAACAAATGCACAATTGACTGATCCCTCATCATGTTCAAAAAGGAGGGGAAAGTTGAGATCCAGCTTGGCTCCCAAGGTTACCCAACAGACATTTGTACTTGGTCTCAAAGATTGGTGAGAATGCACAAAGTGACATCTCATCCATTTTCCCAAAGTCACCAAAGTTGTCTTAAAGAAAAACTCAAACCAAGATGCACCAAAAGCTTTTTATGTAACTGTATAATATGTTAATTCCTCAGAAACTTAAGAAAAAACAACACACCCTCCAAAAGGAATGTTTGAGCCAGATCATTTAAAAGCAGATCTTTCAAGTAGTCTATTTGCTCAGGAACTGAGTTTGAGTACAAAATACCATTGTATACTTTGCTGTAAACTTCTTGTCTCCTGAGAAGCCAATAATGAGGCAAAGACTGTTTGTTACAGTCCTTTCAGAAGGTCTATGAACCAAGAAACCCCATAGAGTTCCATTTTCTCCCCAAGCAGCTCATAAACAATTAAGGAACTGAACAAGAAATCCCCCTTATAAGTAACCATGTGGTATTATTTCTAAAAAGACCTTATAAGAAGTCATATACATGCACAGCTTTATAATAGTCATTACAGAAAAAAAAGAGGGCTATTCTTTTCATGGAATCTTTTACCAGGGATTTATCACATTTTAAAAAGCACTGAAAATGATCAAGTTGTCCAGCTGGGGTGGGTGGGTAGTTTTACGAGGACTTCTTAATCCTGTCTCTCCTTGGCCAAACACTCCCTCCCAGAAGACACAAATAGTTGCTCAGCAAGTCATTCCAGTTCTAAGGATAATTCTGAAAAATGACAGCGCCAGAGAAAAAAGCCGCCCGATGGTCAAACCCCCATAGAGCCTAACAAGGAGGTGCGGCTTCAGCCTGAAACTTTGAAATGCTAAAATTCGCCAACTTTTCATGTGGCTCCTTTTACTTCTGTTTCCAAGCAGATACATATCTATTATAATCCATACATAGGTGTTATAATGGTAGAAGTTCCTGAACAGAAGCAATTAAAACGTAATGATTAAATGATAATAATCCCATGATTAAAGGGTAGTAATCCTATGGAGAGTCAGCGAGTGTAGATAAAAGGAGAGAGAGACAACTTTGGAATTAGGAAGACTTGGATTGAAATCCCACCTATCTCTAACATGCATTGGTGGTCTAACCCAGGGCAAACCACTTAACTTCTCAGTGTTCTAGGCAGCTCTCTAAGATACTTTGTCCATGGATAGGTGTTTCTCACTTGAAGCTCCCTATAACAATTACATCACAGGTCTAACCTCCAAAATCCTATGGTAGAGAATGTTCAAGGATCAGCCACATATGTATATGAATCAGGAAGAGCCTACATTTGCAAGACAATGGAACTGGGGTCTTTTAGAGACTTTAGTAAGATAATCATATTGGAAATTTAGTGATATTGGTGAATATTTTGCTGTGCAGAAGGAAAAGAGGAAAAAGACAGCTTCAAAATGCCATGAGAAGATTTAAATGAAAAGATATAGGGTGAAATGAGCAAAACCAGAACCACGCTTTATATTATAACATGAATGTTATAAAAATCAACCTTCTTGAAAGACTTAAGAACATTGATTAACCATATGATCAGCCATGATTCCGGAGGACTGGTAAACAACACTGTCCACTTCATAACAGTAAGATGATGGGATTTATGTGCAGAATAAGACAGTATTTTTGGACATGACCCGTGAGGGAAACATGTTCTGCTTTATTGTACTTTCGTGATTCTTTGTTTCTTTCTTGTGGGTAGAGGGGGGTAGTAGGGATAAAAGTGAAAATTTTTGAATAATGAATAATTTTAAACATGAAATAATGCAATTTTAAAAATTCAGTCAAATACATACATTACTGCTCAACTTAGCCTCAAGGTATTGAATCAGATTATCAGGAGTGAATGTGGGTTCCCAGTTGGCATATTGTCAGTCACTAGGATGCAAGTTCTACGACATCTGTGTCCCATCTTGGGGGAGGAGTAGAAGGAGAAGGTGCATTCGGATACTTACATCAGGATAATAGTCTATGCTGGGTACTAAGTGCTGGATGAGGGCTTCCAGGGATCCCGATAGCAAGTTGTTGTCATGGTAATACAATCCTTCACAACTGTCTTCTTTGGACTGATACAGTGGCCGGTTATATCCATTGCTGTCAAACATCACAGCAAAGGGAGGAGTCTGAGGCATGTTTTCCTGAGGGCAAATAGAGAAAAGGGAGGAAAACAACCATCAGTAATGTGCATTAAAGAGAAAACAGCCCTTGGTACTGACTGAATAATGGAAGGGAAAGAGAAAGCATTTCCAAAGATAAGTTTTAAGTATGAAAAGGGATTGGAGCAAGAAAGGTAACACATTTTTCTCCAGTTTATTAAAAACAAACCTACACATAAATGCACTTGCTAACCTAAGTTCACCAAGTCAAATACTAGAAAATGTTTATTTAACCCAATGGGACAAATACCAATTTGAATGTATATTCCCAGCTGTGAAGTTCAATTCTAAAAAAAAAAATCAATTAAAATGATCCTATCAGCTTTTATTTGCTAGGGCAAATTAGCTGGTAAAAAAAGACTAAGTTGAGAAAATTAATTTGTTCATGCCTGCAGTGGGGCAGATGCTACTTGTCTAGCAGCAAAAAGATTTAATGCCCCTGGTCTTCATTGGAAGACCAGATGCTGCTGATTTCCCCTCCTTTGTGTCAAATCCTATTGGGAAGAACCTCTTTTTAAAGCCGCAGTCCTCAGTCAACACCATCTATGAAGGCATCTTATTTTAGGAACAAGTAGTAATGTGACATCTTTGAGACAAGTAGCTTCTCTCCATCTGTGTGCCTGGAAACTCACAAAGCACTTTTCAGAGTGAGCTCGGGGCGAATTAGGGCTATTAAGTTATTAGTTAGATTCCTAGGACATAATGCCCAGCCCAAAGAGAGTACAGACTCCCTGCTTCTGGCAGCAGGCCTAGACAATGGAGACATTCAAAACTGCAGAAGACCAGGCAATTGAGTAGGTAAACAATGCGAGGAAAGCTGTCCTCCAGAGCTGAGCCAGGCAGGGTCCAGGAGTGTGGAGGGGGGTGGAAAGGAGGTGGGGGGGGGGAGTGTGCTGCTCAGTGATAATACAACCTGTACTAATGCCTCCTTTCAAGATGCCAAAATATATTTGCATCAAAATGGAGAAAAGTCAAGAGACTTTGTCCGAAAATTCTCTCCTTGCATCTGTTCAAGCTGAGTCTGATTCCCTACAGAGAAGAAAATGAGAGCTGAGCATAGAATGTTGAGACCACGTGCCATGGAAGGGCAAGGCCAGGCAGCAAAGGGCGTCTTTTCTGGGTCCCACTGGCAGATGAAAACATTCATTAGGATCGGGCTCTCCACTTTTTTCTTTTACAAAAATAAAGCAAGAGCAAAAAGAGAGACCAAAAATTAAGCTCTTTGTCCTTTCCGGCTATCTACTATCTAGGGATAGGGAGAACTCAACAGGAGATAATCGGCCACCAACAGGAGGCAAGCCATGGCTGAGACTTTCCCCACATGGAGAAGGCTTGGCCTGGGTCATCATTGTTGGGACAGCTGGGGATGATTCTAACAGCTGAAGGAATTCAAAGCTCACAAATGCTGCCCTGAATCCAAAGGTTCTTAACCTTTTTGTGTGTTGGGGACCTTCCTTTGGCACTCTGGTGAGGTCCAAGGAGCCCTTCTTAAAATAATGTTTAAATGTATAAAATAAAGCTCAGGAAGCCCAAGAACAGGGAAAATAAAGACATAAATGTTTCCTGATTCAAGTTCATAGATTCTGAAATCTACCCCCAGACCCCTTGGAGGGGAGGGGTGAGCATGTGTACACACACACACACACACACACACACACACACACACACACACACGCTTTTAAACAGAGGGGTCAAATATTCAGCCTTTCTGAACACTCCCTCCTAATCAGATTAAAATATAATTGGGAAGTATTTAATAGGTATGTTTAATTTCATAAACAAATATTTAATAAATAAAACACAACAGAACATATATAATGTCGTTATGTGGTTTTCTAAGTCAATATGTAGCCTACAGAGATCCTTCTAATCCATATGGTTTGGTGGATGCTGTTTCTACTTGAGTTTGATATCAATGCTATATGCAGTATATAAATGCTACTATTATTATGTAATAATATACGATCATATACATTATGATATAATATAACATATTATATAATTACATCTAATATATCATCATATGTTATTAACACACACCATTTGTTAATATTACTAGCTATTGTTATAATCCATATATATAATACGTATACACACAAGGTAATTCCAGTGGAAATGCTAGCAGTTGGGGAGCTGGGGGGGATTAGGAGAGCCCTCATCCACAAGGAGGTATTTGCCTTGAGCTTTGAAGGAAAGGATAGATTATAGGAAGCAGAGGTGAGGAGAATATTCTAACTATGGAAGATTAGCCTGGGCAAAGAGTAATGACTTTAGGAGTATTTTGGAAGAAATACTGCCCTTATCCTGAGAAACTCAAAGCCCTTGGCAACTGGCTCTAACCTTACATAGGCAGGGATAGCCAGAAGATTTAGAAAAGGTGACAAGAGATCTCAGTTTCTTCCCAATAATCCCTGGTGGGATCTCCTCTTACCTATATTTAACTTCTGATGGTTTTAAGCCTTAAATGCTGTCAATAATCAGCTGTCCATAAAGGAGGATCACAGAACTGAAGGGATCTTAGTGGCCCTCTAGTCTAACCCATACATAGAGTTCTAAGTTGACCTAGTTCGAAGACTTCCAAGGAGGTCTACTCTCTCTAGACCATCCTGGACTTTACCACCATGACTCAGCTGTCTTCTCACTCCGGAATATCCCTCTACAATGTTGGCCCCCTTTTTCCATTGGTGAGTTCTTTCTGAGAGTGTTTCCTTTGTATGCCATTCCTATGGTCCTGCTTTTCTCCATCAAAGTCTTGCAAGGTTTTTGTATGACTATTTGTTGGCTTTAACTGCATTATAGTATTCTGTCACATTAATGTGCCACAGTTTATTTCATAATTCTTGGAGACTAGGTCACTTCCAGTCTTTTTGCTATTATAGAGAGTATTCTCAAAGTCTTAGTGGAGTTTAAGCACTAAGTGAATGAAAAATGTAGGAGAGAGAATATATTTTCTATTTTCTCAAGTAATAGGATTCCTTTGAGGAGACGGAGGTAAACAGAGGCTAAGTGGTTTGCCCAGAGTCACATAGCTAGTAAATATCTGTGGCTGGATTTGAACTCAGGGCTTTCTGGGAAGGTGGACACCTGGATAAGGCCTTTTTCTTCCTGCCATGGATCCAGACTCACAAGCCTAGATGTGTTATTTAAGAGTTTACACAACAGCCTGGCACTGGTTTACAAACAGATACTCTAATACTTAAGGAATTTCTATTTAAAGACTATATTAATGTTCAAAGAATTGAAAATAACATTTCTGGTAGGTATGACACCCTTACACTTTACCCTAAAATGATAAAGGACAACTTTCATTAAGAAAGGGATTCTTTATAAGGAATTTTTAAAAATCTGTTTTTCCTCAAAGGTACAGGTTTAAAAGAAATGGTTAGGTATAATACTGCTTTAACCTATAGTTCATATTAATTTCTAGATAACAAAATAAATTAAGCACCAAAATCTTCAATAGTAAAAAGTATATGAATATTTTTTATTAAAGTTCAATGAATTAAATGTTATTTGAATCTCTAGCTCTATGGTAAATAGATCATTCTTCCTCCCTTTTTTTGGTGGGAGGAAAGGGACTACTGATTTCACTGGCATAGGAGCTCCCTCAGAGTTTTAAAAAAATATATTATCAGAGCTGGTATGGTGATATGGTGACAGAAAAGTAAGGATAACTAGACAAGACCTCTTTATCCTATAGCAATATAGCCCTGGAGAGTCTGATCTGGTTTCTCCTGTGGTTGTATGCGTCCCTAGAAAAATCTTGTATGGTGTTGGCTTGTAGGTTTCTAGCACAAAGTATATTAGAGGACCAGCAGTTAGGGCTGGCAGCACAAATAGATCCTTAAGAACACTTTGTATACTTTCTCTAGTCTCCAGGATGTGTCCCGGTAACACGACCAGTAAGTACTCTATTAGCCTAGATTCCTTTCCTTTATCATCACTTGTAACATGTGGTTCTCTTCTTCATCCTCCAAAACTCTTTATCCCCTATTTTTAACTCTCCAATGCTTCTCTGTCTCTATCCTTACTCCACCTTTAATACTACTACTTCTTCCCCTAACTTTGGCAAAACCCACCTGAGTAAAAATGTATTTATTTCTTTTTTTCCCCTACTGTAAAAATCTAACGTCTCAGATTAAATCAGGGATTGGGGTCATGGACACTTTTATTAGTCTAGTGAAGAACTTTTTAGAATAATATTTAAAATAAAACAACAGGATTAGAGAGGACACAATCATACTTAAATATACTTATCAACATATTAAAAGTTCCAAGTCCATAGAATTTTCTGAAATCTATTCATAAATCCCCCTCCCCCCGAAGGAGTCTGTGGATCCCAGGTTATGAACTCCTGGTCTCAATGACAAGACCAAAGTGGTGACGGGACCAAAGTATCAGGTTAAATACTCATTTCCCCAAATCACTCAACACTCAAATCTACTTTTCTAGAGAAAGTGAGAATTTGTACTGCACAAATAACAAAAGATAATTTTTCATTCAGTTTACTTCCAATGTGACTACCCTTGAGGCTAGTTCTTGTACATTTAGTCCCCAAGTGACTTACAAACAAATGGATTGTTTCACAACTTTGTAAACAACTTAAAATCCAGAGTCCATTTGAAAGTGGATTTAACTTCACAAATCAGCCCACAAAACCCTATGTAACATGTAATTTAGTCAAACTTCAATGTTAATAATACAAGACATGCCAAAAGGTTCACTGTAATCTTAAGTTATTAAAATGTGGATATAGTTGGTCTTCATTATGGACAGAGTGAAAAGAAACTGAAAAACAGCTTTTCTCACCTTCCCCCTCCTCCCTCCACCCCCAAGTTCAAAGACAACCTACACTAACAGAAAAAGAGCACCCCCAAGGGCTCAAAGGACTCTTTTTTTCCCAGGACTTTGGCAAGAGATAGAACCCCAGTGGAACTGAATACTGGCTGTTCACATTTCTAGGGCATTTGTAAGGTGGGATCTTAATAAAAGGAATGTTAATAAATCCAGTAAAATTCATGGTGCCAAGACATGTCCCTATCCAACAAGGAGGCATGGGTTGAAGGTTTGTTGACTAGAGCTCAAAAAAGGGGAAACACTGAATTGATTGTATTTTAGACAAAAGTATTGAAACTTACATGTCTATTTGTATTAAATGGAAGCAAACCTAATAATATTTTTTAAAAGCTAGTATTATTTCTAATAGCACTTTGAAACAGAGGTGGTGAACAAGGACCCAGCATGGGATAAATGGGTATTTAGAACAAGAAGAAAAATAAAGGGTTCTCCACCTGTGGATTGTGGATAAGATTTCAGAGGGGCCACAACCTTGGTTGCTCGGGGTGGGGGGGCAGGAATTACAACTTTATTTCACTATAACTGATTTCCTTTGTCATCCTATTAATTTTATGCCTTCTGAAACATGATTCTGAGAAGGGTCAATAGGCATCCCAAGCCTACGAAAGGGTTCTATGACTCCAGAAAGGTTACCAATAAAAGGACTGGAATTGAAGAATACCTAAGGACCAAGCTGTACTAATTGTTAACATTTTAAAAAATCCACAAGGCAAAGAAAATTGAGACAGAAGAATGAAGATTTTTATTTTGAAGTAAAATTATGGGATTTTGTTTTGTGTTTTCTTTTTCATAAACTGACATGCCTTGTTCTTCAAGTTTTAAGATTCCTACTGCAGAGTCTGGTCTTTCTGTAAATCTCTCCTATCAGTAACTAAAACAATTTTCCTTCTTATTAGCAATATGGCAAGCTTAGTGGAGAATTTCCTTGCCTGGGCAGATACAATATCTCAGAAGGGCAACTAATCCAGAGATAATAGATCATGACCTTCCTGGACCCTGTTTTGCTAGGTTCAGCCTGATTGACTCAGGAGTGATGGAAGCAAACTCTTCGTGGTTCAAAGGACAGATTGAAGTGAAAGGCATGCCTAATGACTTCAGACAAGCTGAAGAGCAAGATGAAAAGCTGCCTTCTTCTAAATCACTGGCTAAGATGTTATTTATGGTCAAGCAGGTGCAGTAAAGAAAGAAAAGGAGGAGGTTTCAGGTGGCGATTCAAATTGCAAAATAGAATGAGAAAAACAGAGAAACAGGGGTGGGGGGTGATTCAAAGGGTCTCTTAATGGATGTCCATACTCTCTTCAGTCATGTTGGTGCTGGAAGGAATAGTGCAGAGCATTCATTCTGAGAAGATGCACTCATTTAGGGTCGGTTAGCAGCAAGATCCTTGGGACTTGGAGTCAGATGACCCCGGTTCAAATATCAGTTCTGATTACAGTTTCTAACATAATCTAATATGTATTTTTGTTGTTCAGTCACTTCGGTCATGCCTAGCTCTTTGTGACTCTGTTTAGGGTCTTTTTGTCAGCACTTTCTCATTTCTTTTTCCAGCTCATTTTACAGGTAAGGAAACTGAGGCAAACAGAGATAAGTGACTTGACCAGGGTCACACAGCTAGTAAGTGTCAGAAGTGAATCTTCCTGACTCCAGGCCCAGCATTTTATCTACTCCACCATTTAGCTGCCCATGACAAATCACTGGACTACCCCCAACTTGAATTTCCTTTGTAAAAAGGAGATAGTTGCACTATCTACCTCATAACAGAGTACTGAAGAATGTCCTTTATAAACCTCAAAGTGCTTCATGATTATAAGCCCCCTGACTATAATACTATCACAATTTTCTAATCTAGCCCATTCTTTCCCTTTTAAAAATTTATTTACCTGAAAAGTTTCAGTGCACATAAACTCAAGTCTTTATTTAGAAGAGTTTTTGGTCCTCAATTCCTACCTTTTAAAAAGAGCCTCAAACCAAAATACTTGAATAGTATATCAAGATAGCTTTTTATATGAAGATCTCATTGACCAACTGATAGGTAACCATGCTGGAGGTGTCTTTTTAGCATTGGAGATACAGCTCTGGAACCCTGCAGAAGTCAAGGTTGAACACAGAGATTTAGTAACTGCACAGAAGGGTCAGGTAATGCAGGAGTAAAACAAGTTACCAAGAGAGAAGGTTTAGAAGAGTAAAAGAGCAGCCATCAGGAGCATCTTGGGGGATGCCCACATTAAGGGATCAGGAAGATGTCAATTAGTCTGTGGAGAGAAAGGACTATGCAGAAGTAAAAAACAAAACAAAACAGACACCAGTCCAGGAGAATGGAGGTATCTTTGAAGCCAAGGAAAGAGAGAGTGCAGAAAAAAAGAAGCAGTCAAGGGAAATACTAAATATATCAAGAGTATTCCTGCTGGTGAAGAAGAAAATGAATGAATCTTTGCCTTTGCTCCCTTTCTCCCATGAAGGCTGAATAATGGCAAATTCACTGTAAGAAACTAAGTACTCATCAAAAGAGACCATTTGGATAAGATGACTAATGGTCATCTTTCTCATGAATATCTTGGTCATTTTCAACTCTGGGGTTCTATGGGTCAAGAAGAATGGGGTCTGAAAAAGGTTTTGGATTTGACGAATAGAAAGTCACTAGTGACCTTGGAGAAAGCATGGATGGGAAGGAAAAAAAAATTATTAAGCACCTACTAGAGCCAAACACTAACATTTCCCCTAGGTAACAGAAAAAGAGATATGGCGTCTAAGACAGACGGGTATGAAGCCTAGTCTGGGTTGGATATGAGGCATGGTCTGGGTCCAGCTAGGTTTAGTGATAGGTGAGTATTCCATCACCGACCAGTTAAGATAGCTAGGTTCCAGAGCAGAGTTCTAAAGCTGAGTAAATTATCATCTGTCCCCACTCTCAAGGGGGAAGGCTTGATTTCAAGGGACACCCATCTATCCTGGACATTATATTTCCTGCTCCATTATGTAGGTAAGATGTTAATACATGGCCTAAGGATATGTTTTATAAGTGCTTTTTCCCCCATTCAGGCTTTATCAAAGGTCACTTGTGAGGAAATTCAGGCAGCAAGTATAAACAACTTTCTTAAAAATTACAGCCATGAAGAGAAAGAGAGAAAAGGAGCAGAAGCTGAGGAATGGATCAAGGAAAGCTGGTTTTTTTTTTAATTGGATGCCTGAGCATTGTAGGCAGATCAGAAGGAACTGGTAGAAAGGGTCAAATGGAAGAGTCATGAATAAGAGGAGCGGAAACTACTTATTTGAGGTCCTAGAGAAATAACTAAGGATTGGGGGTGGCTGAAGAAAGAGATCAGCAAAGAGCAAGCATACCTCTGCCTCTAAGGCCAAGGTAGGAGAATAATGATGTCATGAGAAGTCTGGAGAAGTGGGGTGGAGGGAGCTTTTTTTTTTTTTCAGAAAGCCCTATCTCAGCCAAGAAGTTATTACCAGCTAACAACAATATTAATAATTAGTGTTTATGTACTACTTTAAAATTTATAAAGTACTTTAGCCATGTAATATTCTTTGATTCTCACAACCCTGTAAGGCAGGTTTTATTTATTATTCCTATTTGACTGAATTTGATAGAACTGAGGTTGAGAAGAAGCATCTAAGGAAAGATGGTGTTCTTGGCCAAGTCTGGCACTCACTACCCCACCCAGCAGCCTCTAAAATACAGGGAGTTGGGGAAGGAAAGGTGCAGAGACTGGGGAGCTTGTGGGAAGAGGTTTAGAATAGTCATCATGGTGAAAGAGACAGGGAGTGAGCACAGTTCCAGCACTGTGAGTGAACTTTGAAAGCATATTTGTTTTGTGAAAGAAAGCTGACTTAACATCCTGGCATTACGATTTTCTAATTCCCTGGCTAGATTCCAAAAGGACTATGTACCTGGGGGCACATGGTTTAGTGCAGAGTAATAAAGAGGGCTCTTCTTTTACGGCAGGGTAGCTGTGTGGGCTTTTTTCCCCAGACATCTATCTTGGGTTGATGCTTGTGTAAAGGGCAATGGGCAGGTACATGGGAGGCATGAGAATTCTGCAATATTTTGAATAAAATGAGCTTAAAAGAGGTCAGAGCGATGTATTACCAAAAAAGTAGACCTCACTGTCTTTATGTAAGGTCCGATTTATTTCTTGGTCATTTATGTTAAAAAGTTGTGTAATTTTCAGTTCTAAGCCATCATACCAGAAAAACAAACCACCTTGCATTTTATTCAACTTCAGTGGTTCCCTGTTCCCATTATGGAAAAGCAGAAGTTCCTATTGAGCTTTTAAAACTTTTCACCACTTGGCCTCAATCAAATCTTTCTAACTTCAGTGGATGTGATTTTCCCTCCCGCACTCTGCAATCCAGCTCAGATGACCTCTCTTGCGCAAACACACTTCACCTTGCACCGACCAGCCCCTGAACTGGACATCTGCCGTGCTTGGAACATACTGCCTTCCTCCCCTCCACCTCACAGTTTCATTCTTTCTTCCAGATGCAACCCATGTGACACCGGCATTGGGCTAAGAGGTCCATAGAGAGAACCGCGGTCCATGAAGTCGGCTGGGAAAAAACATACCCTTATTTTTACTAAACTTTTTGCTGATACTTAGAATTTCCTTCAGTGACGCGCGGAGACGACGAGCCGTAACAGTATGAGTGACACCTACGACTTTGGCACCAATAGCCACCACAGATATTTTCATATTTCTACTAGGGTGTTTGCTGACACCTCAAAACACTATTTACCCTTATCGTTACCTCAAAATTACCGTAGTTGTTTGAACTTCCAGTGATGACATGGGATCATACTCTTCCTGTTTACCAATTATATTTCAATATAATTGGTTTTCTTTGCAATCTTAGGAATTTTATTCTATGTACTTAAAAACATTATGCTGAGCAGGCTGTGTACCCCTGGTTCACCGGACTACCATAACAAAGAAAGGTCAAGAACACCGCCCTATGTGAAGCCTTTCCCAATCCACAGAATTGCTTGAGCGCTCTCTCCCAACTACCTTGTATTAACTGTTGTTATTGTTCGGTCATGTTCAACTCTTTATGACCCCATTTGGGGTTTTCTTGACAGACATACAGGAGTACTTTGCCATTTTCTTCTCTGGCCCATTTTACAGATGAGGAAACTGAGACAAATTGGGTTAAGTGACTTGCCCAGGGTCACACAGCTAGGAAGTATCTGAAGCCATATTTGAATTTAGGTCTTCCTGACTCTAGGCCACTGAATTATCTATTGCCCTCTAGCGCAAAGCACATAGCAGGGCTTTAGTAAATATTTAATGTTCCATTAAGAGTTGACCAAATATGTGCAAGAGTCAAAACTCAAACCCAGGTCTCTGCCTCAAAGTAAGGGTTTTTCCCATATTTAATACCCATGTAAGAAAGAGTGAATTCTCTATTTCAGTTCAGCTAACAAACCCCTAGGAAGAGCATTAAAATCTCATAGGCAATTTCAAATTCACTGTAGTACCCAGGCTCCTTCACTAGGGGGATCATCGCATCCTTGTCCTTTGAAAATGTTGAGTTTCACTATTGCACCATGCTGATTAGAAAAGCAAAAACAAGCAATTGTATCTCTTCATCAGATGTTTTGGAAATTGCCTTCTGTGCCCTGAAGCAGTATTTATGCTCTTAAGGAGTCACATGACACATTGTTTAGAAAGTACAGTGTGTGAGGACAGTCACTACTCTTTGTTTTCACTAGATACCCATCTTTTATAAAAATGGAATGTTCCATGCTCTCAGCAGAAAAACTTGTCGTCTGATTTTAAAAACTGGATCCAAGTACTTGAGACAACAGTGGTCAAAGCCAGTGAAAGGTTCAAGCCAGAACAATTATGTGGAAAAAACCCACGATGATGACCTCCTTTGATAAAATCAATTCTTCAGGAAAACAAAATTCAGTAGTGGCTCTTGGTGGCAGGTGGAATTGTCTATTTCTACCATATTATGTAACACTACAGTTCCAGAACACAGAGAAACCTGTTTAAAATGCATCCTCCAAACAAGGTTCCTGAATTAAAGATTCATTTTTCCTGTTTACTCTCTCTTAAATTTTATGCTCTCACACATTCTATAACATTTTACAAACATCACACATTTTTCCTTTCCTAAAGAACACTGCAAAGAACATTTGCCAAATGAATTCGGATTTTAAAACAGATTTTAAATAATCTAATGTTTCAAAAAGTCTCTCTACAGGCAACCATCAAATAACACCCCAATATTGGAGATAAAGTATATTACTGACATTATGCTTCATATTTAAATTTAACAGCAGTGATCACTGAATAAGGAATTTAGGCTGGTCCTCTAAAGGACCCCTCAAAATAAATACTTCTTACATGTCATAAATTAAAAAAAAATAGGATTCTGAAAAACAATTCCCTTGATATGCTCTTTAAATGTATTTACAGAATGAAAAATGGGGGAGTAGGAGGAGGTAACACAGCTAAGAGGCTATGTTTCCAAAGTTTTATATATTATTGATATACTTAACTTTCATATTCAAATACTTTTCTCTCTTCTCTTCTACTCATTTAAAACAAAAATGAATCATGCCTCTACAAGGTCATTGGAAAACTATGCTTTCTAGTTCTCATTGCTTTCTTTCCCTTTCCCAGAACAAATCAGGGGTCCCTAAGACCTCCACCCTAGTGCCTACATCATATTCCTCAGTCTAAATGTATGGGTTGGCAGTATGGGAAATGGACCCCAAGATCACAAAGCCAGAAGGGTCTAATTTAGTCTAATACCTTATATTTTACACAGGGGTTTTTCAAAAAAGAGAAGTTAAGTGATTTGCACCCAAATTCACACAATTTTTAAAAAATTGTTGTTCAGTCATTTATTCACACAATTAGGGATTTGGCAAATGTTTCTGGCTGGCTTGCTTGATTGGCCAGGCCCCAAAGTCAGGTGCCCTGATTCAGTCAGTCTGTATGGTGCTCTCTCTCTCTCTCTCTCTCTCCTTCCCTGTCATGCCTATTATCATCATGATTTTATCTATCATTTTGAGAGCATCAGAATTGAGTAATAACAATCCCTTAGATGTTTGGAGGGGGTATCTGTAGTAGGAAAAAGAAGGCTTTTGGATTCAACCATTCATTATATGAAAGGTCATGGATTTTAAAAAACAAATGAAAAAGACAGGGCTCATTTAACCTAAGACCCTACCCAAAACAACCAACCAACCAACTCTTTTATGATGATTTCCCCTTCATTACACTCTGGATCGAGTTACATACTGGAACCCTCTTCCTTAAAGCCCTCCAACTAGGAGCCTTCCACATCACTCAGACTTTCCACTATAGTGGTAAGAGTCCTAGATTAGGAACCAGATGTGGGCCAAAGCAGTTCTGACACTTAGCAGCTAGACTGCTTAGGAGCTTTCTGATCACACATAGCCCACGTAGTCCCTGGGAGATTTAGTATTCTCAACTGTAAAAAGGAGGAACGACCCACCTCCTCAAAGTGTCATAGTGAGGAAAGTGCTTTGTAAAATGTAAAGCCCTAGACAAAAATTGAGTCATTAGAATAATAATTAATTTCTTCTCTACTTCCAAATACCCCTTATAAGAAAGGCTCAATGCCTACAAAACCCTCCTCCACCCCATGCCTTCTTTTTCCAGTCATTCAAATCCCATTTTCTGTAAGAAATCACATTAGATCAGGGTTTCCTTGCCCCCTCCCATCTTATATGGCAAGAGGCTCCCTTGAACGCAAGGCACATTACCCTGCACTATTTTTCCTGGTGTTAAGTTGTTAAGTTAATATTTTTTATTTTGAAGTTATGTGATTACCCCCCTCCCTTTTTTGGGTCACATCAATGTATTTTGCTTATTGTCCCAAGCAGCCAGATTCTCAGATAAGATCTTGTGTCTGTGACCTTCTTCCAAGTTACATATGCTACCTGTCACTCCAGTGAAGCTGAATAAATACTTTTTATAATTAAGTTGAGAATATGCACACCATGACATTCTAATGGGATCAGTGGGTAAAACAGGAAAGGACATAGAAAAAAATGTGGCAGAAGGTAAATGCCAAGAAGTTAATAATATTAGTCCTGAATTAACAGAAATCCAATGACGCTACAAAATTTATTGATCAGAAATGTCACCAAATCCAAGGGAAATAAGAGAATAAGAAGTGTGCTGCTCAATGACCACGTTCCAGATCTTTGCTTTATAACCTAAAGTAAAGGTTATAAGACCACGCAAGGAAACATTTGCTTAACTCCATTGAAAAACATGTCTTCAGTGCCTGCAACCAGCACTTGCTAAAAATAGAGTGAGAAATAAAACTTGGATAGAAGCAGGCCCCAGCCTTCACAGAACTTACAGTCTGGAACTCAAACTTGCTCTGGACCTTTTCACTTGGCCCCCATCATCAAAAGGAGGACGCCCTATAAAATATCCTCTAAAGTGTCCAAATCTGCCAGATTTAAGTTCTTTTATTTTACAATATAAATTGTGGCAGCAAATGCTTCTGAAACCCAAGTGCACTGCAGAAGTACTTTGAAATAGAACTTTCCGGGACTGAATAGGCTGACTCTGAGGTGGGGTTCAGAGGGGGTTCAGAGAATAGGGGTGGGGAACCTAGCCTCTAGATGGGTTCAAGATATCCAGGGAATTTATACACACAGTAGCGAGAAGGAAGTCTGGGCTTCCTTCCAACTCTATGGTTCCATGAACTTGTAAATCACATTTTTATTTGTCATTTTTCTCCCAAGTCATACAATCATTTTCTCCAATATTTTTATTTATGTCAATTGAGAATATTTCCTGTTTCTCAGCACTCAAATAGCACCACAGTCCAACTTCCCCTAGCTTCTGAACGGGAGTGTGATCATCACATGCTGTGCTCTAACACTATTTTTGTGGAGGTAGGAAAAATTACTCGTTGAAAATGACTTCACACATCGCCATCCAAAGGCGAACACAATAGCATTCTACCATTCCTTTCCTTCTAACCACCCTGGTCGCACACACTTTACACCCCCATCCCGCCCTAAATCTCTATGTACACACACAGTGGAGATAAGCTCCTCCGAAACTAGGACTTCACAGAACAGACACACAGAGCAGGTATGTGGCAAGTACACATGTACACTTTACTTTATGCAGGTGCCAGTGGAGTCCGTGGAGTTGGGTATGTGTACACACAAGGCATAGGAAGTGTATGACTCAATTCCCTGCCCGCTCCCGTATCTCTGGACCCCCTTCCCATACTGAAGACCACCCGGCTGAAATCACTTCTTTTCTAAGATGGGCAGATTTTCAGTTCTTAAGAGTTTGGAAGGACTCCCCAGGTGTACCCGGGCCACATTCCTTTCCTCTGCCTGTCACCAGCCACTGTTTACATTGTTTGCACAATAAGACCGATTTCTACCAGCACTCAGTGCTCTCTTCACCGGGTTCATGGGAGCCTGTGTGGCACGGCGACCCGTGCTAGCTGTCGAGTTAAAAACGAATGACCTTGGTCCAATTCCACCTCGGATGTTTACTACCTGGGTGACCTTGGGCAAGAAATTTAGTTACCTTATTTTCGTCAAGCGTAAAATGTGGTGTGTGTGTGTGTGTGTGTGTGTGTGTGTGTGTGACGGGAGGGGGTAAAAACTGGTCTCTGAGTCCTTACCAGCTCTAGAGCTATGAGGTATGCCCATCTTAGGGGCACATGACATCTCAAATGGCCAGATCGGTGAGAAAGACGTTCCAGATCATAGAGATGGACGCCATAAACTGGTTGCCCACCTCAGAATTAGAGAATGAAAACCACTAATAGACAAAATAAATTATTAACTCTTGGGAAAAGCCCTAAGCAGAAAGGAAGCTCCCCCTTCCCCCCGCGCCCCAACTCCTTGGCTCTCCACGAGCTTTCCATATTCACTGCTGCTCATCCTACCAGATATTGACACTTCGCTCACCTGCAGCCAGATCAAAACAACCATCCAAGGAGAAAGAAGGGAGGGAGGCAGACAGCTGCGCTGAGTGGGGTAGGGGAGGAGAGGAGAGGAGAGGGGAGGAGAGGAGAGGAGAGGGG
>CM053601.1:16329919-16359545 GCA_028646575.1 Pseudocheirus occidentalis
CAGATGTCACAGAGCCCCAAAGGGGGGGATTCTCTCAGAATGAGGGGGGGCGGGAAGATCCGGCCGGTAAAGCCCAGAAGGCTGCTTTCCGCCTACTTCAGATGGAGGCCGGCAGCGCCTGGCACCTGTTGGGATGGGAAATAAGGCAGATGTAGTAGAACCAACCTTAAACGCCAGGTAGGACAGATGACCCAATCCTTCCCACCAGAAGCAGCCGGCTCGGCGGTCCGCGCGCTCGCTCTCTAGCTCACTGGCTAGCTCCTTTCTTAGGGGGAGGGGGCGTGACACTCTTCCTCAGTGGGACACCAGAGAGCGCACTTCTTCGTCCGGTCTTTCTCGACCTGCTGCTGCTTTCTCAATCCCAATGCCAGGGAGCAGCCTCAAGCAAGCGTAATCTCAGGAAGCGGGCTTCCAAAGCCCCTCCATTGGCACAGACCCCTGAGGCGCGGTGAGCAGCTCCAGCTGTCCGCACAGGCTGCCCTTGCTCTTGCTTCTCTCAGGGGGAAAGAGGGACGATCTCCACAGAGTCGGGGTCCCGGCACCGGGCTAGGTCGAGCCGCCGGTACGCGAAGCCACGGATTCGGAGAACAATGCGCGCAGGCGGACGCGCCTAGAGCGTCCAGAAGCCTGTATGCCACACTGTCCACCAAACCTCGCAGAGTCCAAGCGTGCACACCCCTCTCCCCTTTCCCGTAGGTCCGCGGCTCACTCCGCCCCTCCACGCCCCTAGACCGAGTCGAACCAATGGAGGGAGCCTCCCCCAACACAAGCACCGCCCTCCCTCCCCCAACCTGCTGCCCCTGCCCTGCCCCAGCGTTGGAGCAGGCGGGGAGACAGCTCCGTCCGGGGCGCTGAGGGCTGGGCTGGCTAGCTGCCGCGTCCCGAAAGCACCTCCTCTTCTGCTCAGTTTGCTAGTGAAGGTGTTCACTTCCTCATCCATGTACCTGCCCCCGGCTGTTTTGGTTGGCCTGGGTGTACCGGAAAAGAAGTATAGACTCTCTGAGCTGACCTGTTCGACTAGTAAGGCAGTATCTATTACCATAGCTAGGAACCGAAGAGCTGCTTTGCCTGCAATTTTTCCCTTTCGTTAGTTCATTTTTTTCATGTAACAAGTTTTAAAAAATAAATCTGTCCCTCGAAATATTTCCCTCTTCCCACCCCCTCTCCCCTGCCCCCCAGAAAACAAACCCAACTATACGGATTTACATCGCCTGCAAAGCAAATTTCCACATTAGCCACGGCCGAAAATGCGTGACCTTTTCTGCATTTTTAAAAGTTCATCACCTCTCTGTCAGGAGGGGAGTGGCGCGTGTCATTGTCATGGGTTTAAGTTGATCAGGGTCTAAAGTGTTTCCCAGTTGTTTTTCATACCCATGCTGTTATCACGGGGCATAAATTGCTTTGGTTTTTGCTCATTTCCCTTTGCCTCATTTCATAAAGGCCTTCCCAGTTTCTTCTGAAACTGTCCATACCATCATTTCTTACGGTCCAATGACATTACATTACCGGTACTTTTCCAAACAAACAGGTAAACCAAAATAATTCATTTGGGCCATAAATTGGGGAGACTATTTCGGATCTAACTCGTCTTTTAATGGATAATGCTTTGATCTTAAAAGCCTGGAAAGGTTGGATTGGGCAAACCATTAAGGAACAAAAGCAGAAACCCGCGCTCTTAAACGACCCGACTCTCTACCCGTTCAAAATCAGGAAACGCAGACCAAAGTGGCCGATTAGCATTCTGACGGGTTTTCAAACGACCATTTGGGAAGAGACCTTCTCTAAAGTCTCATGTTCCCATTAGCTTTTAATTAGTCTTTGTAGCCCCAGAATCCACCCCAGTTCTTGGTGTGTAATTGGCCTGAAATGCTTCTGATTGATTTGTAACAGGAGAAGAGCAGAGTAGGTGGTTGTTTTTAGGGCCATCTCAACTCGAAACTCAACTCTTAAAATGAAGGACAGATGGAGGAAAAAGGGGGCAGAGAAGTGGACCCCTTAAATTTTTTTGACCTCATTTGTGACTTCATTGCTAAAGGGAGTTGCCAATAAGGAAATAGCCCTCTGCCAGTGTAGGTTGGCATCTGCTCTGTGGGCAATAGTCTAAGAGTGACCTGGCACACACCGGCAAGGTGTCAGAAGTCAGGCTTGAAAGCCGGTCTTCCCAGTTTCAAGGTCAGTTGTCTATAAGGTATACTCATGTTGCATTTATTTAATGCATATTTAGTGTATAAAGCTGTCTCTTCTCCGAGGAACTATTTCATCTATATTCCCAGAGCCTTGGACTTAGGTGCTTAATCAATTCTTGTTTGACTTGTTGTTTAGATAAGGGGACTTTAGATCTTGTCCAGTCTTAATTTGTCCCTAAATCCCCCTATCTAAACTTCCTATTATCTTTGCCCATTTTTCTTCTCTATTTCTTGACCTCTCTCCCTCTTTTTTTTTCTCTCCTACCCTTTTTGGAGGTGGGGGGGGGGAGGCTGTGGCTGCTACCGAATCACTAAGTCAATAATAAATAAATAAGTCACCAAGTCACTTAAATCAATATCATGATTTAAGCCAAGGCCAACCTATGAGGTAGTTCAGTTACTATCCAGATGCACGTGTTTCTCCAATCCTAGATAATCTAGAAAGCAATAGGACAGGAGGTAGAAGGTAGAAGTCCTTAGAAAGAGGACTGGAGTGAGTCACAATGTCTGGCTTCTAGGTTTGCTCTCACTACCGAGACAAACTTGCACAAGGAATGTAGCTGTGTAGAAAGGGAAGGGGCAAGTAGGGACAAGGATAAACATTCATTAAGTACCTACTGTGGGACAGGCAGTGTCACATGCTTCACAAATCTGTTCTCATTTGATCCTCCAATCCTTCGAGGTGAGGAAATGGCCACTTCTGAAGTCAGGGGATCAGTGTTCAAATCCTAGTTCCTCCATTTAATACGTGTGTGACCTTGGGTAAATCATTTCACTGCTTTGGGACTCAGTTTCCTCATTTGTAAAATGAAGCTGAGGGCAGATAGGTGGCTCAGTGTGTGGAGTGTCAGGGTTGGAGTTACAAAGACCTTCCTCATTTCAAATCTGACTTCAGACACTTAGTAGCTGTGTGACCCTGGGCAGGTCATTTAGGCATGTTTGCCTCAGTTTCCCCATCTGTAAAATGAGAAGGAAATGACAGACCACTCCAGTATCTTTGCCAAGAAAATCTCAAAAGTGGTCACAAAGAGTAGGATATAACTGAAAAACAATTGAACAAAAAATGGAATTGGGTAGATTAGCCCTCAAATGTTCTTTTCAGTTGTAAGTCTATGAGCCAATAATCCTAAATTATTTAACCTTGGTGGCAAGGGTTCAGATAGTGGGCAGATTTTACCTGCCTAATTGGTGGACCTTTGAATTTTGATTGGAAAAAATTACATATTTATTTTCTTTGACCTTACCTGAAATCTAGCATTTCCATCAATAATTTATATACATTTTTTCTAAGAAAGGGTCCATAGGATTGACCAGATTGCCAAAGGGGTTCATGACACAGAAAAGGTTTTGGTCTGGTGGTGGTTTGCCAGCTCATTTTAAAAAAGAAGAAATGGAGGCAAATAGGATTAAGTGACTTGCCCAGGGTCATACAGGTGGTGTCTGAAGCCAGATTTGAACTCAGATTTTCCTGATTCCAGCCCCATCTCTTTATCTATATGCCGCCTAGCTGCCTCCCCCAAATCTTGGTATCAATTTTATTAAACAAAAGAGTAGATGCTCCATTGTAATGCAATGCTCTCTTTTATATTGCGCAGTGCTTGGCATTGTGTAGACGCTTAATAAATGTTTATTGTCTGACAAAGATTTCATCATCATGGTTTATGACTTCATCTAAAATAACTTGCTCTTCCATATTTTCTTAAAGCCTATATTTTAAAAGCAGATCTATTATAGGTCATTCAATTCATATAGAATTTCTTCCTGAAAAGCCCGGGGGAAAATTAATTGATATGACCTGATTTCCCCCACAGATGGAATGTTGATAAATTGGCTAAGTAGTAATGATAGCCAGCATTTTCTGACTCATTTCATGCTCAAAACATCTGCATGAGGTAGGTGCTGCTTTTAGCCTCCCCATTTTGCAGATTAAAGCAAGTAAGCCTTACAATTTGACCAAGGGCATATAGCAAATAAGTGTCTGAGTTGGGATTCAAATTTAGATTTTTCAAATTTCAGGTCCAGACCTCTATGCACGACATCACTTAGCTGGCTGCCTTTGTAGTTCCAAGCATGTGGACATTTATTCTTTCATTTGTTTTTATAATATTGCCATGAGGCAGATAGAACAGAAAAAAAACCCGATGATATATTTTTGTCTCCATTTTGGAGAGAGAACCCTACCCACAGGCTATAAAGTGGGTCAATCCAGGCTGAAAGCAGAGTCTTCTGCCTTTTACTCATCCCAACCTCAGACTAGATCATTACTTTATAACTAATGTTATAAAATCATACCTCTCACATTTCTTTAAGATGGCAGAGTGTCTTTTAAAACAAAAGCACAAAGTATTTTCTGACTTTCAAAGGTGAATGTGACAATGTGATTGAATGTTATGAAAGTTATGTAATAGAAATGTTACTGAAAGTAGTGGGTTATAGAATCTCTTAATTTTCTACATATTATTGTGGAATAATTTTTACTTAACTGCATATCATCCTGCAAGTAGTCTCCCAGAAATTCATTCATAGTCAATAATTGTTGATTAAGTGCCTACTATGTACCAAGCTCTGTGTTAAGTGCTGGGGATACAAAAAGAGGCAAAAGACAGTCCCTGCCCTCAAGAAGCTTGCAATCTAATGGATGAGACAACATGCAAACAGATATACACAAAGCAATCCATATATAGGATAAATAGGAAATAATTAAGAGAAAAGAACTAGAATTAAGAGGAATTAGGAAAAGGTTCCTGTAAAAGGTGGGAACCCCATTTCCAGTTATGTGAGCAGTCTTGTATCTATTGGCTGATGGTTGCCTTGTCCTTCAGTTTTGAAGAGGACCAAAACGACCTCACTATGCTGGAGTCCAGTTTCAGTGTGTCCAGTTGTGGCTGATCAGACCAATAGGAGCTCCAAATGCTCCACCACAGGCCAGGCACAAATAGACTGTGTGAACATTTGGGGTGGATTCTCCAAATCTGAGCATCCTGCATTTTCTTTGAGCTGTTTCAGTTCTGCTTTGCTCATAGAGCACTGCACCTTCTCTGATGTGGGCACGTCATGCTGGGTGGTCCTGGGCCAGTGTCTCTCTTGTCACATAATCAGTTCCAAAGTTCTCTGAGACAGACCTTGATTGTCCTTGTATCACTTCTTCTAACCACCATGTGGATGCTTTCCCTGTGTGAGTTCTCTATAAGACAGTCTTTTTTGGCAAGCATATGTTTTGCGTTCAAACGATGTGACCAGCCCACCAGAGTTGCGCTTTCTGAAGCGGAGTCTGAATACTTCACAGTTTAGTTTAAACAAAGACCTCAGTGTCTGGTACCTCATCCTGCCAGGTGATCTTCAGAATCTTCCTAGCACAATTCAAATGGAAGTGATTCAGTTTCCTTGCATGGTGCTGATGTACTGTCTAGGTTTCATAGGCACACAACGAGGTCAACACCATGGTCCTGTAGACATTCAGTTTGGGAATCAGTCTAATCCCTCTTCACTCCCATACTTTCCTTTGGGGCCTCCAAAACACTGAGCTAGCTCTGTCAATGCATGTGTCAACCTTATTATCAATGGGTACATCCCTGGAAAGTGCACTACTGAAGTGAGTAAACTTATGCACAGCATTCAAAACTTCTCCATTTGCTGTAACCAATGGTTCTACGTATGAATGGGATGGTGGTGACTGATGGGAACCTGTGTTTTCTTGGTGTTAATTGTTAGGCCAAAATTAGCATAAGCAGCAGAGAACTGATCCGCACTTTGTTGCGTCTCAGCTTCAGAGCTCCACTGAGTGCACAATCATGTACAACCAGAAAATTACGTACCAACACTCCCTCTACTTTGGTCTTGGCTTGTAACCTTTTCAAGTTGAAGACTTTATCATCAGTGCAGTAGCTGACCTTGATACCATTTGTTATGAAATGCTTTGTATCTATAACACACTGAGAACAGTTTAAAACAATTTCCTAAGCACAGATTAGCTCATGACTATAAACTTGTTTTATTATGGAGATAGTAAATAGAGTAAGGAAGACCCGAGTTCAAGTATTACCTCAGACATTAGCAGTGTGATCCTAGGCAAGTCATTTAACTTCTCTTTACTTCAGTTTCCTCAATTGTACAATAGCATCTATCTCCCTGGATTGTGGCAAGGATCAAAAGAGAAAATATTGGTAAAGTACTTAGTACAGTGCCGGGCACACAAGTAGATACGTAGTCAATATTTGTTCCCTCCTTAAGTATTTATAATACTTGTTTCCTTCATGAAAATACATGATTTAAAACGTATAGGAATTGATATTACTCAGACTATAAGAGCTATCTTCCAGTTCAGCATGTTTCTTTTAAGATGAGCCGTGAGGCTTAGTATAAGGTCACAGAGTCATAATTTAAAGGAATTAAGATTGCACATTTCTTCCCCCAAGCTTTTAAAATCCTTTCCATCATTCAAAGTCCTTTTTTATCCCCCAAACCCCAGCCAGAAGTAATCCCTTCCTCTTCTGAATCCTTGTAACAACTTGTACCCTTTCAATGAATTTATAATATCCTAACTTGTATTAGACTTTGGTCTGGTTTTTTTTTAAATTTCTTTTTCGCCAGTGAATGAGAGTACGCATTGTCATATTTATCTTTAGTCCCAGAACCTAGTTAGCACTGGGTCTGGCTTTGAATAACTATTGGCTCACCCAAAGAATTACTCTTTTTTAATGTTATTGATCATCAGCCTCATCAGAAAATCAGATTGTAAGCTCAGTTTGCACAGGTCTCCTGGCCATCCCCCCTGCTCAGTCATCATCTTTGAATGACCCTAGCACCTAACCTACATGCTGAGTGAAGACATCATTCTTATGCCATGGTAAAGAGTGGGAAAGCCCATGAATTTTTCTCCAAAGAGTTGACAGGTTTTTATGTGATACATCACGTGCCCACCTGTTATTCTCCAGCAAGCATAGAACAAAAGCTAAGAGGCTTAAATAATGAATTCGATGAGGGAATTTAGAAAAAAGGATGGTGACTTAGGGGGTGACTTAGGGAGTGCCTTAGTCCTGAGGAGTTCTCCCCGACTCCCTACTGATACTTGCCAGAAATCTCTAGTATTTACAAAAGTATGAAAACATAAAAGGTAATATTAAGTAATACCAGTTCACTCTGATGAACTATTTTCTCGTGCTGCCATGAAGGGACAGGGTAGCTCCAAAGCTCCAACTTGTTTTAGGAGATCTCTTTTGACATTTAATGACTACAGAATTTCTATTGAATAGTAAATCTCTGGGATGAATCAGTCATCAAAGTAAGCAGAGCAAGCCATGACAAAAGGATGTAATTTGGAAAATTGGATTCAAGAGCCACTATGATGAGACAGGTGAAAGGGGGTTTCAAAGTCCTGCCAAAAGCCAGCCTTTTGTCAGATGCAAATGTGATCTTGGAGGACTAAATCACTAAATGTTGAATAATGAGATTGTAGAAGGGCATAATAGGATCTGAGATTCAGAACTGTAAAGTATCTTACAGAGATAGGAAAATGGAATGGACTGAATGCTGGCCTTGGGGCTTCTGTCTCTGACGCATATATGCCATGTGAACCTGGGCAAGCTGCTTAGTATCTCAATACTCTAAGCAACTTTCTGAGACTCTTAGGTTGTAAGAGAAAGCACCTCTCTGTTTTGGTAAGGAAATTGCCTCATAGAGTGTTCCCAGTGTCAGTGAGATCACAGGACTATTCCCTAAACCTTAAGTTACCTTAGGAGTCAACAAATCTCTCTCTAGGCTTCTGATAATAAATTCAGTGCTTTTATCCCTCTGGTAGCATTTGATTGTGTCCATTTAATTCATGTTGTTATGAAGCCTCCGTGTTGTCACACGCAAAATGGTGCTGAAAGGTACTTTTCATGATGAAGGCGACGACAAATTACAAGTACAATGTAAGCTATGCAAGGGCAGTCTTGGTGTTCCCAGAGCTTAGCACTTCATACTGCAGACACTGAATCACGAGGAGGTATTTCAGCAATACATATCAGGAGTTGGGTCCCTGAATAGTTGTTAGAAATTTAGTTTTATAGAAGCCACAGGAAAAGTTAAATGTTTAATATTTGAGTATTTTGTTTGGTTCGAATGACTCCAAGAGTGTGTCTTTTATGAACACATTAGATCAGGGGTGGGGAACCTGTGGCCTTCTAGGTCCTTAAGTTCAGCCTTTTGACCAAACCTAAAGGTTGTACTTAAGGTCCTAGAAGGCCACACGTGGCCTCAAGGCCTCAGGTTCTCCTAAACTAGATTAACTATTGTACTTTGTGATAACTCAATTAGGAACATGAAGTTAGAGAAGAGAGTACATGACTTAGACCTGCATATACCAAATTTCATATTTTTAAACAAAATCCCTATTATAATAATATCTCATATTTAACAGTATTTTTAAGATTTGAAAAGCACCTTACAAATGCTCCCTCATTTGCTCATCACAACAGTTCTGTGATGTAGGTGATATTATTATCCCTGTTTTACAGATGAAGAAATTGTGCCTTGCCCAGGATCACCCAGCTAGAAAGTATCTAAGGTAGAACTTCAGCTCAGGTCCTTCTTACTCTAGGAGTGGCCCTCTATCTGCTGCTCCATCTAGCTCCCTCTGATACAACAAATGATTAGGGTCTGTTTACATGTAAAAGATCATATTGCAGATTTAGGCTGAAAGGGACCTAAGGAAACTTTCCGTCTGACCCTCTCATTTTATAGGTGTGGAAGGGGTAACTTGCCCAGGGTCACTCAGGTAGGAAGCGGTAGAGCCAAGATTAGAATTCAGGTTCTTTGACTTCAGTCTCCTTCCCACCACACTACACTACCTCTTCAAGATCTTGACTTGGAATGGTCGGGAAGAACTTTTTGCCTGTTCAATTAAGGGCATTTAGAAACCAGTAAGAGTCTTATGTATTAGTCTTTGTACTTGGTATTAACTCAGGAACAAGTTAACAGATACATATAGGGGGATGGTATAGACAGAGTGCTGGAGCTGGAGTCAGGAAGTCCTTAGTTCAAATCTAGCCTTAGCTATGAACTAGACTTTGGGCAAGTCTCTTAACCTCTCGCACCCTCAGTTTGCTTATCTGTAAAGTGGGGATAATAATAGCACCTCTTTTCCAGCCATTGTTATGAGGATCAAAAGAGGTATTTGTAAAGCCCTTTGAAGATCTCAAAGTACAAACATAAATGCATACAACATAAATGTCATTAAAACATAATATGACATGAAAGTATGGCATGTAAAAGCTATCTCTGATGATGATGATGATGATGTCCTCCTGCCCATGATCTTGAGAATGTTAAACCGTGCGAAGTGAGTGAAATTCTATCTGGCTGAAATTGTTATGCAGAGTCACTGAGGGGATAAACAGACTATAAGGCCACCTTAGGAAGTGCATTCCACGTGTCTGTGTAATTCTGTGTTGCTGCCTCTGCTTCTGTGAAATCTTGTCTTCCACAGCAGGGAAGACTTTAAAATAAGGCAAGTTCTGTAATCTGCCAGGCATCTCATGGGTTTTCCCATATCCCTTGGAAAATCTAGGGACTGTTCATCTATATTCATCTATATTCTACTTTGCATTTCAGGACAATACATCAATCACAATGATTTGCATTAATATAATGGTGCCCTTTCTGTGAGATGACCTTTTATGTTTGGACTTGGCAAAAATTATCACTCACAATATTCTGATGAAGCCCATGGACAGGGCCTGAGGATGAGAGGTAAGATGCCCTTGCTATCACCAAAGTAGCATCAGAAGGTCTGTGCTGATTATGCTAACTTAATTTTTTTGCAATGACAAGGAGTTTGGGTGTGACCTTAAACTATGTGAAAACAGGTTGTTTTTTTTTAATCAATGCATAGAATGAAAGGTAAATTTGTGTTTAGCTAGAGTTTATTTGGATAAATCTTTAGTACATTAAAAAAGGTAATTGATACTAAATTAAGAATTCTTGGTTCACTGAATTGAATCTCTTCCTAATAATTTTCCCCTCCTTGTATTTCTTTTGAAGATCCTGCCATATAAAAATTAAGCAATGACTTGTAAAGTTTACAATTATCAGTCCTGAACATTCTATCAGAAAATGTCATTGGCAATCATCCCCAATTTAAAACATAAGCCAACAAGGTCAATTTTTCCTGATATTGATGATCATTGCCAATTTATTTCCTACAGGATAGAGTAGCAATATTTCTCCCGCAATTCTGCGCTCTGTAAGCAGTAGTTTTGTTTGTGCAAATGCCTAGCTAATTTATTCCCATTGTATTGAATTCCATTTATGAATCAAATCATTTTAAAATGTGAATTTGTTTGAAATACTTGGATGCCATTTAATTTCCATTAAGTACTTCTTCCCCCCAAATGGAAATGCTATAGAGATTTCACAGGAATTGAGAGTTGGGCTAGCTGTTTAGACTAACCAATACACATTAGACCAATGTCCATTCAACCTTCATTTGAAGACGTCCTAGGAGGTAAAGAATATTACCTTTCCAGGTAGCCCATTTTTCTTTGGGTCAGCTCTAATTGTATTTTTTTCCCCCCTGACTTTGTCCAACCTAAACTAGCTCCTTTTACAGCTTTCAGACTCCTACTTCTACTCCCTGGGATCAAACAAATAAACAAAAAGGCTAATCCTTCTTCTATATAGCCCACCTTCAAATACTTGATTTCCTGAAATACGGACAGTGATTTAAGACATTTTAATTTCTACTAGGATAAATAATGCTAGCTATAACCCACATAAGCAAAAGTTCTTTGGTGTCCTCAATAAATTTTAAGGGTACAAAGGGGTCCTGACCCCAGTATGCTTGCCATCCTAACCTGGAGGATAGCAGCCTTACTGGCAAAAGGTCTTGAGATCATACCATATGAGAATCAGCACAAGCTTCTGGGGATATTTAGCCTAGAGAAGAGAAGAAAAGACTTTTTATTGTTGTTTTTCAATCTTTTTAGTCATGTCTGACTCTTCATGAGCACATTTGGGGTTTTCTTGGCAAAGATGCTTGAGTGGTTTGCATTTTCTTCTCCAGCGGAGAAAAGACTTAGGGGAGACATAATAGCTATGTTTATGTATTCAAATATCATGTGGTAACCAGGAAGACCTGAATTCAAATCCTGATTCTGACATGGACTGATTGGGTGACTCAGGCAATTCACTTAACTTCTCAAAGTTCTAGGACCATGAGTTGGAGGTGAGGTGCTGACCTGCCTTGGTAGAGAGGCATTCTTCATCTGAGAGTTGCTTGTATCAGTGAAATCCCAGGTTTAGTCCCTATTTTGTGAAAGAGGAAATACAATTTTTTTCTGTTAGTCCTAGTGGGCAGATGGTTTGATGTGCAGAAGAGATTCCTAAAGATTGAACCTATCTCAAAGTAGAAGGAATTGTCTCATTCATGCCCCCACTGTAGATCTTTGGACAAAGTATTGAAGTTGAGATGGCAGCTTTTAAAAATAGACCATTTCCTTAAATTAAATTATAGTGTAGTGTGTGACTGGCTGCCTGAACTTTTAAACCTGTGGAGTCAACAAGATTTTCATTTTGCCATATAGGCAATTGCTATTTCCACTCTGGTGTCAGAATTTCTGTACAGTCAATTAACCATAACATTATGAATAAACATAGTATAAAACACACTTGATGCCTATAAAAAGTTCTTCAAATTATAGTTGTTAGAGATGGAAAAGGCATCTAGGTGGTGCCACAGTGCACAGAGCACCAGACCTGGAGTTGGGAAGACTCATCTTCCTGAATTCAAATCAAGCCACAGACACTAGTTGTGTGACTCTGAGAAAGTCACTTAAACCTGCTTGCCTTGGTTTCTCTTTGGTAAAATGAGTAGGAGAAGGAAGTGACAAATCATGACAGTATCTTTACCAAGAAAATCCCAAATAAGATCACAAACTGTCAATCACAACTGAAAAATGACCAAACAACAACAATAGATATGGAAATAGCCTTAGAAATCTAAGGCAGGTAGAGAAAGTAGTAGAGATTAGTAGTAGAGAGATACATTGTTCAAAAATGAAGAGCTGGAAGAAAATTTGTAATTAAGTAGGAGAATCCCAAAATGCAGGAGTTGTAATCATACTCTTAGATAAAGTAAAGGCAAAAATTCATGAGATTAAAAAAGCCATTATGAAAGGAGTCATAGACAACAAAGTGATATTAGTGTTAAACTCATATAAGTCAAATGACTGATTAGCTAAATTCATAAAGAAAAAATTAATGTAGCCATAAATTCTGCAAGATCTACATAGCAATTTAATAACAGAAACTTTAGTATTTCTCTCTCAGTTTCAGACAAATCTAATAAATAAATGAAACTGAAAATACATCTATATATGTATACATGTATGAGGGTAGAGCCAAGATGTTGGAATAGCAGGAAGAAATACAGATGAGCTTCCTTCTTCCCTTACCCTCCCCTAATTCCTCTACTTAACTTTAGAAAATGCACCCAACTATGGGCCTGATTGAGAAATCTAAGAGAATAATGACAGAGTCACTTTTCTTTCCTAGATCAGTCTAGGGATTCAGAGGGAGAGGTTACAGACTCTAGGATAAAGGGACCTGATTTTGTATAGGATTCAGAAGGTGCCAACTGGGCACTCTGTCACTCACTCACTAGTTCTGGGGCCCAAATCCAGGGAGGACTGAAGAGGGGATTTGATCCCAGGAATAGCGTTATAGGGTAAGGAGCAGTTATGGGCTCTAAACTCTGTAGTGAATAAGGAGCAAGGTCAAAAGCATGCAATAACTGTGTGGCTCTGTGTGGAGTCTTAGTTTCAGCCCTCAACCATGTCTGGAGCCTGTAGAGGAATAATCGAGGAAAGAAACAAAGACCAAAGGGATGTCATCACTTTTGATGCTGAACGTGCAGAGCTTTCCAGCTGACTGATAGTGGCTGGTTCCAGCTGCAGTTTACCTTCACTCCCATCGGGGATAAGCTCACAGGTGTGTTACTCTGACCCAAACCCAGGACAGAAACTTGCAAGACCTCATATCAGGAAGAAAGAGATCAGACTTTTTCATGAATCGGACTACTTTGGGGGTACTGAAAGCTCAAAGCACAAGCTGTTCCTGAAGTCCCAGAATAATATGACACCGAATACTCCAAATATTAGTAGGAGGATCAGCTGAGACATTCCTTCCAGAAGGGAATGCAGTCTTCCCCCAACATAAAGTCCAAAGTCAGAAAATAGGCTGGAAGAATGTGCAAAATAAAAAATAATTCAACCATAAAACCTATTATGACAATATCAACATCAAGACACAAACTTAGAAAAAGAGAACAACTATTAAACATCTACAAACAATAAATTAAAGAGAAACATAACTTGGGAGCAAATTCAACTAGAATTCTGGAAAGATTTGAAGCAAAGCTTTAAAAAAAAAGAATTAAAATGAGTGAATTGAGTTAATGAAGAGTTAAATGAGTAAAATCAGAGTGTTAGAGGGAAAAATGAAAAAGAAATGAAATCCGTGAAAGAAAAAATTGGAAAGGGAATTAATAGCTTGGAACAGGAAGTAAAAACTTTACCTAAGAAACAAACTCTCTGAAAACTAGAATGGTTCAAACAGAAGACAATGTGACTCCGTGAGATAACAAGAAATATTAAAACAAAATTAAAAGACTGAGCAAATAGAAAACACAAGGTATCTCTTAGCAGATGAAAAGAGCTAAGTAGAAACTTTGAAATATAAACACAGGACTCAAGAAAAATATAAAAAGATAAACATGAGTGAAGGATCTTAAAGGACTGAGGGATAACTTGTTTCAGTTCTTATGAGGATATGATACATGTATCCCTTCCAGAACCCTATCATTAGGCGTCAACGAGTGAGTCTAATTAGATAGACAGCCTGGGAGTGGTTCTGTTACATTCTGATGACCTTTTAAGAAGATTGGAAAGAAAGGGAAGAGGAAAATGGTAGGAGGAAAAAAGAAGAGGCAGGTTATCTCACACAATTGAGGTGCACAAGGAGAAGATTTCACAAACTTGGAGGAAGGGGTGAGAGAAGTTCACACTTGGGCTTTATTGTTATCAGAATTAGTAAAAAGATGGAAGACTATATAATATATATGTATGTATGTATATACACACCCACCCATATAGAAATACTTTTTAATAAATTGGGAAACTGGAGAGGAAAGGGAGATAGGAGAGAGAGAAAAGAGGAGGGTATATTAAGGGAAGGATTAACCTTAAAACAAATGCCAACTAAGAAAGATGAAAGGGTGACATCATAAATTAGTAGAGCAAGGAAAAAATTACCTGTCACATCTATGAATAGGAGAGTTTATGACTAAACAAGGGATAAAAAGGATTATAGAAAGTAAAATGGATGATTTCGATCACAGAATAGAAAAATGTTTTTGTGCAAACAAAAAAAATGCAAATAAACTTAGAAGAGAAATAACAAATCTTTGCAGTGTTTCCTTTATATACAGAAGTCTCCTATCTGAGATCTATGGATTCAAATTTATAAGTCATTTCTTAATAGATAAATGTTCAAAGGGTATGAATAGGCATTTTCAGAAGAAAAAGCAATTGAAGCTACCAATAATCTTATGAAAATTCCATAAATCACTAATAATTAGACAATGCAAGTCAGATACACAAATTAAAACAACTCAGAGGCTTCCCGTTAGATTTCACCCATCAGGCTGTCAAAGTTGACAAAACTAGAAAATGACAAATGCTGGAGGGGTGGTGAGAAAACAGGCATATTAATGCACTGTTGGTAGAGCCGTGAACTACCCCAGCCATTCTGGAAAGCAATTTGGTTGAAAATATGCCCAAAAAGCTATTAAAACAGTGCATATCTTTTGACCTCATTATACTATTACTAAGTCTCTACACTAAAGAGCTCAAGGAAAGAAGAAAGGACTGTCTCCTTTTTTCTGTCTTTTTTATTCTCTGTTCCAGAGGATGGCTTTCTGGATGAGAGAGGGAGAGAATATGCCAGGAAATAAAGGTGAAATAAAAACAAAACCTGTTAATAAAAATAATCAAAGAGAAAGACGTGTGTTTTTATAATAGTAGAGCTGTAAAAATGGGCAACCAGGTGACCCAGGGGATAGAGTTCTGGGCCTGAACCTGAGTTCAAATCCAGTCTCAGACATATACTAGTTCTGTGACCCTCAGTAAGTCAGTCACTTAACCCTGTTTGCCTCAATTTCTACAGCTATAAAATGAGCTGGAGAAGGAAATAGCAAACCACTTCTTTATCTCTGCCAAGAAAACCCTAAATGGAGTCATAACTGAAAGAATTGAATGAAAACAACAATAAAAATGTGCAGGAGAATTCAGAATAGAGTAAATAAGTCTAAGAAATGTTTGTAACAACAGCCAACAGTAGGAAAGGAAAGTTTCTGGCAATGATTCTAATGCTTTTTGAAAGATTTCCTCAACTCTCCAGAGAGCTCAGATATGGAATTATTGGTGTGCAGAGGAAGTATTTTTTAAAGTTATTTCTTTTTATTTTTCTCCTTTCTCTCCTCTCCCTCCCTCTAGTGATCTCTCTCTGGTATGTGAATCTCTAGCTCTAGGAAAGCCAGGTAGTTAAAAATCAATGTAGAGATTAGATCTCGGGAAATTATCATCCTAGATTTAGAACTGAAAGGTACCTCAGGGACCATCTACTCCAACTCTCTCATTTTATAGATCAGAAACTAAGACCAAGAATCACCAAAAGACTCTCAAAGGAAGGGAAGAAATAAATGTACATGACAATGTTATTGTATATTTAAAAGGAATAGCAGGTTGTGCGTAATAGATTGGCTGTTTCACATGCAATCATCTTTTTAAAAAATTGTACTGTTATGGAAATGCTTGTTTTATTCCATAAATTAAAAATAAAGTAAATAAAATTTTAAAAAGACTCTTAGAAAATCACATAACTAGTAATGATCAAAAGCAGGATTTGAATCTAGATTTTCCTGATGCAACTGCTCTAATTTCTTCAGCTTAATGAGAAATTAGAGGCAATTTCTGTCCATGGTCTTGTTAGAAACTTATTTACTCTTCCTTGACAAACGGTCTCTAGGAAGAAGCCTGTAGGAGAGGTGGGTGAATTCCAGTCTATGTTAATCCCACAGATAATTACTTATATTTTCATGGAGAGAAAACTTCAAAGGTGCAGAGGCACCCTTCAAAAGGCAACTCAGCTCCTTCCCCCCTCCTCCCAACCCCGTCAAAGTGTTTACCTCCCTGGTGTTAGCTGTTACAGAAATACAGAAGTACATAGCACCTTTGAGATACCCAGCTGGCAGATTAACTGCTCTTTGAGTTGTTATGCCGATGAGAAAATAAACACATTCTTGTCCACCGACCCAAAGCAAAGCCAGCCTAGAATTCAATACCTTTTTGTTTGGGAAGAGGAAGGGAGATCAGAAGAAGAGGAATCTGTCACCACAGTCAAAATCTGGGTTTTAGTCTTTATCCTCTGTTAATCCGAACTAGCTTTAACCCTGCAGAGACCAATCAGGATGGTATTTTGATGGGAGAGAATTCCAGGCATGAGATACAACCAGTGAAAATGCCCAGAGTTAAGATGGAATGTCTTCTGTGAGGAGGAAGAGTGAGGAGACTGGACTGACAAGTACTTGTGTGTGTGGGGGGGGAGGGGAGTAAGGATTTAGAAGACTAGAAAAGTAGGAAGGGGTCTTTGACTGCTAAACAGGATTTTATATTTGATCCTGGAGGTAATAGGGAGACACAGTGTGTGTGTGTGTGTGTGTGAGTGAAATTCTTTGTTTATTCTCTAGAAGTCAATTCAACAAATATTTATTCATGCCTACTAGTTATTTCTTCTCTGAAGTTTTAATGAATAGGCTTGTAGAATTTACAGAATCCTAGAATTTGAGAGGTGGAGGGGACCTTTGGGACATTGAGTATATCCCATACAGGGAAGGGCTCCTCATAGTGACAGACCTGACAAGTCTCTGTTGGAAGGCCTCCAATGAGGAAGAGCTTATTACCTCCAGAGGCAGCCCCTTCCACTCGGGGATAGCTTGAATTATTGGAAAGTTTTTCCTAATATAGAATCTTAATGGAAATCTTTGCAACTTCTACCCATTTTTGACTTGTTAAACCTTCTAGGGCCAAAAAAGGCCAGTCTAATCTCTCTTCTTATAGACAGCTAACATGTTACCCCTCCCATATTAAAAAAACTTCACTTTTCCAAGATAATCATACCAAGTTTCATTTAGAGCTGAAAGGAACCATAGCACAACTCTCTCTCTCTCTCTCTCTCTCTCTCTCTCTCTCTCTCTTTCTCTCTCTCTTTCTCTCTTTCCCTCTCTCCCTCTGTCTCTGTCATCTCTTTCTCTCTCAATAAATGAGGAATCTTGAAGTCCAAAGAGGTCCCCTAGACAGAAATAGAGGAATTGACACTAGAACCTTTTTGGTGGCTGAAGCATTTTTCAGTTATGTCAGTCAGACTCTTTGTGACCCCATTTTTTTTTTGGCAAAGATACTGGATTGATTTGCCATTTCCCTCTCCAGCTCATTTTACAGATGAGGAAACCAAGGCAAACAGGGGTAAGTGACTTGCCTAGGGCCACACAGCTAGAAAGAGTCTGAGGTCAGATTTGAACTCAGGAAGATGAGTCTTCCTGACTCCAGGCCTTATGGGCTCTCCACGGTGCCACCTTCCTGCCCCAACTAGAACTAGCATGTCTTATCTTTCCACATGTTGCTGAATGGAGTTGGAGGGGATCATGAAACCAAGTTGGATGGTTCCATTACAAATTTACATTATCTCAGCTCAGCTGGGCCCTCACTACAGAGAGGTCAGCTTTTCGTTCCTCCCTCTTTGGTTTCCCATCTCACTCGCCACAGAAGCTGTTCCAAACCTTCTCTCCCCAAGCCTAGCCCACCTCCTTTCCCCTCCTCTCCTAGTTTAAGACTTTGACTTACTTTATGGAGAAAATTGGAGCTATTTGACAGAAACGTTCTCTTTTCTGCTTCTTTTCATCTCAAAACCCCTTGACAAAACCTCTGTCTCCTCTTTACCTCCAATTTCTTATAATGCCCAAGTCCTTCTCTTTGCCATGGTCAGCCCCTCCATATTCCTTGATCCCATCTTTCCTCCAGCAGCTTACCCCTTTATCCATCCCTTTCCCCCCTATCTTCAGTCTCCTCCAATCTACTCTTTCCTTCCTTGCTGCCCTCCAAATCAACTCTTCCCCCATCCTGAAAAACAATCCTCAAGTAACTCAGCCAATTTCCTCCAAGAAGTTGTCCATACTTGGTCCACACTTAATGCCTTTGTTACCTCTTCTCACACTCCTCAACCACTGGCAGCCTGCCTTCTGACACCCCTCCCCCCTACTCTCTTATCATTCAACTTAGACCATTTTCTCTACTGTTTTAAATACTAAATATGATGGTCTTTTCTCAAGCCTCATCCATCTGGATCTCTTTGCTTTATTTGACAGCTGACCCTTCTCATCTCTGGGCTTTCATGGCACTGTTCTTTCCTGATTCTCCTCCTATCTCTCTAAGCACTCTTCAGTATCCTTTACTGGCTCAGCCTCCAGATACGCTACCTCACTGGGTGTACCCCAAGGTTCTATCCTGTGCCCTCTTTTCTTTCTGTATTTTCATTTTCTGTTCTGTTCTATCTCACTCGTTAGCTCTTGTGTATTTCTCATTCCTTTATGGATAATTCACAGACCAATACACTCATCCCCAGTTTCTCTCCTGAATGCCGACTCTGCATCATGAAGTGCCCATTGGGCATCTATAACCAGATATGACAAAAGGATCTCAAATTCACCATATCCAGAACAGTATCTTTCCCTCCAACCATGCCTTCCTATCACACTTCCCCATTTCTGCTGACGGCATGCCCATTCATCCAGTCTCCCTAGATCATAACTCTATATTTATCTCCTCACTCTCCTTGACCCTACCTATCTAATTAATTGCCATTTCTATCCCCTCTGAATTTCTCATACCCAACCACTTATCTTTACTCACTTGCCTACTATCTTAGTTTGGGCCTTCAATGCCTCTAGTCAATCATATCTCTATCAAGAGATGTGAAGCATGATTCAGCAGTGACTGGTCTTCTGAAGGCACCATGGCCCACTGCATTGACCACACTTTACCTTCCAAAGGTATAGTAATTGTATCAGTGATTTTGATTTGCTCAGGCTACTCTGTTAATTTATACAAATCTTTCCAGGTTTCTTTGATTCTGGTCCTATGTAATTTCTTATGATTTGATAATATTTCATTACATTCTTAACTTGTTCAGCCATCCCTCTTTTAATGGGAACTGGCTTTACTTCCAATTCTATGAGACAAGAAAAAAATACTGCTAGAAATATTCTTTTATCTCTATGTCTAGTAATGGACTCTGAGAAGCTTTAAAGAAGGATATTTGGATGGCCTTTCCCCTCTCTAGATCTTATTCTTTACATTCCTCTGTTTCATGTGTAATGAACACACCCAAAGATAATCAAACATCAATAATGGTTCTTTATTTATTCTTAGTCTCAAATCTTAAGATTCCCATATAAAAACACATAGACTATATCTAGAAGCAAAAGTCTATAGTTTATATGTATTATGTGTTATATGGACACATTATTGCATCTATTATATACAAACATCACATATTATATAGTATATAAATGTTAAGATTACACATTATATACAAATATCATATGTTCTATATGTGTTGGATTGCACATTACATACAAACATCACACATTATATAAGTGTTAGATTACACATAATATACAAACATCATGTGTTATATGATACGTAAATGTTAGATTATACATTATATACAAACATCATATGTCATATACTATATAAATGCTAGGTTACATAATATATATAAACATATGTTATATAATATTAACATGTTAGATTACATATTATGTATAAATATTAAATTATATATTATATATAATTATCCTATCACATTATATATGTGACCAAGAATATCCTTCATTGGAATTTTTTACACTCTAGGAGGAAAACCATCTATCTCCAGTGAATCTGAGCCCTACTGCCTTAGTAAGGGAGAACAAAGTATTTCTGTTTTTGTGTCAAATACAGATGGTTCCAGTAACTCAGAGGTTATGCCTTCAAGGCCTAGAGAAATAGTACCATTTTTCTTGTTTAGCTCTTGATTTCCATGGGCTGTTATAGCTAGAGACTAGCCCTTGAAATAAAACAAACAAAAAAGATAATAAAACACTCAAACAATTAAGGTAAAGAAAATCTTCCCCCAACACCATTTGTGACCAGCCCTCTTTTTTCCTTCTCCCTTTTTCTTTTTCATTTTGACATCCTCCCAAATGCTACCTGACAGACTGCCACAATCACCCGGTGAATGGTAAGTAATTTCCTTATTGACAGCCTCCCATTTATTCTGACATCTGCCAGCACTCCCTGACACTTGAATAAGCATTAAGATATTAACAGTCTGGCACAGGTTTAAGAGCTGGAATAGTAATATTTGGCCGGTCTGCTGCACAAAGGCATGTACAAAGTACCCCTCCCCCCAGGATTCAATCAACTCTGTTATCTCTGGATAAAGAAATGTGGCAGAATCCTTTAGTAAATCCAGATTGCTTGGCAGCTCTGGAGAATTTGGTGACTCTAGACAGATACTGGATGATGAAAGAAAGAGAGGAAGGAAGGAAAGATGGAAAAAAGAAAGAAGGAAAGGAGATAAGGAAATAAAAAAGAGAGGAAGGAAAGAAGGATAAAAGAAAGAAGACAAGAAAAAAGGAAGGAAAAGAAAAGAAAAAAGGAAGGAGGGTAAAAGAAGGAAAGCAAACAAGAAGAAAGGAAAGGAAGTCAGGAAGGGAACAAGAAATAAAAGGAATGAGAAAGAAAATAGAAAGGGAAAGAGAAAAAGAGGACAAAAGAGAAAGGAAGGCAGAAAAGAAGAAAAGACAAACAAACAAACAAACCATACTTGCCTATGTGAAAAGTTGGAGGGCTTTAAGTGAGGAAATCATGCTAGTAAAAAACTATCTTTGTAGAAGTTAAATAACACAATGACATAATATTTGCTGGGGTTTGATTTGGAATGCAACACTGAGATTCTGTTAATTTATATGTAGCCCTAGCTTCAGCTCAGGCAACCTTGGGCTGCTTTTCTGCAAAAAAGCCCTCTGATTCTGTGTGCTGAGTCCAGGTAAAGAAACGTGACTTTGGCTTGGTGGAGAGATTTGGAGTGCTGGGGGCATCACTGTTCTAGGCGGTCATCTCCCATCCTAGGTGTGATTCTCTGCTCCTCTGCATTCCAGTCTCCTGACTATGCATCTGCACTGCCTGTCCCCAGGAGCTGAAACTGCTCCTCATGTCCAATTCCTGGCTTCCCCAGTTCCCTTCATGTTTCAGCTAAAATCTCAGCTTCCACAAAAAGCCATTCCTGGTCTCTGTGGTCTCTTTGATTATCCCAAATTTACCCTGTATGTATCTCTCATGTACATTGTAGTTTGTTTGTTGTCTCCTCCATTAGATTTTCTGCTGTTAGAAGGTAGAAACTTTTCTTTTCTTTGTATCCCTAGTGCTTAGCACAGTGCCTGACACACACACACAACAAATACTTGTTGAATTGAGTTGATTTATTCAGTGCTATACCAATCAAAGTACCAAAGAAATACTTTATAGAACTAGAAAAAATAATAAGAAAACTCATCTGGAGGAGGAGCAAAAAGGTCAAGAGTCTCAAGAGAAATACTTTTTTTTTAAAAAAAAATGGGAAGGGAGGGGACCTAGAAATAACAGATTCAAACTGTGCTACAAAGCACTAATCATCAAAACAGTTTGGTACTGGTTTAAAAAAACAGGGACACTGAACAGTGGAACAGGTTAAACATACAACATACTTAAGCAAAGGACTCTAGTAAGCTAGTGTGCATGATAAACCCAAACACCCCAGCTACTGGAGTAAGGACTGATTCTTTAACAAAAACTGTAGGGAAAATTGGACAGAAATTCGATTTAGACCAACATCTCACACCATAAACCAAGACAAACTCCAAATGGAATTGTGACCTAGACATAAAAGTTCACACCATAAATTAGAGGGATAAGGATGAAATTTCTTGTCAGCTTTATGGATAGGGGTAAAGTTTGTGTCCAAACAGGTAATTGGGAGGATCACAGAAGAGAAAATATGCAATTTTGATTATGTAAAATGAAAAAAAAAGTACAATCAAATCCAATGCCGCTAAGATGATTAGAGTAATAGGTAATCAAGGAAAATAAATCTTTTCATCAAGTTTTCTGATAGAGGTCTCATTTCCAAGGAAGTGATTCAAATTTAGAATGAGCAGAATTAAGTGAGTAGAACCAAGAGAACAGTTTATAGTAGAATATGGACGTTGTAAAAAATGAACATTTCTTAAACTTGGGAATACAGATTAATACAATGATTAAGCATGATTCAAGAGTGATACTCACCTCCTGACATAGAGGTGATAATAAAAGTCAGCATTTATATAGCACTTTAATATTTTAAAAGTGATTTACAATTATTACCTCATCTGATTTTCACATCATTTTTAGCAAGTAGGTGCTATTATTATCCCCATTTCAGAGAGGGAGAAACTGAGGCAAATAGAGATAGAATGACTTGCCCATGGTCACACAGTTAAGTGTTCTGAGGCTGAATTTGAACTCCAGCCTTCCTTGCGCTGAGTCGGCGCTCTATCCTGTGCCTTCTTCGTGAAGAGTAAGATATTTTTCAACTTGGCAAACATGGGGATTTGTTTTGCTTGGCTGCTTATTTGTTATATGGATTTTGTTTTGTGGTAGAGGGTGGTGGGAAGGAAAAATAATCCCTGCTAATTCAAAAGTAAAAGTAATTTAAAAATATTAAAACAGAAAACTGAAATCCGACAGATAACTAGAATGATCTTTAGTGTTTGTGTCTGGAGAGTGCCAATGTAATAAAAATATTACCCACGTTAATGTACAGACTCTTTGCTATTTAGCAATGAAGCTATAAGTAGTTCTTTCAGAGCTAGACAAAGTAATAACAAAATTCATTTGGGTGAGCAAAAAAAAAATAGAATCTCCAGGTAAATAATGAAGAAAAAAGGAGAAATGAAGGAGGAATGGTACTTTCAGACCTTGAATTATACTATTTTTCCCTTTTTTTCTGTCCTTTCCCTTGACTCTAGAGATGGCTACCATTAGACACAAATATGTATATATGTAAAATCATTCTATATCTACTTTTATTTATCAGTTCTTTCTCTAGATGCAGATAGTGTCTTCCTTCATAGTTAATCTGAGTATTTATACTAGTCAAAATGACTTATTCATTCAAAGTTGTTCATAAAACAATGCTGCTGTTACTATATACAATGTTCTCTTGGTTTTGCTCATCTTGCTCTTCATAATTTCATGCAAATCTGTCTTATGTTTTTCTAGGATCATTGAGTTCACCATTTCTTATAGCACAATCGTATGCCATCACAATCATGTCTTCCCTATTAAATTGCAAGTTCCTTGAGGACAGGGGCTGTCTTTTACATTTCTTTATATCCCCAGCACTCAGCCTGGCACATAGTAAGTCTTGAATAAATGTTTATTGACTCATTAAGCTGACAAGTCTTGTTGAGTTTACCTCCTTGATCACTATTTGCAGGGCACTACAGTAATTCAGCCCTTATTAGCTCTTTCCTTGACTGTTGAAAAATCTTCCTGATTGGTTCTTCTACTTTAAGGCCTTCCCCTTTCCAAACCATTGTTCATCTGCCTGTCAAAATTATATTCCTAAAGTAAAAGAATGATCATGGCACCCCCCTGTTCAAGAGGCTGACTTGTCTCCCTATTGCCTGTAGGATAACATACAAAATCATTCATTATTTAAAACCCATCACTTCACTCCCTCTCATGCATTATGTGCTCCAGCTACTTGACTACTTCCTCTTGTCTACGTACCACTGTGGGTCCATATTCCGTTGTTTGTCCTTCATTCTTGAAGAGGACCAATGATATCAGGAGGCTGGTGTCTTGACTTGCAAGCGAATTGGCTTTACATAGAAAAACCATTTATTAATTATATCGATGTTTTGTTGTATTTCTATTTCTCAATTACATTTTAATCAATTTTGGGTCAACCCTGGGGATATTATGGGCTGCAAGCATATTTAATACTTGATGCCTCTGATCTAGGTCACATTCTTCCCTCTTTCCTACAAAAGTCACATAAGAGATTTTATTAAATCCTTTGCTAAAATTGGGGTAAGCTGACGGTCAGTTTAGTGACCCCATCCGAAAAAAGACATGAGGTTACTATGGCATGAATTATTTGGATGAAGTCTCTTTTGGATCACTAATTGTTTCTCCAGGTATTCAATAGAAATAAATAACCTTTAATAATAATCTCTAGAATACAGCCAAAAATTGAAGTTGAATTCACCAGCCTAAAATTTGCAAGCTCCATTCCCTTCTTCCCATTTTTTGAAAACTAAATCAACATAATATGGAAATATATTTCACATGACTGCACTCTCATAACCTGTTTCAGATTGCTTGATATCTTATGGAGGGGGAAGGAACAGGAAAGAGAATTTAGAGCTCAAAATTGTGGAGAACGAATGTTAAAATTGTTTTTACGTGTAACTGGAGGAAAATTAAAATATTATTTTTTTTAAAATGGCATCAACACGTGCCCTTGTCCAATCTCATGATACCTTTCCAGCCCTCCATAATCTCTCAAAGATCCCTGACACAAGCATCTAGGCTCATCAGACCCATCTGCTCACTCTTTCCTTATCCTAAGATTCAGCTTCATCAGGGCTAGATGTTGTGACCTCATTAAGGGCAGCTGGGTGTCAACAGGGCATAGGATGGTTTGGAGGAGACAGAAAGCATTAGTGGGAAATTCCCTGATTTAGAAAAATCTATCTACCAACTTAGGTAACCTGTGAGTAAAGCTGGTATTGTGGGACCTGAGCCTGGGAATTGACTGGGGAGATGTTGGCTGGCAAAAGGGGGAAAGGGGTTTTCTTTGAGCTTGGTAAGGCCTAAACTTCAATATAGCTTTGAGGGCAGGGGGAGGGAAGAAACAAAGGGAAAAAATAGTTACACGATAACTTTACTATGTATTTCAAAGGAATAGCACACTGTACATAATAGATTTGCAGTTTCAGTGTAATCACCTTTTTTTTTTCCTATTCCACTCCATTTTGGAAATGCTTGTTTCATTTCTTAAGTTCAGAATAAAATAAAGATTAACTGCCCAAATGGGGTTCTGGTAAATGCTTAATAACTGACTTTCCAGATGGGAAAATGGTAGCAAGACACACTTTTAACTTTAACCTACATTTTCTCCATCACTTTCCTAAGTCTGGACAATCAACAAGACAAATCAAGCCGTGATTCATAGTATTTGCACCATCAAGCTCCTAGGAGTTGGTAGGAATATTAATTCACTGCCTCAAATTGATGATCTTTTCCATGGGTTCTTTACAGAAAAAGTCAAGGCCAGAATACTTGAAAACTAAGTCACTCTCCATCCACAAGCCTGACAGAATAGACTCTCAGCTTCTCAGAGACTTCCTCCCTTCTCAGAACTCTCATTGTTTTAGACATTTGTTTGCAATGGAATGGCATTTTAATAGTCACCAGTGGCCTAGTCAAGCACTTTCTGAAAGTAGGGTGACAGCTAACACCCTTGGGGGAAAGTAGGTTTGGGAAAACAAGAGAAGAGAGCTTGGCTCGAGATGTGGCTATTTTTCAGTGAAATCTGTATTTAAGTGAAGTTGAAAATAATAGGTTTGGACAGTGTACAAACAAAGTTAATTGGCAGGGCAAATCCCTTCAACAGAAGCCATCATTTGAAGACAAAAGGAATACAGGAAGGAGGGAAAGTCCACAGGCATACATCTCATAAATTGTTATGAGTTTCTGAACTACCAGGAGGAAAAAAAGGGAGGGAACTACATCTTCAAACATTTGCCAAGAAGAGCAATATTTCCTGTGCCAAGAAAAGAGGTTATTTTGTGCCTTTCTCTAATCAGACAGGAGTTGTTTTTTTTCTGCTTCAAAGATTTGACTAAATCTAGCCCCTTCCATTTCTCTTGACTTTGATTCACCTTTTATCACATTAGTACAGAGCCCTGCTTTTCTCTTAAGAAAATACGTGTGATCATCTCTAACTGTTGGCACACCCACTGCTGGCAGACCAGAAGAACAGGTGTGGTGATGAGGAATGTCACTGTACATAGATTATGGACTCCTGACCTAAGGTATCTACCAGTCACTCTGAGCTTTTGATCTTCTTAATACAATGAGATGCTGGAAGGCTACTCATGCCAAAGGAGCATGGGTCTTTTGAGTCATAGCCGGGACAAGTGGAGCTAGTTCAGAAGTCTTAATTCAGCAAAAAGAAATAAACATGGAAGTATTAGCAACAAGATAATCCACTATCATTAAACAAGTTGTGGTATATGAATGTAATGGAATACTATTGTGCTATAAAAATGGGGAGGAGACAGTTTTCATATTCACCTGGAGAGGCTTATACAAACTGATGCTAAGTGAGAAGAGCAGAACCAGGAAAAATTTGTACACAGTCACAGACACACTGTATGTATGATGACCAACTTTGATAAACTGGACTCTTCTCAGCAACGTACAGTTATGAAACAACTCTACAAGTCTCAAGATGGAAGGAAATATCTACATTCAGAGAAAGATCTAGAAAGAACAGAGTTTAAATGGAGACTGAGCAACCTACATGCTATCATTCTTTTCCATATTTGGTTTTCTTTCTTTTTTCCCATTGTTCACTTCATTGGTCACAACCCTTCTATACAACCAGACTAATGTCCGATGTGAAAGTATTTGGAGATCCTATACTTGACTGTATGGCACCATGGGTAGGGGGGAGAAGAGGGACAGGAGAAAATTTGAAACTCAAGGGATTGTGGAACTGAATCTTGTAAACTAAAAGTAAATAAACAAATCAATTAAAAAATCCCCAAAACAAAAAAAATTGAATAATGTAATGTCTCATTTTCTACACAGATAAGTGCACTTAGAAACAATGATTATTATGAAAGATTAGAAAAATCTTTGTTGGTTATTATTTTGATTTCAAAATGCAAATTTGAAAGAGTGGAATGCCATTAAAAGCTTAGAAAAAATTTTAAATCAGTTTATATACTCATCAATTAATTTTCTAGAGCATGTCAAATATTTCTGTGTAGAACTCTTTCTTCTATTTGTGAATGAAAACAAAAATAAATCATTTTAAATTAAAAAAGTGCATGAAGGAGGCTGGGATTGTCTAATTAAAAAAAAGAGCATAAAGGCTTATATTAATAAGTAAGTCATGGTGTTCTGAACACAGGTTAGCAGTGGTATGTATGACATGGAACTCTGCCTCTACCCTTTGGTGGCTGGTTTTAAGGCAGGGGTGGGGAACTTGTGGCCTCGAGGCCACACGTGGCTCTCTAGGTCCTCAAGTGTGGTCCTTTGACTGAATCAATACTTCTGTGAAGCGCCACATGTGGTCTCCAGGCTGCAGTTTCCCTACCCCTGTTTTAAAGGTACCCCCAGTAGACAGCCCATATTATGTCAGATTCCTCACCAGGACAGCTGGATGGCAGCTGGTTTGCAAGCCTGGCTTGGCTGAGATTCTAATGACATTAATTATCATAATAATAGGGCACAGTGACTGTTTACAAAGTAGACTTTTACAAATGCAGCCCCTGCCCATACTGAGCTAGAGCTCAGTATGGACAAACTCTGAAGAGGATTATGGCAGCTAGGTGAGTCACGCTAGGATCTGAGTTGGAATACAATCATAGAAACTTAACTGGGCAAGCCACTTAACCTTTGCCTGACTTAGTTTCCTCATCTGTAAAATGGGAATAATAATAATAAAATAGCACCTACCTCCCTGGCTTGTTATGAGGCTCAAATGAGCTAACATTTAGAAAGTGCTATGCAGATCTCGAAGCGCAGTGTAAATGCAGTGAAGATTGTTATTGATAGCAGCTGCTCATAGGATCAATCAAAAGGCATTTATTAAGTGCCTTTACGTGTTAGAAGCTGTGCTAGGTACTGGGGATACAAAACCAAAATTGAAACCTCAAGGAGCTCATTTTCTCTTGGGGGAAGAAGGAGGGATGGGATAGGATGGGAGATAAAAGCTTAAGGAGAAACTAGCTGCCTGCTTGGGAGATCCTGGGGCATTTAAGTGGTGCAATGGGTAGGGTGCCAGCTCCAGAGTCATGGGGACCTAAGTTCAAATCTGGCCTCGGATACTTCCTAGCTGTGTGACCCTGGGCAAATCACTTATCCTTGTTTGCCTCAGTTTCCTCATCTGTAAAATGAGCTGGAGAAAGAAATGGCAAACCACTCCTGTATCCTTGCCAGGAAAACCCCAAATGGGGTCACCAAGGGTCAGGTACAACAAATAATAACATCAAATATAAACTTCTCTTTTTGCCCAGTACCTAGTAGTAAGTCCCTTAAGAGTAAAGACTGTATTTGTATCTCCAGCCCTTGGCATATACCTCGAAGTTAGTCAATTAAACACTTGTTAAGGTTCTACTATGTGCCTGTCACTGCACTAAGGACTATCACACAGTAGGTGCTTAAGAAATGCCTGCTGATGATGCCAGTGATGATCATGTTGTTCCTTTATGGCTGCCTAGGTGTGACTGTGATTCTCTGGCAGTTTATACCCTTTAGTGGGGGAGGAAGCTCCCCTGCTCCAGACATGGACAATATGAAAGGGACACAATTAATGACATGCACCTGAAACATTGATTGGAAGAGATGTAGCTACCTGAAAGACAGACTATGCCAGGTGCTGGACCACACTTGGAAGACACCATCAGAGAATTCTAAGTTCTGGTATTGTGTTCATGGGAATTGACCCAAAGTGGTCCATTGTTAATGAATGAAAAGTAGCAAGCAAATCTTCACTCTGGGCATCTTCCATCCTGCTTGAGGCCACCATTGTTTCATCCTCAAACCAGACCATCATGAGCCAAACCTAGAAGGAGCTAAGCTATCTTACTCAGCATTCCTGGGGACCTTCCACCCTCATTTTCACACCTGCCATTTTCAGAGTTGATAAAACATTTATTGAACTGACAAGCACTGTCCAAAGTGCTGGTATTACAGACAGAAGTAAAGAAAGCTAGTCCTTGCCTTGAAGGGAGCTTAGCTTCTAATGGGGGGAGGGAGGAATTCCATAGAGTTGGGGGCTTAATCACATTAGAAATAAGCATAGCCAGCATGGATCCTTTCTCAAATGGAGTTGGGGAGGATTTCCCCAATCAGAAGAGGAGGCTGAAGGAGGGGGAAGCATTGCCAGTATGAGAGGGCTGTTGTGGTGGAGGTGGAGTTTTGAGGATTTCAGCCCTGTGGCCCAAATCATATCATCATTAGAATGGTTTCTGGAAAAGGTTA
>CM053601.1:16360045-16374104 GCA_028646575.1 Pseudocheirus occidentalis
ATAAGAGTCCTGTTTTCTGTTCTCCTTTCTTAAGCCCTGGGATTCTCCTTATATATTGTCATTAGCTTCTCCCCAGGAGTTCACAAGTTCTAGGGTTCACAAGTCGTGGGGTTCACATGTTCTGTTTCTTAACAGATGATACAAGACTCAAAAGAAACTTGGACTGAAACAAGGTGTGAACTATTTCTGTGCTTTCCATTACAAGCCTATATCAATCAAATTGCTTGCCTTCTCAGTGAGGAGAGTGGGAAAGGAGGAAGAGAATTTGGAACTTGATTTTACAAATGAATGTTAAAATTGTTTTTTTTTTTACATGTATTTGGGGAAAAATAAAATCCCAAATAAAATATAAAATGAAATTTAAAAAAGAAAAAAGATTCAGATAGATATCGATTAGAATTTGTAGAGCTACCAGACATGCTATTTGTGTGCCCCTGGGCCTCAGTTTCCTCATCTGTAAAATGAGAGAAGCGGACTACATGACTTGTGGGAGAAACATTTGTTCTGATCCATTTAAAAAGAATATTCATCATCCACAAATGTTTAGTCATTTTTCCATCCCTTCTCCAATCTGGGACAAGGTAAAATTTACTCTTTCAGCAGTTCATACCAGTGTCCCTTATCACTTCTCTGCCAGAAGTCACACTTGATATTTTTTAAGCTGAGTTTTGTTAAAAATAAGAGAAATTGGCTGAAGCATTAATGGGAAAAAGTCTGCATTGTAGACAGAAGAGAGGACAAATCATGTTTCTATAGGGCAAATATGCTGCTACCAAATAGGATGTTATTAAGGGGCAAATTGCCTTTCCTTCAGTAACATTTTGTTAAATCTTGAAGTGCATTGCATACAATAACAGTAATAATATTTTAAGAATGGTGTGGAGGCAGGACAGCTGGGTGACACAGCGAATAGAGCACCAACCCTGGAGTCAGGAGGACCTGAGTTCAAATATGACCTCAGACATTTAACACTTGCTAGCCGTGAGAGCCTGGGCAAATCATTTAATCCCAATTGCCCTGCATCCTCCTCCCCTCCAAAAAGAAAAAAAAAAGAATGGTTTGGAATGAATAAGTAATTTTGCCTATTATAAATACTCAAGCTCATTATAAAGGACATATGGAGAAAGACAGTATTTGCAACCAGAGAAAGGATTGATAAGTAGATGTATGTACAGAATAATTATATATGTATATATGCATATATAAACATACACATATACATACGTTCATACATACATACATACATTTATTTGTGTTTAATGGTAGCTTTCTCTGGGGGGAAATTTTTTTAAATATACCAGATAATTTTGTTTATATTTGAAAGGAACAAGTTGTGCACAATCGATTTGCAGTGTCATGTATACTTATCTGTTTTATTGTACTATGTTATGGAAATGCTTGTTTTGTTCCATAACTTAAAAAGAAGATTAAAGAAGCAATGTCAGATGACTCCAGTATCTTTGCCAGAAAACAAACAAACCAGCCCACATAAGGTCACAAAGAGTCAGAAACAACTTTAAAAATTAACAACAAGTGTACTCAAAAGTAATAAAACTACTTTAATGCTTAAAAAATTGTTGAATCCTAAAAAGGCTATAATTTATTATATACATACCACATAGTGTTTATATATATAATATATATGTACACCCATATGCCTAAAACACACACACACACACATATTCTCTCTGCTAAGCATGCTATTCTATAGGTGTGCATAAGCTTGCTTTGCCAGATATTTTGGGTTGTTTGGTCCTCTCTGGAATGTTCCCATTGCAGAGGAGGAAAAACAAGTCTGACATTGTCCATACTTTTGTAATTTTCTGTTTTTATAATCTCTGGCCTCCACATGCAATTACAATGAATTTTTAAATAAACCTAATAACTGAATGTGCTCTACAGACGTTGTTTGTCTTCTAGTATTTGTGTGGATTTCAGACAATGCTAAATGGTTTTATATGACTCAGAGGAGACCATAAAATGGACTGCCTTTCCTCCATTAAGTGGGGGGGAGGGGAAGGGGATGACTCCTGTGTCTTAGCATGGATCTAGCTTTATTGCATTTTCTAGGAGTTTCCAAAGCTGCTTTATGGAGGCATCTTTCTGGTTGGGTGCTGGGAGATGAGATGACATTTTGCTTGCATTGCTCATGTTCTTATACATGAGCCTCTTATACACGAGCCTCTTATACTTGAGCCTTTTATACATGAACATAGCCTCCTACCCTGGGTTGATTTTCTCTCTGATGGGAAAAAAAGACTTACAAGTTAAATTGAATTGTAGCTATGGGAGACAATGAAAGGTCTTCTTTGCTCTGCTTGCTATGAAGAGCAAAAAATATCCTCAAGTTTTACTCTAAAAGAGTTGTTCCTTTATGGCAAAGTCCAAGGAGAGAGACTTTGAGAAGTCAGACTACTCTCAAAGTACTAAGTCATGAGAGTTATGCTCTGTGAGACTTTTAGTTAACTCTTCAGTCCCCATTGACTGCTAGCGCTCTCAGGATTAATACTGGTGCTCTTCTTACCAATGCGGCCATCTAGGTTGTAAGGTCTATCTTTTGGGTTTAATTTGATTGATGATCTTTCAGGGATTAATACTATTGATCTTACTACATGGCCATCTGATTTGGGCAGGGTGAGAGGGTGATGGCAATGCTGACTCCACCCTACACCACCATGTGTGACCTGCCATTTTTTTAAAATCTGAGAATATGATTTCATTGATGTAGAGAATTCACAGACCAATAGGTGCTTACATCTTATAGTCCCTGTAGAGCTCCTCAGGGCACTGAGTGTCTTGTCCAGTATCACACAGCACAGTGGTGAAACTCATGTCTTTCCGACTCCAAGACTGACTATTAATTTACTTCATCATGTTACCTCTTTATTTGTTGTTATTCAGTCCTTCAGTGCTGTCTGCCTCTTTGTGACCCAGTATGGGATTTTCTTGGCAGAAACTGGAGTGATTTGACATTTCCTTCTCCAGTGGATTAAGGTAAGCAGAAGTTAAGTAAGTGACTTGCTCAGGGTCTAATGGCAAATTTATGAATGTCTGATGGCAAATTTGAACTCAGGTCTTCCCAACTCCAGACTCAACTCTATTCATTGAGCCACCTAGCTGCTTCCATATGCCTACTTCTCCATTACCATCAGTTAGATAAGCATATATTTAGTTTTTCATAGTTAGTTGGTACAGTGGATGGAGCCCTAGGCTTGGAATGAGGAAGACACATCTTCCTGAGTTCAAATCTGGTCTCAGATGCTTACTAACTGTGTGACCCTAGGCAAGTCACTTAATTCAGTTGGCCTTAGTTCTTCATCTATAAAATGAGCTGGAAAAGGAAATGACAAACTACTCCAGTATCTCTGTCAAGAAAACCTCAAAAGGTATCACAGAGAATCAATCAGACATGACTGAAGTGACTGAACCCACTCCACCAAAGGCTTGGAGAGATAGGGGCTGAAGTCACTGAGGGGACAGGCGATACTGCCACCACCGTCAATGATACTACAGCTCTGCCCTGGCCTTGTGCTGGGGAGTAAAGGTGAACACAAAGGGCTCAGGGCTAGACAGAACCATAGGCCTTCTCCAAATGACCTTGACAACTGCCATTGCCATCAGTCCCTTTGTGCTTAGCTTTGCCCCCCCAACAACCGTGATGGACAGATCTAATAAAGATGATAATAATAACTGATATTCATATAATACCTTAAGATTTTAAAGGAATTTTATATTTATTATCTCATTTTATCCACACATCAACCCTGTGAGATTTTATCCAAATATCATTTATCCCCATTCTACCACTATTTATTCCTATTTTAAAAATCCCTCTTTGGAGGAGACAGAGTAGAGTAGTGGATATAGAGCCAAAGTGACCTAGGCTCAAGCCCTGCTTGTGCCCTACACTGGAGGCATGACCCTGGGCTTGTCCTCTCAGCTCTGGAGGCACTTCTATAAATGGAGCTTTCCATTGGTACAGGGAGTTTCCATGTCCAAGAATTCCTATACCACGGAAATGGCATAGGATGAAGCCCCTATTCCTATCTCTGCAAATGAGGGGATTAGATCTCTTAGATGTTAGCTGACTTGCTCACATTACACAGCTAATAAATATTTAAATGTGTACAAAACAGGCTGTCTGCTGATAGCCGTCCCCATATACCTTGGATTAGTGATCTCTTTGATGCTATGCTCCCAGCTAGTATGACCATCAAGCCTCCTGTTATTGACTCTTGTCAGTTGAATACCCTCATCCACTGGCTATGGTGTGCAGACTTCCAATATCTACTCTCCACTTTGACATCTGCTAAGATAAAAACACCTGTTTTGCTGTGTCTTCTAGCACACTCTTATCCTTATCCTTATCCCTGGCCTTAACCTTAACTCTGTTGTTGTTACTATTGTTGAGTTGTATCCAGCTCTTCCTGACCTCCAAAGATACTGGAGTGGTTTGCCATTTCTTTCTCCAGCTCATTTTACAGGGGAGGAAACTGAGGCAAACAGGGTGAAGTGACTTATTCAGGGTCCCACAGCTAGAAAGTGTCTGAGGCTGGATTTGAACTCAGAAAGATGAGTCTTCCTGACTCCAGGTCCAGTACTCTATGTACTATGGTGCCATCTAGCTGCCCCCAAATCCCCAAATAGAGTCTTTAACTCTATCCTTAACTCTGTCCCTATCACTAACCTTATCCCTATTCATATCTTTAGGTGGCCAGGTTGCTCAGTGGATAGAGTGCTGAGCTTGGATTCAGGAAGACATGAGTTCAGATCTTACTTCATGTCCCACCTTTGAATATTCTCCCTAATCTCACCCCTACCAGTCTATTCTTCACCACCTTGCCTTTCCATGGAGCCCCCTCTATATTTTTCTTCATAAATTCCTCTTTCTCTTTCTCTCTCTTTTTCACACTGTTTCCTTTTTCTTACATATAAGAAACAAAAACTTTTTCCAGTGGAACTATCCACTCTTTCCAGGGATAGTTCCATCTATCCTGTAGAGAGCCAGGAGGAAATATCAACAGAATCCTTAGATAGCTAATTGTGGCACAATGGATAGAGCGCTTGGCTTCCAATTAAAAACACCTGAGTTCAGATCTGGTCTCAGACACAGCTGTACTATAACTTGATACATGTATTTCCTTAAAATCACCAGGTTTATTCCCCTTAAAACACACACACAAACATGCCACATGGCATTTAATTTCTTATGCTGGCTTGTAATATATCAAAACCATGATGGGGAAAGTCACAATGTGGGAGGGATTACTACAGTGGGAAGACAGCTGGTGAAGCACTTTACATCGTGAAATATCAATGTAGACTAGTAGGGAAATTTTCAATGAATTGCTGAAACTCAAGAGCAAGTAGTCTTAGCTTGACCCAGTCTCTAAAAGCATCTTTAATCAATCCATAGCCATCCCAAGCAAGCCTTCATAAATGTAGCCCTCCCTTACCCCCGAGTTATAGTGTGATCGTTTTAGAAGATCAGATACCCTTAAAACACATGCCACAAACATGGGAAAATGAGGTTGGGGTATGACTCTGGAAAACTTGGTCAGTGACATACAATAAATGATTGGAACCCAATAAAAACGGTGGCACAATTAAACAGTGATGGCATTCCTTAGGACTATGGGAAAAAAGACCATAGCTCCTACCACACCAGACACCTTGACAAAGACCTGAAATATGCTTGGGTAAGTTGGGTTTGGAGGATTGTAGCTTGTGAGAGATTGGGAAATGGTGCAGTTTTCAGTGTTCTCAATATTTCTCATGGAAGAAATCATGAATAAGTAAATTAGAAATTTCTCTCATGCTCAAATTGTTCCCTAATAAATTAATAGTGTTGGAACAAATTTGCATTTTCAAAACAAGTATTATAGCTGAACAAATATATGACCCTGGGCAAGTCACTTAACCTTTCTACCTCCATTTTCTCATTTGTAAAATAGAGCATCGGTAGAGCATTTGTGCCCTTTCAAGCACTACATAAATTCTAGATCCTATTATCAACACACGCAGAATATTTGTTGTGATTTCTCAGCAACCTCTTCCCTTTTAAGGTTTATTCCATCTGTTTTCCCCCAATGCAGATTCTATATGTCTTCTACTGGTCCCCAGATCATTCACTCTCCTTTCTCAAGGGTTTTCATTTCTAGCCCTTCTCCTGCATTTCTAGTTAATATCTTCAATATACATGGTGATGTCTTAAATAGGGCAGCTAGGTGCCACAGTGGATGGAGTGCAGGACCTAGAGTTAGGACAATTTCTGCCTTTGTTTCTATAGTCAGTTAACATTATCATCTACTCTTGAAACCTTTGATACCTCATTTTATTCAGACACTAGATGAGTGACCTTGGGGAAGTCACTTAATTTCTCTGATTAAAACGGAGATGAGTAATAACACCTTCCTGAAGGGGTTCTTGTAAGAATAAAATGAAATAGCGCATACCCACTGAAACATTATAGAAATTCTAGCTGTTATTATGACTCCAAAAACTTCAGCTAGCCTCATGCCTGCCTTAAGTCTTCACCTGTTCCTTATACTACTCTCATAGACTCCCATGAAGAACTCCAATGAGCAGATAGTACTTCTACTTAAGTGTTCACTACCTTTAATGTTTCATACTAGTCCTTCTGCTATTCTGGGAAATGGTAGAATTAAAACAGGAGTAAATTATAGTGCCCTTGAAGATGTAATGAACCTCACTCACCTGTGTATGGGTGCAGAACAGGATTTTCCTACTCCATTCCCTTCCTTGTTCTTTATTGTTTTTCCTGGCTTAATTTTGTTGGAGTTCTCATTGTCTTTTTATAGCTTGGCAGCAGAGGATGGGTTGGATGGGAGCTCTATTTGTTAATTGGGTACCTGACCATCTAAAACGATCACACTGTAACTCAGGGGTAAGGGAGGGCTACATTTATGAAGACTTGCTTAGGATGACTATGGATTGAGTAAAGATGCTTTTAGAGACTGGGTCAAGCTAAGACTACTTGCTCTTGAGTTTCAGCAATTCAGTGAAAATTTCCCTACTAGTCTACATTGATATTTCACGATGTAAAGTGCTTCACCAGCTGTCTTCCCACTATAGTAATCCCTCCCACATTGTGACTTTCCCCATCACAGTTTTGGTATATTACAAGCCAGCATAAGGAATTAAATGGGAATTTTTGGGAGCTCTGCAGATGACACATGAAGGCAGCAGATGACACAGAAAAAAGTTTAGAAATTCAGAAGGGCATAAAATATGTGTATATTATTGCACAACATCAACACATTTTATTTTTTAATACTGTAGTAATTCAGACTACTTCTCTGATCCAAAGGGAGAGTAAAAAATTTTTTACATGGAATTTCCAGATAGTGGGTACCCCTAGCCCCCACAATGTGAAAGGGATAACTATATGGTTTTTCATGTTGATGAATTCTATAGGCATAGAAATTTCTTTTTCTTTCTTCTAGGTTATAATTTCATGACTTTGAACCAATTTTCCCCATCCGTGGATGATTTGTGGTGAGAGAAACTGTAGCACAAAGGTCTGTGAGAAGAGATACAACCCATAAAAGAGTGGGCATGATACCCTGGATCTCAAGCTTTACTCCCCTGATGATGTCCAGTGATTAACCCAAAGAATAGAGCTAGGATGTACCATGCCATAACTGATAAAGCGCAAGGTTCTAAGAAGGCAGTAGGTGCCACCCAAGACCTTGTGTTCTACCACTATGCAAGAACACCAAGATAATGCATATGGTAGCCAAGAGGTAATTCTAGAGCTGGTAGAAGAAACATCCTACTGGTCCAAGAAAGTAAATAGATGCAAGAAATATGAGTGCTCTTCATGTTCAAAGGAAGGTAGTACTGACTTGCACTGCTTATCCCAAGAAGAAAATCCCAGCAAATCGTCCGAGTTGATATGCATAGGCTTTGTCTCTGGAAGAAAATGAAGAGAACATGATCAATGTATACAAGGTAGAGGGCAAAATATTTTACCCAGTAGATACAGGTCTATCCAATGGGAACTGGAAAGCATCTGTCTATGTAATAATCAAAATGTTGGGGCAAAGGGGGGATTTCTGAGCTCTCTAGCTTGGTTCCATTCCAATCAACCCCGACATTTTAAAACAGGTTATTAGAAAGGAGATGTCAGCTTTTGTAGGACTTAAGAAATTGAGAACCATAACTTGATAACATGCCTTAAATGATGTATATCACAAATGCCTCTAGCTCTTTAAATAGCCTGTTATAACGTTAGCATCCAAGAATTTACTTAAATCGTTTATGTCTCTATATTTCCTATCTGAGTGACCTCTTCTGTGTAAGAAAGTCTGTGTTCATTTTCTACTATGGAAAGAAGTATTCATTCTCTTATTATCCTCACATTATCTTCTCCAAGCTTTGAACATTGTCCCCTGATTTTAGTATTCTGGGATTTGGTGAAATCGAGGTTTCATATTGTAACACTGAGCAGCTGTACTTGTAGATGGAGGGGGAAAACTGACAGATCATTTCAAGGAAATCCCAGGACACAGATTTTCTATACATTTGCACTCTTATTTACATAAATTTACATACTGAGTTAAAAAAAACCAACTCCCATTATGTAAAATAAAACATTCAACTCTTTTTTTTTTCTTGGTAGGTAGATTAATCACATATTCCAGGCTGGCTTTTCTGGTGCCTGGAGCTATCTCCCCAGCTTGTCCCTGAGGCTTTAAGCCCTCTCCATCCTCTAGCCCCACCTTTCAATCACCAGCCTGTAGGGAGGCAGTATCCTTATCATTTTAGAATTACCATACCTTCTCATCTGTCCTGTCCATGATCATTTGCATGTGCTAAAAAGAAACACTCTGCCTTCCCAACCACAGAGTCAACAAGATTGCATTCTCCCACCAGGGAACCAGCTTGTCCCCATTTCAGCTTCGGGGGTGAAGCAGCTTGGTTCATGGGGTACCTACTCATTCCAGTCTCATCACCACAGGAAGGTTCTGGGCAGGGGGTGGAGCAAATACTTGGCCCTGGACTCAGCTGGGTGAATTAACCATGGATTTCAATTAGCCACACCAAATGTCCTCTTCCTTTGAAGCTTGTAATTAAGAGTTGCCTGTATTTTGATTGTGTTCCCCTGCCTTTCTACAAATAATGAAGAGTTGACTGTAAAATTAATCAATGAGAGCCAGTTACAGTCTGGCTTTTCAAGATCGCTATTCAAGGCTGCAAAAAGAGGCAGAATTGTGGCTGCACATGGGGCCAGGGATATGCCTCCTCAACAAAGTAAGAATAGAGTCCGCTGTTATTTCTAAGGACAGAAGTGTCAATGTGGGTACCCTGCTCACCCCAAAGGAAGGAGAAATCTCCAACATGGTGGCTAAGAAGCAACAGAGGTGAATGTAGTGAATTGCTCGTTGGCCTCATAGGTAGAGAACTCCAGTCTAATTTCTGATGCATGTTGACTGTGTGACCCAAGGGAAATGACAGCCTCTCAGTGCTCTGGGCAAATATCTAAGTGTCTGGGCAGGTGCCAATCTGCTTTGGTAGACCGATAAAAAAACAGGTTTGGAACAAAAAAAGAATTAAAATATAAACATATGTACCCATGTGTGTGGTTGGGAGAGCTTGGTTTCATAGGCAAAGAAACTTCACCCCCCCCTCAACTTTTCCAAAGGCAAGGTTCTTCCTCTTTAGTGGGAACAGACCCTTTCCCCAAAAGGACAATGGGGATAATAGAATTGCCTCTTAGGAAGCATTTCATGACTTCTAGTCTTGGGGATTAGTTTCCTTTTGCTATTGGGAACTTTATAAGAACTTGAGTCTTTATGGAAGTATGGGGAGATGGGGAGAGTAGGACAGTACTGAATCACTGCCTGAATACCTGGATCCTTGAATCTCTCCCTGCCAATCACCCCTGTCCTTTGCTTGGAGCTACCACTGGAATCAGGCACTTTGAGGCCTCCTCCCCTTGTCTCCACAAAAGCACACCCAGAGCTCCAGAGAATCTCAGTCACACCCAGAATGGGAAGAACCCCCACCAGGCTCCATGCTTCAGGAGCCCTCCCAATCAGTTCCTGAAGATTCCTTCTGCCTGCCCAGAATTGCTCCCTTCACATATATTAGCTATATGACACTGTGCCAGTCATTTAACCTTTTAGGGCTCCAGGCAAATGTCTAAAACAGTTGCAGAGCAGGTGTAGACCTGCTTGAGTAGAGGGAATTTCCTTATCTAGGAATTTCTCATACCAGTGACATGACAGGTCCCAAGTACCTGCCCCCAAACCAACAGGTAGGTTAGATCCAAATTAAGTGAGGCCACCTTTTCCATCAGAAAACACCACAATAATCTTCTGTCTTTTTCTCCCCCCTCCCCCCCCCCCCCCGCCGTCTCTGTCTCTGTCTCTGTCTCTGTCTCTGTCTCTGTCTCTCTGTCTCTCTCTGTCTGTTTCTCTGTGTGTCTCTCTCTCTCTCTGAGACTTCCTTAACTTCTAACCATTAATATATAGTAAAAACCATCAAAAGCCTGACGTCTATCAGTTGAAATGAAATGTGTCTCAGGCAAAACACATTTCAAGATGGCCTTGTCTTTAGATCCTGCCTTGGAAATGTGGATACAATATTCTGGGGGAGGGGTATTAAGGGAGGGGGAGGGAGACTCCAAGGGGGCATTGGGTGGGGGGAGGATTTAATGAGTCTATTTGAAATTCTTGTAATCAAAGCCACCAGTGAGAAGGAGAGGAAGATACACCCAGGAAGTAACTGTTGCCAGCATAGTTTGTATCCTTAGAAATGGTTATGTTCGGTTTATCTTGGAGCCAGATGATGGGGATCACAGATTTGGAGCCGGGAAGGGGCCTTACAGACTCTCTAGTTCATCTCACTGGTTTTTACCGATGAGGACTCCGAAGTTCAGAGATATAAAGAGATTTGGCTATACATAGGATGGCACACCCAGGATGAGAATTGAGGACTGATCCTTCTCATTTCCACTGCACCCTGCAAAAGCTTCAGAGCCCTGGTACCACTTATGGGATGGGGGAAGATAATTAATTGATCACAGCTGAATTCTGTGGAATGTGGAAACCCAATTTCTTCTCCTCACTTCTTCATTTAAGGAGTAAGAAGACCAAAAAGAAGATTATTTTCATGATAGAAGTGGGGAGAAACACAAATAATAAACACAGGGGCTAAGAACTTGTGACCTCTGGTTAAAATGTTTATGCTTAAATGTTTTTTTCCTTGTATTCTTTGTATTAAGCTTAAATGTTTTTTTCTTTGTATTCCAAAACAGTAGCTCCATGCCTCTGTTATGAACAGGACTCCTAGACAGTGCTCTGAAATCCTTCAAGTGGTATAGAAATGCTAGCTAATAATTAATAATCATAATAGCCAAATCAGAATGCTTTGCCCTTATCAGAGACTGTGGCACAGCCAGGACTGGTCTCTTATCTAGAGCTTACACAGTTCTTTCACAGTGCCCTTAAATGTTTTGTTGTTACATAAGTAAGTACTTAAAAGTACTGTGATTTTTTTCTTCATTTCAAGACTCCTTTGAGCCAACACTGCAAGATGCCTCGGGTCACAGTACATAATGTACAAAAACAGTCCCAAGATGCTTGGGTGGCTCTGGTGATAGGTTCCTATGTCTGCAATCCTTCCTGAGCAGGGTGGGAGGCCTCCTGGTCAAAAAAGGACAGCAATGAGCTTTTACAGAAAGCACACAGCTGTCTCAGCAGGGCTTAGGGTTGAGATAAAATCAACAAGAAGAAGCTGAGATCTTGAACTTCCTCCTTTCCCCGTCCCCCTTCAAAGGAAGGTTGTGTGGTGAATTGGAGAGGGATTGTATCTTGGAGCTGGAAGATGGTTCAAATTCTGCCCCTGCCATTTACTACCTTATGACCTTGGGCAAATCACCTAATCTAATATCTTTGGACCTCATGATCTTCCTCTGTAAAATGGGATGGTTGGATAATATGACCTTTGAGGTCTCTGTCTGTTTTGCATCTATAATGCTTCTCTTTTCCTAGAGATAGCTCTTATCTTGTACAAACCCTTGTCCCAGTGATTCTGTTTAAGTTGGATTCGTTTAGCAAAACAGAGCAAAGCAAAAAACTCCGAAATAATTCAATCTTTTATATCTTGGTAGATTTATATGGGAATAGAGAGAGGGAGGAAAACATTGGGTCCACCTGAATTCTATGTGGTCTAGTGACTAACTAAGGTGGCAGAGAAGGGAGGACAGGGCAGCTGTTAGATTGTACAGGGGCCAGCCTCTACCAGGGCTTCTGAGGAGGGTGTCTGACAGCCAGAGCCAGCGAATCATTCCTTTGGCTCCCCTGCTCCCGCACTACCTCACTTGATCCCTTTTCCTAGTTCCTGAATTAAGTAGGAACATTTGAAACTAATATCACTCAAGGTCCACATTATGACCTTGAAGGAAAATGATGAAAAATACTGCGCTTTTTTTGAGACTGAGTCTCCCTCTGACCCACAGTAGAAGCCACTCACTGTTGACTCTACTGCTATTTGATGTTCAATCACACTTTAAGCTGCCTGGTTCTTCTGACCTGACATCCTCTTGGTATGTCCTGAGATGCATCATATTTTGCAAAAGCCTTCCCCTGCCTCAAGTCTGTCTTTACTCTGGTTTATTCTCACTCAGTGGTCAGACAGATTGTACTGAAGCGCCTCCTGACCATGTCATTACCCTCCCCATTTAGTAAGTTGCAGTGGCTCCCTATTACCTCCAGAATCAAAAATAAAATCCTCTGGTTGATATTCAAAGTACTTCATAATCTGGCCCCCTCCTATATTTCTAGTTTTCTTATGTACTACTGTCTCTTACTCCCCAAACTCTGTGGTCCTGTCACACCAGCCTCCTTGCTGTTTTTTGAACAAGACACTCCATTTCCCAACTCTGGGCATGTTTACTGACTGTACCCCCACACCTAGAATGCTCTCCCTCTTCATTTCTCTTCCCTTTTTCCAGTCCCAACTAAAACCCCACCTTCCATAGGAACTCTTTTCCAATTTCTGTTAATGCTAAGGCTTTCCCCTTATTGATGATCTCCAATTTAATCTGTCTTCATCTTGTTTGGACATAGTTACATTCTTATCATCTCTGTCATTAGACTTTGAACTCCTTGAGAACAAAGACCAGCTTTTACCTTCCTTTGTATCCCCTGAATTTAGCATGGTGCCTGCCACATAGTGGGTAGTTAATGTTTGTTGACTGACTGCCTGATTTAGGCCATCGGGATGCTTACTACATTGATGTTGGACTTAGCACCAGCACCCAATCAGCTTCAGTCTTCCTACAGTTCTGGGATATCAGACCCAGGGGATTCACAAGGATTACAGGCATGTATACACCATTATTTCTGACCCTGAAAATGATTTTAAAGAGTAACTAGCCCACAGAAGACTGAGTCAGACTGTTGGAGGGAACTTTAGATAGGTATGATAGTTATAAATTATTTAGGTAGATATACTCTGGGCTGCTCTATCTAATGTCTAGGGAGAGTGGATTTCTACCTTCATGAGGATTAGGAAGAGGGTTGAGACTGGGCCCTCATTTATTCGTTCCCCCATCTCTGAGAAGGGTATTGGGGCTAGAATTACCTGTCTTTTTATCCCTGGGCCTTTTATTTTATTTTTTACATTTTTTATTTATTTACTTTTAGTTTACAAGATTCAGTTCCACAGTCCCTTGAGTTTAAAATCCCCCAATCCCCCCCACCCCCACCCCGCTGCTCCCATGGCAGCGTGCAATCAAGTATAGAATCTGCGAATACTTTCACATTGGACATTAGTCTGGTTGTATAGAAGGATTGCAATCAATGGAATGAACACTGGGAAAAAAGAAAGAAAACCAAACATGGACAAGAACGCTTGCATGTAGATTGCTTCAGTCTCCATTCAAACTCTGGTCTTTCTAGATCTTTCTCTGAATGTAGATATCTCCTTCCATCTTGAGACTTGTAGAGTTGTCTTTTAACTCTGCAATGCTGAGAAGAGCCCAGTTTTTCAAAGTCGGTCATCACATATATGACATGTCTGTGATTAT
>CM053601.1:16374204-16387508 GCA_028646575.1 Pseudocheirus occidentalis
ACTGCAATAAATATTTTTGTACATATGGGTCTTCCTCCCACTTCTATGATCTCTTTGAGATACAACCCCAGAAGTGGTATTACTGGGTCAAAGGGTATGCAATTATTTATAACCCTTTGGGTATAGTTCCAGATTGCTCTCCAGAATGGTTGTATCAGTTCACAGCTCCACCAACAATGCATTAGTGTTCCAATTTTTCCACATCCTCTCCAGCATTTGTCATTTTCCTGTTTTGTCATCTTAGCCAATCTGGCTGGAGAGATGTGGTACCTCAAAGTTGTTTTGATTTGCATTTCTTGAATCAATAGTGATTTAGAGCATTTTTTCATATGCTTATATTTTTAATTTCTGCCTCTGAAAATTGCCTGTTCATATCCTTTGCCCATTTATCAATTGGGGGATGTCTTGCATTCTTATAGATTTTACTTAATTCCCCATTTATTTTAGAAATGAGGCCTTTATCAGGTACACTGGTTATAAAAATTCTCAAATTCCCTCTTCCCTCTTAATCTTGGTTACATTGGCTTTGTTTGTACAGAAACTTTCCAATTTAATGTAATCAAGATTATCCATATTGCATTTTATAATGCTCTCTATCTCTTCTTTGGTCATAAAGTCTTCCCTACTCCATAAATCTTACAGATAAACTATTCCTTGCTTTCCTAGATTATTTACAGTATTAGCCTTTATACCTAGATCATGCATCCATTTAGACTTGACTTGTACAGCGTTAGGTGATGGTCTATGCCCAGTTTCTGCCAAACTATATTCCAATTTTCCCAGCAGTTTTTGTCAAATAGTGAGTTCTTATCCCCAAAACTGGAGTCTTTGGGCTTATCAAACAGTAGATTACTATAGTCATTAACTACTGAGTCTTTTGTACCCAATCTATTCCATTGATCCATTACTCTATTCCTTAGCCAGAACCAGGCATTTTTGAGGACTGCTGCTTTATAATAGAGATTAGAATCTGGTACAGCTAGGCCGCCTTTCCTAGCATTTATTTTCATTAATTGCCTTGATATTCTGGACCTCTTGTTCTTCCAAATGAATTTTGTCACTAATTTTTCTAGTTTTATGAAGTAATTTTTTGGTATATTGAGAATTACTTCTCTGTTAAAATTTTTTTGGAGTTTGGATAAAGGATATTTTCCCTGGTTGCTGGTTGCTCCAGGTGGAAAGTTGTATTATAGTAGACTAGGAAAGTCTTCATCTCAGTCAACTGAATTCCTCTTTCAACAAACACTTAATACACAAAAGTGAATAATGAAATAAACATCTTCAAGGAAATAGTAATCAGGGAAGTTATACAGATTGGATTACCCAGGAGGACACGTAAGAACCTGGGAGCTTTGTGATTGAGTAATGAGATGAAATCTCAATTCAGTCAATGAGAGAATGATCTCACTCAAGAAGTCTGCTCTTAGCAGTCTTGAGGTAAGGGGCAGTAGGTGGGACAGTATAGGCTCTAGGAATCACCAGATATTATCTATCTATCTATCTATCTATCTATCTAATCTACACATCACTACTAGCTTTTCCCACATGCCTGCAGCTCTTTATAGGTCTTTCTTTTCCATTCAAAGTACATGCCTTACTTCTTCTCACCCATCTTTTTCATTCATAGAGTCTCGTTTCTCTCAGAGATCTCCTTATAGGCACTCAGATTCATGAAACAATCATTCAAAGAACCACCCAGACCCAGCAAAGGTATTGCATAACTTTTATTTTTCTAAAGGATATTATTCTGGGCTGGGCCTAACTTGGGCCAGCCCTCTACTGATTTAGATTTGTTTTGACATTGGAAGATTATCCAATAGTTAGCAAAAGGGCATTTACTTAGCCATAGCAAGAGAAAGGTATTCAGAAAGGACAGGTGTTGAGGATACCTTGGCTTGACTCATTTGAGTGAACCTCTCTTCTCTGAATTCTCTGAGCTTTCAGTATCCTGAGCCAAGCAAGTGTCAAGAGCTTTTAAGGAGAAATTAACCTAACTTGCATGTGGGGGAAAGGTTTGGAAATTGTTTGTACTGCAAGAAGCCAGTAAGTATAGATCCCAAAAGCTAATCCGAATCAACTTCACTTTTCCTAAGAATGTCCTTTTTCTGGTGGGCTTCAGCTCTCCTGTCCTAATGTGTGTATCAATTTGTAGCAACCAGAGCCTAAACAAAGTATAGCTTTTACTCTGCCTCTACATTCCTTCAAGGCAAGATACATTTATTTTCATCTCTGGAAAATTCCTTAAGGTTTTCTGGAAGATTTTTAGCACATAAATGACTTTAGTGCTTAATTAGTCAACCCTGATATTTGGCATTCAAGAAGCTTGATATAGGCAACACTAATGGAGAAAGTAGAAAATTAGAACAAATAGAAGAAACAAAACAACTTAAGAGCTCCTCAAAGGAGTCACTAAATCTGGAAGAGTCCAGGTCTCAGTGGTCATGTCCATGAAGTGGGTGATGCCCTGATCTTTGCTGTTCATGGTGGGTCTCAATGTAAAAAGCTGGTCTGAAGCTGGAATAATTTTAGAAACACCAGGAGCATTCACTAGATGGTCATAGATCCTCATCGCAGGTTGGGGATGGAAGGGTGGGATTGCTCTGCCATATCACTCACTCAGTCCTCCTTGGATGACCATTTTCCCCTCTCTATGGGATCCTGATGGTGGAAGGGGAGAGGGAGAATACAAAATTCTCCCCATGAGAGGTCTTTGAGGTTTTCTCCCTTCTTCTATGGAGCCTGATTGGCTAGCTTCACCCCAACTTCATTGACAGAAAATAAGTCCCTTCCCTAAGTGCCATCTGTTAGTTCTCTAAGCCTTTGCCAGGGGAAGGGGTTGGACAAAAAATTGCTGAGTGCAGTGCTGGCAGCAATATGGAGGGAATGATCAGTGTACACAACAATAAATAATTGGCTTGTCTTTTACCACTGCATGGGACAGGGTCTGTTCTTCTACCACTGCCAAAGGTAGCCACTCCAACATCTACTTCTGGAGCTTCTATTGCCTGCTGCTCTCTGTTCATTTTGGGGACCACACCTGTGACTACTGCCTTCTGTATAGTGGCACTGAAGCCCCTGTCTATTCCTGCTGCCCTCACTACCAGGGTCAATGCCACCCACCCTGTTCAGGGCAGGACAATTGTCATTCTGTCACAACCTGGACCAGAGCTCTTCTGCCCTCTGCTGGGATACAGTGTCTTTAATGCCTTTCCTTATTGAATATTCCTACTATGGCTAAGTAAATCTCCTTTTCTTAACTATTGAATAATCTCTGAATGTCTCATTTTGTCACAGTATTGAACATTAAGTAACAGAGACCTGTCCTGTCTCAGGCTCAGTCCAGATCAATTGGTTTAGTCATACAGGATTGGAACTGAATGATCTCATTGAAATGGGAGATGGGCAGTGCTGAAAGAAAGAATTGTATTTATATGTTAATAAAGAAAGAAGTGTGTGGTTTTCAACTCTGTGTGTGTGTGTGTGTGTGAGACAGAGAGAGAGAGAGAGAGAGAGAGAGAGAGAGAGAGAGAAGAGAAAGAGAGAGAGACAGAGACAGAGACAGAGAGAGACAGAGAGAGAGTATAACTTAACAAGCAATCCTCAGTCCTGTAGTTCTATAGATGTAGCACCCAAATTGAAGACTGGCACCAGGAATCCCAAAGATGGTAGATTAAAAGACCAAGGAAGATCCCTAGAATTTTGAGATTGCCTGGTAACTGTGTTGAAGGAATTGTTTGCAATTTTTAATTAAAACATTTTTTTTGAAGGGTGAAGGTAAGGCAATTAGGCAATTGAGGTTAAGTGACTCGCCCAAGGTCACACAGCTAGTAAGTGAGATCAAGTGTCTGAGGCCAGATTTGAACTTAGGTTCTCCTGACTCCAGGGCTGGTGCTCTATTCACTGTGCCACTTAGCTGCCCCCTTAAATCTGTAAATAATTGGCATTTGAGAGGCCAACTGGAATTGTGCCACATGGACTTTGTTGTGATTTTTTTTTATTTAAGCTACTAAGGAGAACACTTTGAAGAACAACGTTCATTTCTTCCCAGAAAACCAGAGATACTTCTGAAATTGGGGATATGGACAAATGTACTAGTCGCTTCTCAATTAATTTGCTGAGGTCAGGCAGGGGTGCTACATAAGTTTACCTGAATGGTGAACTATGAGCTGTCATTTTCCCTTTGGAGATTCTAGTGAGGTTCTCTTAAGCTCCAGGTGCTTGCTCCTTGTTCAATAAGTCTGGGATTCTTTTTTTAAAAAAATATTTATTTTAAGACAATTTTGAGTTTCAAATTCTCTCCCTATAGCCCCTTCCCCACCCATTGAGAAGGCAAGCAATATGAACTCATTGTAATATGAAGTCATATAAAACACATTGCCATACTAGACATGTTGAAAAAAAATGAAAAAAAAGGTTTCAATTTGCACTCAGAGTTCATCAGTTCTCTCTCTACAGGTTATTAGCATTTTTCATTGTGAGTCCTTTGAAACTAGGATCTTTATTTTATTGATCAGGTAGCTAAGTCTTTCACAGATGATCACCATTACAATATTACTATACAACAGTCTCTTAGTTTTGCACTCTTCTCTGCATCAGTTCACATAAATCTTCCTACGTTTTTCTGAAGCCATTCCCCTCACCATTTTTTACAGTACAATAGTATTCCATCAAAATAATATACTACAACTTGTTCAACCACTCTTCAATTAATCAACACTGCCTCAATTACCATTTTTAATACAAAGAAACCCAACAAACAAACCAAGTTTGCCAACTATAGGTCAGTAAATTTGATTCCAATTTTTTGTACAGTCCTGGAACAGAACATAAAAGAAATGGCTGGTGAACATATTTAAAGGGAAATAGTGATTACAAAGAGTCAGTATTACTTCAACAAGAATGTTTCATGCTGGTACAATTTTAATTCCTTAAAAAAAACAACAGGATGACTATGGCGCAAAGGTGGGCTCATAAATGTTTAATAGCGAACTCTTTTTTTTTAAAGTACACAACACACTTTTAAGTTTAATATGCATTATTAACATTTTCTCCATCACTTTGTAGAGTCTAGACAACCAACAAAACAGTAAATCAAGCCCTGATCCCCCCGCCACCCCCCAGTTCCTGCTGCATTAATGCTTACACTGAAAGTCTGACAATCAGCTCTTTTGAGCTGGTCTGAGCTGGCTCTCAAGCACACCCCTGGTTAATTGGTTTATAAGCAAAATGCTGTAGATAAAATCTACCTAGATTTTAGCAAGGCATTTGATAAAGTGCCTCATGCCATCCTTGTAAGGAAAATGGAGGGTTCTGGACAAGCTAATAATACAGTGAGACAGATCCAGCACCCATTAGATGGACAGATTCAAAGAACATAGTCATTGGTAATGGTGCAATGTCAGCTAGTATGAGGTCTCCAGTGAACTATCTCAGGGACCTGTGGTTAGCCTATCCTGTTTAACATTTTTAGTAATGACTTGGATAAAGGAGTAGATGGTACTCTTCTCATATATAGAGACAAAAGACAAGTAGAAGGGATATCTAACACCCTAGATGACCGAGTAAGCCATTGGATGAAATCTAATCAGCTTTGGAGGAGAAGTCTAGAGGGAATGGGGAAATGTATGACCATTATCTTCTATTATCTATTGAATTTGTTCCATGTGGCCCCAGAAGGCAGAACTAGGAGCAACATATGAACATTTCAAACAAATTTATTTTAAAAATTAAAAAATTCAATTATTTTATTTGCATTTCCAAATTATCTTCCTTCTTTACTTTTCCTCCACCCATTGAAAAGCAACAAATACAAAACCAATTTCAAATATTAAGCCGTGCAAAATAAGTTTCTGCATTAGCCATGTTCTGAAAAAAAAAGCTGACTGGTAAGCAACAGCAGGCATTTAAAGGAAAACCTTATTTGAGGGTAGTACTTACAACCCAGAGTTTTGCTTGTATAACATATCTGTTTCTATTCCTTTTCTTATGGGCACAAGATATACACATTATAATTAAAAAAACAAAATTATAGAAGGTACTTATGAATGGTAACTTGGTAATAAACTATCTTTCAGGAAGTACAAGCTGTTGTATAATGGACACCATCATGGGCGATAACCGTCACTATCAGCAACCATTTGTTTCAGAATAAACATTCGTGCATGCATGCATTTATTTATGTGTTTATTTATAGTGAATCCAATGCCATTCCCTAACTGGTTTGTTTAAACACAAAAACATGGATGATGTGTTCTGACAAATGAATCCCACACCCAATTCATTCATTCAACAAACATTGATTAAGTGACTACCATGAACTAACCTAAACCAGAATTTTTACTTTTTATGAAATACTGAAGGGTTATCAATAATATTCTGTAGAACCTGGCACTAAATAGGAAACTTCCATTACATAAAAAATGAGAGAGAGGATGACCTGAATGTAAAATCTGAAGATAAAAAATGGGAAGAAAACAAGATCAGGCACCTCTTAGAGATTTGGATAGGGAAAAATTAGCCAGAGGAGATTTTATAAAGTGAGAATAGACCATTTTTTTTACTACATGAAATAAAACAAAACACTTCTGTACAAATAAAATCAATGAAGAGAGAAATAGTCAAATAGGAGAAATATTTGTATCCAATATCACTGATAAAAGTCTTACATCGTTTTAAGGGCATTAACACAAACATATGACACTGAGAGCTACTTTCCAATAAGGATTATGAAGGATGTGTTTTCAAAAGAAAAGCTGCACACTCTAAATCATCCCAGTAAAATATGCTCCAAATAACTACTAAAAAGAAAACTACAGAACAGAACAGTGACTGATGTTTCACTTCCCCCATGCAAGTGTTGGCAAGAGTGATAAAAGGTGAAAATAGTTCATGTTGGAAGGGGCTGCAGAAAGACAAGCACCTTGACGCACTCTTGGCAGGGTCATGGAATGGTCCAAATATTCTATATTTCAACATAGAATGATGCAAGAAAAGTGATTAACTTTTGTATGCCCTTTGAACAGATGATCTCATTCCCTAGGCATATACCTGAAGTAAAAATCTCTTCAAAGATCACTGGCTCAATTTGACTAGAAACTTGAAGAAAACAAATTGGACCATTCCCTTTTGACCATCCTTAGGGATGCAGCTGACAGAATCGAAGCAGTTACTACAGATTTGACTGAGTGTAGTAGGCATATGTAAAGAGTTCTTTTGGCTGAATAGAAAGAGCGGTCATTATTATAGCTGGAACATAGAAGGGAGGAAGGAGGAGAGGGAGGGAAGGAAGGAAGAGAGCAAGGAAGGAAAGAAGGAAGAGAGGGAGAGAGAAGGAGAAAGGAAGAAAAAGATGGAGGAAGATGTCTTTCTGCAAAAATTCCGCAAATTTCCTGTTTCCCACAAAAGCAAAAAGCTATTTTCTATTATGATCACAACCCATCCAAGCTTGTGCTTCCCCTGTGACTATTGCCAATATCCTCCCATTAATTTGAATGAGATCTCTAAGGTACTGGAGGTCATCTTTGCTTCCTCCAGACTTAGCAAGGGCACCAGTGAGACACTCTAGCTAGCCACTGTTCATTAAGTTCTCTTGTCATGTGATAACCCTATCTTCTTGTACCATGATTCCTTGATGATCTCCTTCTTTGGAGGTTCTTATTGGGTTATTACCTTGCAGTGCACCTCTCCATTTTCCTGTGGGATACTGTTTTTTAATTTTGTGGGAGCAGTTATATTTCATGACTCACTGCCATGTAGGAACACCAATAAAATGCTGCTTTAAAAAATATCTTTGGTTTTATATAAAACTTGAGGTTACTAAAAGAGTGCTGCAATTTGCTGGAGACAATCTAGCCTCTCTCCTGTTGTTCAGTTCTGGGCCCAATTCACCTGTACTGATTGTCCTAGATATACTAGATATACTAGATTTATAGATTGGTCATAAAAATGCATGTTGAAATCTGGGAAATAGGAATACTTCATCTATCTTCTTTCTTCTCCCTTGCTCCCTTTCTTCCTTCCCTCCCTCTCCTCCTTCCTCCCTCCCTCTCCTCCTTCCTTCCTTCCTTCCTTCCTTCCTTCCTTCCTTCCTTCCTTCCTTCCTTCCTTCCTTCCCTTCTTTCCTAGCTTCCTTTCTTCCTGTTTCTCCCATAATCTCATAAGTTAGTCTGATCAGTTTGGATGGTTCTCTTATCTTGTCTTCTGCTGGCCTTTTCCCATGAATACTCATGGCTTTATTAATTGCTCATGGTGCAGGCTCTGTGAGGAAGTTCTGGTTCATTCTCTCATGGATTATCTCTATATCCTAGAGTTCACCACAGAAGAATGAGTAGACAGGAAAGGCACTGGGTTCAGACTTTCCCTCCCTAACCCCATCTGAAATGAAATCCTCTTGATCCTGAAGCAGCATCAGAGGGTTACAGCATACATTGACATCTTTTCTGGGAAATACCAACTTTGGAGCTATTATTTAATTTCAGAGAGTTTCTTTAAAACTGATGGGCAGTGGATAAAGTCTGGGGCCTGGAGTCAAGAAGAGCTAGCTTCAAACCTGGCCTCAGAGCCTGACTAGCTGTGTGACCCTGGGCAAGTCACTTCACCTTGTTTGCCTCAGTTTCTTCATCTGTAAACTGAGCTGGAGAAAGAAATAGCAAACCAATATCTTTCGCAAGACAACCCCAAGTGTGGTCATGAAGAATCAGACACAACTGAATGAGAACAACCACAACAGCAAAAAGTGGCTTCTATTTGGAGTCCACCTAACTGACTGACCATCATCTCTTTCCTCCTGCTCAACACAGAATCTGTCTAATGGCTCTCTGGCCAATGGGTGATTGCAACGCATCTTCTTCTATGACTCCCACCATTCCTGGACGCCATCACATTAACGGGAAAGCTGTCCATTCTCTTGATTACCTTGTGTCAGTGATTTGCTATCTTGTATGCTTCTTGAATGCCAAGGTTGTTTTAGGAAGAATGTGTAATCTTGCTGATATTCTTGACAAGGAATTCAGACAGATCACTGTACCATTGGTTTGTTGTTGCTTTGGTCAGTGTTCTTCTGACCTGCTCATGGTTAGTTGGTGGGGTTCTCTTTTAGCCAACTTCTCTGCTTAGGTGTGAGTATGTATATTTCCTCTATCTTCTGAGAATCCAGATTCAGAAGTCATTAATTAGATGTGGCTCCCACCTAAACATTAGCAAATATGAGGTAAAGCCTGGGGCAACATGCCTCAGTGAATTATACATACACACTACAAATGCCACGTGTCGACCTTGCTGGAATTTCTGCTGAGGCTTCAGTGCTCCTAGAATGTCCACCAATATGTTATTAAAACACTCAGACTATGGGTCTCTTTAAGAATGATAAGGTCTAATTCTAGATATAATTCTCCCAAAGGCAATTTCCTTGATCTGCCTTGATCACAGAGAATCTTGGCAGGGAATTCATATTTCTCCTGCAGCAATTTAGCCTCCATGAAAACTTCCTGGCTCCTTGTTGATTTTATCTATGTGTACATAGTAAAATGACCAGTCACCACTAAGACATGCCTCATGGGCTTATTATTTGCTTCTAGATATGAGAAGGTAATGGATATGGTTCCTGTGGTTTTCTGGTATTTTTTTTTAAACCAAACCTGCGATTTCACTGCTTCCAGTGAATCATTTCCTTTGCTGATATAGATCTATATTATGTCTGCACTTAGAAACTTTCCTAGGCACTGAGAAGTCAAATGATTTGTCTAGAGTCAGACAACCAGTTTATATCAGAGACAGGATTTGAACTCAGGCTTTCCTGCCTCAGTTCATTTTTCTATATATTATATCATGTTGTATTTCTTATATTGGTGGCACTTTACTTTCTATATACCTATAATGAGTTGGTAGTATTTTTATTTGGTCTCACTGGGTACAGACTGTGCATTTCTTAGTGCTATCTGCTGCCACTTTATTCTACTGAGAATGGTTCCTCATTAGCTTGACCTAAATGTCCCAAACCATCACGTAATGCCTTTACAGCTATATATCTTGGGTAGTAACACTTCTTCATAGTACCATGTACATTCAGAACAATAATCTATTGCACAGCTCCAGCTGCTACCACCATCTCAATAGTAAGATACCTTCCCATCAATGGATGGGGGGGCTCTTTGGGGGGGGGCACTTCCTTGCTTCTTGGATTATGTGGATTCCTATCAGTCTTTCATCAGTCATTTAATATCACTGTCAGTCATCCAAGGACAATTGAATCAAAGAAAATTGACTCAGTGAAACAAGATTTATATATGCTAATGACCCAAGGTCTGGCAGAGGTTCCAGACTCACAGCTGCCCTTTTGTTTGATCATGGACCCCAATCTCTGAGTCTGGAAGTTGGGAAAGTGAGCCCAGAGTGGCCCTTCCTTTTTACAGCATTTTCTTATGCGTGCTTACAGTAGGAACGGCACCATTTTGTTTTGATACTGAAGTAGTTACTTCAATAGAGCAGAACTACTAAGAGATTCTCCAAAGTCTTTGTATTGAAACAGTAATTTAAGAATGTTTCTAATTTAACAAAGAGAACTGAAAAAAGATATTATTTCAAATAAAACAAACCTTACACATAGAAACTCTATAATTTCACCTACGACTAAGGAGAACTCCAGTTCAGAGAAGATAGCGTGTAGGAAGGGAGAGGGCTGGACTCTGAGGTAGTATCTTTCTTGCCTGGAATCTCCAGCTATAGGGTTAACCCAGGATGACCTAGGATAAAAAGCCAAACCATAGAGTACAGAAATATTGATGGTGAGCCTCAAACATTGAATAACTCTAGGTATACGTGTAGCAGGATCAGTGGCTCACAATACAATTAGATGAATGCTCCCTGCAAAAGGCTAAATTTTCGTGTTTATATATTATATAAGTGCTATGAATTTTGATTCGTATGTGAAGGTGGAGGGGAAAGAGAACGCATATTTATTAGGCACCTACTTTGTACAAGGCACTGTGCTAAGTACTTTATAAATATTGTGTCATGTGATCCTTTGTCCAAGTTGGGGTGATGATGAGGTATCTAGGTCCTGAAGGGCCTAAAGTTAGAAAGATTTGAGTTTAAATCCAGCCTCAGAAACTAACAAGCTGTGTGACCCTGGCAAGTCACTTTGCCCCATCTGTCTAAGTGTCCTCATCTTTAAATTGGGATAATAATGGCGCTGACCTCCCAGGGTAGTTCTGAGGATTAAATGAGGTCATTATTATAAAGGACTAAGGGCAGTGCCTGGCACATAGCCAGGGCTATGTCAGTGTTTACCCCTATGGTGATGATGCTAATGAACATGGTCATGAGTCAAGGACAAGGCTGAGTGTTCCCCCCCCCCATGTAGGCTACAGGTGAGTGTGAGTGAGATCCAAACTTGGCTACACACTTAGTCTTTGTTGTATTTCTTTTTGAAAAAAGTTATTTGTTTTAATCATCCATGACCTTTTTACTCTCCCATCCCCAATCCTCCTCCCCTAATTGAGAACACAAGAAAAACAAAACCCATTATAAGTATGTGTAGTTAATCAAAACAAATTTCCACATTGGCCACATCCTAAAAAAATTGGTCTCATTGTACATTCTGAACCCTTCACTTCTCTATCAGCACATTTCACCATTAGTCTTCTGTGATCCTGGTTGGTCATTATGAGGATAAGCACAATGTGCTCAACACACTAGTATTCTATCACATTTAGATACCATAACTTGGTCATTCATTTTCTGATTTATGTTCACCCCTTGACATTCTTATTCTTTGCCACTTCAAACAGAGCTAGAAATATTTTTGTTAATCCTTAGAATTTGTTTTGCTTAAGACTGATCCCTCCCTTAATCTGCCTTTTCTCTAATTCCTCCTCTTGCCTTCTCCCCTTTCCATACTATATCCCTGTTGAGTGAAATGCATTTCTGTACCCAACTGTGTGTATATGTGTATGTGTGTGTTTATTTTTACTTCTTCTGACCAGTTTTTATGAGAGTGAGATTTAAATGTCAACTGTTTTCACCCACCCCCTCCTCCTTGTTTGTATAGATATCTCCTTGGACACTGTGATTATGTGAGAGAATTTTCCCTACCTTTCCTTTCCTTTCCTTCCCCTCTACCAACTGTATTCTCCTTCCCCTGTCTTTCAATTCTTTTCTTAAGATCATCAAAACATTACAAATCACTGAACTTATAATGAATGCTGATCATGATAGAATTCAAATGGGACATATGTATCATTTCCACATATTTTAATGTTCAAAGTTTATCCTTCTTTAGTCCTTTATCAATGTTCATTTATGTCAATGTTTTTGTGTTTTTCTTTACTACTGTATTTCAACTTTAATGTTTCTCTGAACTCTGGTCTTTTCATCAGGAATACTTGGAAGTCCTCTATTTCATTTAAAAATCCCATTTCCCCCCATAGCATAATATTCAGTTTTGTTGGGTAAATTATCTGTGGTTGTAAGCCTGTATCCTTTGCCTTCTGGAACTTCATATTCCAAGCTCATCACTCCTTAATATTGTTGTGGTTGTTGTTCAATGTTTTCAGCCATGTATAACATTTTATGACCCCATTTGGGATTTTCTGGGCAAATATACTGACGTGGTTTGCCATTTCCTTCTCCAGATAATTTTACAGATGAGGAAACTGAGGCAAACAGAGTTAAATGACTTGTCTAGGATCACATAGCTAGTGTCTGAGGCCAGAACTGCTCAGGAAGATTGGTCTTTCTGACTTCAAGCCTATATACTCCATCTACTACCCCACCTAACCCATTCTTAATGGTGGTGGTTGCTAAATTGGGTGTATTCCTTTCCATAGCTCCTTTGTACTTGAATTCTTTCTTTCCAGTTGTTTGCAATAATTTTTCTTTTTTTCTTTTAGATTTCTTTTTTTTAAATTTTATTGACTTGTTTGTTTACTTTTAGGTTACAAGATTCAGTGCCAGAGTCACTTGAGTTTTAGATTTTTCTCCCCTTCCTCCCCAACCCCCACCCCCACCATGGTGGCATACAATCATGTATAAGATCTGCAAACTCCTTCACATTGTACAATAGTCTGGTTGTATAGGTGTTATAGCCAATGGAATAAACAATGAGAAAAGACAAACAAAAGCCAAACATTGAAAATAATGATAGCATGCATTGCTTCAGTCTCCTTTTAAACTCTGATCTTTCTGGATCTTTCTCTGAATGTAGACATTTCCTTCCATCCTGAGACTTGTAGAGTTGTTTTTTAACTGTGCGATGCTGAGAAGCATCCAGTTTTTCAAAATTGGTCGTCACACATATGATGTATCTG
>CM053601.1:16388008-16482695 GCA_028646575.1 Pseudocheirus occidentalis
GCTCTACCCAGCCATGAACAATTGATGTTTTTCCAATTAGTGAGATCTGATTTTATTTGTGTGAAAAGTGTTTTGTAGTTGTGTTCATAAAGGTACTGGGTTTGTTTTGACAGGTAGATTCCCAAATATTTTATAATGTCTACAGTAACTTTAAATGTTGTTTCTCTTACTATCTCTTGCTGTTGGGCTTCATTGGAAATATATAGGAATGCTGAGGATTTATGTGGGTTTATTTTATATCCTGCAAGTTTGCTCAATTTAAAATAACTTTTTTTTTTGGAGGGCAATTGGGGTTAAGTGACTTGCCCAAAGTCACACAGCTGGTTTTTGTGTCAAGTGTCTGAGGCTGGATTTGAACTCAGGTCCTCCTGACTCCAAGGCTGGTGCTCTATTCACTGCACCACCTAGCCATCCCTGCAATAATTTTTCTTTGACCTGGAAGCTCTGTATCTTGCCTATGATGCTCCTGGGAATTTTCATCTTGAGGTCTCTTTTAGTAAGTGACTGGTGGATTCTTTCTATTTCTGCTATGTCTTCTGGTTCTAAGAGATCTAGGCAGTTTTCTTTTTAGGTTCCTTGAAATACTGTGTCTAGGATTTTGGTCATAGTATTCATACAGTCCAATGCTTCTTAAATTTTTTCTCCATAATCTATTTTCCAGGCCAATTGTTTTTGCTATGAGATATGTTGCATTTCCTTCCTTTTCTGAGCCTTTTGACTTTGTTTTAGTATTTCTTGTTGCTTCATGAAGCCTTTGGCTTCTATTCAGTTTATTCTAATTTTCAGGGAGTTTGTTGTTTGATCAAGGTTCCATACATCTTATATCAAGCTGCCATTTCCCTTTCCAATTCTTTCTTCTGTTGCTCTCATTTCTTTTCCTTTAGCATTTTCATTCTGTTTATAAAAAAATTTAAAACTCTTCTTTAAACTTTTGCTTCATTTCTTCCTTCATTTCTGCTTCATTTCTCAAATTCTAGTTGAATTCCTGCCCAAATTGTGTTTTTCTCTGATGATTTGCTTGTAGATATTTTAGAGTCATTCTCTCCTTCTGTGCTTGTGTCTTGAGCATTCCTGCCACCGTAATAGCTCATTATGGGCACACCAGCAATATATGTAAGAGACAAGAACTTAACACAAATTTTCCTGACTCCAAGGATAGTCCTCTACTTATTCCATCATGATGCCTCTCATAGGGAGGAGTGGGTAAGGTTTCTAAGAATATTATCTACACTGTGTGTTTTGTACTATGCAATTGTAAGTGTTTAATTATTATTATGGCTATAATTCTCTGAAGCAGTAACTCTGGAATTTATGGGAGTGGTCATTAGACCATCAAATAACAAGACAAGAAGTCTCTGAACAAAGCATTCAGGTACTCATTTGATCTGGGTTTCATGAGAAACTATTTTCTATAATATTTTCTGGCTTTTAAAACATGCTGCCACTTTTTTATTGGGAGGGGTGTGACATTATACAAATTGCATCCAGCTGCTTTTGTGGAAGCTAAGAAGAGGAAATTAACTTAACCCATGCAATACCTGTTTAAAAAAGGCTCTTCTACAGATGCTATAATTACTGTTACTCTGCTTTAAGAGCTAAATACAACATTTAGGACTTGGCAATTGGTAGAAGTTTTTGAGAAACTGAAAAGAGGTTTGATGGTCATACTTTCAGAAAAAACTTAAGAGGTTGTTTTTAGACAAAATAAAGAGGCTGCAGAGAAGCTTGAAAAGACAGAGAGAAAGGAGATGGAACAGTTGATGGAAGAGTTTTAACATTCATCTCGTGAACAGAGGAAGGGAAAGCTTCACCCCTGCTGGGGGATATGCCCTCATGGACATTTCTCTACCTTCCACAGTTCTGGGGATTTTGTCTTTCCTTTATCATTTGCAGAGATCAAGAGATTACTGCTGCCCTTCTAAATATGACTTTATTTCAGCCTTGAAGATAAATACTTAACTACGCCAGCCTACTGAAATATTTTACCTGTTTGGCTTCTAGGCAGTGCACAGCAATTTAATATAATGAAAAAAACTTTTTTTACTGTTTTCTTAATGTAAATTATTTTTACATTATTTTTAAAAATTTAATTCTAGGTTTAGGAGAGTCTATATTTAGAATTTTAAATTCTAAATTAAATCTAAATTACTTCCAGACAGTTTCCTAATATATTTTAGGAACTGTTTACCCAAATAGGTAAATAAAAATTAAAACAAGCATGTTCGTTCCTTATTAAAGGCATTTCAACCATGATGTTCAATTTAAATGAGTTCAACAAACATTTATCAAATGCCAATTATGTGCAAAACTCTATGATAGATACTGGTATTACAGAAGTAAGTTTTGATATAGACCCTATTCCTAAAGAAGTGATAATGAAACTTGGGGTGGGCAGACACATGCAAATGCATGTGATTCGAGGAGCATGTAGTAAGTAGAAAAGAGGCTATTTACCATTAACAACTTGAGGGAGGAAGAGATCACTTTCAATTGGGAAGAATGTCAGTGATGGCATTGTATGTGTGTGTGTATATATATATATATATATATGCATGCTCATATATTGTATGTATGTATTATGCATGCATATATGTAAAAATCCACAGACTGTAATGAGTGATTGGCACAATGATGGCAGTGATTGGCAGACATGTCCCTTGATTCAGACTTTGGAAGAAGTGGAAGACTTCAACATGCGGCAATTAGAAAGAGGGAAGAGGTCATTCCAGGCACAGGAGACATGTGGAGCAAAGACATGGAGAAGAGGATATGAAATATGGGGAGGGGCAAAAAAGTCCAGATTGATTGTAACATAGGATGCATAAGATGAGCTTACAAAGATGGGTTGGAACAAAATTATGGAGGGTTTTGAATACCAGGGTTAGTATTTTGTACTTTATTCAATTGGTCATGTGCTTTTTAAGAGAAAAGAGGCAGCTAGGTAGCGTAACAGATACAGCACTGGGCCTGGAGTGAGGAAGATCTGAATTTCAATCCAACCTCACCTGGGTGTCCTTTGTCAAATCGTATAACCTGTCTGCCTCAGTTTCTTCATCTGTAAAATGGGGATGATAACAATAGCACCTAATTTCCAGAGGTGTTGTGAGAATGATATGAAGTAATATTTGTAAAGTTGTTTTCAAACCTAAAAAAGCTATATAAATTTTATTGTTATTGTTAGGATCAAATTATAATTGAGAGCCACTCAGAAATAGCTAAAAACAAACCTCACAAAGATATCTGGTACATATATGTACACATTCACACATTATACACACATGCATACACACATGTATACATACTCACGCACACATGCATATACACACATGTACATACACACATATACGCACACACATATGCATGCAAATATATACACTCACACATATGCACACATGCATACATATATACACATACCTACATGCACACATACACATATATACACATGTATACGTGCACACATGCACACATATATACACAGATACATGTATACATGTGTGTGTTTCATACATGTAGACACATACACATATACATATACGCTAGGGCAAAGACTGATTCATAATAAAAGCTATAAAAAGTACTTGCAGATTTGCAAAATGCCTCACATACATTATCTCATGTGATTCTCACAGTATCCTTGGGACACAGGTGCAATTATTTGTTAAAATATTTTACAGATGAGGAAACTGAGGCAGAATGAGATTTTTTTTTTAAGTGCCTTCCCATGGTCACACAGCTAATAGGTATGTGAGGCTAGATTTAAACTTAGGTCTTCTAGGCTCCAGCTCTCTATCCCCTAATTCATTACAAAGAACTTCCCCCCCCTTTAATATGTATAAATAAAGAATTAAATTTAGAAAATGATCTAAAAATAATACGCAGTAAGAAAACAGAAAAAAATGAACTTGAATGAATGAATGAATGGGCAAATAAATAAATAGAGAGACAAATCGAGGGAGTTGGGAACATTAAGGGGAGTGGGATGGGAAATAATTATCCATTGTCTACTTGTTTTGTTATGTTGTTCTGCAGTCTAATTCTATTTTGAACATCATTTCTCTCTACAAATGTGCAGACAGTACAGTATCATCAGCTGCCTGATGCTCCCAATTTATGTGGGAGTGTGAGATGTGAAAAGGATAATTAATCAGACTTGGGGAAAATGAGAAACTGCTTCCCATGTAAGAGTGGAGCTAATTTTTAATCTGAGTACTTCTGTCTCTTTTGAAGATCAGACTGAAGTGAACATTCATCAGCCCTGTGCGTAATAGTTGCTGCAGCCAACCATGCAATCCTGTCTTTCAAAGCATAAATAATCTGCTCTTGGCTAAATTATGCTACATGACCCCTCACATTTGGTTATATGCTTCTTCCTCAATTGCCTCACAGGCAAGGATTCACCTTCACCATTATCATTGAATGCAACCTCTTGGAAAGGACACAAGATTGAGGGTGGGCCAGCAGGTATTACAAAACCAGCTTGTACAACATCAGAAAGAGTCTTAACCTACTTACTCTGGTCACACATAAAAACTTAAGAAAAGGACTACATATCTCCTTTCTGTGTTTAGCGATAAGTTTTATTTTTATGTTACCTTGAATTCCCATTGTATTCTTATTTACAAAGGAAACCATCACTAATTTTGAAAAAAGAAAAAGAAAGAGGGGAAAAAGCATTTCAGGAAAATTTGGTCAGGTATTTCCTGTTCTACATGCATGGGCCTGACCCTCTGTGAGGAAGGCAGGAAGGTTGGACCAGACAATTTTTAATTCCCCAGTATGGTATCCTCACTTGCAGAGTCATTCAAAGACAAGGGTTCTAAACTATTTTTGTGTGGTGGAACCCTTTTGAAGCCTGATGAACCCCAGGAACCCCTTCTCAAAATCAGATTTTTAAACACACAAAATGAAATATGTATGGTTGCAAAGGAAACCAAAAGTTCACAGACTCTAAGTTAGGAGCTCCTGCTTTGAAAAGAAAAGAATCGCACATTTTCTATCACATAGTAAATTGATGGGTTTTTTATTAATAGTGTAGCTCCTCCCACACACTTCAATGGACCAATGGAATAGCTTCCTGGAGTTGTCTTTGTAGCTTCTTGGGGTTTGAGTCCAAAGGCTATGTGATCTCATGATAGTTAGTGCTAAGTTGGGGGCACTGGAAGAGTAGAAAATGAGCACGGCCGAAAGAAGGTTGACTACAGAGACCAGAATGCAGGTCAGAGACTCTTTAATGGAGTGGAAAACAAGCAGAGTCCCTGTGGGACAACCAGCGTTATTGTGCACAGCAGACAGGATGGCAATTTTTTGATTGGAGGAAGGGTCTAAGCAACAGTGGATTAATCTTCCCTCTACCAGCCTTCAGAGCACGGTAGCTGAGGAGTGTTTTTTTTTCTCTTTTCTTCATTTGGTCAAGCAAAACCAAAAAACAGCTCTATCTATTTTGTTTTCTGTATGTGAATGGTTAAGCCAAACTCTTTTGAGTAATCTCATCTGGGAGTCTCTGCAATGTTCTGAGGCTTGATATAAGCAGTGTGATGCTACCCACAAACAGGAACATTTAGAAGACCTCTGTATTGACAGGGAATTCCTCCTCAGCTATTATCCAATTGGGAAATAACTCTAGTGTTACAAATTTGTCTCAATTACCAGATTGTTTTGATCAGCTGACTCTTAGAGATAATTTGTACAAATGTTTTCTCCATTTTTATTTTTGAATTTGTTGTTGATTAAATTCGTTCTTGAAATACTTGTTTATTTTTCTATTTGTTGTTGTTGTTTTTGAGTTGTTTTAGTCATGTCTAACTCTTTGTTACCTCATTTGGGGTTTTCTTGGTAAAGATAGTAAAGTGGTTTGCCATTTCCTTCTCCAGCTCATTTTAACAGATGAGGAACTGAGACAAACAGGATTAAGTGACTTGCCCAGGGTCACACAGCTAGTAAGAGTCTGGGGCTGGATCTGAACTCAGGAAAAGGCAACTTCCAGAGTCTAGGCCTGGCACTCTATCCACTGTGCTACCTAGCTGCCCCTTTATTTTATATAATCAAATTATCTTTTTATCTGTTCTGATCTTAATTCCTTGATCAGCTGGAATCTCACTCTTAACCATAGTTATGAATGCTAGCTCTTCTTTCTCTATTTTAAAAAATGTGATGTGGGGGTGGCTAGGTGGCACAGTGAATGGAGCACTGGCTCTGGAGTCAGAAGGATCTGAGTTCTAATCTGGTCTCAGACACTTGACACAAAAACTAGCCATGTGACTTTGGGCAAGTCACTTAACCCCAATTGCTCTCCAAAAAGCAAAAAACCAAAAAAACCAAAAAAAAAATAAAATGTGATGTGAAAGAAGCAAGAGAAAGCCATTACAATAGAGGGGAAGAGCAGGGAAGTGAAAAGGAATAAGTTAACCTTACTCTCATTGGATTTGGCTTAAGGAGGGAATAATATACACTCTCAATTGGGTTTCTTACCCTACAGGAAAATAGTGGGGAAGAGGATAAGAGGGGGAGGATGATGGAAGGACACAATGGGTGGGGAGGGTAATTAGAAGCAAATGCTTTTGCAAGAGGACAAGGTCAAAGGAGAAAATTGAATAAGTGGTGGGGCAGGATAGGATGGAGAGAAACGTAGTTAGTCTTTCACAATGTTTTTCATTACTACACATGTGTAACCTATATTGAACTGCTTGTCTTCTCAATGGCGATGGGTGAGGAGAGAAGAAGGGAAAGAATCTTGAACTCAGAGTTTTAATAACAAATGTTAAAAAAATGCTTTTACATGCAACTGGGAAATAAGATATGGAGGAAATGGGGTATAGAAATCCCTCTTGCTCTACAAGAAAGTAAGGGTTAAAGGGGTAGGGAGGGTATGGGGAGATGTAAGAGGTGTCAGACTGGGGAAAGGGGTATTTCATATGCTTGCCATCTTGGAGTGGGGGGTAAGGGAGAGATGAAGAGAAAATTTGGAACTGAAAATCTTGTGGAAATGAATGTTGAAAATTAAAAGTAAATAAATACTGGAAAATGTCATATGCTTTCTATTCAGATTGCTTATCCATTTTGAACTTATTGTGGTATGTGGTATAAAATACTGGTTTGAAAACTAATTTTTTTTTTTGCTTTTTGGAGGGCAATTGGGGTTAAGTGACTTGCCCAAAGTCACATGGCTAGTAAGTGTATCAAGTGTCTGAGGCTGGATTAGAACTCAGGTCCTCCTGACTCCAGAGCCGGTACTCTATTCACCATGCCACTAATTCCTACTAAATAACTTTCTAACTTTGTCAGCAGTTGTTGAGTCTTTCCTCCAATAATTTACATTCTTGGATTTACCAAACACTGGATCATTGTTTTCTATTTTTTCTTCTATTTCTTGCTAATCCAATCTGTTGAACCTGTAAGGAATAGCCCCTTTCTCATGTGGACAATTTGGTTGCTTAAATGGATAGAAAATTACTTTTTATATGAAAAGAGAGAGAGACAATTCACTGATGAAGAAACAGAGAATTGGGGCAAGTCACTTAACCCCAATTGCCCTACCTTCCCCCCTCCAAAAAGTAAGAAAAAAAAAGGAAGGAAGGAAGGAAGGAAGAAAGAAAGAAAGAAAAAGAAAGAAAGAAAGAAAGAAAGAAAGGAAGGAGGGAAAGAAGGAAGGAAGAAAGGAAGGAAGAAAGGAAGGAAGGAATGAAGGAAGGAAGAAAGGAAGGAAGAAAAGAAACAGAACATCAGTGAAGTTGGCACACATTGTTAGGAGGATTAGGTAGAGAACTGCACCTCAGATGAATGGACTAAGATCTCTTTGAGGGCATAGAAATGACTGAAGCATGTCCCTCAGCTCATTTGCATGACTATTTTTAGGGCTTGAAAAGGTATAAATAACAAAATTGTAAATTAAGAGACTCAGAAGATTAATTAGATAAGGACTGAGAGAAAAATGGATTTCTTGAGATTTACTTCCTAAGGGAAAGGTGACTCATTGATTGTGATTTGAGGCACTGGAAGTAGTGAAGGGGCTGTAGGGAGCAAGAGTCAGCCAAGAGGAAACTTTATCAGATCAAGAGCAGAAAAGAATCAGATTTGTACAACAGGAGCCTGATGAGGACCAGAAGGGGAACAGCTAGCAAAGAAGCAGCTTCACATTGTCCAGATTAAACCTAAAGGAATCAAGGAGATTGAAACCTAGAATCTGAAGTTCTGAATTGTTCTGGGACCATGGATTTCCCTACTCATGTGACCCTGTGCCACTCTTCACCACTTCAAGGAAGTGGTGGGAAACTGACTCATACTTATGGATAGGCTGCTGTATTGATTATTCATCCATTTGCCTCCTCTTGAATAGCTAACATTATGATTATTTTTGCTTTTACCCAATTGTTAAATAATTATGTTTGAGTAAATGGAATCATGGTGACTGATTTTGCGTAAATGGGAAGCACATTGATCAGGACTCAGAAGCTACAGTGGTGAAGAGCAGGACTGTATCTCCCACCCTACTCCATCCCTAACAGGGTTGCTCCTAGTACCCTTAGAAAGTTTGAGTTATAGCCGAGGGGTGTGGGTCTCTCCAGGAAAAACCCAGACCCACTGGTGTGAGGGCAGGAGGAGTGAGCAAGTCAAGAGTTAGTGTTGAGGTTGCACCACACATAGGTGCTAGAAACTGAACTACTTCCGCGTTTTTGTTTTTAAAACAAGTAACAACTAGTTTTTGTTAAGTTCTCCTTTATAATACAGTTTTAATAAAATAATACAATTTTATTTATAATATAGTTTTAAGTTTTCATGCTATGTCCCAATCATTCATTCAGATTTTTTCATTATTTTCCTTGAGAGTCTAGAGTTTTTATTCTCCTGAAAGTGTTTTGTTATTCTTTCTGTTTCTAAAAAGGATAGCACTAAATCCATAATACAAATCTGAGTCATATTATGGAATTGATTCAATTCAGTCATGAGTACTATTTCCCCAATTATTCAACTTCATAGGAATACTAATCAACTTTGTCAATACCCATAGTCTACAGGTGTTATTACATGACTACAAGTTATGGAATATTGCAATCCTTGAAGAACAAAAACTAATAGCACTTGAAGACCCATGGAGAGGTACATGATGACTGTGGACAGTCTTATCTATGATAAATAAAGAACTAAGAAAGTTATAGAGAATAAAGAATGTTATCAGATAGAAGTATTACAGATGGGCTGGTCACAATAGAAGAGAGAGAAATTGTTCCATAGCTTATGTATTCTATTGGTACCCTCGTTATATCTAACATATATGAAGAAAGCCCCTGGCACATTGGATGGCCCCAGGTGGTGAACTTGCAGGTGGGAACTACATAAGACTGGTAGCCATGGGGAAGTTCATTCATTCAAAATACATACATATTTATATACACACATTTTCATTTGGTCATTTCAGTTGTGTCTGATTCTCCATGACTCCATTTTGGGTTTTCTTGGGAAAGATCCTGGAATGGTGTGCCATTTCCTTTTCCAGCTCATTTTACAGATGAGGAAACTGAGGCAAAGGGCTCAGTGCCTCACCTAGAGTCACATAGCTACATATCTGTCATTTTTCATTTTTATTGTGATCTTTTGTTTTTTATACCACCTCCATTTCTACATATATCCCTTTTCTTCCTCTACTCTATATGCTGTTCCATGTAATAGGAAAATAAAGAAGAAAGTGAAGGGGGAATGGGGGCAAAAAGATCAGTATGGCAAAACTAATCCATTCATTAACCAAGGCTTATGGCATATGTAATATTTTACACCCACAGTGCTCCATCTGTGCAAAGGGTGAGGGAAGCGCATTTTATATTATCCTCTTTGGAAAAATAACTCAATCATTTTAGGGACCCAGAATTGTTTCAGTCTTTGCTTATTCTCTTGGTTTGCATTCAACATCTCCTTGTTGAATTCTTCCTTATGTGAAAGGCACATAGGGGGTATGGGGCCCTGTAAATAATTTCTGACAAAATAGTAGAGATTCCCTGATATTATCTGCAGTCTGTCCTCTTAAGTTCAAAAAATATCAGAATTGATTTCATAGAAACTATCAGAATGGTTTAAATCATGAATTGTTGTTACTTAATTAAAAAAAAGTATGATCACCACTTTCTTTTCCTTCTTAATTTGACCTTGGAGAAAAAGAGGTCAAATCTCAGTGGACATCTCTACTAAGAAAGTGCAATTAGAATCAAAGAGATTTACAAAAGCAGGATTTGACAGTAAATTCTGCTTGAGTTGGGGGGGAGGTAAAGATGACTATTGAAAGGTCATGGGTAGAAAAAAATATGTTTTCAGGACAAATCAGTCTCATTTTATATTGGACATCTCCACGATTGGTGATTTTTCTTTGATTTCACTAAAAAATAAAAACCATGAAGATTTCCACCCTTCATGGAACTTGTGGCAGCATCCTCATTCATTGGTGCCTGCAGTGTTCAAAGCTGTTCTACAAACTAGAATTGGGATTTTCCTCTGGAAGTTTCCACTTTAAGGAAGGGCCAGCCATGGTCACACCTTCATTGCTTTCTATACCCCACTCTTGATTCTCTTGATTCTTTTCCCATCATGAATCCATGCTGAGTACCACCCACCCTTCTTTTTAGTTTTCTTTTCTAAATCGCCTTCCCTGGTTATATTGTAAACTCCTCAAGGCAGGGACTCTCTTTTTTCTTTTCTTTTTTCTTTTTTGGAGGGCAATTGAGGCTAAGTGACTTGCCCAAGGTCACATGGCTAGTTTTGTGTGTGTGTGTGTGTGTGTGTGTGTGTGTGTGTGTGTGTGTGTGTTCAAGTGTCTGAGGCCGGATTTGAACTCGGGTACTCCTGACTCCAGGGCCGGTGCTCTATTCACTGCACCACCTAGCCGTCCTGACTCTCTTTTTTCTTGCTCATATTTGCATCCCTAACACTTAGCACAGTGCTTGGCTAAGGCATGAATATTTCTTGACTTGACTTGAAATGCATTGCTTTCAATATGGTTGTTTCCAGAACTTTGGTTATAAGCACACAGTATTGGGTATTAAAATGCATTTTAAGAATCTATAGGGATATATATTAATGCTAAAAAATTCTATAGCTATGCTTTATTAGTGCAAATAATAAATCCCCTCCCCTTCCCCCAAGAGGTCACGTTATTTAAATTCACACTACATATTTTCAAAAGACTAGAAACAATTACCAAGTTATACACAGGTATAGCTTCAAATTGTGCAAATTCAAATACAGCTCCTTCAGGAGATTCATTATTTGTACTAATCAGAACTCCTAGCTGTGTCCCAAGCCAGGTTAGGAGATAAGACATTCTCCAGGGTAGAGATTCCTTGTGTATTCCTTCACTGTGCCTAGCAGAGTGCCCGGGTCCATTGAGAGTAAACAGTTACTGATGGAGTAAGTATAAGTTTCACTTCTCACTTTAGGATCTTTTTAAAAAATACTATTTTATTTTTTCCCCAATTACATGAAAGACATTTTTAATATTTGTTTTGAAAAAATTGAGTTCCAAATTTTTACCTTCTCACTCTGAGGTGGTAAGCAATTTTATATAGGTTATACATGCCCAGTCATATAAAACATAGTATCGTATTAATCATGTTGTGATAGGAAAAAAATATACCATAAAATAAAGAAAACGAAAAATGATATGCTTCAATTTGCATTCAGATGCCAACAGTTCTTTTACTGGGTGTGTATGGCATTTTTCATCATGTGTTCTTTGAATTGTCTTGGATCATTGGATTGCTGAGAATAGCTAAGTCAGTCATAGTTGATAATCATACAATATTACTTTTACTGCATACAATGTTCTCCTGGTTCTGCTCACTTCACTTTGTATCAGTTCATGCAAGTCTTTCCAGGGTAGACAGGAAATCCTCTGAAATCCTCTGCTCATTCTTTCTTCTATCTTGTGCTAAGATCTTTAGATAAATGGTGGGTTCATAGAAGTGAGAGCTGAAATGGACCTTAGAGGTCAGGTAGTCAAGTTTTCTTGTTTTACAGATAAAGTAACTTACACCCAGAGTGGCCAAAGGACTTACCCAAGATCAATCAGGTCATAAACTGCAGGGCCAGGTTATTCAAACCAAAGTTGTGGTTCCAAATTCAGGGTTTTTCACCCTGCCTCCCCTTTGCATAGCTCACTTACATTCAATTTGCCAATCATTTTGTCAAACACTTACAATGTGTGAGACATAGACAATGAGCTGGAATCAAACATAGAAACAGCCATACAAATCCATACAAATCTTATATCACCTTCTAGGTATAACTCTCAGGGCAGCAGAAGCTTTGCTGGTTTGCCAGATTGTTCCCAGACACATTCCTGGCTTTGCCTGAAAAGCCCTAAGTCAATCAAGGTGTTGGAGGTAGGATGGAGACAAAGACTGGGAACAGAGAGGGAGGAAGCCCCATGTTGACTCTGCTCAGACACTCACTGACAGAATAGGCCTCCCAATGTGTGAGGATGTTGGCAGGTCCTCAAAATAAATGTCCCTGTGTAAAAATTGATTGATGTTAATTGGCTAAGTGGAATTGGGCTCGAAATCACTAGTAGTTAGTAGTGGGCTTGGGGGACCACATTTTGAGAACCACTGCAATACAGACTGCATATGTTCAGGTGATATCCTTCAATTAATTATCATCAAGAGGATGATGATGATCATTCCTTGGGAATGATCAACAACATTTAGCCAATAGACATTTGCACGTGTGTGGTGTGTCCCAGGCCCTGTATAGCTGTCATTGAAACATGCAAGTTAAGAGGGAAGCATTAGCAGCTGAGGAAATCAGAAAAGGTAAAATTAAATGGGATTTAAGAGAAGCCACGAGGGAAACCAGGCAGCTAGGTGGCACTGTAGTGGACAGAGTGCTGGGCCTGGAGTCAGGAAGACTCATCTTCCTAAGTTCAAATCCTGAGCAAGTCACTTAACCCTGTCTACCTTGGTTTCCTTATCTGTAAAATGAACTAGAGAAGCAATGGCTCCAGCGTCTTTGCCAAGAAAACTCCAAACGGGGTCATAAAGAGTCAGATACAACTGAAATAACTCAACTGCAACAATAACAATGAGGGGAAGTAGAGATTCTAAGAAATGAAAGTGACTCATGAGAGCATTGCAGGCATGCGAGGGGTGGGGGGGTACTGTCTATTTGAAGGAATAGTGGTGGGAGATGGAATGTTGTATGTATGGAACAGAAAGAAGCCCAAGTTGGTTGCACTGCAATGGGTGCAACAGAAAGTAACATACATTAAGCCTAGCATGGATCAGATCCAGGTTCTAAAGGGCTCTAAAGGTCAAACAGTTTATAAGTATTTAATGATTTAGTGCCTGTTCAAAAGAATGAAGGCAAGTAAGTCATTCTCTTTGGGAGAGAAGGATGTCTCTAAGTGATAAAATACTGGGCCAGTGGAACTATAGATGTAAAGCTGAAGGTCCTTAGTGAAACTTGGCTTCTGTTTCTTTTTGGTTGTAGAAACATCAGTAAATCGGTTACTTGTTGGAAGATATCTCATTTTCAGAGCTCCCAGGTATTTTATCAGGAAATATTGTCTACTGTCCTACAATCTTCAGATGAAAAGAGGTATTTAAATGAGTAGTATTGAAATCCAAAGCATTATTATTAGCTGACTTAAAAAGTCTTCTTCATGGTGCTATTTAAATCTGGCTTAGCTTCTTATACAACAGACCACGTTCCTGGAGACGTAGGGAGTCACCAATCTCAAGAGCAGAGTTTGCTCAAGGCTTTGGAATGTGGTATGGAATGATGACTGGGTAGCATGGGGGAGGGAGCCCATGGGGCAATCAGTCAATCAGCATGGAAGGAACTCTTACCACTCCCTGTCAGTAAACTCAGAAATTAGTTAGCAGCCCCAGAAACCCAAAGGAGTAGAACCAGTAAAATTATGAGTATGTGTGTATGCTAGGGAGCTAATGAGTGTGTGGAGCAGGGAAGGAGGAGACAAGGGGGGCATTTATGGAAGTAGAACACTAAGAAGTTAAGTGACTTGCCAACAGTCACAACACCACAATGTCCAAGGCAAGTCTTGAACTTTTTTGAAACAAGGCTTTTTGACTCTGAGGTTAGCTTTTAAATTCCTATTCCACATCTGCCTGTATTTCTACACAATTTCTAGAAAGAAACAAACTACGATTAAATTAAAATCAATATAGAGCACTATGTAATACCATTTTTTTAAAGCTAATTTTTTTTTTCAGTGGGGGAAGTATCTTCTCAGGCAGAAAATAACCATGGATAATTACTTTAGATTCTTCTTCTTCTTCTTCTTCTTCTTCTTCTTCTTCTTCTTCTTCTTCTTCTTCTACTTCTTCTTTTTCTCCTCCTCCTCCTCCTCCTCCTTCTCCTTGTCCTTATCTTCCCCCTTTTAATCTTCTGATTATGATCTTGGAGCTTGAATCTAAAGTTAGAAGACCCCTCTGAGGCCATCAAGCCCAAACCCTTCCCCCTCTTCATTTTACAAATGAAGAAACTGACATGCACCTGGAGGTTAGAATGCCAGCAAAACAACACATTACAGACAAAAAAAATGTTCAAATCAGAGAACCTGAACTTGAATCCTGGCTCTGCCACTATCCTATACATGGGACCCTGGGAGCATGAAATCTGGAGTCAGAGGATCTGGGTTCAAATCTTGCCTTTAGTGTGTGCTACCTCTGTGATCTTGGTCAAGTCACTACACTTCCCTGGCCTTGGTTTTGTCATCTCTAAAGTTAGGGGGATGGATGGACCTCTGAGATCCCTTTTAGCTCTAGATCTGTGATACTATGAAGTTTTGTTGTTATTCAGCCATTTTCAGTCCTGGCCAACTCTTTGTGACACCATTTGTTTGTTTCTTCACTTTTTTGGTAAATATGCTGGGGTGATTTGCCATTTCTTTTTGCAGCTCATTTTACAGATAAGGAGAATGAGACAAACAGGGCTAAGTGACTCGCCCAAGGTCACGCAGCTAGTAAGCGTCTGAGGCTGGATTCAAACTCAGGAAGCCCAGTGTATCACCGAGCTCAGTGGTTCTCAACCTTCCTAGTGTTGGGACCCTTTAATACTCGTATGTAGGCGTATCTGCATGTGGGTGTACCTGCCTGGAGATGGATAGAGGAGGGGTGTCTGAGTTCCTAAGACCATTGGAAATGTGTTTTCCAATGGTCTTAGGAGACCCCTGTGAAAGGGTTGTTCAACCCCCAAAGGGGTCACAACACACAGGTTGAGAATTGTTGATCTAGCTGCTCTGAAGTTATTTCACTTCTATGGGACTGTATTTCCTGTTACTAAAGGGCTAGGCTAGATAAACCGTAAGTCATGTTGAGCTCTATGTCTTTAAAACTATGAAACACCAAATATTTAAACAGGCCAGTTTTCCCACTAACTATTTCAATGAAAGAAAAGGCTGACTCAGTGGGACCTTGTCATTATCAAAATACTGAGAGTGTGTAGGTGTTTGGGTTTGTGCTGCTACCTGCATTAACTTGTAAATATCCCTTTGAGGCTGAACCAGACTTGCTTTCAATTTCCAACATCCTCATTTGGAACAACATAAAAGAAAAGATTATCAGAGGTTGTATTATCCAGTGATCAGGCATAGGATGTGGGCAGGGTTATCAGAAACACTTGGGATTTGTTTGAAATTTTCCACTAAAGAAGAACAAGGGAAACCCTGAGTATCTTAAGACAAGAAGGAACCTTGAAGCATTTTCTCAACCTCCCACATAGACCAGAGCTTCTATCAAAGAGCAAATGGTTTGGTTGGAATTTTGCCTTCTTTCCCTTCCCTTGTCCACCCTTAGATGAAGTCTGCCAATTGGTTGGTACTTCAACACAGAAATATTTGTCTCTACTAATCTGCCTCATTATGTCTTTATTATTGGAGCCTAGCTTAGTTTTATTTAATTGAGTTTTAGCTAATTTTCCATTTGGCAGTCCTGCCTCATGCCAGCCACGTAGAAATGGACAGAAGAGCAAACAAAACAAAACAGGACATCAAAATTCGAAGGCTGTGAATCATCCAGGCAGTGGAATAGTAGCTTGTGAATGAATTACATCAGTGCTGACATGCAGATAAATTGCTGAAATGCACACAGTTCAGTTTCTTCAGCTGTACATACATTCATGTCATGATCATGAGATCCCATGATGACAAGTGCTAAGTATGGGTATATAATTATTCACTGCTAATTATTAGCTAATATACATTGTGAAGGTTTTGTTCTGTAGGTACAAGGGATCTGGTAGAGGAAATTACATCACTTTAATTAGACACTCTTGCCCATAACAACTTTCAACCCTCCAGGGGACACCAAAGACCCCTCCTTAATTTCCTTTATTGAATGGTGATCAAATCTTGTCATTGAAGCCATTTTTTAAATAGCATAACAACTCTAGGAATTCACCAGCTTGACTATTAACAAACTTGTTGGATGCTTGAACACATGAGAAAGAAAAGGAAAGTCTGCCTGGGAAATGAGCAAATTTGAGTGGATTTTGGAACAGTCACACCTGCCTCTAGGCACTGGCAGGATTTCAATATGAGGGGACACCTCACTCTTTCTAGTGAAAGAAATTAGGGTCATTCAACCAGATGAACCAGCATAGTGGAGCCTCAGAAAGGTTGGCTATTACTGGCTTAGCCCAGTAGGATAAATGAGCTTTTTATCATGCGAGGGAGTAGCTGTTTACAAACACAAGTTTCTAGGATGAGTTGGACTGAATCATTTTTCAAAGTTTTTAGATTATTTCTGCAACAATTCAATGCTTCAAGACAATTGTGAAAGGCTCATGATGGAAAATGCTATCCTCATCCAGAGAAGGAACTGATAGAGTCTGAATGTAGACCAAAGCAGACCATTTCTCCTTTTCTGTTTTTTCCCGTGGTTTTCCCCTATTTTTCTGTTTCTTCTTTCACAATGTGACTAATGTTCAAATATGTTTAACTTGATTGCACATGTATAGGCTATATCAGATTGCTTGCTGCCTTGGGGAGAGGGTAGGGAAGGGAGAGAGTGAGACAATCTAGAACTCACAATCTTTCGAAAAAGGAATATTGAAGATTGTCTTTACATGTAATTGGAAAAAAAAATATTATCAGAAGTGAAAAAAAACTTCTGCAAGTCACTTAGAGGATTAAAAAAAAGTTCACCAAGTTATTATTCCTGTGTTCAACTGAGCAGAGGCTTCTTCCAGTCTTGTGCAATAAAAATTAAAGAAACAAACCTGTTTTTTCTCCCCACCCTCCTTCACAAATAAACTATAGTGGAGCTTAGCAATTATTTTTCCTTTCCTCACCTCTTTCAGCCTGGATTTCAGTCTGAGAAAACGATACTTAAAAGGATGGGGACATAAAAAGCTCCAAGGGAGGAAAAGCAGGATGTAACTTAGCGGTAGCAGGAGAGAGCACATGGCCAATATGGTCCACAAACAACATAGTTTCCCTATCAATAATGTGTTCATCCTGTTAACTCTGAAATAGAAAAGGATAATTTTCATGTATTTAAAATATTTGCATGACTCAGAAATCCCCAAATGCATTTTCCTTCCATAGCCCATTATAGATTTTTGGCATCCTTATCCTGATTTCTACTCTCACAAATGACTCATGATTCCTAAAGCAAGGCTAGCTACACCTGCCCTTTAATGTTTTAGGGGTAACTCTGAGAGGTTAACGTATCTCTTGATTTCTAGTGACTTGAGCTTTTATTCTCATTTGTTTTCCCCCACATCAGTCACTGGTTACAATTTTCTTTTTTGTTTAGTCATTTCAGTCATGTCCAATTCTTTGTGACCCCTTGGCAAGGATCCTTGAGGGGTTTGCCATTTCCTTCTCCAGCTCATTTTACAGATGAGGAACCTGAGGCAAACAGGGTTAAGTGACTTGTCCAGGGTCACACAGCTAATTCATGTCTAAGGCCAGATTTGAACTCAGGAATATGTGTCTTTCTGATTCTCAACCCAGTACTCTGTCCAGTTTGCCACCTAGCTGCCCTTTATGGTTAGTATCTCCTTTACATCATTTAAGCAATGCTTTGACAAAGATGCTGGGCCATCTCCAGTCATTCTGATGAATAGCTGGCCATGGATCCAGATGACTCTGGAGGAGAAAGTGAGGCTGGTGACCTTGCACAGCCCTGCCTCACTCAAATCCAATCAACTGCAAGTCATGACACCATCTCCCTGATGTCACGGTCCTCTTCAAAAATGAAGGACAAGCACAACAGCAACAATTCAAAGAGGTATTTACTGTGAAGATATAGCAAGACCAACTATGCAAACACATCCTGCTGAACCTGGACCACATTCTCCCCTGTATCACCTTGGTCTCTGGGAGAAGTGGGCGCTAATTTAAAGTAGTTCCTACAAAGCATTCACTTCACCAGTTTCATCCCCAAATTTGGCATAGATGATGGATGAACTTTCTCTCTTCCTTAAAGAAAGCAGTATCTCCTAGCTGTCAGGTCAATTTATTACTGAGCTGGGTCCACTGGGTCACTCTCCGGTCTTGTATTCTCATCTCTCTGTGCTCAGCTGCCAGTAAACTCTGGTATGGATTCATTCCTGGACCTCAATGGCTCTCCTGACCATTTGAAGTGCTTCAGGTTGCAGTCAAATACAAAAGAGGAGAGGCACCATGTTTTCTTTCACATATCTCCACTCACCAGGAGTTCTTGCCTCCATCATCCCCAGGAAAGAGAGACTGACTTGGATAGATGAAGAATTTTGTGTACATACAGATTTGGCTCAGCAGATTAGCACGGTGCTTGGCATATAGTATGCATTTAGTAAATGTCTAGTGAATTGAATGTATTGAACCAGAGTTTTTTTCACCATGTGGTAAACAGACTGGAAACAGTTACAGGACAATTTCTCATGTTCTGAAGTGGAGAATTGGGCCCCTGAATTCAATGTCATCAGGCATGGAAGCAGGATTACCATGCATACATGTTCCCAGGACCAAATCCTCCTCCTCCTTCTCTTCCTCCTCTGCCTCCTTCTTCCTCCTCTTCTCTCCTTCTGTTTCTTCTCCTTCTTCCTCTCTCCTTTTCCTTGTCTTTGCCCTTCTTATTTTCCCCCATTGGTACCTTTACTTCAATGGTGCCTAAATCTCTACGTCCAGTACAGTCTTTTCCCTAAGTTCTAGTCCCACTTCTTTGGCTATCTCCTGAATATCTTTGACTCCCATTGACTGTCAAATCCTGTACATCTCCCCAGTCCTTGAACCCAACATAATTATAAAAGTTAATTTTTATATAGCACTTTAACATTTGAAAAGTGGTTGACATCCATTATCTGCTTTGAATCTTACAATATATCACAATATATCAACTAGCCAAAGGAAAAGTCTCTCTTTCCTGGAGCTGATGGAAGCAAGAACTCCTGATGAGGGGAGATGTGTGAAAGAAAACATGGTGCCTCTCCTCTTTTGTATTTGACTGCAACCTGAAGCACTTCAAATGGTCAGGAGAGCCATTGGGGTCCAGGAATGAGTCCATACCAGAGTTTACTGGCAGCTGAGCACAGAGAGATGAGAACACAAGACCTGAGAGTGACCCAGTTGATCCAGCTCAGTAATAAATTGACCTGACAGCTAGGAGATACTGCATTCTTTAAGGAAGAGAGAAAGCTCATCCATCAGTGGTGCCAAATTTGGAGATGAAATTGGTGATATAGATGTTCCATTTAAATCATTATCCTCAGGTTAAATGACTTGTCCATGGTCATACAGCTCATACATGTCACGGGCAAAGTCCAAATCCATATTTACTTTATTCTGATTCTATCACTTCATCCATTATCCCGTGTTGCATCCATACAGTATTGAAACAAAATGAACAATCTTCCTCCCTAACCTGTCCCTCTTGCCAGTTTCCCTCCCTCTCTTAGGTTCATCACCATGTTTCCAGTTGCCTTGGCTCAGAATCTCAACTGTACGTAATGTCTTTCCTTTCTTCTGCCCTGCCCCCTCCATCCAACCAGTTGCCAAGTTTTGTTAATTGTATCTTCACAACATCTCTTCATATGCTTTGACATCACCTCAGGCCCCTGGACTATTATAATAGCATCTAGGACAGCTAGGTGGTGCTTGTGAATAGGACACTGGACTGAGAGTCAGGAAGCCTCATCTTCCCGAGTTTAAATCTGGTCTCAAACACTTACAAGCTGGGTGACCCTGGGTAAGTCACTTAATCCTGTTTGACTTCAGTTTCCTTATTTGTGGTTTGAGCTGGAGGAGGAAATGACAAATGGTTTTGGTATCTTTGCCAAGAAAATCCAAAAATGCAGTCACAGTCAAATGTGACCAAAATGAGAAATGATATGACAAATAATATAACAAAAAATAATAAAGCAACAAATATTAGCATCTATCTTGATAGAGATTTAGTAAGATTCAGAATATTGTCCATGATGAGGACATAGCACCAAACAAACAATAAAGCAAGCTGGCCTTCTTGAGGGAACAGACTTACAATACAGAGGGCAGTCAGAAAGAATGGGAAACGGGTCAGGTTAGATTTGGGTGCTCCAAAGTCTGTTGGGTTTTGTGGGGTTGTCTGGGAGGAGAATTGGAGGGCCTGGAGGTGCGGGGGAGAGAGTGAGGATCCTGGACCTGGGAACTGGTGCTGCCTCATGATAGTGACAGTGATGGGCTGAGAAATGTTTAGGAAAAATGCACAGAAATTTTTTTTCTGAAGAAAAAGATGCAGATAACACACTATAAAATTTATTATGAATTAATATTTCCTCTATCACTTTCTTAGCCAACAATAAATAAAACACTAAATCAAGCCCTGATTTGTAGCTCTTGCAGATTTCTGAAGTGGAAGTGCTCACACTGAAATTTTAACAATCAACTCTTCTCAACCAGTATGGCACACGTTTGCTGTTGGTTGGGGAGGGATAGGAAGAAAGGGGAAATTGGTAATTAGTTGATATTCAAACTCCCTGCTGAGTTGGTAAGGGGGTCTGGGCCCCTTGGTTTAGGGATTGGGGTTAGGGATTCCTCTACTTTTTTCCCACCATACTTCCTTCATATAACTGCTAAAGTAATCTTAATTCATAGAACTGACCACAGTATTCCCCTGATCAAAAATTTTCTTTGGCTCCCAGTTGTCTATAACTGAAATACTAACTTCTTAGTTAGAAGTTTAAGGTGCTTTCCTTTCCAGATCCCAACACATTTTCTAGCCTTATTTCACACTAATCCCTTTCAACATCCTCTCTGTCCCAGACAAAATAGACTACTAGCTGTTTCCTGAATTTGACAAGATATCTCCTGCCTTATGAAGACTTGATGCCTATTTCTGGAATTCACTCCCTTCTCATTTTCACCTGCTGAAACCCTTCTCTTCTTTCAAAGTCTAGTTCAAGGGCCAAATCTTTCATAAAGTCTTTCCTGATCCTCTCTAATGAAAAGTATTCTCTTTCCTTAAATCCTACTAAAACACACGGTCTGAAGCTCCCCTCTGCCTCTGTCTCATTTTATCTTTTTACCATACTTGCATTGTATATGTGGAGTGGCAGCTAGGTTGGTCAATAGATAAGAGTGCTGAGTCTGGAGTCAGGAAAACCTGAGCTAAAATCCAGCCTCAGACACTTACTAGCTATGAGACCCTGGTCAAGTCACTTAACCCTGTTTACCTTAATCCATTGGAGAAGAAAATGACAAACCCTTCTGGTATATTTACCAAGAAAACGTCATGGATAGTAAGGTCCATAGGGTCACAAAAAGTCTGACATGACTGAACAGTAACTTGATGTACACTTATTTGTGTATATTCTGGGGGTGTACTTTCTAAATGTTTAGCAATCAAATTTTTAAAAAAGAAAAGTGTCTTTAAAACACTTTCAAGTTTAATTTACATTATTAAAATTTCCTCATCACTTTCCTAAGTCCAGACAATTAACAAACCAACCAAATTCTAATTTAGAACCTTTGGTAATTTCCAAGGTGTGAATATTTCCCCTGAAAATGTTAATGATCAGGTTTTACTAGCTTATTTGAGCTTGTGCCAGCATGCCCCTGCAGATTAAAGTGTAACCTCTTTAACAGCAAAGTCTGTTTTGTTTATCTCTTTTGTATCCCTAGGGACCATAAGTGCCTTGTACACAACAGGGACTGAGAGAATGTTTGTGAAATTAAATTGACCAGACAGAAGGCAACCAATCATTCTGCCCTTGAATAACTGACCCCAATATGTGAATGACCGTATTTTACTTCCTAGAGAGAATAAATCTATAGACTTTTTCCAGTGTTTTCAGTGTGTTGGGTTGAAAAACATTCTGTTCTTATGGTAAAACTTAATGACTGCCCTAGACAATTCACAGAAGTAAATAGATCTATAAAATGCAAAGAGAAAGGCAAGCCCATTTACTTAACCACCTGAAATACTTTTAGTTTTATCTGGTTTATGTATCAAAGAAGAAAATGCCCCAGGGAAATGGATGCTCGTTGTTGTGACAGATATATTTAGTAGGTGATGGGAATCAGTGCTTTAGTTTTTCTTGGATGATTGTTACTGCTCTTCTTGCAAATTAAAGCAAACTTAATAACTGATTGCAACATGTTTTTAAAATGGAAATATTAATAGAAAAAGTTCGATATTGTTAGAAGCTTATGAAAATAGTGAATAATAGACATATAAAGTGTTTTTTTTTTCTTATTAGGATGGCAAAACTGATCTGAGCACCACACAATTTGACACTGTCCATTAATTCAATTATAAATATTTATTTGGCACCTACTATGTGCATGGCACTGGGGTTGCTTTTTTTTTTTTTAAAGAGGAAACAGATGCCATCATCAAAGAACTTATATTCTACCTTGGTTCACCTTCTACCTGGTCTTGGAAATATATGCACTTATTTGTACTGGATAGAAGTTAGACAGGAGTTTACTGAAGTCAGCTCATACTGACTCTGAAGAGCCAAATGTTAAATTTTCAATGAACACGTATACCTCAGAAATCAGCATGAAAGCATAGGACTTGATTTCTTGTTTTACCAATTGTCTAGTCTTAATTGAGTGATAAGAAAAGATCACTAATGCAGATCAAATTTCAAAGTGTTCTGTTGCTAACATTTACCAGAACACCACTGGTTATACTTTGGCATTGTTGTAGCCCAGTCATTTCAGTCATGTCTGACTCTTCAGGACCCCTTTTGGGATTTTCTTGACAAAGATACTGCAATGGTTTGCCATTTCCTTCTCCAGCTCATTTTACAGATGAGGGAACTGAAGCAAATAGGATGTCTGAGGCCAGATTTGAACTCAAGAAGATGATGAGCCTTTCTGACGCCAGGCCCAGCAGTCTATTCATTGTGCCACTTAAGTACCCTCTCTAAATGGATATATGATGTTAATTTTAAAGATTGTACTATAAAAGAATCGACAGAGACACAGATCTAATACTTCTCACAACTATGGGCAGGAGACATGTTTTGTTTTGTTTTGTCACCAAACAAGGGGTAGAGGAGATTACAAAAGATAAAAACAATTATCTTTGATTACAGGAAACTGAAAAGCTTGGGCATGAACAAAACTGATCCATCTAGATAAGTAGGGAAGCAGTTAAATTGGAAAAATACCTTTATAACAAATTTCCCTGATAAGGAATATGAGTGCATGTAGGTATATGTGTGTATACACACAAATACATACACAGACACATATATGTTAATAAACATTTGACAGTCTATATGATCAAAAGTCTTTCCTCAATAGATAAGTGGTCAAAGGATATGAACAAATAATTCTCAAAAGAAGAATTTCAAACTATCAACAGCCATATGAAGGAAAGCTCAAAGTCACTAATAAGAAGGAAAACACAAATCAAAACAATGCTGCTTTTACCTCACAATTTGCAAATTGACAAAAATGGCAATCATCAGTGTTGGATGGGTTGGGAGAAGAGGGCCACACTATTGCATCATTGTTGGAGCTATGAATTGGTACAACATTTTGGAAAGTTATTTGGAATTGTCCAATTAGATATCCCCTAAAATATCCATTCCATTTAAGCCAGAGATTCTATTAGTGTCATATACCCAAAGGAGGACATTATATGAAAGAAATATCTATATCTATTTCTATACTGATATGCAGCACTTTTTGTCACAATGATTTGCAAACATAGTAGATACGTGTTACCTGGGGAATAGCTAAACAAGTCATGGTACACGAATGCAGTGAAATATTACAATGCCACAAGAAATTACGAATATGACAAATACAGAGAAGCATGGAAAGATAATCTACCTGCTCCTGACTGAAGCAGAACCAAGAAAACAACCTTAAAGGCAGCCACAACAATGTAAGTGGAAAGAATGACCATGCCAAGAAAATTAAAAGCAAATCTTGCAAAATTATAAAGAAAAAGCATGACTCAAAGGAAGATATATGGGAAAACATCCTCCCTCAATTCCTTAGCAGAGGTATGAGGTTCACAAATGTACATTGCATATATTTTCAGAATTTTTTGACGTATTGATCAGTTATGCAGATTTCCCCCCCCATCGTTTCTCTCTCTTTCTTCTTTGAAAAGATACCATTTGTTACATGGGACATATATCAAAGCTGTTATTTATACCTTGGGGTGTGGGGAGAGGGGAATGATAATGGGGGAAATTATGGTGATGTAAAAGACATGAATAAGAACTTATTTTTTTTAAAACAATGATGTATCTGTGTGTCTTATCCCCCTAGCAGACTAAAAGCTCCTTGAGGGTAAGTGGACCATGACTTAGCTAAGCTAAATATTATTCCTATCCCAGCACCTAGCGTGCCCTGAATGCAGTAGACACTTAATAAGTCTGTATTGAGTTGAAGAAATATGTAAAGGAAATAAAGAATCCCTGAGCATTCAGGATAAGTGAGGCAGTTACCTTATATTTAGGACTTCATCCTGGCCCTGTGATGATTTGAAATAAAAGCAGGGTCAAATCACACCTTCCAAAGGAATGGACCAATCAGACACCTCAAAACTAAATGCTGCTGCCGTATTTTCCTGTGTCCCTGATAGACAGGCCAGAGCATCCTTGACTTGAAAGACCATTTTCTTGGCTCCTCAGTGGACTGGCATTTGGTAGCCCTTGCTCAGAACTGAAGCTAGTTTGCTCACATGTTAACAGTGTAGGTGTAATGATTCTAGAGGACCAAGAGTAAAATGTGCTACCCACCCCCTAATAGACAGAAGGACTCAGTGCAAAATGATGGCTCATATTTTATTTTTTTTTTAACATGACCAGGGCAGAAATTTGTTTTGCTTGACTCTACAAGGGATTTACTTTTTCTTTATTTTCAATGGGGAATGGGAGTGGAGGGAGAGGGACAGGTGACGTTTTGCTGATTGAAAAAAACCTCATAATTTAGACTATCTATATATCATATTGCTTTCCATCTTGGGGAGAAGGGAGAGGGAGAAAAATTTGGAACCCCAAATCTTTCAAAAAATGAATGTTGAAAATTGTATTTACATTTAAATGAAAAAATTATTAAATTAAATGAAAAAAGAGTATATAGAGAGTTGCTTTTAGTGCAGAAGCTATACAGTAAGGGATTGGTTAATAGGGCAAGGTTGATGCAACCGTTTTTTACTGGAAAGGCAATCACTAGACAGAGATTAAAAACACACATATACACAATTTGTGCTAACAGAAAGAAATACATTTTAACATTCTGTGTTTTAAGTTAACCTATGTAATAGCAACACTTTTTTGAAAATGTCCATTGAAAATAATTTTGGCATATATCATTTTTAAAAGTCACTATGAGAAAAGAGTTATAAATTGGAACTCCATACACAGAAGAACGATCTCAACAAGGGACCCCGTGATCACTGTGCTGAAAAGGTGATTGTTTGTAGATAAGACTAGGAAGTTAATTGCACATTTCAGAATCAAATTGAAGCATAGCTTCTACTATAAAAGTCAATGAGCTGAGTTTTTTTCATCTTGAAATTGCCATTCTTCCCATCTCTTTGCTACCAGTTTATAATAAGGAGAACAAGTGGAGGAGAGAAATCACACAGCATAGCATTATGATTCTGTTGAGATCCTGCTGATTAGGAACAGGGCTAATGCCATAGGCAAAAAAAAGTTCCATTACCCTCTGCTTTGTTACTGAGATATTTCTAAGCCCCATATTTTCAATGCTCCCCCAAAAGAAAGCAGAGATGAATTCCTTTGGTGTTCCCTCAAATCCTTAATTTCAACCACTAATTAAATTTAACCAAGTAGGTATTTATTAAATACCCACTATCTTCTAGGCGCTGTGCTAGGGGCTTTACAAATGTATCTCATTTTATCCTGAGGGTAGTGTTATTATCATCACCCCCATTTTCCTTTGAGGAAACTGAGGCAGATAACGATTAAGTGACTTGTTTGGTGTCACACAGCTAGTTTCTCAGGCTGGATTTGAACTCAGGTCTTCTTGACTTTAGACCCAGTGCTTTGTTTAATCCTATGCAACTCTTTGGGATTCTTCTTGACAAAGATATTGGACTGGTTTACCATTTGCTTTTTCAAGACCCAGTACTACAGGCCATGAAAAACACAGAGCTCTTGAGAATGGATGAGAGGTTACTTCTAGGTGGAAGACAACAGGAAAGCCTTGGTGATTGAGGTGACATGTTATTTGGTCTTTAAAGAATGGATATTTTTTTAAACATGCAGAAATAGAAACATAGAGGAAAGGGTGAATTCTAGATATGGAAAGCACTTCAGAAGGGAGCATGAGTAAATGCATAGTCAGTCATATTTGTATAGCATCTTAAGGTTTATAGAGTGCTTTCCTCACAGCCCTCTGAGGTAAGTAGCAAACATAGTATTACCCTGTTTAAGAGAAGAGGAAAAGTAAAACTCAAATTAAGTGACTTGACTTGAGTCACACAATTGGTAAGTGTCTTTCTTCCTTCCAGTCCACAGCTTCCCCCATAATGCCTTCCCTATAAATGATATTCAAGGAATGATGCATAGTCTGGCTTGGATATTTTGATGTTTTGCATCTCCTTAGTGGGTTCATCACTCATCATGTGTATTATATGTGAGATCTTGTGACTATGTGACTACGAACTCTGGAAGAGCAGGGACCATGTCTTATCTAAATCAAACTTTATATCTCCTCTAGTCCCTAGTCTGCTAGACATTTAGTACTGTAATTTTGTGTTCACTGTAATATCATTTAATGATCCAGTGATCCTCCTGACCCCCACTGCCTAAAGGTCAGGTGTATCACGTTTTACCTCTCAGCCAGAGTTCTCTGATACCTTTAAGGGAGTTTGATGTACTAAATAACTCTGCCATTGACTCAAGGCCCTATTGATGGTATTCCCTTAATTCTAGGGGTTCCCTGTATGCTAGTCCAAATTTAGCCACTTAGTAATCAGATTAGCTTTTACAAAGGAATATTCACTTCAAAAATACAGTAAGAACATACATAAAAACATATGTCCCCAACACCTAGGAGCATAACCTTACCCTGTACCACCTTATACTAAGGGGAGGGAAGGAGGATTAAGTTTGTAGCTTTGCTTGGTTATTGTAGAGCATAGGACTACTAAGTTCCAAGTCCAAAGCCCTAGTTGGGCCTGAAGCTCAGGCACCCTGGTTTCTCAGGGTTTCCCTTCTAAGACTGGCTCAACATTTGGCCTGGCATCTTGCTTCCAAGGTCAACATGCCTCAAGTCCAGGCCTGGCGAAGATTTCAACCACCTACACCTAGAACTGGCAAGGAGAAACAAACAGACTGAAACAAAACCCTACCCCCAAACCTATTTATCAGGGTTACCGGATCAAAAGGGGGCAGAAGGTTAAGTAGTCCCTTTCCTCCACTCAGTCAGTTGAATGAGCCTATACCGTAAGTGAAAAGGACCTTCACCCTCTCTGGATAAGGGAAGGAGAGAGCAAGACTGCGCCACTTTAACAGTTTTAAAGATGCAACTTGTTCTGATTACAGGCTACTGCTACTCACATGATAAGTAAATGTAGAATGTCATCTCCTAGAAGCAGGGTGATTTGGGTATGTGCAAGAAAATCACCATTACATTAAAAAAGGGAAGTAATGGGAAAGAAATGTGTGATGACAGATTACTGTCATGTGATAAAGGGCCGTGGAAACCACCACAATTAGAATTTATTGTCAACAATAGGGAGTCACATAAGGAATTTGGACACGGGCATATTGGAATCAAATTTGAGCATATTATTCTGGCTTCAATACATAAGATGAATTGTATTGGCAAGAATAATCAGGAGCCTATTAGAATAGAATATTCATGATGCGATGAAGGACTGAACTAGAATGATAATGGGGTGGGAATTAGAGGATGTAAGAGGTATGTGAAGGTAAGTTTGACAGGACTTGCAATATGGACTGGATTCCAAGGAGTGATGGAAAGAGAGGCATTAAAGATGAATTAGGAGATTTGGAGAATTAGAGCCTGGGAAGATGGTGGTGCTAATAACAGAAATAGTGGAAAAGGAAGGAAAACTGGTTTTCAATGAAAGATGATAAGTTTGGTTTAGGACATTTTGAATTTGAGCTCCTGGGGGAGAAAGCATCCCAGTATATTCAGCAGGCATTTAAAAGTAGGGAGAAGCCTAGATACACACTCAGAGCTAAAATCTTAGATGTGTAAGTCATCAGCATAGAGTTAATACTTAAAGCCATGGAATCAACGACATAAAAAGAAAGAAGAGTAAAGGACTGAATACAGAACCTTAAGGGGACATATATAAGGAGAGAGGAAGTGAAAGCTATTGAAAGAACATTCAAAGAGATTCTAAAAGTACAATGATACAGAATACCACAGAGGAGAAAATTTCAATGGAAAGAGGAGATTGTCTTTTTCAAATATGGTAAAGAGCATGAAGAACATGAAGACTAAAAAATAATAATATGATTTGTGGTTGAGGATTTCATTATGGACCTTCAAGAGAAGAGTTTCATTGAAGCAATGGATAAATTCTATCTCTTCTGAATGTATCAGGTTGGTTTTTTTTTTTACACTTTGTCTCTCTGTGAGCACAAGTAAGGCAAGATTTTTGTTTTATTTTTTTTCCTTGTTGTTGTTGGAGTTCAGTTTCCCAGGCTCAGGCTAAATTGTAAACATCTATAGGATTAATCTATTTTGAACCTTGATAATTTGCAACTCTGCTGAGTCAAGTAGGCTTCATGCCTTCTGGCTCTGAGCCAATCAGGGGCCGAGTCTTTGTTATATATTCTGGGAGGTTGGCATTTTGCTTGGAGGTTTGCTCGTGAAAAGGATCTTTCAATTTCCTGGTCAAGAACTTGAGTAGCTGTTTGTTCAGAGACAACCTTCCCCCTACCCCCGACTTCTAGGATGTCTGAGCTCCCTCTATCCAGTGATGCATGTAAAGTGTATAGCAATATTGCTTTACTCAGGCAGTTGGAGCCCTGTCTGTTGGTCTTTGTGCTAATTTCTCTGCTTGCATTTTCTACTTTTTTTACTTTCTTGGATACTCACTTCTTTATTAAAGTAAGATTGTTAAACCCTTTAAAGCTGTCTTTCCTTTAGCAAAATAGATCAAAGAACCTGTGCTAGCAGGTCATCCTAGGTGTGCTAGGGTGCTTGCTACTACACTCTCCTGCCAGCAGGCAAACTTTTTTAAGGGCAGGGACTATATTTTACCTTTCCTTTGTATCCTAGGTGCTTAGTAGAATGTCTGGCCTGATAAATCATTCTTGTTCACTGAGTGAAGGCAGAAGCTAGGTTCCAAAAGGCTGAGTGAATGAGTGGTGAGAAGTTGATGGTAGAGAAACTTTTCCAAAGTTTTTCAGTGACTGGAAGGAGAGCTAGAATGGCAGGTCTAAGCTATAGTAGAATCAAGGGAAGGTTTTTTCTTTCTTTGTTTTAGGATGGAGAGATCTGAGCCCTTATGTAGCCTGAAAAAGATTCAATGGAGAGGGAGAAATTAAAGATGTAAGAGAGAGAGGAGATAATTGATGGAATAAAATCCTAAACAGAGTGAGAAAGGATGGAATCAAGAGTGATTCTACTTAGTCTGTGTCTTTCTTCATAACATGACTAATATGGAAATAAGCTTTGCATGATTGCACTTGTCTAATCTATATTGGATTGCTTACTCTCTGGGGGGAGGGAGAGATTTTGGAACATCAAAAAAAATTTTTAATGAATGTTCAAATTGTCTTTACATATAATTGGGAATAATAAAATATTATTTTAAAAAGAAAAAAATGAACAACAAAATAGTGATTAGATTTGAAAAGGAGGAGGAATACTTCCTCTGAAATGAGAGGCAAGGAATGGATACTGGCTGAAGTTAGTAATGATAACTTTCATTTATATTTTGTTTGAAAAGGTTGGGAAGAATTTCACAGATATTATCTCATTTGATCATCACAACTACCCTGGGAGGTAGGTGTATCCCCATTATAAAGTGGAGGAAACTGAGGCAGACAGGGGTGAAACAGCTAGTAAGTGTCTGAGGTAAGATTTGAACTCAGCTCTTCCTGACTCCAGGTCCAGGGTTCTATCCACTATACCAACTAGCTATCTATAACAGGGTGATGGAGTGACTGACACTAAAGACGGGATAATTCCCAGCATTTACTTCCTTAATCTTCTGGAGAGTTGCTTTGTTCTTACAATTGACTAACTGGCTCCTCCACTACCAAGAATGGGGGTGGGGTGGTGAGCTGGAACGTAACTAAAACCTCCTGAGAACCAGGGAAAGCAAGTCAGTATGGAAGAAACCACAAGGAGGAGGGGACATCCCTGCAACAGCCATAGCCAATGGTAGAGGGAGAGGGAAGGGATGGAGAGCAATCACTGGAGAATCAGAAACAGTGCTGCAACTATGATGTCTCGAGTGACCAACTCCAGGGCCATGAGGCACGTCTGCAGAGATCTGATGGCACTGTAATCCCAGAAGGTCAAGGATTCTGTCATATTTATCTCTGTGTCTCCTCCCCCACCAAGCACAATTCTCTTAACTCAGAATGAGATTGCTTCGAGTTGAGGGCACTAAGAAGGAAAGTGGATGCCTATAAAGCTAGTCAGTTTAACAGGACTCTGAGCCCTTTGGCTTAACTCCTTTGTTAACAAAAAGAGAGCCATTGGAATACTCACTCATCTCCCTGGACTCTCCCTGGACTTAGCTCCCATACAGAGTCACTGATGGGTGTATTGGGAATATGTGTATGTATGTGCCCATGTAGCTGGGAGAGACAGAGGTGGAGGATGACTTTCAGTTGGAGTGATTATTTCTGAGACCAGATCCTTGACATTCCAAGTTTTTCTTCCTTTCCTGGGAATTCCCTCCTGGGAATTTGAGTTCCAGTGCCCCTCCTGCTGTCATGTGCAACCCTCTCTTCCTGTTTTATCTTCTAAACTGAATGAATTCAATTTAACTGACCAGTCTCTTAGATGATTTGACTTTATTCCCTGTACGATATTTTTTTTTTGCTTTTTTTGGAGAGCACTTGGGGTTAAGTGACTTGCCCAAGGTCACATGGCTAGTTTTTGTGTTAAGTGTGTGAGGCCGGATTTGAACTCAGGTCCTCCTGACTCCAGGGCCAGTGCTGTATTCACTGCGCCACCTAGCCGCCCCCCTGTACCATATTTTTTGAGAAATTTCCCCACATGCTTAACAAAATCAAGCTGGTAGTCTTAGATCTGATTCCTACTATACTGTGTAGGCACCCATCTTCCCTCTTACCCATTCTACCCATAACAGCTCTTGTCTCCATTCCATTTCCTTCAGTCACATGATGACTCTCATTCCCTTTTGCTTGGACCGTTGAAAAGGCCTTCTGCTTCCAGTCCCTTCCTTCTCCAATCCAACCTTTCACACATTTACTGAACTGATATACATGTCTGATGATGTCATTCCCCTGCTCCATAAACTTGTGTCTTTTCTGCCTCTAGGGTCATATACAAACTTCTCTTCTTGGCATTTAAAATCCTTAACAGCCTTGCTATAGATTACCTTCCCAGGCTTATTATACCAATATATAATTTGTATTTATTGTTGCTGAATTGTTTCAGGCATGTCTGATTCTTTGTGACTTCATTTTGGGGTTTTCTTGGCAAAGCTACTGGAGTGGTTTGCCATTACCTCCTGTAGCTCATTTTACAGGTGAGAAAACCGAGGAAAACAAGGTGAAGTGATTTGCTTAGGGTCATACAGCTGGTAAGTGTCTGAGGCCAGATTTGAACTCAGGAAGATGTCTTCCTGACTCCAGGCAACAGTGTTCTATCCACTGTGCCACCTGACTGTGGATACTAAAACTTAGATATAACCCTCACTTCTCATGGAATTTACATCTTAGTAATGGGATATGACATAATCACACATAACATGTTCAATAGTGTAACAATCTGTGATTTTTATCATTGTAAGTCCTCTTTAGGATACAAATCCTTCAATTTAGTACATAGTCTTCAATAGTTGATATGATCAAAAAATTCATCAAATAAATAACCGTATAAAATAATCAGTGATCAATTCATAAGACAGATTATAAGGAAAAATACTACATGAGGTTAGAAGTGGTGAGGAAGGGGGTAGAAAGGTCTTGGAGATCTAAATATTGCTTTCAATATCATATTGTCATATACTTCAATATCAGTGTCATTTATTTAACAACTTCACCTTTTTACTATTTGTATTGGTGAATTAGGTTCAGTGATGGTCTCTTGAAATGATTCATTAACTGTCCCCTTCAACCACATACTCAGACGGCTACCTTGATTATTGCCACAGTCTCCCAACTGGTCTGTCTACTCCCAATCTCTCCCTATTCCAGTCCTTGCCACCAAAATAATTTTCCTTAAGCTTAGAAATGACCCCGTCACTCCTCCAACTCATTCAACTCTAGTGACTTTCTATTGTCTCTAGGGTAGCATAAGATAATAAACTTTCATTTTAAACCCCCTCCACAACCTGGTCCTATCCCACCTTTCAAGCCCCTTTGAGCATCAGTCTCTTCCAGAGCTCTCTGGTTCAGTCAAAGTGGATGTCTCTCTGTTTCTCACACAGAACTGTTTCCCTTCTGTCACGCTGGCTGCCCTATATGCCTGGAATGCACTCTCTACTTTTCTCCATCTTAAAACATACATTTCTCCTTTAAGATGTGGTTTGTAATTCCAGATTGCTCTCCAAAATAGTTGGATCAGTTCATAATTCCACCAAGGGAGGGAAGGAAAAAAAAGGAAAAAAGACACTTACACAATAACTTTATCATATATTTTAAAGAAATAGCAAGTTGAACATCATAGATTTGAAGTTTCATGTGCCATCATCTTTTTGATTTCATTGTTATGGAAATGCTTGTTTTATTCCATAAACTAAAAATAAAGATGTAATTCAATCACCATCTTTAGCTTGAAGTCTTTCCTAATGTCTCTAAGTTCATGTCCTCCCCAACTATCTTGTATCAGATGACTTTGTATATATTTGTACATGGTGTCCCCAAAGCCTTCAATTGCACTAAGTCTTTGAGGACACTCTATATTTATTCACCTTATGTTTGTGTTGTATATACTTACATATGCACTTGTTTCCCCAATTATAATGCAAGCTCAGCTTGAGAAAGAATTTCTTCCTTCTTCATACCCATCTCCCTAGTACCTGGCACAATAATTAATCAATACTTGGTCATTGATTGATTTATTGTTGAAGGTAGAACTTCTACAAATTTGCCAGTAGGAGTGAGAGAGTAATCTCTCTCCTTTGTCTCTATCATCCCCATCCTGTCAGATCAAGTGTTTAATTCTTTTTAATTAAATAGTAGCTTTCTCCCCTTTATCCACAGTCAAATCCATTTTTACACTCATATTTTTCTTTTCTTTCCCTCTTTCATTTTCCAACCACTCCCACCTACCAGACAGGAAGACAAAATAGAAACTAAAAGGACCAGCCAGGGCAGGAAAGTGCCAATTGGAGATCAGTCGGGCAAGGCTGCCAAACCACACATGAGGAGGTGGAAGAGCAGGACTGTTTATTCTGAAAGTCAGGCAGGAATTTCACTGTCTGCATAAACAGTAAGTTAGTACAGGAAAAACAAAGAGAAGCAAACTGCAAATATACAGAAGGTAATTCAAGGCTTCTAACTAGCCCTCCACTCAGAGGGATGTGGCCAAGTTCAGGATCCATTGTCCATCAAAATGTCCCTCATCTGTGTCCCATTTCCTTAAGGCATAACTCTCAGCTAAAGGATAAAAATGGTACTATGACTAATTAAGCTAATTAGCTTCAGATGCTTAAGCTAACCAACTAATCCCAACAAGTATATATGTGTTTTATTTCCTAGGTAAGATAATGAGGATAGAGACTGATCCTGTAATTTCATTGGCATAGGGGACCTCCCAGTAAGAAAACTCCCTCCCCCAACGCAGAACATCACCTGCTCTGTACCTTGTATTCTTATAAGGTTGGTTAGTAGACTTGTCCAGAATAACAGAGTTCTCATCAAACATTTATCAAGCCCCTACTATGTGCCAGGCTAAGCACTGAGAGTGCAAAGAAAGATAAAAGACTGTCCTTTCTCTCAAGGGGCTCACAGGCTACTGGGCAAGACAACATGGACATGGACAAACCTGCTTTTGACATGTTATGATATAACATATAATTATAATAATATATTGATAAATTATAGATAATTAACTGAGGGAGGGCATTGACATGGAAAGATCAGGAAGGCTTCCTGAAGAAGGTTGGATTTTAGATAAGACTGGAGGGAATCCAGGAAAGCCATATTCGAGATAGTGAAGAGGGAGAGCATTCCAGGCATGAGAGACATCCAGGGAAAATGCCCAGAGTTGAGAGACAGAGCTTTGTGCCCAAGGCACAGGGAGGAGGCCAGTGCCATTGGATTGGAGAGTATGTGGAAGGACAGAGATGATACTTTGCACAAGCAGCCCTTGAACTCAGATCTTTTTGATCCCAAGGGCAATTATCTACCCACTACAATATGCTGTCTTTGTCTTAAACTGAAAATGAATTTTTTAAAAGATAAAATAAATATATTATATTATTTTACTAATCTATTAAAACAATTCATCATTTGATAATATAATATTTATATTACACTTAATATTATAGATTTATATATTATACAGTATATAATTCTATATTGTGTATTAATGATAGGATTATATAATGATATGCCATATAATTATGTATTAAACAATATGTTGTCATATATTTTATCGTATTTATAATAAATATAAAATAAAAATCAAATTTTATTAAAATGAATACCTCTTTATTGTGTCTGCATGTATATCTAGCCAGAAGTGAGTCGTAGTTTGGTGTCATTAAGACAGAAAAATTAGGAACAAAATCAGAGTTTTTGAGCAGGCTGGGACCTTGGAGGTCATCTAATCTGAGAACCCTATCATATACAGGATGAATTGAAGGCCAGAGATGGTAAGTGATGATTTGTCTGTAGTCACACAGGTAGTGAATTAGCACAACTTGGATATTTAAGGTTGATGTTCACTGCCTGCTGCTCAGGCTTCCTCCTAGGCCATCTCCTTTCAACTCTGATTGGCTACAGGAGCCATAACCAGATGATTCAAAGACATAACTTAGAACCCTGAATACTGCCCAGATACGGGGTAGCCCTTGACCTATTGCAGTGAACATCCATGTACAAACATGAAAATAATAAAAACAAGGCTACAACAATATATTTTAAAAGATTATATATCATGATATATATAAATAAAGATTCATATTAGGAGTGCAGGGCTGGTTCAACATAAGGAAAAATATATGCAATAGAAAAAAAACCAGTAAAAAAAACCCCACATGATTATTATCAACAAATGCTGAAAACATTTGACAAAATTTAGCACAGGTTTCTATCAGTGAATTGGAAATAGCATAAGAATAAATGAACTTTTCCTTTATATAATAAAAATAATTATAACAATAATTGTTAAAAATAATATTTGTCCTTGGTATGGATGTGACAATCTCTGACCCTATAGCTTTCCTTGTAATCTCTGTAATTCAGTTGTGAACTACCTGGGGCATAACTCCAGCACACATTGCCTGCTCCCTTATATCAATCCATGTCAACCCTATCTCTCTCATGTCCCTGTCTTCTTTATCCTTTTGTGCCCTCTGGAATCCCCATTCCATTGTTAACAAACTGCTCTTGATGTTAGATCTATGACCTTGGTTGGAAATGCCTTCGTATATATCTCATACTTACTTAAATGGGTTTATGTTGTTTCCTACAAGAGACTGAGAGTCCCTTGAGAGTTAACAATATGCTAACAGTCTAGTCTTTAGTGTAGTGTGCGGCAAAATTCTCCCAAATTTGTATGTTCAGAAACTTTGGGAAAGTTTGAAGTGTTTAGCAAAGATGACAATTTAGTTTCCAAACCCTGGTTGAATTAGATTCAGTCTTTTCTTCAGTAAATTCATGTATACTTTATAAGGAAATGTGATGCTGATTCATTTCCATTCAAAAATTTTTTTATCATGAACTTAAGACATAAAATAAAATGATAATTTTCATTCAAATAGGTCTAGGACAAAACTGAATGTGAAATGGCATCTTTATTATATAGAGCTTGCATATCTTTTAACGTTTATAAGAAATTCAGCATATAACTTTCAAAGATGTTCTGCTTGTCTGTGATTCTTTTTGGACTTTCTATTCTGCACTGTACTTAAAAAAAAGTTTCAATGGATCTCTTTTTCCTCCTTTCTGTTTGGCTACTGTTTCTTTTCTGTTCTCCAAGGTGCAATTAAAAATGCTTCAATGACCCTCTTTCCTTTTTCTTCCCTTTTTTTGGGGGGGTAGCTACCCCATCCTTTAGTTTCTTTCTTCTCATGCTTCTCTATGCCCTAAAGAAAAACAAAACAAAATAAAAGCCTTGTAACAGATATGAGTAGCCAAGCAACATGAATCCCACATTCACAGTGTCTGAAAATGTTATGCCATATAATCTTGAGCCTGAGATGGGTATTATGCCCTTTCATCAATGTTCTGAATGGTTAGTCACATCACCAGTGAGTGTTATTTTTATTTTTAAGGTGGTTGTTACATACATACAAATTGTTCACCTGACTCTGGCCACTTTACTTTGCATCAGTTCATATAGGTCTTCCTAAGTTTCTCTGAAAGTATCCCTTTTGTCATTTCTTACAGCAGAAAAATATTGTTATATTGATAGACTATTATTTGTCCAGTCATTCCCTAATTGTTGGTACCCTTTTAGCTTTCAGTTCATTTTGGCTACAAAAGTAGCTTTTATGAATTTTTAAAAAAAATATGGGTGCTTTCCTTCTTTTTTTAATATCCCTATTTTATGAGCCTAGTAGTGGTATCACTGGGTCCAAAATAGGCATAATTTGGGGACTTGAATGGTCTTCAAATATCCACTAAACTGGAAGGGCTCCCACTCCAAATAAGTTGGATTTTTAAAAATTTCCTTAGGTGATGAGGAAGCTGCTCAAGGGGAGCCATGGACAGATCAGGTTCTGGGGAAGCTTGATGACTTTTAGGGAAAACTAATCTCTATTTTAGGGAAGTGAGGGAGGCATTCCAGTCCCATCACAGTGTAGCTGCCTTCTGGGGAATCGTTTGTAAGTGAAAGTGAGAGTTGGGATAAAGATTTCCTAAAATCTACAAGAAGTATTTGCATAATGTTGGCTCTGGGTTTTAGAGAGACACCACATTAAAGAAAAGTTCGTTTATTCTTATGCTATTATTTCAAATTCACTAACAAACCTATGTTAAATTTTTGTCAAATGCTTTCAGCATCCATTGAAAATAATCATATGGGTTTTTTTTTTACCATTTTTTCTATTACATGTATTTTTCCTTATATTTAACCAGCCCTACATTCCTACTATAAATCCAACCTCTTCATGATACATAACCTTTTAAAAATATATTGTTGTAGCCTCCTTCTATGTATTATTGTCTTATTTTTGCATGGATGTTCATTAGATATATCCATCTATAATCATCTTTCTCTGCTTTCTCTCTCCCTGATTTAGATATCAAGAGCATATTTGAATTTTAGAAAGAGTTTAATAAGACCCTTCCTTTTCCTATTTTTGCAAACAGTTTTGTAATACTGGAATTACTTGTTCTTTGAATGATTATTAAAGTCCATTATAAATCCATCTGGTTCTTTTTCTTCCTTTGGGAAATTATTTGTAACTTGTTCAATTAACTCACCTTTTTGCTATGTACAGTCATGACTAGATGGGATGCCTGGGCTTTGCTCCAGGGTCCCAACATACCTAGAGGTAAGGGAAAGATAGATGGCATATAGTGGTCCTCCAACCTGCTGTCACTTGTTCTTTCACTGACTCCATGCCACATGCTACCCCTCTTCCCTGCCCAATCCTGGACCACCACCCAAAGAGTTCCATTGTTATGATCCCTATCTCGTAGAGATCACCTTTCCCCACTGATTTTCTCTCCTTCTTTGCCTTTCCTGAGGATTGTAAGATTTGGGATCTTCAACTGTTCCATGGAAGTATGGCCTGGGGGGTGGCGGGTAAGGGAAATGAGTCACCTGGCACCTGATTAGCGAAGACTGTTCTCTGCCAGTAGAATCTAGAGACATACCTGTACCTGGGGGAACTTGCCCTGGCTTGACACATAGTAGGATATTAATAAATACTGGTTGATTTCATTTTACTTTTCTCCCTCCTCTGTCAACTCCCCCAGCAATAGTGCTTTGTGGCATTTGCCCATAAGGACCTCCATTTGTCCCTTTCTCTCCCCTACAGAACCTGGAGTTTTGAGGTGTCTCTAGAACTAGCATTTCTACTTACAGATCTGTAACCATGCAAATCTGCCCCATATGTAGAATTTAGGCTGATAAAATCTAGATTAAATTCATTTTAATTGTTAAAAATGAATTTAGAAGTTAGATTAAATTAATAAAAAAGTAATCCCATTTTACAACCCCAATATAAGAAATTATGCCACACAATTGAATTGACTTTTCTCTCGAATTTTGAATTCAAATTTCATCTCTGCATGGGAAAGAGGAAAAAAGCGAATATGTGGCTGGTTCCTTATCTTTCTGCTTTCTGTGAAAAGAATAAATTCAAGCAATCACTAGATGAATTGATTAGACTGTAATTTTTCTTTTCTTTTTCTTCAAAATATTTAGAGAACACTTTTTGCCCCAGGGAAAAACTGCAGTGTAAAAGTGTAAGGATGAAGACAAAGAAACCTTATGGCTTACCAAAGGGGAGAGGCCAAGTACTGGTCTCAATTGACTGATTCCTTCATTCGTTGCTGCCTGACTCATTGTGGATATTCATAAATCTTTCATTACATTTATCTCTACAATGCTTCGAGATGATGCAGCTAGGCAAGAAGACTTAAAGGCTGGGTGGGAGCAAAGGTGAAGTGGTAAATGTTTAACAATCAGCTCTCTGGAAAGAAAAAAGTGATCATCGCGTGCTTTTTTAAAAAGGCATTTTAAAGGCAATTTCCTTTTCCAGCTCATTTTACATATGAGTAAACTGAGGCAAACAGGATTAAGTGACTTGCCCAGGGTCACATAGCTGGTTAACCATCTGAAGCCATATTTGAACTCAGGCTTTCTTGACTTGGGGACTGACGCTCGATTCACTGTGCTCCCTAGTCGCCCCTTTCCTGACACACTTTTAAGTTTAATTGTATCATTAACACTTTCTCCATCACTCTTTTAAGTCTAAACAATCAGGAAAACAACAAATCATGCCCTGATTTATAGTGTTTGCCTATTTCTAAGGTGTGAATTCTCACACAGAAAATTTAATTATCAATTCTCTTGAGTTAGTTCAAGTTGGTTTTCCAGTATTCCCCTAGATGAGTTGTGCTTGTGGTTTGTCCCTCATTCTTTTTTTTATTTATTTTTTTGCTTTTTTTGGGGGGGAGGGCAGTTGGGGTTGTGACTTGCCCAAGGTCACACGGCTAGTTTTTGTGTTAAGTGTCTGAGGCCGGATTTGAACTCAGGTCCTCCTGACTCCAGGGCTGGTGCTCTATTCACTGTGCCAGCTAGCCGCCCCTGTCCCTCATTCTGAACAATGACATCAGGGAGATGATGACATGACTTTCATTGAATTGGATTTGAGTGAGGGAAGTCTGAGAAAAGTAACTGGTCTCACTTTCTCCCCTAGAGTCATTTGGGTCCAGTGGCTAGATATAGATCAGGACAACTGGAGATGGCCCAGCCTCTGGATGGGAGCCATAGGGAGAAAGGCATCACTTCATGCCACAAATTCAAGGTTTAGAAGGGCTGTCAGAAGTTAGCTTTTCCAACTTTCACCCATGTCATGAACCCTGACTACAATATGCCCAATAAATGAGTATCCAGACTCTTTGCACCATCCTCCAGTAACAGGGAGACCCCAGAGGCATCTCGTTGCAATTTTGGATGGGTCTGTCTGTTGGGAGTTTCCCTTATGTTGAGTCAATATCTGACTCCTTGTAATTTCCCCTCATTAATCCTCCCCCTGTTTTCTGTGGCCAAGCACGTGTTAATCTCTTTCCACCTTTAAGTATTTGAAGACAGATCTCTTCAAGCTAATCATTCTCAGCTCCTCCTTCAACCTTTAATCCTCATAGATCAGAAACCATGTATGCTTGTCTAATATATCACCTTACCCCCTTGCCAATCACAAACAGCTCTGTGTGGCATGACGAGAGCAATGGATGAAGAAGGCCTACATGGAGCAAGAGGGTGGGAGAAGGGTGATCATCTTGGCTCACTACTCTATTCTTCCTCAGAGAAACAGGGTGGAGAGAACATTGGCATCCTGTTATGAAAGCCACTGCAACTAGTACTACTACTTGTGATGGAAAAACCATAGGCTTGCCTCTCTCCGTCTCTCTGAATAGAATGGGATGTAATTTTGGGAAGAAGGATTAAAAAAAACAACTTAGCATTCTTAATCCTTTTTGTTTCCTGGATCCCTTTGGCAAACTGGTGAAATCTGTGGATTCCTTCTCAAGATAATGTTTTTAAATGCATAAAAAGAAATATGAAGGAAATGAAGTACACCAAAATACAGTTATCAATATATATATATTTTTTTTCAAAAATTCGTAGACCCTAGATTAAGAATCCCTGGGTAGAAGGATCTCATCATTTCCTATTCACTGTGTATCTAGAGACTAACATTTCTAGGACACATCCTTTCCTTCCTTCTTGTCACCTCAAGAGACACTACCACTCTGCTGAGCATAGCCAAACTGGGTACACAGTGGTCAATGGTGGTCTCAACTGCCTTTGCATTGCCAAGTGAAATAGAACTTGCTTTTTCTCAATTTATCTACATAAATCAAACCTTCCAGCTTTCTCCTTTTTTTGTATCCCTCACCCCTTAGGTTCCTTCAGTTAATAGACAATGAACAATGATTCATACAACGCTCACTTGGCAGAGAAATTTAATACTATCTAGACCATATTTATACTGCCTAAATTAAAATTACTCTTAAAAATGTTACCCTTCTAGTTTTTCTGGTTCTTTAATTCATTCATGTTTATTCTATTTTTAAAAATTCCAGCCCTCAGTTCTAGTCCAATATTACTTTATGTTGATTCTATTCTGTATGTGTAGTAAAAACAAACAAAAAAAACCCCCAACAGAATAAAACACTGGCTCCAAATCAAGAGATGCCATTTTTAAGAGAAGCTCTGTGGAGTAATATAAGTTTCCTGGGTCCAAAGTTCCTTATTTATAAAGTGAGAAAAGTGGATGATCTCTGGATCATCCCAGCTCTAATGCTTTATGATTTGATGTATTATATTCTATGAAAAGGCATTTTAACATAGTAGCTAAAATGTTGGATTCTCAGGCAAAAAGAACTGGGTTCTAGTCCAATTTTTGTCAGACAAAAGCTGTTTGACCCTGGATATGCCACTTAATTTCTGAATGCCCCAGACTGCCATGTAAAACTATAAATTGTAGAATAAATCTTATCTTTATTTGTAGTGAAAGTTTAATCTCTAAACTTTCCCTAAACAATGTCCAGTCCAAAAAAAATCAGTACACATTGATATGTTACACACCATACACACACATTTTAAACTTAATCTTTTTTTCCTGGGTCCCTTTGGCAGACTGGTAAAGTCTGTGGATCCCTCATCAAGATATTTCACTGTTTGACCCTGGACATGTAACTTAATTTCCGAATGCTCCAAATAGCCATGTAAGACTATTAATTGTAGAATAAATCTTATATTTATTGGTAGTGAAAGTTTAATCTCTAAGCTTTCCCTAAACCACTGTCCAGTCCAAAAATTCAGTACACATTGATATACGTCACATGCACCTCTCTCTCTCTCTCTCTCTCTCTCTCTCTCTCTCTCTCTCTCTTTCCATTTACTTTGCTCAAAGCAGGTTTAGAATTCCCTTCTATCTAGTCTCCCAAGCAGCCAAAGGGGCTTTGATCACTGGGTGACCCTGATTTGATATGAGAGGAGGAGAACCATGTGCAACTGGTGAGAAAGAAGAGAAAGTTTGAAAGGAATGTGAAGAAAATGGAGAAGAAGGGAGAGGGAGAGTGAAGAGAAGAGAAGAGAGAGGGAGGAAAATAGATAGAGGGAAATAAATTGATATGAACTAATGTATTTAAGTATGGAAAAGTTCAACTAAGATGACTTGTCAGGATCAGTCAACTGAATTAAAACCTTGTTTTTTTCTGGAGATTTTAATGATGTCACTGCTTAAAGGCAATGGATTTTTTTTTTTTTTTGCTTTTTGGAGGGCAGTTGGGGTTAAGTGACTTGCCCAAGGTCACACGGCTAGTTTTTTGTGTTAAGTGTCTGAGGCCGGATTTGAACTCAGGTACTCCTGACTCCAGGGCCGGTGCTCAATTCACTGTGCCACCTAGCCGCCCCAAGGCAATGGATTTTTGAAGAGGTTGAAGTGGACTTGTGGGTCACATGATTGAAAAGATGGAGGATTCAACATTTTCCTTGGTCCCCATGACCTCTCAAACTTCTCCAAAATAGAAATTATCTGCCAATGAGAAAGCTTCAGCTTTCTCAGTGGTCTAAGACACCTGGAATACATAAGGTTAAAAGGAATCATGATTAATACGATTGTACATATATACCCTATATCAGACTGCTTGCTGTCTTGGGGAGGGGGAAGAGAGAGAGGTAAGGAGAGAAATTTGGAACTCAAAATCCTATAAAAGTGAATACTGAAAACTATCATATCATGCGATTAGACAAAATCAAATATTACATGGAGAAAAAGAAAAAAGCTTTAAAAAATCATGGACTGATCCCTACGTTGACTTCACTTAGAATCCCCTTACTTCCACCCACTATGCTACTTCTACCGAGGCTGTATTACCTGATTCAAAGACCCAATACATGGACTTGCAACAAAAGCCAACCCCACTCCCTGGTCCCTCTTCCATCTTTCCAATGCCATGGATCAACAGGTTCCAGGTTATGGAAATTTGTTCAGGAATGACAAATAGCTAGTGGTGCAGTAGCAGCATCCTGTGCCACAAAAGATCTCTGCAGGAGAGTAGGCAGAACACATGTCTGGGCTTGAAATAGAACTAAAGCCCACATACTTCCCTACTCCCAGAGTTTTGTAGGCACAAGCTACAGAAATTAACCCTGTAGTACCCAGTGTGGCAGATCTCTGAACTGTCGGTCCTGCACCAGAGAACTGGAGAGCAGAGGGACCAGGACAGGACACTGGGATGGGACACCCTGTGTGTGGAAGGACTGCGTAGTACTCTACTAAGCCTAAGAGGAAGAGGTCAGTATCCATCTCAGGCTAGTTCAGTTGTAATCAAGCATAAATTATAATTAGGGATGTGATGATGGTGGTAGGATGCTACCATGGGACAATGTCCTCTGTCATCTGAAGGAGTTGCTATTGTTTGGGGAGTGAGGCATAATGGGAAAGAGGAATCCATGAGGGAAACTGAACAAGAGTGGTAGAAAGTAACTAGAGGGGAGGGCATAGAATGGATACTCTAAAATTTTGATTCCATAAGGACAGGACTATGAAGAAAAGAGAGAGAGAGAGAGAGAGAGAGAGAGAGAGAGAGAGAGAGAGAGAGAGAGAGAGAGAGAGAGTAGATAATCATAGGGATCATAAAACAGAGAATTATGATGTAGAGTAGACAGAAAAACAGATAGAAAATGAAGAGGATGAGAGGAGAGAAACCCTTTCTGGAAAGGGATGTAAAAATGAAATTTCAAAAGCTAATGAGCAGGACTAGTTGAAGGAGAACAGAGAAAGGGGGAATCTACTTGACTAACTGAGAGGAGAAGGTGGGGGAAGAATGAAATAATCAGATAAAAACAGGAAAGAAAAAAGAATTAATAAGCACAATCCCACATGGGAAAGGGTAACAGATGGGAGATGGGGATTGGGGATGAAGAGAAGAGAGCCCATAGAAATAGCAATAATCTTTTTTAAAAAACTATTAAACTAAAAATAGATGAAGGAATATAATGCTTTGTCTACAGCAGAAGAGAGGGAAAAATCAGAACTTGAAAAAAATAGCACTGACAAATGGAGGAAAATATAATTCTCACTCTTATAACTTTAAATGTGAATGGATTAAGCAAACCAATAAAATGAAAAAAGTGACAGTTTGTATGAGAAAACAAAACCCTGTAATTTGCTGCTTATAAGAAACTCATTTAAGGAAACAAAGGTGTACACAAAATACAATTTAAAGGATGGGGGAAAAAATTTACTATGTATCACATGAATCCCAGAAGTAGCAGGAGTTGTAATCATGCTATCTGACAAAGTAAAAACAAATACCCAAAATGTAAAAAGGAGTTAACAAGAAAATCACATTTTGCTGAAAAGGATAGGAGTGAATCAAACAACAAATAATAAAAAGAATTAAAGAAGTTGAAGCTACACCTTCTTTTTGCTCTTCCTTCTGGTTTTTAGTGTAAGGAATGCTTGATGTAGAAAGGCCTGTGGAAGTCTGAGAAGTCCAGACTGAGAGAATCCAAAAGATTGTCACCATATCATTGTGCTCTAGTAACCAAATCTGTTACCCAAGATCTCCCTGGCACCCTGTTGTTACAAGGGGAGCTCTGGAGTAGACAGGCTTGTGCTATAGGTTTTTGTGAGCATATTATTACCATTTCATATCTAACATTGTTTCTCAAAGCATTTGTCTGAAATGCCATGAACTACAATACAGATGGATGGATTTTCAGGTTGCTAAACTAAGTATAATAGACAAAGTAATTAAATTGTGAAGCGAGGAAGGGTTGTAGGAAAGATGAAAAGAGTGATAACAATGTTAGTAATAACCCCAAAGTCTTTGTTAGGGGCCTCAGAGGATGTTGTAGAACTTCCCCCCACAAGTTCCCTAATTATCCCTGGGAAGCCGTTAGCCAATCAACAATCATTTACCAATGATTACTACATGCTAGTAGCTGTACTAAGTGCTAGGGATACAAACAAATAGAAAATATAGGTCCTTTTCTTCAGGAGCTAACAGTTTAATGGGGCAGACCACAGGCACATAACTATGTACACATAAGATGTATGCAGGGCAAATTTAGAATAATCACAGAAGAAAGGCACCGGCATTAGGGGCCATAAAGAAAGGCTTCTTGTAAAAGATGGGCTGTTAGCTGAGACTCGTCTTCTTATCAAGTTTCCTTCAAAGTAAACCTGGGAAGACAGAGGCAGAAATGAGAAGTCTGAGAATTCTAGGCATTGGGAACAGCCAGAAAAAATGCCTGGGGTCTGGAGATGGAGCATCTTGTGTGAGGAACAAGGAAGCACACAGATATTAAGTGATTTTTTTTCCAAAGTAAAAAGAAGAGTCAGTCATAAGAATGTAATTATAAGCCCAGGCATCTATTTCCTAGTCCATCATAATATATATTGCTGTTATTTTTATACATTTAATTGATGCTTTAAAAAAACTTCACCAAAACTTCTTCCATTATTCTTCCTTCTACCTTCTCCCAGAGAAGCATACCATGTCACAAATAATATTTGTAAAGGAAAGAAAGAGAAAAAAATCAGCAAAACCCATCAATGCATCAAAAAAGTATGCAAATATATATATATATTATATATATATATATATGTATATATATATATATATATATATATATATATATATATATATATTCCACACTGGTTGACCTCCCACCTCTGCAAAGGAGTTGGCTGTATAATTTGGGTATATTCCACCGCTTCTCATATCTTTTCTTCTGAGTCATGTTTGTTTTTTTTTAACTTTATAAAATTTATCTTTCATTGTTTTGTAGTTGTTCTTTCAATTTACATTGTTGTAGTGCGTATATTATTTTCTTGGTTCTGCTTACGTCACTCTGAATCAGATCCTAGAGCTCTTTCCACATTTCTCTGTATTTATCATAGTCAATATTTCTTATGGCACAATGAAATTCATTGCATGTCACACAAAGGTTTATTTAGCCTTTCTCCCAATTAAAAGACATATACTTTGTTTCCAATTCTTTGTTCCCACCTAAGTTATAGGGGTAATACTGGCACCTATCTCCCAGGACTGTAACAAGGATCAAATGAGACAGGACTTGTAAAGGGATTAACACAGTGCCTGGCATGTAATAGGCACTATATGAATTATTATTATTGTTGTTGTTGTTGTTGTTGTTATTGTTATTATAATTGCATTGACCCATAAGAGTGGAGTTTGAACCCAGGTTCTCAAATGCCAGAGTCAGAGTTCTTTTCTTTATACTAGGTTATCTACCAGAGTGTATGCCAATATGGCTGAGATGTAGAGTTCTTGAAATAGAATGAGGTAAATAAACTCAGTCTAGAAAGATAGTTTGGAGCCAAATTATGTAGATTCTTACCTGCAAGACCAAATGTTAGCCTTCGGAATACATGAATGAAGGTCTTGCTATTTTTTGAGAGGTAGCTTAGTACTATGCCTGGGGAAAATTATTTTTGCCAGCTGTGTAAAGGATGGCTCAAAAAAGGGAGAATCTGGAGGGTATAGAGACCAGTATCTATACAGTTTTTCTTATGAATCAAAAAGCAAAAGGTGCCTATCTTGAAGTTAACTTTAACACATCTTTAAAAGAAGGAAGAATCAGGATGCTTTGGAGTCCTTCATAGAATCACCATAAGCCCACAGAGCAATGAGGTTGGTGTTCCAACTAGTCTGCTCAGTGTTCTAGCATATCAACCTCAAAAGAAAAAAATGTGCCCTAAATCTCAAGTAATTCAATCTGAATCCACAAGAATAGAAGGAAAAGACATAGTATGAAGTTAAGGTCTCATGAAATGTCGATAAAATACTTAGCATTAACTTCGGCATCTGTTGCCCTACTTCCCCTGCCATGCCATGACATACTTGCTAAATGCCCTCTAGTACAAGCAATATCTCAGAGCTTAAGCTTCAGAGTCTGGGTGTGGGGGTTCCCTGGCCAGTTCCCCCATGGTAGTGAGTTAGTTTGAAACCCCTAACCCAACATTTACACCCCACAAAAATCCCCCCCCCCAGCCAAGAAAAGGAGAGGCATAGTAGCAGGAAGGGAAGGGAAGAGTTAGTTGGAGAAGTGGCGTCTTAGGGGGTTCTGTGCTTTCAGAAAGAGGAAGAAAAACTTGTCTGAGGTCAGTGCTCTCCCTGGGAGTTTACTTTGGACAGGAAACCAGCTGGGCTCCCATACTCCCCAGCCTCAGGGAGGTCATATGCACCCGACTTTGGAGTGCTGTGTGTCAGTAGACGATCGAAGAATAAGGAAAGTGAGAAATGAAGCCAGAATCAAACTACTGAGAATGTAGCAAGGAAGCTAAAATATTCTTTTAAAATCTATGAAAGAAAGCCTCGGTAAAAACCTGACTCCCAAGCAGAAACCAATAATGAGGTTCATGATGACCAAAGGAAAATTTAGAAAAAGTCAACAAAGAGCATATAAAATATTCAATAGAACAAATATTGTGCTATGAAGGAAGATGAGCCAAAAATCTCTAATGAGAAAGATAATTCTAAGGATTCCCTAAAGATCATAGAAAAACAGCAAGAAACTGAAGGATGATAGAAAAGAGAAAAAAATCTTTTGAAAAAGAGTATTAGGGAGTCCAGTTCGGGTGGTTCCATGAAGTATTGTAAAGAAACACAGCTCCTCCCCACCCCATAAAACCTAGAAAATATCCTAAAAAGCCTCAGATAGAAAGATGACAAAGAAAAGCAGAGTTCTTCTAGCTAGTCCAGAACTGCATGCCCGTGGGCGTGCGCGCACACACACACGCGCACACACACACACACACACACACACACACACACACACACACACACACACCCCACAGAGCCCGGGACAAGAGCTAAACCAGGGAAGCCAGTTCAAGTCTGGGAAAATGGGCCCAAAGCAATGAAAGCCTAAAAGAAAGATGCTAGGGAGGGTGGGGAGACCAGCAAAACCTCTAGCAAATGACCTGTGTATGATGGGAGAGATGCCATTCCAGGGAAGTCGATGTGACTCCAGGAAACTGGTCTGAAGTCAGCAGGTTCTCTAAATAAGGATGTTCCAAGGGGAATCACAGCATTCTGAACCCAAAACCAGATGCCACTTGTGACCTGACAGGACAGAAAGAATGGACAGAGTCAGCCCCCATAGGTTACCACAGGACCTGGGTGTTTACTCCTTGGAGCAATGGCAGCTACAACAGAAGATGGAGTTTAACTCACCACCCAGGAACCCATGCCCAGGCAGGAGACCTGACACCAACATGATCTGGAACATATGGATGATGCCTGACAGGGATACAGCATGGAATGGAAAGAACTCTCATCTGGGGGTTGTACGTGAAGGTAGAGATGAGCAAAGCCAACCCCAGGAATGGACCATTGGGTGATGAGATAAAAGCTAGGGATTGAGGCAGATCATGGTGCCTAGTACCAGCTACCCCATTTGGGATGGTGGTGGCATCTAGACTAGAAGGGACAGGGCCAAATATAACTCTTTCAAGACATCCAGAGAGGAAGTAGCCTGGACTTGGCTCTGAGTCCCAAGCTCCAAGTTCTATAGACTGAGGAATATATGAATAAAGAGAATGAAATACCCCAAATAATGAAGAAATGTTATGAATTAAGAGAAGTCCTAGAGGTAAGACTCAAGAGAAGATGATAACTCTGCAAGTAAAAGTAGAATCTCAGAGGTTAAAAAAAAAGAAAACAAGATCAAACCAAACAAAAACCAAAAACAATGACTTGACCACAAGCATTACAAGACTGTCTAAAAGAAATTTTAAAAATTTTTTATAATTAAGATCGAAATAAGACCTCTGCACAGAAAAATGAATGGAAAGCAAATATCTTAGAACAGAAGGTGGAAATCTTTATGCAAGCAGCAGTCTCACTGAAAATTAGACTGGATCAAACAGAACCTAATGACTTCAAGAGTCAACAAGAAATATTAGAATGAAATTTTAAAATTGAAGAAGTGAAATCTTGAAGTCCTATGTAAATTATATTATTGTTGTTGTTTTTGTGATGATAATGATAATGATGATGATGATGATGATGATGATGATGATGATGATGATGATGATGGAAAGGCTTTGGGGAATTAGGCACATTTTGGGGGAGCTGTCAATTGGTTCAGTCATTCTGGAAAGCAATTTAAAACTATTCTCCAAAAGGTTCACATTCCCTTTTTTTGATCTAGTGATACCACGACTGGTCCTACATCCTCAAGAAGACCAGTGGAAGAGGAAGATGATCCATCCTTATAGATATTTATAACAACTCTTTTGATGAGTAGAAAAGAATGGGAAACTAAGGGATATCCATTGGACAGAAAAGAACAGACCAAATTGCTACAGAGAGATTTAGGATTGATTCAAAGAAATAATCCTTCCAACAAATAAAGCTGTCGTGAAGAGGGAGGTGGATGCCTTGCAAGGTGCTGTCCTCCCCCCTCATTTGAGCTCTCTAAGAGGAAGCTATAGGATTCAGTGATGTCATGGAGTGAAATTCTTGGTCAGATGTAAATTTGACCAGATGGTGGTCTTTGAAGTGCCTTCAGACTTTTAGGTTCTGTAATTATAATAAGGATGATATTTCTTTGTAAAGTTCTTTTTTGATCTTTAGATGAAAAATAATGTCTAATGCTATGAAAAGAGGGAGGTGTAAGCTCATGACAGCTAGGATAAAATGAGACTTTTTCATCTTTGCCTCTTACTGAGGTAAAGACCGGCTTTGGTTAATAGCCTGAGGGCAGGAAGAGAGTCGCGTATAATAACTAGCTTTTTATAGAGTGTGTTTGCAAAGCATTTTTACAAGCATTACTTCATTTGATCCTCACAACACCCCTGAGAGGTAGGCGCTGTTGAGGAAACTGAGGCAGTTAGGCTAAGTGATTTGCTTAGAGTGACAGAGAATAAGTGTCTGAGACTGCATTTGAACTCAGATCTTCCTGACTCTAGGACAAGTACTCTATTTTCTGTGCCACCTAGCTGCACTTTTACTCTACTTTTACTTGCACAGTACCAAGCAGTAGAAAATGGACACACTGTCCAATGATAACATAATCAAGATTTTTTACCCCAGTTTTAGGCATATCCGATTACTTAGCAACAATGAGTCTTTTTTTTTTTAAAGAAATACGGAGGGGTTTTCCCATCCATTTTCCCTCCCCAAATATTTTAGGTAAAAAAAGAGCCCTTATAGTTGTAAACAGTTAACAAAGTTGATCAGTTAGTCACTTCATTTACTCCCTCTTCATGGCTCCATCTGCAGTTTTCTTGGTGAAGATACTGGAGTGGCTTCCCATTTCCTTCTTCAACTCATTTTACAGAGGAGGCAAACAGAGTGAAGTGACTTGCCTAGGGTCACATAGTGAGTGTCTGAGGTCAAATATGAATTCAGGAAGATGAGTCTTCCCAACTGCAGGGCTGCTGCTCCATCCCCTTCACCACTCTCCTACCCCCAGTTTACAAAGCACTCTCATATAATTTTATTTCATTTAATCCTCACAACAAAACCATAGTTAGGACAACTAACATTATTTCCATTTCACAGATGAGGCAAGTATGAATGATAAAGGTTAAGTGACTTACAATTATATTTATGTGCTTAAGTAAACTATTGCCTTGCAGGTTATATGAGATGGTGAGTTAGTTCCAGTCAGGTTCACCCATTCTCATGAACTCACAGTATGAGATTCCCCTAAATCCTGGGTTAGAGAAACTGAATATATTAGACACATATGCAGTTGTTCAGTTGTTTTCAATCTTGTCCAACTTGTAATGACCCCATTTGGGATTTTCTTGGCATAGATACTGAAATATTTTGTGATTTCCTTCTCCAGCTAATTATATAGATGAGGAAACAAAGGCAAGTAAGGTTAAGTGACTTGTTCAGGGTCATACAGCTAAGTAAGTGTCTATGGCCAGAGTTGAACTCTGAAAGATGAGTCTTCATAGCACCAGGCACTCCGTTCACTATACCACCTAGCTACCCCAGGCACACATAGGCTAGAAAAGTCAGAAGAGAACAACAAAGTTCCTCCTTTTAAAATGACTCAGTAAAAATGTATGGAAACATAATGATTGCATTTTGGGGTTTCCAAGAATAGGAAGAAGAGGGGAGAGGGTTCAATTCTAACAGTACAATGTGAAGTTACAGAATAGAGCATTTCCATCACTTAAAACTTTCAGAACATTTCATTTTCCTCCTTATCTGGTAGGACTTCTTGTCCCTAATGGCATTAAATCAATTAAAAGGGGGGAAAAATCTTGTAATATTCCTTCAGTAAAGGAAAGGGTGAACCAAACTCCTACCAGGTACCGATGAGCATGGGTAATGACACCAGTACATCTCTGGGCAATATGCTCCCCCTACTGTAGGAAATTTCATATTGAACTTTCTTCTGTCTACAAGCGTGCAGAGCATGAATAACTTTCAAGATGTAGGAAGGATAGAATTTGAAGCTGGAAATTTGACTTTAAGCACTTGGGGTTATAAGAGCAAACATCTCTGACTGCCTTGCAATCTTTTCTTTCTTCTTTTTAAATTTGAGGTCACAGCACAGGGGCAAGTAGAAATAATGACCATGTATAGCGTCATCCTAATATGGTCTGAAAGATTTCAGAATCCTATTTTGCTTGATTGGAAGACCTTCTCAGCCAATATACTGTAATTTGGACAGCTTGATTAAGTACTATCTTCCATTCAAACTGAATGGAAAAATTCCTGAATTGGAGTTGCTGAACACACTGAACTGAGGAAGAAAGTCATGGAAGGGACAGGCTGCTAATTTATACACATTGCTTCTGAAAGAATAATTCCTTTGATCTCCTGCTATGGTTTAGCTGTGCCATTATAAAAGGCATTTAGTAATATCACCAAAAATTTACCACCATCTACCAGCAACACTTAACAGAAACTCTTGCCTGCCAATTACATAGAACAGTTAAAGTCTAATCAACTGCAAAACCAGTTTAATAAGAAATCAACTTCAAACTACATAATAAGCAAAGATGCTTCTTCATATGGTTATAGCAATCGTATGTACCAGATTTAATAGGATAATTCCAACTTCAATTTTATTCTACTGAACCCCCCCAAAATTATCACTATATATCCCAGAAAGACCACTATTTCAGCAAATAACAATTGGATTCAATAAATTATTATCATAATAAAAATATATACATCACACAAACATTATAGTTTAAAAAGATGGAAAAACATTACAATTTTCACATTGAGATACTCATGATAATATGTATATATTTGATATAAAGCATGTGCTTGAAGCATGGGGCATAGGTACATCCTCCATATGGATGGCATGATGTAGCATGGTATGAGTGCTTGTAACACTTCTGACACAAGGCTTTGCAGGTAGTAAGACCTTAACAAGTGTTTGTCTTAAATAATCATAAAATCTATAACTACCATGTACACACACAAAAAAACCAATGCAGGTAGTGAATTTGGATTTGTGGGTATCAACTGGAAAAATAGCTGCCCCAATTTGGGGATCAGAAAATATGGGTACTGTAATTATGGTTTCTAATTTGTTGTGCATCTTTTGCCTTTTGCAGGGGAAGAAAGTTCTCAGAGGGGTCCCAGATTGTCCTCAAATTCCTATAGAATTACCAAGCCTGTTATCAGGTCTATTTTTAAATGCTGCCTTTCTGGATACAGATTCATTAAGCAAAAACTGATCTGATCTTATCTGGCTCAAATTCATGAAATTAATTAAGAAGCTAGAATCCATGGAACCTGCTATCCATTTAATTAACTTTAAGTGCAAGAATAGAAAGCAAATTACCTGAATTATTCCATTTCTAACAAGGCCAACAAAACAACTGCCACTTAGCGTATTAGATTTCTGAGACCACTTACAATCCAGATGACTTGGAATGAAGATGACCAAACAGTGATCATTACAGAGGCAAAGCATTTCAGGATTACCTAGTCTAACCCTTTCAATTTATTTTTTAAATGAACAGCCATTAATTTTCTTTCTCTTCCCCAACCATTAAAAAAACAACAAGAAAAAGAAAAGTCTTATAATAAACATCCATAATTAAGCAAAAGAAAACCCAGTGTTGGCTATACCCAAAAATTTGCATCTCATTTTGCATCTTAATTCCATCATGTCTGGGTCACAAGGTAGGTAACATGATTCATCCATTATTTTTCCAGAATCAGGGTTGATTATTATAATGACCAGAGTTCTCGGGTGCTTTAAAGTTTGTTTTTACAGTGTGGCTACTCTTATACACAGTTCTCCAGCTTCTACTCCTTTCTGCATCAAGTCATATGAGTTTTGGCATAATTTATTTCTTAAGGCACGATAGTTTTCCTTTGCATTTTTAGTACCATCATTTGTTTAACAATCTCCCAACTGGTGAACACCCCTTATATATTAATTCATTGCCATTATAAGAGTTAACTCCATTTTACAGGTGAAAAAAATTCATTTCCCTCTCTCAAATGAGGTAAGACTACATGTGTAAAGTTTCCCTGTGAGAAAGATTGAATAACTTAGCCAAAGTCACACAACTAATTAACAGCACCAATTCATTGGTTCATCTCCAGTTCAAGCTAGCATTTTGCAACTGTAAGTCAGCATTATCAGTAAGCAGCTTTCTTCTTACACACACACACACACACACACACACACACACACACACACACATGCTGTCACAACATTTTGGCTTTTAATCTTTTTAGGACATCTCAAATTCTTTCTGGGGCTAAAGATCCATAGTATATAATCAATTCTTTTTTTCTTTAACCTCTCCCCCAACCATGGAAAAGACTAGCACTGTGTGTTAATTGTACACGTGAAATAACACAACACAGATCTCCATATTGCTGTAGCTGATCAGTTGTGTCTGACACTTCATGAGCCCTCTTTTGGTTTTCTTGGCAAGATACTGGAGTGGTTTGCTATTTTCTTCTCTAACTCACTTAACAGATGAAGAAACTGAGGCAAACAGGGTTAGGTGATTTGTCCAGGGTTATACAGCTAGTAAGTGCTTGTGGTTGAATTTGAACTCAGATCTTCTTGACTCCAGATCTGGCACCCTATCTACTAAGTGGCCTAACTGCACCAATGTCCATATTAGCTGTGTTGCCCAAAAATTTCAGAAAAATAAAGTGAAAAAAATTATATGTTAATTTGGACCCAAAGTTCATCAGTTCTCTCTCTGGAGGTAGATAACATTTTTTTCATCATGATTCCTTTGGAATTGTCTTGGATCCTTGTATTCATCAGAATAACTTTGCCCTCCACAGCTGATTATCATTATAATATTACTGTTACTGTGTACAATGATGACTGATGAATTATTAAAAGTCTAAGAAAAATATCAGAGGTGCCAGTGAATCTACCAGAAGCTGAAAGCAAGAGCACCTTTCCACTGAAATTGTTTGTCTTTGTTATCCATCAGGGGGTCAGATTTTGCTGCAAGTAAAATTGCTCCCTGAAGTTGGTGCCTGGGTTCTGTGATCACCTACCAAAGAAACCCAGCAACAGAATGAAAATCTAACATGACATTGAGACCAGATCCAACAGTGTTTCTAAAACTGGGAAATGAACTTTGTGACCCATTCTAACTTCAGCTCAAAAGCCTCAGAAACAATCAAAAATCAACTTTCTTATTGGCATGGCTTGATTCTGGAGGAAGCTGATTTCTTTTTTTCCTTGGCATGGGACCTCTGTGTGAATCAAGAAACATTAATTCAGAGACTATAAGATTCTCTCCTGGGGACAGAGGCAAGATGACAGAGTAAAAGCAGGAACTTGCTTATGCTCCAACACCAATCACCTCCAATACCTCTAAAATATGACTATAAACAAATTTTGGAGCTACAGAACCCACAAAGGGACAGAGAGAAACAAATCTCCTATTGAAAGAAGCCTGGAAGGTCAACAGGAAGAGTCTATTGTACCAGGCTGGGGGCTAAGCAGTCCTGTGTGAGCCACACGAATCCAGACCCAGGGTGGCCCAACCAGTGGCACAGACTAGCCAGAGCAGACTTCAGGAGAGTCAATCATCAGCAGCTGTGATGGTTTCCAGACTTCTCAACCCATAAACACCATAGAGAAATTAGAAGGTCAGTAGGGAACTCTGTTGGAATTGGATGGAGAAGAGTGGTCCGGCACCTGCCCCCAGGGTGAGAGGTGGCAGAGGTGTGGCAGCTGCAGCTGCTGCCACGTGGCTCCCTCAGGAGCTTCTGGCCTTCAGATTGTAGGGGGACCAAGCAACTATTCAGAGGGTAATTGCTCTTGTTTTGACTTGCTTGGATCTGGTTTGTAGTCTTGGGTAGTGGTTCTGGGGTGAGGAATGTCAGCTGCCAGAGTTTGTGGTGGCTGTAGAGAGAGTGCCTTGCTAATAGCTCTGGCAACTGTGAAAACCCCACAATTTGGAACAAAACTCTCTCCTCTCTGAAAGCAGAATTCTACCATGGAAAAGAGCTCAGAAGTCAAGCAATTGGCTGGCAAAATGAGAAAGCAGAGGAAGCACAATCAGACAAGAATCCTTTTGGGGGGACAAAAAGGATCAAAATATGGAACCAAAAGAAGACAACAAAGTCAAAACTCCTACATCAAAAGCTTCCAAGAGAAACGTGAATTGGTTACAGGCCATGGAGGAGCTCAAGAAGGATTTTGAAAATCAAATAAGAGAAGTGGAGGAAAATTGGGAAGAGAAATGAGAATGATGCAGTAAAATCATGAAAAGTGAGTCAACAGCCTGCTAAAGGAGACCCAAAAAATATTGAAGAAAATAATACCTTAAAAATAGACTAACTCAAATGGCAAAAGAGGCCCAAAAAGTCAATGATGAGAACAATGCCTTAAAAAGTCAAAATGGTCAGATGGAAAAGGAATTTCAAAAACTCACTGAAGAGAATAATTCCTTGAAAATTAGACTGGAGCAAATGGAAGCTAATGACATTATGAGAAATCAAGATACTATAAAGCAGATCCAAACAAATAAAAAAAATAGAAAGCAATGTGAGATATCTTATTGGAAAAATCACTGACCTGGAAAATAGATTCAGGAGAGATAACTTTAACATTATTGGACTACCTGAAAGCCATGATAAAAAAAGAGCCTAGAAATCATCCTTCAAGATATTCTCAAGGAAAATTGCCCTGATATTCCAGAACCAGAGGACAAAATAGAAACTGAGAGAATTCACTGATCACCTCTTGAAAAAAATGCCCAAAAGAAAACTGCTAGGAATATTATAGCCAAATTCCAGAGTCCCTAGGTCAAGGAGAAAATACTACAAGTTGTCAGAAAGAAACAATTTGAGTATTGTGGAAACACAATCAGGATAACACAAGATCTAGCAACTTCTACATTAAGGGATTGAAGGGCTTGGAATATGATATCCCAGAGGTCAAAGGAAGCTAAGATTAAAACCAAGAATCACCTACCCAGCAAAACTGAATATAATGCTTCAGGAGAAAATATGGTCATTCAATAAAATAGAGGACTTTCAAGTATTCTTGATGAAAAAACCAAAACTGAACAGAAAATTTGATTTTCAAATACAAGAAGCAAGAGAAGTATGAGAAGGTAAACAGGGAAAAAAATCATAAGGAACCTATTAAAGATGAACTATTTACATTCCCAGATGGAAAAAATGACAATTTTAACTCATGAGATTTTTCTCAGTATAAGGATAGTTGATATATAATGATATGTACACACACACATGCATAAGTACATATAGGAGGGTGTATGTGTGTATAAATACATATGTGAGTGTGTATATGTGTGCACATGTATACATAGACAGAGGGCACAGGATCAGTTGAATAGGAAGGGATGATATCTTTAAAAAAATTAGGTAACAGAGGAATAAAAGAAGGAGAAAAAGAGATAGAATGGAGTAAATTATCATACAAAAAAGGCAAGAGAAGACTGTTAAAATGGAAAGGAAGAGCAGGAAAGTGAAAGGGAATGGGTCAACCTTACTTTCATTTAATTTGGCTTAAGGAGGGAATAACACACACACATTCAACTGGGTATCTTACCCTACAGGAAAGTAGGGAGAAAGGGCGATAAGAAGGGGAATGATAGAAGGGAGGGCAGATTGGGGGAGAGGATAGTTGGAAGAAAACACTTTTGAAAAGGGACAGGGTCAAAGGAGAAAGTAGAATAAGTGGGGGGCAGGATAGGATGGAGGGAAATACAGCTAGTCTTTCACAAAATAACTACTAGGAAAATGTTTTACATAACTACATATGTACAACCTATATTGAATTGCTTGTTTTTCCAGTTGGGGTGGGTGAGGAGGGAAGAAAGGAAAGAATCTGGAAGTCAAAGTTTTAAAAACAAATGTTAAAAATTGGTTTTTACATGCAATAACCTTCTTTTTTAAACTGTCAGATATTAGATGTGTGACCCATTCCATTCCAGTATTAAAACTAAATTATCAGACTTATATACAGGAAATAAGATATAAAGGCACTGGGGTATAGAAATGCACCTTGCCCTGCTAGAAAATTGGGGGAGGATATAGGAGAGAGCAGATTAGGGGAAGGGGTATTCAGTAGGTTTGCTATCTTGGGGTGGGGGTAGGGGAAAGACAGGGAGAAAATTTGTAACTCAAAATCTTGTGGAAATGAAAGTTGAAAACTAAAAATAAATAAATAAAAGATTAATTACAAGGGAAAAAAGATTCTCTCTCTCTTCTCAATACCAATTCATTATTGTATTATAGTAGAAAGGACCTTGGATACAATAAGACTGACTCAGGCTAATCTGATAATTTAGTTTTAATACTGAAATGGAATGGGTCATGTGTCTAATATCTGACAGTTAACAAAAGGAGATTTACTTAACCATGACAGAAAAATTTTGAAAGGAGGAAAAAATACATTCAGCAGGAATACAGCATCTATTCTCTTTGATGAAGCTTTTCTGCCTCTGTGTTGCCATGATTGTTCATAGTCAGAAACCTGAGGAAAGATCTAGTTGACTGCTCGTACCCTGGCTATTGTACTTTGGGCCTAATGAACATCTCAAATAGGATATCTTCCAAACTGAAAACATTGTGTGCCCTCAAACTCTCCCCTTTTCCTAACTTTCTTATTACTTCCAAGAGAATCACTGTCTTCCAAGTCACCCAGATTCACAACCAAGCCACTATCCCAACTCTTCATTCTTGTTTACCCCCAATATTGAATTAACTTTCAAGTCCCATCTTATCTACCTTCATAACATTTCTATTATACTCCTCCTCTTCTGACACTGATACCACCTTGAAGCAAGTTTTCATCATCTCAAACTAGTTTATTATAATGGGATGCTAGTTGGTCTCCAGGCCTCAAGTCTCTACTTCATTTCAATCTATCCTTGTCAAATTGATCTTCCTAAAGCCCACAGCTTAACATCACACACACACACATGCACACACACACACACACACATACACACACACACACACAAACATCCTTCAATAAACTCCAGATATTTCCTATTATTTCCAGGATCAAATATAAAGTGTTTTGTTGGGCTTATATTTTTAATAGTTTTTGTTTTTTTTTACCCAATCACATGTCATGATAATTTTCAGTATTCCTGTTTAAAAGATTTTGAGTTCCAAATTTTTTTCCCTCCCCTCTTCCAAAAATGGTAGGCATTTTGATATAAGGTTCTATATGTGCTATCATGTAAAACATATTTCCATATTAGTCACAGTTGTGAAAGAGGAAACAGATCAAAAGGAAAAAAAAACACAAAAAGAATAAGGTAAGTGAAAAGGGTATGTGTCAATCTGCATTGAGTCAATCAGTTCTTTATCTAGATGTGGATAGCATTTTTCTTCATGAGTCCTTTGTACTTGTCTTGGATCATTGTGTTGATGAGAAGAGTTGAGTCATTCAGAGTTGATCATCACATAATGTTGCTGATACTGCATACTATGTTTTTGTGGTTCTGTTCATTTCACTCTGCATCAGTCTGTTCAAGCCTTTCCAGATTTTTCTGAAATCTGCATTTTATTATTTCTTGTTGAACAGAGGAATTCCATCACGTTTATATACCACACCTTGTTCACCCATTCCTCAACTTATGGGCATCCCTTCAATTTCCGGTTTTTTGCCAACAGAAAAGAGCTGCTATAAATGTATTTGTACATGTAGATCTTTTTGATTTCTTGTAGAGTTATTAGCTTCCATTTGCCCAATTCTAACTTTTAAGTTGTTTTCCTCTGTTAGCTTTTGTACTTCCTTTTCCATTTGGCCTCTTATACTTTTTAAGGTGTTCTTTATTCAACGGATTTTTGTATCTCCTTTTCCATTTTGTTAATTCTACTTTTCAAGTAGTTGTTTACTTTTTCCAAGTTTTAAACTTTTTTCCCATAATTTTTTTGCATTACTCTCATTTTCTTTCCCCAATTTTTCCTCTACCTCTCTTAATATGATTTCTAAGCTTTAAAAAAAACCTCTTCTATGAGTTCTTTCTGGACTTGAGACCACTTCCCATTTTTGTTTAGGGTTTTGCTCATAGGTGTTTCAACATTGTCCTCTTCTGAGTTTATGTCTTGATATTCCCTGTCACCATAATGACTTTCTATGGTCAGATTCTTTTTTGTTGTTTTTTGCTCATCTTTGTTGACCCTTTTCCTTTCTTTTACATTTGAACTCTGCTCCTGGGGAGGAAAGGGCACTGTGATTTTTTTATTCCCCTTAATTCTATTGCCTTTCCTTTACTGATTATCTTTAAGTTATCTTGTATATAGCTTATTTGTACATGGTGGTTTTAATACCATTTTCTCCATTAGACTGAGCTTCCTTAGAAGTGGGACTACTTTTTGCCTTTCTATTTCATCCCCAGCGCTTCTGTCAGTAGGCACCCAATAAATACTTATCAACTACACCTTACATGACTATCCACTTCTATTTTCTGGATGAGTTCAACCCATTCATGCTCACAGTCATGATCATTAATTGCACATTTCCTTCCATCCTTTTCTCCTATACTTTCCTCTCTCCTTACTTCTTACTTAGTTTTACAAAAAAAGTGATGAGAAAGAATGAAATGCTCCTTTTCTTCTTCTTTTGCCTGGAGCTGAATCATAGATTGTTAACCTTTTCTTTCTTTCCTTTTAAATCCATCTTCATGTTCTATCCCCAATAGCTAGAGCTGCTTATGTCTTATACTTTAGTAATGTGCCCTACCTCTTATCCCTCCCCTCTATGATCTTCCCATTCCTTTTTGGTTCCCTGTGGAGGTAAATGAATCTACATCCAACTCTGTGTTTGTATGTGTTCTTCCCTTCTTTGAAACAAAGTTGAGAAGTGATAGTTAACCCACTGAATGACAGAGTTAGGATCCAAGAACATTATATTTCTCTGATATAACAGAGTAACCCTATATAAAAGGAAAAGAAGCTTGGAGAAAATGATCTGTTATTAATAAAGCCATACTGGCTCCTTGTCACCATCACTTCCCTTATAGATGAGATTATTTATTTCATTAATAATCCATTCTAGAATTTTCACGAGTCAAAGTCAAACTCACTGAACTAGACTTTGAAGAACCTGTTACCCTGCCTTTAAAAAAATTAAGACACTTACCCTTCTCCTTCCTATGATATCACTCCTATTATACACCATCTTTCAGATATTATGACCTGTCAGAAGTCACATATATCAGGTCCTTAGTGCCTAATGATGGAGTTTATCTGGAACAGGTGATTTGAAGTCATCAAGGGAAACTCAGTATTCTACCACCCATTCATTCATTCACTCTTTCATTCATTCATTTATCTATTTATCAATTTATTAATCTATTTATTTATTTATCTATTCTTTATTCTCTCATTTCTAATATAAAGGCCATTCTTCTTGGCAGAGAAAATAGAATCAACACATGAAATGAATAACTCTACTCATCTTCCCTGTTGTTAGTTATCTTCATCTAATTCACTTCAAGTAATGGTGGATTTTTTTATTCCCCATCTTTCCCAAAATACAGCTTTAAATAAAAGCCTTTTTCATTGTTGTAAATCAATGAACAAGCATTTGTTAAGCAACTACTCTATGCCAGGCATTGTGTCAGGGAATGAGGGTAGAAATACCACCCCTATTCTCAAGTGAATTTCATTTTGATAGGAAAAGATAGCACATATAAGTATAACAGGATAAATGTAAAGAGAATAAAAATGAAGATGTTAAATTCAAGGTAATTTGGGAAGGAAGACAGTAGTGGGTGAGGGAGGCATGAGGAAAGACTTCATATAGGTGGTGTTTGAGCTGAATTTTGAAGGAAGAGCTTTTTAAAAAATTCTATCAGTCCCATACACTTTATTTTATTTTTGCTTTTTGGAGGGCAATTGGAGTTAGGTGACTTGCCCAAAGTCACACAGCTAGTAAATGTGTCAAGTATCTAAGACTGGATTTGAACTCAGGTCCTCCTCACTCCAGGACTGGTGTTCTACTCACTGCACCACTTAGCTGCCCCAAAAGGAAGAGTTAAAAAAAAAAAAAAGAATTGTCTATGAGGCTGAAGACAGGAGGGACTGCCTTCCAGGCATGGAGAAGACACTTAGCTTTCCTTGCTATCCTCAGCTTATTCTAAGGTTTAAGAAACCTGGAATTACTTTACAGGACCATCTTATGTTCTTATATACATCTTGTTCTCTTCCCTTGCTTCCAGCTTTTTGTATATCTCTTTCAAAAATATGTTAGTTAGTAAATTTCTCCTGCATCCACAATCCTCCATTTTTCCTTCTTGTCAGAAATATTTCTCTATGCATCTTCAGAATTTCATTCTTGATTCTCCCACCCATCTTGGGCTGATTTTCCCTGTAGAATTTAAGTCCATGGGACCCTATCTATCTTTCCTTTGAAGATTGCTCTCCTAAAATCATGCATGCATGAACTTCTTCTCACAAACTCTATGAGATCATAGTCACTGCCCTCCAGCCTCCCAAGGTTGTCTAGCAACAAGTTTTTCCTGGCTAGTAAGAAACAGATTCAGAATAAAATCTCTGCTTGTTTGTTTCTCCACCTCTTGAACGGTAGAATTATCATTAAGTTGCATCAAGAAGTTATTATCTAGTCTATTTTTGGAGGGTAAAAGAGTTACAGCAGATGTCCTGATCATAAAAACCCCTACAACATGCTTCGATCCCAGGCTTATTTCCTTTTCTTTCCTTTCTTTTTCTTTTTCTTTTTGGAGGGCAATTGGGGTTAAGTGACTTGCCCAAAGTCACACAGCTAGTAAGCGTGTCACGTGTCTGAGGCTGGATTTGAACTGAGGTCCTCCTGACTCCAGGGCCAGTGCTCTACTCAGTGCACCACCTAGACACCCCACCCCAGACTTATTTCTTATATGCATCTATTTCCTCTTTCTGTCCAGGTAGTCTGTAGTACATTGATAACAAATTTATTTTTCTCCCTCCATCTACATTCCCACACGATCTCAGTCATTCATTCTTTTCCTGATTCCTTTCCTCACATTGTTACCAGGTAGCATTGAATTGCTTTAATATACCTGTATAATAAAATTAGTTGAAATTGTATTATGACCTTGAGGCATTATGCTTTTAAACTTTTTCAAATAAGTGTTTATATCAAGTCTGAAAAGCAATGCTTAAATATTATCCAAATTGTTTTCAACAGAAGAAATACAATACAAAAGAAAGCAAGACTTTGGGGAAATGTTTACAATTCAGTACAAAGTAACACTTTTGACAAAATACTCAAGAATATATTTCAAAGTTCCCAGTGCATTCAGATGTGCTACTATAGCTTTGAAACTGAAGAATGTATTGGAATTCCAATGAAAGTGAACAAGGAGCTACTGAGGAACAGCTTTCCCTCAAATTTAAGAATGATTTTTTGACAGTTCTAACCAGTATTTGAAATACAAAGAAAAGGAAAAATTAAACAATTATTTGGTAATTATGTCTGGTTCAACAATGCAGGAGCTGAAATACTTTATGGTTTCCCTGTTAAGCAAAATCAACTTTCTTTGCATCGATGTATTTGATGGTTTTTTTCTGAGCAAAGAAATATTAAATTGTCTCCCCTTATAAACAAGATGTTTGCAAATTATGTTAGTCGATTACATATATGTATAAATATCATATATACCTATACATACTCTAAATGTAGTTAAACCAGAAATAAACTTTATGTCTGTAAAGTCTTAATTATTGCATTAGTGAGATTGTTGTCAGCTATGGAACTGAATTTTGAAAAGCAGAAAAGAATAGAAATTAATTAAAACACTTGGAAGGAATAGCATTCAGATATTTTCAACACCACACATTGCTTCCAAAACTTTATTTAACAAAAAGATAACTACTTTGTAGGACTGTTGTCTAGACATCTACTTTTCTCAAAATATAATTTCTCATAGGCCTGAAATATTATTTTTTAATCTTTTAGTGAGTTTGGGGTAGCCCCCAAACCATCTGCATTGTTCTCTTATACACTCATTTTTAATGGAAAAGAAATTATTCGATTTTTACTGTTTTGTAATGCTAGTATATTTTCCCTTGACATAGAGGAATTTCAAGACCTATAATGCCAGTCTGAGGGACCACCAACCAGTCTATGTAACTGCTACTTATTTAATTCCAGGTTCCTCTTCCTCTTCATGCCTTTTCTTCAAGTTGCCACAAATATCAGCTTCAAAAGATACCACTCTTTTCCATTTCAGTGGTGATAGTTGTACAGTTAATTTTGCAAGATAAATGGCTTTATATTCTTGAAGTTGGTGGATAATCCATCATTACAACAAACACAAAACCTTTTCCCTTTCCTGGAAGTAAACACATCATTGAACTTCATTCTAAGCACTTCTGTAACATGTACAATAACCAAGGAAGAGCTTCTGGAAATCCTGGCATTTCTGTGGTTAAGTACTTTTCCTTCTGCTTGCAAGCTTCCATCAATAAATTCTTTACTTGTGGGGAGAAAGCATACTATGTTTTCAACTGGATTATCTGCAGTCTCCAAGACTAAGTACCTCAAGAATTGGAGAAAGTTAGACTTGATAAATCTGGCTTAAAGGCTTTGCCTTATGTATATGACATGGGTTATTCCAAGTTTCTCCAGTTCAGGGAACTTATTATTCATAGGAAAAGAATATGAGCCAAGAAGCATTCTAGATAAGGTTTCTTGCAACTCTCTCCTCATGAAGTAGGTCCAAGACTCAGTATTTTCTCTGCACAGTGGGAAGCAGGAAAACTCTATCAGCAAGTGCTCCATCACTTTCAGCAGACATCCAGCTAGGATGTAGCTAAGATGTCTTGTTTGTCCTTAGTTCTCAAAGAGGACCATGACATCAGGGAAGTGATGCCATGACTTGCAAGTGAAATGGATTTAAGTGATGGAGGGCTGTACAAAGTCACCAGTCTCTCTTCTCTGGAGCCATCTGGGTCCACTGATCAAGATAACTGGAGATGGCCCCCATTCAGCTGTTTTAGAGAAGATCTGATGTTCTGGCACATGGAGCCCTCAGGCTGCTGGGATGTTTCATTGCTAGCAACAAGGAAAACTGGAGCTCCCAAGCAACTCTGCCTTGGCTTGGTTCCATGGCCTTTAATACTCCTGGTCTGCTGCTGAATTTCTCTTCCCACTCCACCGTGCCATTGTGCTCCCCACTGGCTCACATCTAACACCACTTTTTCACCACTTCCCCTTGATCAGATCAAAAGCCCATCAGGAGACAAAGGTCTTAGGGAAGATCATTTACCTCATTGAAATTTTGCTTTTAAAATCATGTATAGTCTTTATAATCAAGTGACAGTAAGTAATGACTTACACAAAGAAAAATCACTTTGCCCTCCCTCTATACATTGCCAGATAATGTATACTATATTTGAAATTTCACTATTAAAGAATCTTTTTTTTTTAGTAGATATGGTGGATTACTAGGACACAATATTGTATCCATTGTCAGATATGAGGCGAGACTATTATGTGCCTTTTCAGATGGCATCTGTATGTGTCAAATTTTGCTTATTGTTTTAAATTTATAAGAATGTGAAATGTTGAAATAACTGTGTCATAAAGACAAAAGCCATCAACAAAATGTGTTCTTTGGAAATGCAATTGCCGAGGTCATATGATCTTGGTCACTAACAATAGAGTACTTGTTTTACAAATAACCTCTGCTATTAAAAACCTCAAAAATGCATCAAATCTATAGTAATTAAACCTGAATTCATAATACAATGCAACAGAAACAGCAAGGAAAGGAAAGTTTTCATGTAATGACATAAGACAAGTACTTTTGAGGTTTTCTTCTCTGACTTTTTCACATACAATCCAGTGAGGGCAATGTCTTAAGAGTACACCCTTCTCCTTTCCACATGTAAATTTTTCCTTACAAGGACTGGAACTCTTCTACATTATTTTGACCACAAACTACCAGCATGAATTACATTGGGAACCCTTTTATTTTATTTTGTATCAACACACACTTATAGAATAAAACAAGCATTTCCATAACTGTACAATAAAGATAACTGTACATAAGACTGCAAATCTACTAGACGTGACTTGCTACTCCTTTCAAATATATAACAAAATTATTATGTAAATTTCTTTTTTCTTCTTTTTTTCCTGCATTTTCTTCACCTCCATCCTAGAAATGGCTACACTTAGACACCAATAGGTATATAAGTAAAATTATTCTCTACATACTTATTTTTTTCACATATTTCTCTTGTACACTCTTGAATTAGCTATAGTATTATAATCTTTATATTTTGGGAATATATTTTTGCCAATCTTCATTTGTACTTTTTATGCCTCGTACAGGAACCTGTTCCTTTCTAGAAAAAGATTTAAAATCTAGATTTTATTCACTGTTCATATTCTTAAATAGTTCTGAACAGAAACTCCAGCATTCTTGGTTTTTCAAATTTATCCTTCTCAAGTGAAAAGGAATCTTGGTTGGTCTCATTACCATTGTTAGCAAATTTCACTTGATTTACAGAAAAAAATGTATTCATGTAGAGAAAGTAAAGATTCTGAGGAAGTGAACCAACTTTTAAAAATTCATTAGTTCATGTTCTTCAGGGTGTTTCTTAACATTTAGTTTTTCATTTTGTAAAAGCAAGTCCACATTACATACATATTTTTTGAACATGTATCTAAAACAAAGTCTTACATTAAACCAAGTGTTTTTAACCTGGGGTCCATGTTTGTAAAAATATTTTGAGAACTATATTTCAATATAATTAGTTTCATATCTATCTTATTTTCCTTGGTGAATATTCTCTGATTTTGGAGTATATAATTTTGGGTCCCATCTTAAACTTTTAGACTATTTAGAATATATATTTTCAAATAGGGGTATATATTGAACATATAAAAATTGGTCTTGTTTTACTTGAATGTCTTTTTCTTGATATTTGGAGGTCTTTCTTGCAGTCACCTACACAATGTGCTATTTGCTATTAGAATTGTTATATTAAATACTATGTGCCTTGGATTAAAAATATACATACAATTGGTTTTTGTTATAATTCTTCCATATTTTATCATATGCATTTAAAACATTCTCAGAAGGGCTCCAGAGGTTTCACCAAACTGCCAGCAAGGTCCATGACCCACAAAAAAAGAATCTGTGCTTTAACCTATAGTTGGGGAAATTCTGCTTTGTGGAATTTTGGAACTATATTCTGAAGAAAAAATATTTTTGTGTTTTTCTGTAGAGCTTGTTTTATGTACCAGATGTCTTTGCACTGTGACCAAGGGCTTTCCATAGATTCTCTAAAATAGAATGCCATTCTGAACTGCCCTTCTTCTCTTTTCTCTCTCATGGCTGTTTTGAATACATGAAGAATGTATTACAAGCTAGAGTCCTATTGTTACCATGGATTTCATTCTGCAAACCTTCACTTACGAGTCAAACTTCCCTCCTTACGATAGAATCATTAGTTCCATTTTTATGTTGCCTAAACTTTGGCTTTTGTGTATATTGAACATTAGAGGGCATATATTTTCCTACTGTCTCTTTCATTAGACTTTTCTTGAATATTCATTTTTTTGTTTTTGTTGTTCAGTCACGTCTGACACTTTGTCAATCCATTTGGAGGATTTTCTTGGCAAAGATATTTAATTGGTTTTCCATTTCCTTCTTCATCTCATTTTACAGATGGGGAAACTGAGCCAAACAGGGTTAAGTGACTTGCCTAGGGTCACACAGCTAGTAAGTATATGAGGCCAATTTTGAACTCAAGAAGACTCATGTAGAGCATTGGACCTCAAGTCAAGGAGACCTGAGTTCAAACCTGGTCTCAGACATTTATAAGCTGTGTGATCCTGGACAAGTAATTTAAATTCTTCTTGTTTTAATTCACCAGAGAAAGAAATGGCATGCCACTGTAGTATCTTTGTTAAGAAAATCCCATATGGTTCATGAAGAGTCAGACACAACTGAAGAACAATGCAACCGAGTATCTACAATCAGTTTCTTTTCATGCTTTTGGACTTCTGCTTTTGCTTTTTCTCGTTTCCTTCCCCAAGCCTCCCAATCATTACTCTCTGCCTTGTGAAAAGATGACATCTCAGGATTTTAGTATCATTCATATCACTATCTGGGACAAAAAAAAACACTGTAAAATCTCTACTTGCTCATTTCTTTCTCTGCTCAATATCCTACATATTATTATTATTATTGTTTTTTGGAGGGCATTTGGGGTTAAGTGACTTGCCCAAGGTCACATGGCTAGTTTTTGTGTTAAGTGTCTGAAGCTGGATTTGAACTCAGGTCCTCCTGACTCCAAGGCCAGTGCTCTATTCACTGTGCCACCTAGCCACCCCCAAATCCTACATATTATTTATGTCTAATTGAGACAATGCACCAGGGCAGAATTAATGCTTAGTGAGGCACAGGAAGACCCGAGTTTCAATCCAACCTCAGACACTTTCTAGGCACATGAGCCTAGGAAAGTCACTTAATCTTTATCTACCTCAGTTTCCTTAATCATAAAATGAAGATAATAATAATACCCAAGGTAATTATGAAGAGAGAATGAGATATTTGTGAAGTGCTTTGCAGACTTTAAAGTACTAATAAACATAATAATATAATTATTATATTAAAATTGTTATAATATATTAAATATTATTATATTAAAATAATAACAATATGATTGTTATTTTAAGCCTAAAAATGATTCAGCTAAATGCAACAAAAATGTATTAATGACTTACAATGTGAAAGACAATTTGGTAAGTCCGAGGACACAGAACAACAATAAAAATAAGCCTTGTCCTTATTGATGGGACGTAATCTGTATATGTATAAGTCAATTGAAGGTATTTTGAGGAGACTGAAATGAAGAACAAGGGATGGGGATGAGGGTGGTTGAAGAGTTTTGTGTAAGAAATTGCACCTGAATTAATCAAAGGAGATAAGGATTTTGAGATAGGGAGTTGAGAAGTGAGTTCATTCTAGGTATGAAGGACAACCTGTGCAAATTTCACAAGGTAGGATATGGGATGTCAGCTTAGGAAGCATAAATACCTGGAGGCAGTCTATCTGGAGCCCAGATTATATAAAAAGGGATAAAGTGGAAATAAAGCTGGAAAGGTTGGTTGCAACCAGATTATGGAGAATTTTGAACGACAATCTGACAAGTTTATGTTTGATCTGTAACACTTAGAGTACACCCCTGTCACATGTAGGGCCCTCAGGAAAACCCACTTCAGGTTTCAGATATTTTTGGGTACAATCACTTAAAAGGGTAGATTTAGAACATTTGCTGATATACACACCTAGTAATACACACACACACACAGATTTTAATAGTGCGTATATGAAAAGCCATAGCTTATGAACCTCTATGAATGACTTTTTAAATTAAAAAATATTTTGAAATTTTAGTTATTTCATGGTGGGGAGGGGCAGGGGAGATAATCAAGGTTAAGTGACTTGACCAAGGTCATATTGCTAGTAAGTGTCTGAGGCACAAAATTAAATATTTTTTCAATTACCTGTAAGAAAAGAATTTTGGGGGTGTGGATAGGTGGTGCAGTGAATAGAATGCCAGCCCTGAAGTCAGGAGGACTTGAGTTCAAATCTGGCCTCAGACACTTAACACAAAAAATAGCCATGTCAATTAACCCTGATAGCTCTACCTTTCCCCCTCCAAAAAGCAAAAAATTAAAAAAAAATAAAAGAACCTTTTTCCCTACCAATGACTTTTGCTTGTCAATCAGAGGATATTAAAGCAGTAAACTAGATCCATGGCATATTAGGAAAAGGGGTGTATGTGTGTTCAAGGAGGACTGGCACCTCTGGTGTGAGGGCTTGCCCAGCCCTTTTTGAGGTTGTTCATCTACCTTTGGTGTCCACCCGTCACCCAGCTCTCATCCATGTCTCTGAGAAGCTGCAGCATGTGTAGCAGCCACACCTGGCTAAACAGTCAGGAAGATGGCCTAAACCTGGTTGAAGGTAACTGATGGGACTGAATCCCGTCATTAGGGAAATATCTGTCCAAGGATGTGGAGGTGTGGATATGAATAATTTATTTCAACAGCATGAAGACAGCTGAAACAGGAGCTGTGGGGAGCTTAGAACTTCGTCAAATATTGAGGATGCCAAGGTCATCCACTATGTTCCCAAACCATTGCCAATTGTCTTGACTTTTGTCTTGCCGCTGGGATTCTGATGACTCTTAAAGAGAGAGTAAGGTTGATGACTTTGTGTACCCTTACCTTACTTCAATTCAATTCGTGTACAAGTCAAGACATTAGCCCATGATATTACTGGTCTTCAGAAATAAAGGATGACAAGCAACAACATTGGAAGAAGCTGCAATAGAACATTTCCCCTTTAGATGTGGAGTTTACTCTCTCAAAAATAAATATACCATTGATGTGTAAGTTAGATATGCCAGTAGATAACATGGCAGCACACATGCAGAGAAAACATGGTGAAGATACATTCTTGGAGGGTCCACTCATAACTTATGAGACGTAAGGGCCATGAGTGCTTTCTGGTGATTACTTTGCATTGATTTCTCTAGGGTTGTCTCTTCAGGGCTCTTTGCTGGGCTTATAACTGGGTTTGATTATTTTGTAGCTTATTATTCCCCCAATGGATATCATGTTTCTGATGTTTCCCATCTCTCCCCTTCTTCCAGGCTTCTCTGTTCTCTATTGGCCACGTCCCTCTGTTGGTCTAATGGTCACTGCTGTATATTGCTATTTGCTACTGCCTTCAAGACTTCATATCTTCAGAGCCACCTGCTGGTCATTAGAACTTTATTCTTCTAGGTGTGGTAATTAGACAATTTCTCTTTGATAAGTGCAGATTGACAGCTCTTTAATCACAGCTAAGAACTAGGAGCTACCACACCTAATTAAAGAAAAAAAAAGACAGACAGGGCTGTGATTAAATCATTTCTTTTTACTACTATGTCTGCAACTGAGTTCACAGTCTTTTATCTCAGACAACTATCTAATTTACGGCTAGAAATTCCTAAGGTCTTCTCTGGTTTAGCATGCAAATGAATTTGTTTCATAAGAATAAAAGTCAAGTACAGGAGTCTTCCCACACAGCCCAAATTCTTGATACATATATACACATGTGTATATATGTGTGTGTGTATCTGTTAGGCTTTGATACTATATTTTCCCCATTGAAAAATGGGGTTGTTTCCCTATTCATTGAATGTTTCATGCAGTGCAGCTCTGTGGAGGATGCAGCAAAGGGAGAAAGGAAGCAGAGAACAGTCAGGAGGTTAATTTAACAGTCCAGAAAATAATTGATGGACACTTGAACTGGGGGGATAGCTGTGTGAGAAAAAGATTCATAGAATGGGAATGTAAAACTTTTCACCGAGAGCAGGAATTCCATTTTGGTTACTGTCATTCTAATCTTTATATTGAGGGAATCAAAATGGTCATAGTCCAGTAAGGTAATGAGTTTCCCAGACCATTACTGGAATCATTGCCTACATTTCTCATGTAGATGCCTAAGTGGTTACTGTCACTAGAGAGAGGCATTTTGCTGAAATGACAATGGAAAATTTTGTGACATGGATGGAAATAACTCCTGGGACTTAATTGAGACACAATTGCCATAACCTGGAAGCCCTTGTGCAGCAGGGCAGTGGGCATTTGGGGAAGGGTGCCCTGCCTTACTCCAAGATGAATTTGGAAGGACTTGGGGTGGGTGTAAGACATAGGTCATCCTAATTGAATATGTCACTGATGACAATGTCTTGAAGCTCAGGATTGTAAACTGAGCTTTAAAAGAGATCAATGTAATGTGTTTCTGTGTGATAATAATGAGATTTTGGCCAGTGCATTGGTAATGTAGATTACCTATAGGTAACGCCTATAATGGAGGCAGACCTTGCAGACCTCAGATGAATAAGTCTTGTTAACATTTCTCAGCATTGAATCTATAGCAATAAAAAGTAGAGAAAAATAGAGGGGGGCGAAGGGAATTTTTTGTGGCTACCAGGATAGAGCAGTTCTATTTGTACAAAAGAGCTACTCATAAATTGTGTGAATTAAATTGGGGAATGATTGTGTGCTCACAATGATGGACCTTCGTGTATGCTTTGGATTTTGGCATTAGTATTTGTCACTCTTCCCATGAGTGAAGGTTGTGCACCATTTACCCTCACCATGAGCCAGGGAGTATCAAATACTAGTACTTGTGCAATTTTTATTTTACCATGGAGTAACATTTCTTCCTCTTTGTTATGAATAGCTTGTCTAATAGGGATTGGTATGGGTATGTGTCAATCACCTCATTATCTATTCATCACACCTACACTTGCCATTATTTATTAAGGATTGTAGCATCTCATTGAATTACTGTCAGCTAGAATAAGCCTTCTACTTTCAATATGTGTATTTATTTAAATATTTTATTGATTTTTCCTAAATTTATAATCAAGGATCTCAAAGAGTTTTCACAATGATTTTGTTATCCTTACTCATCCAGCTGCTTGGCCTCACCTGTCATGGGTTGCCTGCTGCTTAGAGTGAATGTCTTCCCCCAGTGGAAAGAGGCAGGGGGCATGTAGATAGAGACAGCTAGCATGATTGATGTGTCATTCCAGACACCAAAGGAATTCTACTAGCCCCTGTGGTTAGCCTCCTCTTGATTGTTACTTAGCTTGAATCAGTAAAGTTGTGAAAGGCTCTAGCCTAGCCCATAAGGACTACAGGTCATCTTGAACAACATGAATAATTTAATTTTCCAGACAGCAAAGCTGGGATCAGGGATGGTGGAAGAGCATATAACAGCAACGGGGTTGTTAAGGTTGCCAAAGCACGTTACAAATATTATCTCATTTCATCTTTACAATAACCCCCAAACTTTAGTGCTACTATTAGCCCCATTTTACAGAAACTGAAACAGAGGTTCAATGATTTGTTTAAGGTCACAGAGCTAGTAAGCGTTAGGCTGGATTTGAATTTAGATGCTCCTAATTCCAGGTGCAGCAGATGTCTTCTTGTATAAGGACATTTTCTTTTTTTTTTAATTTTTTTTTGTTGGGTTTTTTTTTTTTTTGGAGGGCAGTTGGGGTTAAGTGACTTGCCCAAGGCCACACGGCTAGTTTATTTTGTGTTAAGTGTCTGAGGCCGGATTTGAACTCAGGTACTCCTGATTCCAGGGCCGGTGCTCTATTCACTGCGCCACCTAGCTGCCCTATTAAGGCCATTTTCTACCATTGGTTCAAATGCTGTCAATAAACCTTATCAATAACTCAATGTAAGTGTATCTCTCTCTCTCTCTCTCATCTTTCTAATACTGTGTTTTTGAGGGGTTGTTTATATAAGTCAGAGAAGTTCAACTTGCAGTTTCTCTTTTTCTACTTAACTCTCTGTCTTTATCTTTCTGTCTCTGTCTGTCTCTGTTTTGCCTTTGTTCTCTCTTTCTTTCTCTCTCTCTCTCTCTCTCTCTCTCATTCTCTCTCTCTGTCTCTCTCTCTCTCTCTTCTCTCTCTTTCTCTCTCCTACAATTTTATTCCTTGAAGACTCACCCAATTTCTACATCTCCCTGAAGCTCCCATAGGTAGGCTTTTTTTTCTGCCTGCAGAACACTGGTCACCAATGCCCTGCTCCTCATCCACCTTAAAATTCCAAACCTGATCAGGGCAGTATGTTTCAACTCAGGAGTAGCCCAGACAAAATGTTCCTCCATGAGACAATAATAAGTCATTAGCTTTGCTCTCTCCTGGGATAATTACAAATTCCAACCACTTTAAGTAGCACAAGAAAGCAGCTCACAATCCTACACATAGTCTACTCAATCAAGAAGAAAGACTAAAAGAAAAATAAACAGGAACAAAAAAATCACTGTGATGTGCGTAATGACAATGCTTGATTTCCATAGCCAGGACTATCTATTTCAGGATTCTCCCCTTTTAGTATGCACACAAGGGAAGAAAATGGCAAGCTCTGGGGCCCTGGGAGCTCCTTCTCCCTGACTGACAGCTGGCGCTGTCCAGACTCATTACTGGTGGGTGTGTAGGGTCTTTCTGGCAAAGCCTTCAATAACAGAGTAATTACAGCAGCATTGCCCACCTGTCAGCACTTGTTCAGGAACAGTAAAGAAACTTGGTCTTTTCTCCTAAAATAAGCCCGGTCCCCCATTATTGCCTCTTCAGCTCCTCCCCTCTTCCCCCCTCCCCAGCATCATACAGACTCTCTAACCTTTTATTCTAAAAAGATTAGCCCAATTAATCTACTAACAAACGTTGAAAAGCCCTGGGGGAACAGGCATGTTTCAAGTATGCTCTCTTCCAAATTGGAGATAAAAAGCCAGGCACCTTCGGAAACTTGCCCTGGCTGCTCTGTTCATAATGAAAGGTTTAGGCAGGAGCAGCTGTCAATACAATGCCACTTCATCTCTTTAATCCCAAGCATAGCTGCCAGATCATCACAGGCCCACCAAAGCTTCCGATGACAAGCAACAAGCTTGGGGCTGCCATGTCCATCTCCTACCATCTGGGATTCTAGATGGGACACAAGGATACCTGCCTGATTAAAATCAGTCTTTGAGCTAAATACTTCTTTCTGCCCTGCCTGGATGTCTTTGTCGATTGTGGTTCTCTCCTTTTTCCCCTTCTTTTACGTGACCACCCATTTTATTTCCTCCCTCAAAGGACAAATCACATGCCCCATTGGAGATTTGGGAAGTTCTGGTATAAAAGTGTCAGGATAGAGATACCAAAAGGGCAATGGGGAGGGAGATGATTGTCTATCACAAAAACTTGGGAATGATATTTTGTCGAGGGTTATGTGAGTAGGGAGTGGAGAGGAGAAAAGGGAGAAAGGATTACAGAGAAGGACTTACATGGATGGAGTTCTGTCCTAAGGGTTGTTGGTCTCAAAAGAAGGGAAGTCAAGCTTTTCTTGCACTCTGTGGCATGTAGCCCCTACCACTTAGAGTTGCAAGGAAAATGTCTTAAATAAAACTTAGGTATAGTTTGTGTCTAAAGTCTCCCCTAAAAAGGATGAATAGGACCCCTTCCAGAAAATGTACAAAGTATATATGAGATTTAGAACATTATTAATTTCCTCTACCATGTGAGAAATATTTAAGACACAATACATGTAACCCCACACATTTATAAATACTTAGAACATGAAACCAGAACCATCTGTTTTTATACTTTCCCAACAGGTCAAGATGCTTTGTTGGACTGCTGAACAATTTTACCTCTGACCTGCACTGTCCACATAATGTGCAAGCACTGATTTCCTAGCCAGTCAGAGCATGTGTTAGAGGCATGCCTAATGCCAACACCCTGGAGGTCAAAGTCTATGTTGAGATGAAATGAAGCACACCCAAGCCATTGAGCAGTTACCAAAAAGAGTTTTACTTTGCTCTAACACAGAAAACATATGCAACAAGTTAAAGTGGCACTTAGCTTTCCCAGCTTCCAACTTCTGTATGGAAATGCATCTGGTCAGCATGGTAAGATGTATGGTCCATGGTCTTTAGAAATTACTGAGTCAAAGGATCAACCATGCCGTGTGGGTGGGCCTTTTATGCCCTTAGGTGACCAGGAAACCACATCAAAAGAGACTGGGGCTAATCAGGGCCAAGGGTCAGCTTTGTTGCCTTTTAGGGGAAATGAATCCCTCTTTGGAGAAAATGGGGGTCCTACCCACAGTACTGCTCAGGCTTTCTTAGTTCTTAGTGATACAGATTGTTACATTATCTACTTCACATTGAAAACTTTGCAATGCAATTGACAATGTAAAGCATTTTTATGTTATTCCTACCCTTAAGAAGCTTACCATCTATAGCCATCAAGAAAGGGAATAAGATACACTCACAAATAAATAGAATTCATCCTTAGGATTTGTGGTTCTTTGTGTAATTCAAGACAAGCAGCATGAGATATATAAAAATATTAATTTCCTCTATTACAAAAGAAATACTTAAGTCATACTACACATAGGCACACATTTACAAATACTTAAAACATGGCTAGTAGCTAGAAAGCTGGCCTCCAAACCAGGAAGTTCAAGCCCCTCCTCTGACACATACTAAACTCTCCCATAACTTATTGGGGTTTTAGACCACTTTCACAGACTATGGTTGTAGAGAAGAGGTTGACATGCATTATCTCATCCAGAGTTCTCCGTGCCAGTCAGATCACAGGTCTAGCCCCTATTTGGAGCTTTATTTCCTTCATCTTGCTTGGTCTTCACTTGTGTATAAAAACTGTCTTAGTGGAAATAGAATTGAGCCTAGATAGTTAGAGGACCTGGCTTTCCTGCTTACCAGGTGTTTGACTATGGACAAATCATACAGCTTCCCGGAGACTTAAACCAAGTCATCTATCCTCATCTATGACCTATAACCCTAAGAGGTTCCTTTTCATTCTAAATCCTGGCATTAAATTAACTGATATAGCACCAGCATGGATGTCCCCACTCTCCCAGAGCTTCAGCTCTGATAGGTAGGCAGTACCCTCACACATCCAGAATATGTACGCTAGAGAAAGCTCCTTAGTGGCTTTATGTCACCATAAAGGGAGTCTATCAGTCCTTGGAGCTTTACTAACCAAAAGGGGGTTAGTAAACAAGATCTGCGGTCTTTGGATCTTCAGCTTTATGTCTATTTTTAAATCTCCATCTCCTGTTCACCAAAGACAGTATCTGTCTGCAGCCTCTATCTGAATTCTTGAAGCTCCTGTTTAATGCTTATTTTGGTCTCTTATTCAAATGAGTGGGAGAGGAAAAGGAATGAGTAAGAAGCCTCTAAAGATGCCCCTTCATCACCTTCCATTTATGTTTTAAATTCCTCACATTACAGTGAGTCTCAAGACTTTTCAGACTCTGATCCACAGTTTACACACTCATCTATAGTTCAAAGAGCATTCAAAAGTTCATACTGATGATCCCAAGGAGCTAAAACAGCCTCGCTACTCTTGCTTAACTTTGGCACTTACATTTGGCATTTGCCAATGTTGGTTCAGAAGCTTCCTGATTTTTTATTTCCTTTGGCATAAATCCCTCCCCAGAAAACTCAGCATTTAACTTTGGATGAACTGAGCCAACACAATTTGTCATCTCAAACATCAAAGAAATGTGACGTAATTTTTCATTTGATTCCTATATTAAATATTTATTATTCAATAATACCTAATTCTTTGAAAATTGGTAGTCCATATTTTATATCATGGGCAATATGGAGGCAGGTGTAGCAAAGGAGTCCCTCCTCTCTACTTTGGAATGCATTCTCCTATCCTTAGACTGTTTTTTGTCGGCTTATTGCATGGTGATTGATGTCTTTTAACTCACTGCCTAACTGGAACCTTATATGGATGACAAAGGTTCAAGAAGATGATCTTTCCTTCTTTTTCCCAACATGTTTCAAAGATAAAGAACTGCTGTGAACCTCTAGGTGAAGGGGGGAAGGAGAGAGGGAGCAGTAACTTCAATTGCCTCTCTCCCAACCTTGATGCCATGTATCTGTGAATGCATGGTATCTCTTCTTCTGTTGAATTTCTTGTTTTCCAGTCATAGGTGAATGAATGTACCAAAATGGGAATGCCCAGGTGAGTGGTGGTATCAAGGATCCATCAATGGTCCCACTGACAAATAGAGCCTTCGCAGCAGTGGCATCACTGGTCATCTGGTGAAAAGACCACATGATAGCCAATTGACCCATTTGACTGAGTCCAGTTGAACAAGAAAATGACTCATGCATCAGCTATACCATGTTGTTGTTGTTTTATTGTTCAGTTGTGGTCAACTCTTTCTGACCCATTTTGGGGTTTTCTTAGAAGAGATGCAAGGATGGTTTACCATTGCCTACCCCAGCTAATTTTATAGATGAGGAACTGAGGCAAATAGGTTTAAATGACTTGCCCAGGGTCATGCAGCTATAAGTGTGTCTGAAGCTGGATTTGAACTCATGAAGATGAATTTTCCTGGTTCGAAGCCCAGTATTCTATCCACTGTCCATCTAACTGCTCAGCTACATCGTATCCAGAAATAAACTTTATAGGGACTCTCAGGGCAAGAAAATACCTGCCCAGAGTTTGGGAAGTATGGGGGATCCTCTATACCAACTCCTTTAAGTTTGAGCCCATTGGGGGGGGGGGAGTAAGTGGCACAGTGAATAGAGCACTGTCCCTGGAGTCAGGAGGAACTGAGTTCAAATCTGGCCTCAGACACTTGACATACTTACTAGCTGTGTGACTTTGGGCAAGTTACTTAACCCCAATTGCCTCCAAAAAAAAAGGCAAAAAAAAAGTTTGAGCCCATTGTCCCCAGGGACCAAGTCCCTGCCAGGACTCTAAACAAATTTTAGAGCTCCAGAACCCACAAAATGACAGAGAAACAAAGGTCCCACTGAAGACAGCCTGGCAGATGGATGGGAAGGGTTCATCACGGGGAGCCGAGCCCAGCCTGGCCTGATACCAATGCTTTAACCCTAGAGTGGCCAGGACAAGCTGTGGCTGGAGCATTCAGGAGGGTGTATCACCAGCATCTGTGGTAGTTTCCAGAATGATCACCCTATAAGAGCCAATGACAAAGTGAAAGGTCAGTGGAACTCAGCTAAGTTTTGGGGAGAGGAGTGGGTCCAGCCATCTGCCCCCAGAGCAAGAAAGGAGCAGAAGTGGTGGCCCTGCAGCCACCTCCACATGGCTGGTTCTGAGCTCCCAGCCTGCAGATTGCAGGGGGTCCAAGCGATCATTCAGAGGCTAAGTGCTCTTGCCTTAACCCGCCTGGATCAGGATCATGGTCTTGGGTGGTGGTCCTGAGGTGCATGACCAGTGAGCCAAAGCTGGTGGGGGCTGTAGAGATGGCAGCCTCCTAATAGCTGGCAGCTGTGAAAACCCCAGAAATTTGGGACAAAGCTTTCTCCTCTGAAAGCAGAGTTCTACAGAGCCCAAAAATCAAGTAATTGACTGGCAAAATGAGAAGGCAAAGGAAGCAAAGCAAGAACAGCAATCCAGCTTTAGATTCCTTTTTGTGGGGACAAAAAGGATCAAAGCATGGAAGGGAAGGAAGACAACATAGTCAGAACTCCCACACCAAAAGCTTCCAAGAAACATGAAGATTGCCTACAAGCCATAGAGAAGATTAAGAAGGATTTTGAAAACCAAATAACAGAAATGGAGGAAAAATTGGGAAGAGAAATGAGAATGATGCAAGAAAATAATCAAAAGAGAGTCAATAACCTGACTGAAGAAAATAATACCTTAAAAATAGATTAACTCAAATGGCAAAAGAGGCCCAAAAATCCAATGAGGAGAAGAATGCCTTAAAAAGTTGAATTTGACAGATGGAAAAATAATCTCAAAAGCTTTCTGAAGAGAATAATTCCTTCAGAATTAGAGTGGAGCAAATGGAAGCAAATGACTTTATGAGAAATCAAGATACTATTAAACAGATCCAAATAAATGAAAAATAGAAGGCAATGTGAAATATCTCCTTGAAAAAAAAAATCACTGACCTGGAAAATACATCCAGGAGAGACAATTTAAAAATTATTAGACTACCTGAAAGCCATGATATAAAAAGAACCTAGAAATCAACCTTCAAGAAATTCTCAAGGAAAATTGCCCTGATATCATAGAACCAGAGGGCAAAATAGAACTTGAAAGAATTCACCAATCACCTCTTGAAAAAGATCCCCAAAAGAAAACTCCTAGGAATATTATAACTTGGTTCTGGAGTTCCCAGACCAAGGAGAAAATATTACAAACTGCCAAGAAGAAACAATTTGAATACTGTGGAAACACAATCAAGATAACACAGGATATACCAGCTTCTACATTAAGGGATCAAAGGGCCTGGAATATGATATTCTGGAGATCAAGGGAGCTAGGATTAAAAGTAAGAACCACCTACCCAGCAAAACTGAGTAAAATGTTTCAGGGGAAAATATGGTCATTCAATGAGATGGAGGACTTTCAAGCATTCTTGATGAAAAAAAAACAGAACTGAATAGAAAATTTGACATTCAGATATAAGAAGCATGAGAAGGTAAACATGGAAAAGAAATCATAATAAACTTATCAAAGTTGAATATTTATATGCCATCATGGAAAAATTATAGTTGTAACTTATGAAACTTTTCTCAGTATAAGGATAGGTGAGGGGAATATATATATACACATATATGTCTATATAGGAGAGTATATGTGCATATGAATGCATATGTGAGTGTGTATATATATGTGTACCTAGACAAAGGGCACAGGATCAATTGAATAGGAAACAATGATATTTTAAAAGGTGAAATTGAGAAGTGGGAGAGGAATAGAGTGAGAGGAGACAGGGAGAGGTAGAATGGGGTTAATCATTTCAATATAGAAGAGACAAGGGATAACTGTTACAATGGAGGGGAAGAACAGGAAGGCAAAAGGGAATGGATCAACCTTACTCTCATTGAATTTGGCTTAGGGAAGGAATGACATGCATTCTACATTGGGTATCTTGCCCTACAGGAGCATAGGGGGGGAAGGGGATGAGATGGGGTATGATGGAGGGGACGGCAGGTTGGGGGGACAGTTGATAGAAGCACACACTTTTGTAAAGGGACAGGGACAAAGTAGAGAATGGAACAAGTGGGGGGGGCAGGATAGGAAGGAGGGACATATAGTTAGTCTTTCACAATATGACCATTGTGGAGATGTTCTGCATAACTACACATGTATGGCCTATATTGAATTGCTTGTCTTTCCAGTGTGGATGGGTGATGAGGGAGAAAGGGAAAGAATTTAGAATCTAAAGTTCTAAAATCAAATGTTAAAAATATATATGTATGCATATATATATTTATATGTGTGTGTGTATACATATGTATTATTATTATTTACACCCAACTGGGAAAGAAGATATACAGGCACTGGAGTAGGGAGATCCATCTTGCCCTACCGGAAAGTCAGAGGGATGATGGGGGAGGATATAAGAGAAAGCAGATTGGGAAAGGGGGTATTCAGTGGGATCACTGTTTTGGGGTAGTGGGTAGGAGAAAAATGGGGAGAAAATTTGTAACTCAAAATCTCATGGAAATGAATGATGTAAACTAAAAATAAACAAAAGTTAATTGAAAAAAATAAAGAAATAAATGCAAGGAGTGGCTAGGTGGCACAGTGAATAGAGCACCGGCCCTGGAGTCAGGAGTACCTGAGGTCAAATCCGGCCTCAGACACTTAACACAAAAACTAGCTGTGTGACCTTGGGCAAGTCACTTAATCCCAACTGCCCTCCAAAAAGCAAAAAACAAAAAAAAAGAAATGCAAAAAACAAACCCAAACCCAATGACTTTGCTCAGCTGACTCCACTCTCTCCTCTCCCCCCCAAATTAGCTAATGTTGATTTTCCCCCAAACACATGAGGGAGAGGAGCATTAGAGTGGGTGAAAGCTAGCCAACACAGGAGACTGCATCAGGTCCGAGGGAAAGGCAAACTAAGGCCTACCTGTAACCAGCCCATACCCCAGAGGTTACTCAGAGTAAGGACCCAGGATGGAAAATGCAATGTGTCCTCTGAGAAGACTGGGGGAATCTCTATAGCCCAGCCTAGGAGAGCTTTATCATCAGTAAAAAGGTACCAGAGAGTGAATGGGAAAGTTCACAATGAAAAGACTGAACCACCCAGGAAACTAAGAGAAAAAGCCTCAATAAACAAGAGGATCCTAAAAATCACAAGGAAAAATAAACAAAACCACAAAGAGGAATTGACATCTGATTAATAAATAGCATAATATAGGAAAGTGAACCAATGGTGCCTGGTAAAAGACAAAGTCCCAGGGTGGCTAGGTGGCACAGGATCAGAGTACTGGACTTGGAGTCAGAAGGGCCTGAGTTCAAATATGGCATCAGATGCTCAACACTTACTAGCCATGTGACCTTGGGCAAGTCACTTAACCCTAACTGCCCTGCCTTCTCCTCTCAAAAAAAAAAAAGTGAAAAGCAAAAAAAAAAGAGACAAAGTCCCATGTACCTCCAAACATTAAAGACAACTCAGCATGGGTAAAAAAAAAAAACCAAGTAAAACTCATAAGAAATTTGGAATGAATTTAGGTCAGAAATTAGAACTCTCAATGTAGAAACTCTAGCACTCAATGTAAAATTTTAAATGCACACAGCAGAAAAGGAAAATTTATATCCATAATGGAGACTCTCTAAAGAAGTGAGAAATGAACACAACGGGAAAACAAAAACACTGAAGTGGATGAAAATTTGGCAGAAAAGAAAACATTTTTTTAAAGTTCACTTGCAATGCTTTCCATAATGTCTGGTTCCTGTAGTTCTAAATCCCCATTCTTATAATATGAATGAGGATATGGTTTTGCTTCTTATAACTTTCTAATAATTAGTACTTAAATAGCATTGTAGGGTTTGCAAAGTGCTTTACAAATATCTGATTTTATTGTCACAACAACCCTAGGAGGTAGGTGCTATTACTAGCCTCATTTTACAGATGAAGAGACTGAGGCAGACAGATATTAAGTGACTTGATCAAGGTCAATAAGTAAGTGTCTATGGATTTGAACTCAGGTCTTCCTGACTCCAGGCCCAGCATTCTATTCATTGCCCTCACCTAGTTGCTTCAATTTTCTAGCTAAAAATGTTCTCCTTCACTCTGAGTTAATATTATTTGGCACAGTATATACATACATACACTCGTAATACATACATAATACATACACACACACGCATACATACATACATAAGCAAGCACGTTTACACATCATCACAATGCAGCTAGGCAGCTCAGTGGATCAAGTACTGGGCCTGGATTCAGTAAGACCTGAATTCGAATCTGGTCTTATGCACTTACTAGCTATGGCATCTTGGGCATGTCACTTAGCCCCTCTTTGCCTCAGTTTCCTCAACTGTAAAATGGGGATTATAATAGCATCTGCTTCCCAGGTTTGCTTATGGGGGTGAAAGGAGATAATATTTGTAAAGGACCTAGCACAGTACCTGACACATAATAGGCTCCATAGAAATACTTTCCCCCTTTCCTCTCTGCCCTCTCTTTGGTATGACCTTTGAGTGCCAGATGGTTATTACCCCTTCCCAATGGACTTAACACTTGGCCTGTAGAATCCCAAGATGAGTGGGGTGGGGGAGAGGAGACATATAAATACCTCTTTCAGGCCTTTGAATTTTCACTTGATAAAATAACTCAAGGTCATTCTCCTGGTAGTTTCCAGAAAAAAGACATGTGTATTCCATGTGTTAATTTATTCCCTACTTCTGTCTTCCACCCTTAAAACTGGTTAAGGAAGTTTCCCCTCTTGTTCAACAATAACTTCATCAACAACGTGTCCTTCTGGGCCCAAATGGACCCAGAACACATGAATCTCAGATAAGATTCTCCATATTCCCCCTTAACTGACTTTGAGTAAATGACGAATCTCTCTCTTCTCCTCTGACGCCAATTGATGCATTCAAAAATCTTGGAACTTAGAAGGGGGAACCAAGGAAGCAAAAACACCCACTCTCCAACAAAGAAGGGATCCTATCTAACGTACGTCGGAGTCAGGACTTCTCTTGCATAAAATATCTTTGGAGCTGCCACACTGTTATCCCAGTATGAGTGGAGATTTGGAAGCTTGGGATGCCCTCCTCCCTTCTCCAACCAGAATATCTCTCTGATGGATCTCCTTTGGATGCATATGTCTTATACGCAAGTTTTCTTTCCCCCTCCATAGTGTGGATTCTTGAGTTTTCCCATGAATTGACCACTTGGAAAGGCATTTTCCATTAAATAAAGGAATTGAAGTGGCTAGAGAAACTGATCAGATCTCCATGTTTTCAAATTCCTTTACTTCAGGGAGTCCTCATTCCAATTTCTGTAGTGAATGACCCTAATTTATCCCATTAGTCATGGGAGCTGTAAAATTAACCATGAACATTCTCCTGTGTCTGTAGCAACCTTTTTTTTCCAGGGAGCAATTATGGTTGTCACCTTACCCGCTTTTCATGTTTGCTTCTGAAAATAAGATCTCATCGAGTTCTGACATGGTATCGTATTAGAAGGAAACTTTCTATTCTTTCCCTTCTATGGGTATTAATGGTAGATACACTCACAAGTATTTAGACAGTAGTCTACTACTACTGTCTAAGTACTTACTAAATAGTACTATTATCTAAATCCTACTAACTAGTAATAGTGCCTAAATAGGAGGGGGGAAACAATTTTTTTGTCACAAAATAATTGTGTATTATTTTCTAAAAACCCTGTAGTATATGACTTTTATAAAAATGGTAGTCAAAAGAACAGTAGAAAGACTCTCGTCTGTTAAAAAAAGCCTATGTCATAGAATTGTTCTATGATATATTACATATGCATCAGAGCATGCCTACCATGAAGCACACTCAGAGTTGCCATTGCTGATTTCATTGACTAGATGGATACTTGATGACTTCTTCCAGTCATGTGGTGGCCCATCATTGAAAGGACTTTGTCTTTTAGTATGATGCAGTAAGCTCCAGATGGCCTTCTTGGTTGTCTCTCTATCTTATGACAACAATGAATGAGTTGGGGGGGGGGGGAGGAGAGGATGCTATTGGTTAAAAGCTTCTGACTTCAGTTTCATTATCTTGACTCTCCCAAGGGCTCATAGCACCCATGGTCTCAACTGGATAATTTTGGATCTGGATCTTTGCTGTCCTTTTCAATTCCTTTTGTTTCCATTTGTGAGTAGGTGACCAAAAATACCACTTAAGCTTGAGCCTTTAATTTCTTCACCTGGCCTCACAGGATTGTAGTAAGAACCCACTGAGATAATGAATGTAAATGGTTTTGCAAAATGAAGGCTCTACATAAATATCAGCTACCTTTGTCTATTTATTACACAACATTCTTTCTGTATCCTTCAGGCTGGATGCTTTGGCTTTTCTCTCCCAATATTGGTTCCTGATTACAATTATATATGATGTTCCACCATATGGGAAGGCAGGGGAGTGCTTTACCAGTGTTCTCCTCAAGCAAGTCTGGAAGTCTAACCTTAGGAGCACCTTTCAAGGTTCACCTATGGCACAGTTTCCCCTTTTCCATTCCTTAGCATGCTAGAAGAACCAGAGGGAGAGTTTTGGAACACTACCTTTGAGAATTTGGCAACCCATGATTTAGATTGGAGGTGTTGAACACAGTGGGGGGGGGCACATGCAGCCCATAATACTCTCAAGTGCAGCCTGGTCCAGATTAAAATGTATTAGGAAATATTTAATAAAATAAATAAAAATGTAATAAAACTGATGATACTTACATGATAACTTTATTATATATTTAAACGGAACAGCAAACTGTACATGACAGATTTGAAGATTTATGCGCAATCTTTTTTTTTATTATACTATGGTATGGAAATACTTGTTTTATCTCATAAAATAAAATAAGATAAATAAAAATGTTTAAGTAAAAACCCCCCACAAAATATATGTAACCCGTATAAACAAAAGATATCTGTAGTGTCCTAGATTGGTTTTGGTCTCAGTGTCCTGAGACCAAAAAATTTAGGGACTACTTCTCTAGAGTGATGATGCTAGGGTGTATTTGAAAAATGTATTTCTCATTAGAAAGTATGCAATCTTTTCTTCACTTTGTTAATTGGGTAAAGACACTACTCTTTTCCATGAAATATTTATTAAATAAACTGGAGAAAAGTCTTTTCCCATTACTTTTTTTTGTTTTTGTTTTTGTCCTTTCCCATTACCAATCACACTTACTTCTCTATAAGTAAATACATTTTAAAATTACTACATATATTCAATTTGTCAACAAGTAAAAGTAAAAAAAACCAGACATAAAATATTATTTAGAATATTTTGACTATACACAAGTTCACAACCAGTCCTCAGTGTACAAAATTTCACAGCCAGCTTTCAGTATTAATTTCTCTAGAGATTTAGTCTCACACTATTCAGCTTACTCCAGATGCTAATGATCTCAAGAATGTTCTTCATGTTTCTCCTCAAGTTGGGAAGGAGATGAGGACCAATTTCCTCCTTGTCAGAAAGCTATTGATAGTGGTATTGTAAAGAAACCTTCCAAAGAGAATTCTATTAAGTTTGAGGAGATACCAAGTAGCAAATCTGGAAAGATTGTTTCCCGTAATTACTGAGAGAAAAAAGATACATCTAGTTTATTAGGGTTAGCTGTAGAAGGCTCTTTAAAAGGTTTCTTTATAAGCTACTGCTGATTCATTTCTGACAAGGAAGAAGTTAATCCTCCCTCCTTTCCAACCATTTTCACCACAGATTCATTATAGCTCCTCAGTGATAACAAATAAAACGCCCACTTTCTCCCTGACTTCAAAGAAAGAAACACTTCATAGTGAGACATTTCTCAACTGTTTCTATAAACTATCTTTTTTCCCCCATTCTGTTTGGCTTTCATAGTAACCATATCCCCAGTCTCTGTGACATAGACATTTAAAACAGGGATAACATTTCATTTATATAAAGAAAAAAATAAGATCTGAGGGTTTTAGACAATGTGTGATGTAGCAAATGAAACATTCAGTTGTGCCCAACTTTTCACGACCCCATTTGGGGTTTCCTTTGTTCTTTTCATTTTTTTTTAGTTTTCAACACTCACTTTTACAAGATTTTGAGTTCCACATTTTTTTCTCCCCTCTTCCCCTGCCCCTCCCCAAGACAACAAGCAATCTGATGTAGGTTATACATGTATAAGCATAAACCTATTTCCACATTAGTCATGTTGTGAAAGAATCAGAACAGGAGGAAAAAACCACAAGAAAGGGGAAAAAAGAGAAAATAGTGGTTTTGATCTGCATTCAGATTCCATAGTTCTTTTTGTGGATGTGAATAACATTTTCCATCTTGTATCTTTTGGAATTGTATTAGGTCATTGTATTGCTGAGAAAAGCTAAATCTATCAGAGTTGGTCATCATACAGTGTTGCTGTTCCGGTGTACAATGTTTTCCTGTTTCTACTCATTTCACTCAGCATCCATTTGGGGTTTTCTTGGCAAAGATACTGGAGTGGTTTTCCATTCTCAAGTTCATCTTACAGGTGAGGAAACTGAGACCAACAGGGTGAAGTGACTTACCCAGAGTCAAACAGGTAGTAAGTGTCTGAGGTGGGATTTGAACTCAGGAGGATGAATCTTCATGACTCCAGGCTCAGCAGTATATACACTGTGCCACCTAGCTGCCCCTTCTTGAAAAAAATTAGAATCATTCAGAAATGTAATGAGCACCCTCAGTGGATTTCCTGGAACCTTGGGTCTTTAATCAAAGTCTGAATGGTCACTTGTTGAGTGTGTCGTATAAGGATGCTTTTATTGGTATGGATGCACAAACATGAAAATCCCTTTTTATTTTAAAACCCTGTGATTCTGTGAGTTTGATTGGGGAAAAAACTGACCTGAGGGGCCCTCCAGTGGCTATGGTTCAGTCTAACAGAAAATATGTATGTTATTTAGCTTGAGGTGTGTTTTGGCCAAGAAAAGGAGTAAGAGCATTGGAGAACCAAGCCTCACAGATGGCAGAACTTAGCCAGCAGCAACTCAGCAACATATGCCAGCCAGCAGCAGTGTGCAGAAATAGCAAGTGGCCCCTTTACACATCAGAATTGATGACTATGGAAGTGGAGTAAAGACCCAGAGAAGTAGTAACTGGTTACTGGGAGAATGAGCTAGGAGAGATTCTGGACAGGACTCAAACTGGGGAGTGACAGTTGTCTGGGGGATGTTCTTTCTATCGCTGCTACAGTGGAAACCTATGGGAGTTAGGATGCTTCCTAGGAGAGGCTGGTGGAGATTCACTTTTGTTATACACTTTGCTAAGAGGCAGGTATGGCGTAGTAGAGAAAGTATTAGACTTGGAATCAAGAAGACCTAGATTTAAATTTTGCCCCTAACAATTAGCACTTAATTGCTCTTAATCTCTAAAAGCCTTATCTGGAGGATTTGGGGATCTGTCAGTCCTGCTCTGGAGAAAACACAGAGCCTTGAGCTATTGAAGTATTTACTAAACTATTCTGTTCTAATAAATGATTTGCAGTTTGATCTGTGCTTCCTGAACTATATTGGTGGAGAATGTTCTGAAGGGGGGCTTGCGCCATCTTGATCTAATTATAAGTGTCACAAACATGGTAAATGAAAACAGCCCTTACTGAATCAATGGCTCCTAGATCTCTCAGACCATGTTCAGTTCTGGGCTTAGAAACTTAAAGTGAGAGCATTGATGGTTTTTTGCCCTCTTTGTATCCCCAGCATTTAGTACAATATCCAACACATGATAGATGCTGAATGCTAGTTGACTGATTGAAAATATGACTTGTCTGGTTCAATTGGTTTGACCAGTCCTGATATCACAAGCTTTCTGTCCCCTAATAGTGGCCATCCATCCTCTCTTCCCTTACTCTTACCCTGAAAAAGTCACCACCACCAAAAACTCTCTCTCATAGGATAGTCAGTACCATCTCACATCGGAGACCCAAGCCACAACTACGGTTTAATTCAGTACGTGGGTTCAAATCCTGGCTGTAGGCAAGTCACTTCATATGTCAGGGCCTTGCTTTTCTCATTCGTAAGATGAGGGGTTTGGATCAGAAGATTTCTAAGGCCTCTCCCAGCTCCACATTCTAGGATCCCATGATTTACAAGGGAAGGATACAATAATAAAATATATACCAAACGTTAGATATTTACTGTTTGTTCAGTCATTTTCCAGTCATATCTGATTCTTTATGACCCCATTGGGGATTTTCTTGACAAAGATATTGGAGTGATTTGCTATTTCCTCCTCTAGCTCATATTACAGTAGGGGAAACTGAAGCAAACAGGGTTAAGTGACTTGCCCAGGGTCATACAGCTAAAATCTGATGCCAAAATTGAACTTGGGAGGATGAGTCTTCCTGACTTCTGGCCCCACTCTCTATCTACCATACCATCTAGCTGTCAAAAGCAACAGTCCAGATAGAAAAGGGCCTAGAAAAGCAGGCAGACCTAATTAGACATCACAACTGGGTGTTTCTAACCTCTTGCCTAGGCTAAAATAAGCCAGCCTGAGGAAAGAGCTGTGGCCAACAGCCATCTTGTCCAGAGAGAAACATATCATGAATCTTCTTATCAAGGCTCCTTCTGAACTCATGTCTCTTTCCCGGGTGTCTTTAATGAATCTTCAGTTATGCCCCTACATCCCAAGTGAACATCACCTCAACAATTACATCATTGTACTCTGCTTCATGGGAAGGCATTGAGGAATCCTAAACAAGGCACCAAAGCCTCATTCCATATCCTTCTCACCACTCATTTGTACTCAGGTTTTCTAAGAATAGACATTTCCATACATTTCTCACACAAGATTTGGGGATATCTGGACTGTTTTCGGGGGGCATGGATTTGCACGAAATATTAGAAAGAATGGCAAAGAATTATTCTATTTCAAGAGTCTTTGCTATGTACTGAAAGTTACATCATGGCAAAAGAAGGTCAGGGTATTTAGAACTGGAAAGGACCAACCAGAGTGGTCATTTTATATCCAGTCCCCTCATTTTACAGATGAAGAAACCAAGACCCAAAAAGGAGAAACCCAAGATCATGCGAGTAGCAGAGGAAAACCAGAACATCTAAGTCAGTAGGAACCCTCTAACTCAGAATCCAGTGTTCTTTCTTAGACGAAAGATGATGACATTGCCTTAAATCTCTGCCATTTGAATTCGAGATAAACAATTGTTACCTTGGGAAGTTGCAAAAGAAATTTTTATCTTAGCTTAATATTAATAGTAATAGCTAGCATTTGAAATGGGAAAAACTTTCTCTTTAAAATGGCCTTGTAGCTGCTCTGTATAACTAATATTTACCAAGATTTTTTTTTATAGGTTGTCTCCTCTTTTGGAATGTAAGATCCTTGAGGGCAAGGTTTAATTTAATAATAACAATAACCAACAACCACAGCCCTGGGTTATAGGCTCTATTTCTAGCCAGATGAGACTGATAGATGTTAAGTGACTTGCCCAGGGTCATGTAGCTAGTATATGGATGACTCAGGATTTGAATGGAGGTCTTCCTGACTCTAGGCCCCAAACTGTATCTACTCTGCCACCTAGAAGAAGCCTCTATTAAGTGACTGAGCATTGTTTCAGTACAAAGCACAGAGTCTGAGTTGAAGAGGGATTCCCTCTAGTGGCCCACCAGGTGATCCCATTTGTGGATGAAATTGTGTTAGCTGCATTAGCCAAAAAATGCTACAGAGCCTCCAGGATGAGAGCCATAATTGCTCCAAAGAGCTAGGGATGGTCCTCCATGCAGGAAAATGCAAGTGAACAATACCTAGCATTTAAATTATGCATAGAATTCTACAGAGCTAAAACTCAGCCAACACCTAATTCAGAAGCATCCCCAAAAGAGATCAATCAGCTTGACCAACTCTTGGTGAGACATGTTAGTACAGCACAAGTGGTACCCTCAACTTTCATGGGGCATCCCTCAGGCAAACCCCAGGACCAATGGATTCAGTTCACATTCATTCAAAAACACCCTCACCAGTATACTTAACTTTAAGTTGTTGTGTGAATCAATGATGTGAATTAAGCACTGCAGCCAGCAGTTAGGGTTTTTCACATCAAAGTCATTTAATTAAATCACATAGTAAGGATAAAAATAAAAGGTTTTTTCCCTATTAGCCTCTGACACATTTTACCACAAACATCAGTGGGAAGAGGGGGGGCAGGAACATGGGGAATGCATATGGCCAGGCCCCTCTGGGCAAGGATGACTCAGACTTCCAGGGCCTCCTAGGGCCCTGTCTTTGATGGGCAAGCTCCCTCTCATCCTGTGTGGCCATATGTGGAGTCTCTAAGTGTTTCTCCCAGTTGATCTGCTGTTCCTCAGTGTTTTGCAGCCAGTCCTGTGGTCTTGGCTTGGGGTTACCAGAAAGAGCTCTCCTGGGCAGGAGGTTGTAGGATTTCTCTCTCTTTTTACCCCCTAGCTTCATAAGGAGATTCCCAGAGGAAAAAATGAGCATTGTCATTTTTTCTTTTAGCTTAAAACTCAGAAGCCTGCTGCTGTAGCTCATTTTGGGGGAAGTAGAAATCTTTAACTCCTGATCTTCAAACTAGAGAAGGAGAAGAAGAAGAAGAAGAACAAGAAGAAGAAGAAGAAGAAGAAGAAGAAGAAGAAGAAGAAGAAGAAGAAGAAGAGTCTTTTGTGACTCTTCCTGCTATCAGAACATAATATCTCTATTAACCTTGGTTAGTATGGGGCATTCCTCTCTGGTAGAAGATGCTTCACCCAAAGCACTAAACTCTTTGGAAATCAAACCAATCAAAATTTGTTAAATTCTTACTATGCACCAGGCACTGTGGTAAGTACTAGGGTTAAAGAGAAAGGCAAAACGCACAGTCCCTGCCCTCAGTAATCTTATATTCCAGTGGAGGAGAAAACCTGTAAAAAAAAATCTAGGTAAATATAATATATTTAGATATACACGGAGTAGATTTTGTTGTTGACTCATTTCTGACTCTTTATTGACCCCATTTGGTGTTTTCTTGGCAAAGATACTGGAGTGGTTTGTCATTTCCTTCTTCACTTCATTTTACAGATGAGGAAACTGAGGCAAACAGGGTTAAGTGACTTACCCACGGGCATATAGCTACTAAGCATCTGAGGCCATATTTGCGCTCAGAAAGATATATCCACTGATATGCCTTTAAACTTAAATCACTCTGGCTCTCAATGATTGACCAATAATAGGTTGCAGCCCTAACTGAACTTGCTCATTCTTTGGGTTTAGATGACTCCAAGTGAGTTTAAATATCAACTGTTTCTGTTATGGTCTGAGACTCTGACAGGCTTCCCCTCCCAGACTGATTCTTTTGGGAAGGCAAACTAGGCCATCTTTTGCCTTGATCCTTACTTAGCCTTTAATCACTGAATGGATGTTGCCTCAGACAAACTGAACTATGAGAAAGATCTTAGCTTAAAAAAGCCAAGGTCTCCCATTGCATCTGGGGCCATCACCAGTCGTCCTGACCTGTGTCTTACCACTGGATTCCTATAACTCTGGAGGAGAGAGTGAGGCTGATGACTTTGGCTTTGCTACACTTAAATCCCATTCACTTTCAAGTCAAGACATCACTCTGTTGACATCATTTGTCCTCTTTAAGAACCAAGGACCAAGGACAACTACAAGTGACTGTACCACCTACCTGCCCCAGAAAAGGGATCTTAGAGGTAATTTAATCCAAATTTTTCATTTTACACATGAAGAAACTGAGTCCTAATGAGCTTAAGTAACCTGCCTAATGTTAGCCAAGCTAGTGAAACTTGTGTTTTGACTACAAATTCAGTGCCTCACTATTTCATTTATTTCCAACTCTATTATTCATTGACACTAAGAAAATTTCTTTCCATACCCCTTTTCTTTGTATCCAACTCAATCTTGCCTTATTATGCCTTCTGTGGTATTGTATTATTATTTAGGACCCAGAATGATGATATTGCTTCCAAGAATTACAACCAGTTATTGAATAATTTCTGCCCAGCAAAAAAGAGATTTTTGCTACATGTGGGTTCTTGGCAATAGTGTTTCCAGCCTTTGAAGCAAAAATCAGAAGGTTAAAACCTTGCAAATGACGTATGGCCTTTCCTCCTCAAAAACTGATGGTGAGGAAGGACACCTCAGTTTCAATGAGAAGTGGAGGAGTCAGGGGACAAGAAGAGGGAAGGAAGGTGACAGACAGCATTGGCAGGCAGAGAAATAGAGGGGTAGAGAGACTCCGGGAGTGGCCTGGGGCTTTTCATCACTTACTGAGTCTATTTTACATATGCATAAATTTAAAACATCTTCCTACAAGAGAAGGAGGCTTAATTTGGACCCATGTGTAATAAAGGCTAGGATTGCACAGGAGTGTGAATCTGGTTAATTTCTCTCCCAGGACCAGAACAGAAGAGGCCAGAGTTGTTTTCCAGTCTGGGAGCCAAAGCCCCGAGGGCTTAGGGACTGTGACAGATGGTCATTACGTTATAGTAAACAGAACTCTTCTCTGTGATTGTGTCCTTCCCTGTCAGTCTCTCTTCCCTTCTTTCCTTTTGTACCCATGGCTTTCTTTTAAGGCTTACAATAAGCCGGATTACTAAAATATGTGAGATGTTTTCTATATGAGAAATGTTATACCACACTTGATTGATGGTTCATCTGACCTAGTGATTTAAATTTCCCTTAATAGACACTTGCTAGATAACAGATGTACCATGAATCTGTGTTATCTATGAATTTACCTAAATTCTATTAAAATCTATATATTGTTCTATTAAATTCTAAATTCTATTAAAATTCTATGTTATTTTAGCTGATAATACCTCTTAGAACATAGAGTTGTGGGGTTGTTATCTACTATGAAAGGAGGAATCTTTTAACCTGAGGTTTGACTTTGTTTAAAATTTAATATTTAGTATTTTGAAAACGATTCCAATATAAATGGTTTTCTTTACTAACTTGTATTTTATTTTGTGTATTTGAAAACATTACTCTGTGAAGGTGTACAGAATGAGTACAAGGGGTCCATGATACACACACACACACACACACACACACACACACACACACACACGGAAAGATTAAGAACCCTCGGCTCAAAGCAAGATTCCTACTTATCTTAGACTACTTTTGTTTTCCTGTATTCCCTATTTGTGATACTCAAGACAAGTTAGCAAGGATTTATTAAACTCTATGAATCAAATAAAAGAAAGGCAAAGACACTCCTTGTCCTCAAAAAATGCACAATTTAATGGGGGAAACACCATGCAAACAGCTGTGTACAAGTGAAATAAATTGAAGTTAATCTCAGAGGGAGGCATTGAGACTAAGGAAGACTGAGAAAGGCTTCTTCAGACGGTAGAACTCTACCCGAGACTTGAAGGAAGTTAGGAAGGACAAGAGATGGAGATGTGTGTGTGTGTGTGTGTGTGTGTGTGTGTGTGTGTGTGCAGAAAGGGCGGCCAGAGGAAAGAGAGAGAATTCCAAGCATGAGGGACACTGAAAAGGTACAGAGCCAAAAGCTGAAATTGTCGTGTGTGACACACAGCAAAAAGGTCAGAATCACTGAATTGTTAAATGTATGAAGGATGTAAGGTAGAAGAAGAGTAGAAATGCAGAATGGGGACAGGTTATAAAGGGTTCTAAAATGTGATTTTATATTTGGCTTTGTTTTGATCCTGGGAGTAATAGGGAGCCACTGGAGTTTGAATAGGGAGGGTGACATGGTCAGAACTACACTTGTAGAAAATCACTTTGGTGACTGGAAGGAAGATGGGCTAGGAGTGAAAAGAAATTTGAGGCAGGCAGTGCCACCAATGGGCTACTGCAGTAGTCTAGACATGAGATGATGAGGTCTGTACTGAAGTAGTGGCAGGGTCAGAGGCCAAAAGGAAACATATGGAGAGATTTCAAAGGCATGACTGAGAGAACTTGGCAACAGATTGGATATGGGGGGGGGCAAGAATGAGGAGTTGGAGATGACGCTGAGGTTGTGAACTAAAGTGATTATGGAGATGGTTGTGTTAGTGAACAAACAAATTAATATATTTCACCAACTATGTGTCTTGTGACTTTAGAGCCTTCCGCATTCTCCTCCTGACTCCAGGGCCAGTGCTCTATTCACTGTGCCACCTAGCTGCCCCAAGCCTTCAGTATTCTCAACCTTTATCCATTAAAATAATAATCCATTTTTAAAATTCTTCTCCCATGGTAATTCCTTTAGGCCCTTCTCTGGACACAGAGACATAATCTCTCTCTCTCTCTCTCTCTCTCTCTCTCTCTCTCTCTCTCTCTCTCT
>CM053601.1:16483195-16505877 GCA_028646575.1 Pseudocheirus occidentalis
TCTCTCTCTCTCTCTCTCTCTTTCTCTCTTTTTGAGGTAGTGGCAACCATGGCTTTGAGAAGAATAAGGAATTGATTTTTAGCTGTTGTCTAGTACCCTCTACCTTGACAACAGCCTTTAGTTGACCTCTTGGGGCTGGCGGATAGGGGAGTTAACAACAAGCAGTATGCAGTTGTCAGGTTCAAAGGAGATTGTGGACCCAAAGCATTCTATCAAATGCCATGTGAATGCAAAGTCTTTGTTCTTTGGATTTATGTTTTCCTAGAATAGTCTAGAATGATTTTTGCTATTGTTCAGCTATTTTTTTCAGTCATGTTGGACTCTTTGTGACCCCCATTTGGGGTTTTCTTGGCAAAGATATTGGAGTGGATTGCCATTTCCTTCTCTGATTAATTTTACAGATGAGTAAACTGAGGCAAACATGGTTAAGTGACTTGCCCAGGGTCACACAACTGGTAACTGTCTGGGTTTGATCTCAAGAAGATGAGTCTTTCTGACTCAGGCCCAGTGCTCTATTTACTACCTAGCTGTCCTAGAACGATTCTTAGAACCATTTTTTCCCCCTAAAGATCATAACTGTTTCACATGAACTCAACAAAGGTGTTCTTTCGAATTCTCTTTTGACCCATTTACTAATTGTCCTTTTATTGGCTCAACTACTATGTGCAAAGTACAGTGCTAGATGGATCTAGATTAGATATGGCTCAGACCTTATTCTCAAGGAACTTATAGTTTAATGGGAGTAGAGGACAAGTATGCCAATAATGGTGATATAAAGGAAAATGTGATCGATACAAATGAGAAATCCAGGCAAAGTGTTATGAAATATTTGAAGGCTATAAGATATCACTTTCTCTTGCAGGAATTAGGAAAGATTTCATGGAAATGATGATATCCGTGTTGATCTTTGAAAGAAAAGAAAGACTTCAATATATGGAAATGTACCCTCATTCACCCACCCCTGAGAAATTAATTTAAATTGAGTTCGCTTATATTTTATACTTATTTGTGTTTATATCCTCTCCACCAATAGAATGCAAACTGCTTAAGAGCAGGAACTATTTAATTTTTTGTCTTTACCCTCAGTACCTTGCACTGTCAAACTAAATGCATGTTAAATACATTGATAAACTGATATATCAATGAATGAACAGGATAGTTGGGAGTCGGAGACATGGAGCCCATTCCACACTTAAGGGTTGCTGGGACAAGATGGAAAAGGTCAAGAAGAGAACGGGGTAAAACCATCATTTTATATTTTAACTCCTTTCCCTAAGTGAATTAATTATTTTGCGTTTGCCCACATTTTGAGACTTTTCTGTTAGCTCATCTAAACTTATGAGAGCCTTGAAATTTTTCCCCATAAGCTTCACATTTGAGTCTCTGGAAGATCTCAGTTTTACTGAAGCAATACTTTAGATAATCTCTTTCCTTTTCATCCCTAAGTGTCTTATGCCCCATGGTCCTATTGATTTTCTAGCAGATTCCCTGCCTCTGATGTATTTAAAGAATCTTTTATTGTTGACTTTATCATCCTTGCAAAGATGTTTTTTGAATTCTTTTTCTGACCCAATTTCTAGTTAATGTCTGACCTCCCACACTTTATAGACTCTTTTTTTCTTCTCAGTTCAGTAATCTTTCCATCTTTTAAATTTTTTCCTCCTTTCTACCCTCTAACCTCTTTTTTCTGTTGGTTGGTCATATACAGTTTTCATTCCAGTCCTTGATTTTTTTTTGATCCACAGTACACACTTTTTCCTGGACTATCATTATTATTATTTTTTTTTAGCATTCCAAAGATTACATCTTCTTTGAAACTATTCTTTCCATTTTCTCCTAGCTAAGCCTGCCTCAGTGTTTTTTCTTCTTTTCGGTAAGATCCACCCTCAATACAAAGCCCCAAAGATCCACAGAGATCTGCTCTAACACCAAGTCTCAAACAAAAGGACTTGACTGACCAAAACCAAGTCACAGAAATTTCTCATTTCTTAGTCAGTTTTTTCCCCATTTTGCTGCTTGAAATAAAATTGCAACTTTCCTTCTCTACTTTTATAATTAAAACAAACAAGAATCACATCAAACCAAGTCACACATCCAGATAAACATACATTAATGATATAATGGCAAGACTGGAGTTGCAGGCTCTGGATTCAAATCTCAGCTCTATTACTGAGTCATGGGGGACTAGCCAATGAGTGTGCAGTTCTTAGAATATGTGTGGATCTTCTTTTCCTAGTGGGTTATGCAGATGATGCTCAATATTTTCTGTTTCTGATCTAAGATGTGAAGGTTTAATGAGCCTTCTTCCAGTCATGGATCACTGAGGGAGGAATGCTCCTGCTGCTACTGGTACTGCCTTTCCTGATTAGCCTCAGAACTGGAGGGGCTGCTATTGTAGAACTGGGGATATAGACATTCTTTCTTTATCTTTATTACTATTATTCTTATGTCTTTATAATATTATTATTGATTCCTTTATCACTCTCAAGTGAAGAGGATTTCTGCAAGTTGCAGGACTAGGGAGCAGGGGTGAGTTCTATTTCCCACCCACTCACCATAGGACTAGTGATGCATATTATTTCTTTTTCTTTTTCTTTCTGTGTAGTTATTCATTCCTTATAATAGATGAATAAGCATCTGGAAATAGACCAGACTAGTTTACTTCCTTATGAACTTCAAAATGTCAAAAGATTCATCACAGGGCCCCTCAGCAACTAGATTCGGCAGCAGAAACCACCAGACTGGAGAGCAGCGACTTTAGTTGAACCAAGAACCAGCCTTGCAGAGTGTCTTGATTGACTCAGCCCAGGAGTAGGCTGAACCACCCATGGAAATACTATATCCTGAAAGGAACTTGCCCAGCTATACTCAGACATGAGTGTGGTATAGACTCTGAGTGGGGGAAAAGATACCTGGAGCCAGGAGCCCTAAGATATCCTTTAGCTTCTCATGCTCTCTACATAAGAAGCATAATATTTGTGCTTCCAGCATGAGTTCACTCTGTTGAGGGACATTGTGTTTGTGTGGAAAGTATGATCTTGGTTTGAAGGAAGGTTTTCTACTATTTTAAGCTTAAACCTACTCTGCCTGGGGGAGAATATATTCCTCATACTCAAGGGGATTTTTAAAGATAAACTTTTGTTCTTGATGCTGACTCTTTTCAGTAAATATCCTCTTTTGTAAAATTTAATTGGTATCAGTTGGTTAATTGATGTTGGAGGAATTATCTTGGGTGGGGATTCATATAAAATAGGTTTAGAAATCACAATTTCCTCAGGGTTACTGCTGGGAATCTAAAAGTAGGATCCAAATCTGACAATGGGAATGGAAACGCAGTGAGCTGGGAGAGAGGTGCTATGTTGCTATCTCTGTAATCTTGTGTGACTTACAGTCTTCTAGCAAACACTTTACTAATTGCAAATGATGCTGTTATAAATTAAAGATAAAGGTGGTACCATTTCATTTCATATCTGGTACCAGATAAGCATTGAATTGTCACAGGCTGGTAAGACCTACTGCAACAACATGGAGCCCTTCCTTAGTCCACTCTGGGACTCAGTTGCCCACAATGGAGAGATTGGCTTGTTTGGAGCAGGAGTTCATAGGGTAAGCCTGCAGAACTGCCAACTATACAGACTCCACAAACAGTGGCTCTAGTCATAAATCAGTGAACTCTTGTCTACTCAGGACTAAAGAAGATGAAAGCCATTTGGAACAATGTGGTTTTTAGGCACATTTACATTCACGTTAAAAACAATATCAACATTGTTTTTTAATGAATGGCAAGGACAGCTCCCCCCCCCCCCCATAAACAAGGCATCACTCTAGCCTTTGTGGGTCAAAGAATACGTGCCTCCCATGGTCACTCCGTGAGCCTATTTTGATCCTTAAAGGCATTAGCCCTGTCTGGTGGATGTGTGTTTGTTTCAATCTCCCTCCCCCCCCCCACCCCCATAGCACAGTGCCTTAAACTTAGATGTTTAGTCACTTTCAGTCATGTCTAACTCTTTCTGACCCTATTTTGGGTTTTCATGCCGAAGATACTGGAGTGGTTGGCCATTTCCTTCTCTAGCTCATTTTACAGATGAGGAAACTGAGGCAAACAGGGTCAAGTGACTTGTCCAAGGTCACATAGCTAGTAAGTATCTGAGGCCAGATTTGAAATCAACCAAGCCTGGCATGAGATCCACTGTGCCATCTGACTGACCCTACCTTAATAAAAGCTAGATGAATAAATGCATTTTAATAGAATCTTGTTCTTCTATACATGAGGTTTTTTTTTAAAAGAATTATCTGCACAGTATTTTTCTTTCCAATTACATGTAAAGATAGATTTCAACATTAATTTTTTATGAGATTCTGAGTTCCAAAGTTTGCTCCCTGAACCCTCCCCAAGACAGCAAGCAATCGGATATAGGTTATACGTGTACAATCGTGTTAAACATGTTTCCATATTAAATCATGTTGTGAAAGAAGAAATAGAACAAAAGGAAAAATCAAAAAAAGTGAAAATGGCATGCTTTGATTTGCATTCAGTTCTTCCTCTGAACGTGGATGGCATTTTCCACCATGAAACTTTTGGAATTGTCTTGGATCATTGCATTGATGAGAAGAGCTAAGTCAATCATAGTTGATCATTGTACAGTGTTGTTACTGTGCACAATGTTCTCCTGGTTCTGCGACTTCACTCAGCATCAGCTCATGTAAGTCTTTCCAGGATTCTCTGAAATATGCCTGCTCATCATTTCTTATAGCACAATAGTATTCCTTTATGTTCATATACCACAACTCGTTCATCCATTCCCCAGCTGATGGGCATTCCCTCAATTTCCAGTTCTTTGCCGCCACAAAAAGAGTTGCTATAAATATTTTTGTACATGTGGGTCTTTTCTCCTTTAATCTGAAGTTTTAAGATATAATTTTGAATAATTTTAAAAATTTCTCATATGTAAACTACATGCCTCATCTATATAATTTTAAAATTTGTCATTTACCTCTCAATTTATTCAGCAGAATAGCTTTTTTTTTTAAATAAGCCCATGAAGTCACAATGTTTCTAAGTTATGATAAGCAAATCTGGGAGAAAGTCATAGAAAAGAAAGTCCTATTCAAATGAAGTCTGAAATACTTACACTATCTGAGAGTCCATCTATCAAGATACACTCCAAAGTTATATAAGCACAACTACAAAACACTTTAAGAAAAGGACAATTAAAATAATTAGAGGGGATAGTCATTACTCATTGTACCACATAAGTATGAAAAAAATAACAGTACTCCCTAAATGAATGTAACTGTTTCTATATCAGTTAAACTTCTAAGGAGATACTTTGTAGAACCAAACAAACTAAGAAAATTTATTTTAAAAAACAAAAGGTCTAGAACTAAAAGGGAAATAATGAAAAAAAGTAGGAATGACAGGGTAGTAGAATTTCTACAATCAGATTTCTTTTTAATTAACAATGGTAATTTACAGTAGCTAAGTAGCACAGTGGACAGAGTGCCATAAAGTTAGGAGGACCTGAGTTCGAATCCAGCCTCAGACACTTACCAGCTGTATGGCCTTCTCTTTATCCCTGTTGGCCTCAATGTCCTCTTCTATAAAATGAGCTAGAGAAGGAAATGGCAAAACCATTCTAGTATCTCTGCCAAGAAAACCCCAAACGGGGTCACAGAAAGTTGGACTCTGCTGAAATGACTCAACAATAGGAAATAGTAATTGACAATTAATAAAGCTTATGACAAAAAGAAAATCATGAAGTTGAATCATCTGGACTTTTAAAATAGAGACTGAAAAATCTTGGCCCCACCTCGCCCTGGATTTTTTGTCAGGTTTTTAGTAATGAAGACAACATTCCCACTAAGTTTTCTCTACTATTTTTCTATGTATAACCAACAGTATGATTGTGGACCATAGAATTTGGCTGTGGAGATCTTTCCCTTCTCCTACTACAAAAGGTGGCAGTGTGATCCCTCCCAGACCATACCTATGTCCACACACTGGGTGGCATTTGGGCAGAGCCTTCCTTTTGGTAACTTCTCCCTCTTTCATTAAATGCTCAAGCCCCTAGTTATGGGGGATACATCCTAGCAATTTTGACATAAGTTTTATCAGGGCTCAAAGTCCATTAGCACAAGCTTCTCCTCATTGGCAGAGATTTGTTACTCAATGGCTATGTAAGGGGCGGAGTGGGGAAAAGCTCAGGAGGATAGTGATTCTGGTCATGGGGCTTCCAGCTTTGAGAGAGAAGACAGAGTTTCAGATTTACCTCAAGAAGAGGTCCCTGAAAGGAGATAAAGGACTCTGAGAAAAAAAACCCCAACATATAGAAAAACTGGCACTTCAGTCATGTCCTTATCCTAGCTTACTATACTAGAGATTTTTTTTTTAATTTTTACAATTTATTTTATTTTTAATTTATGGAATAAAACAAACATTTCCATAATACAGTATACTTTAAAACACACACACACACGATTGCACATGAAACTGCATAACCATTATGTACAACTTGCTGTTCCAATTTTTTGATTTTGAGGAATTTCCCCTTGATTGTGATCTTAGATTCTATTGGTTGAGGGGAGATAATTCATGCCAAGCAGGAGAGCTCATTTATTCTGTGTATTATCTGGTATGTTTTCATCTATATAACTTCTCTGATTTCTTCTGTTTGCAACTGAGTGAAATAAATGAATTTATTTGCTATTCACTACATGGTTAAATTAAGAAATGTATTAGGGGGAAAGGGAGTTAAGTCTTGATATAAACCTTGGGGCATTCCTTTCCTGTCAAGGAGAGCTTTAAGAGTACAGCATTAACGTTAAATATTGTTTCCCCTAGATTAACAATATTTAGGGGTTATATAGAGATACTTTTAGCCCAGGAGCCCCTTTCTGAGAAGGACACAGTAGCTTGCCTTATAACCCCAGTCTCCTGCTCCCCTCCTGGAAGTAATCAAAGTCTGCCTTGAGAAAGGACATGAGCCACTTTGAGAAAAACTCCTGTGGGCACTCGTAATGTACGCGGATCACACATAGCCCCCACACACACAAAGATTCCTAACATCTTTAAATTAAGTGGTTTCAAATATTTATAAAGTGGACGTAACAATACATGCCTTACAGGGTTGTTGTCAATAATATGCAATAATATATGTAAGTACTTTATACACTTTACTACCTATACAAATCTCAGCTGTTATTAACCTCTACATGATACAGGAAACTCTTTTTGTGTTATCTAAGTCAGACAATTTCCACAGCAAGATTTCTATATACTGGTGAAATAGAGGACTTGTGTATTTTTGGTGCACCTAATATTTAATAATGAACATAACTAGTAACATAATCATTAACATAACCAAATACCTAACGTAGCTAAGGTAGGATAACTGAAGATTTGCCTCTGAGTGCCTACACTGGGGACATGGAGGAAGAGATGCTTCCTCCCCACTCCTTCCTGCCCACTGTGGCTCTCCCATCTGTTGTTGGCAGTCCTTGTGCTTCTTGTTGGCCTCATGACACTTCTCCTTTGCCTGGCCCTATTCTACTCCCTCCCTGGTCTAGTTCTTCTCTCCTGGGGCCTATCTTCCTCATGCGCTACTTCTAACCCACCCTATATTCTCCTTCGGGAACTTTAGACTGAAGATATGGTGGGAGGGAGGCAGGATGGATTTTCTAAGGAAAGGCTACTTACACTTCCAATGTAACTATGCATGCCTGAGGAGTAGGGACAGATACCATGAAAGTCAGACAGATTTCATGAAAGTCTTACCAGAGGTAGGATTCCTACATTTGGAACTTGAATCAATCTACTTTCTCCACTTACAGCAAGCACCATGGAACCCAAGGCCTTGTGGTCCCAGATTTGTTCCACAGCCCGTCACTCTATCTGCCCCAGGCATCAGAATTCTTAGTTTCTGCTCTTAGGCTGTATTTCACCTTTCCTGGTGACTCGATCAAGTCCCTTCCTCAAAAATACAAGTAAAAAGTAGAATAAAAATGGCTACCATGACATGACAATACGCAACTGGGACATTTTACAGAGATTAATGACTGTATGTCACTTCAGAGCTTCAATATTTCAAATTTATCTTTTTCCTAATCTGAGATGCAAATGCTTCAAGCTCCTCCCCTCCCCCATCTGAACTTTAATGACTTTGATCATAATGCAATAGCTAGATGACTGTAAACATTGAGCTCACATATTTATCTATCACTTGGCTTACTCCCGAGTCCATTTCTTTCATTAACGTTAAATCTGTGTTAGGGATTCAGATACAGGTTTGATGAGAGTAGATCTTATGGCCCATGTGAAAAGATTAATGACAATCCCAGCATCCAGGCAATGAGAAGGTTAATATGGCTCAGGGAAAGTCCTGATGTCATGTTTCCATGAATGAAGTATGCTCATGACAACTCATTTATAACCGAGTGGCATTAAGAATATATTATTTAAAGCAGTAGCCACAGCTGTGCATCTTTACCTAAATCTCCTAGGAATCTATTTGACATTTCAGAAGACATGGATTCTATACATCGCTTTTCTTAAACACACACACACAGACACAGATACACACACATAAGTATATGCATACATACACATACATAGACATACACCCCCCCCCCAAAGAAATAACCAACAAAACAATAAACCTTTCCTTCAAGGGAAAATAAACCTCCTCATTGGGTATTACTTTCATTACTTAGTAGCTAGTCTCCTAGACAGTCTCTCTTTTTCCTTTGTCATTGTAAGTGGTAGAAAAAAGAATGAACGCATCAAACAGAAATCAAAAAGGGCTTTTCTTGCTAGCTTTGTTTTTCCCAACTCTGGCCTGGCTAAGAAAATCCTGTGTTTATTAACAGATATTTAGTTACCCATTACATGATACCCATTACCTATTTCACTTCTTTTTTTTGATGGATTTTTATTGCCATATTTTATATTTATATCACCTAGATTTCTCCCCGTGTCCCTCTCAGAGAGCCATTGTTTATTTTCTTTAATTCTCTTAAAGAGGAAGAGAAAAAAAGCAATGAAGACATTGAAGAAATCTCACATTTATAGGTAATGTTTCATGATCATAGGCCCTCCTCTTTCCACACACCCCTCTCCCCAAACATCTGCAAAGAAATGGGAGCATTTGTCTTAAATCTCTTTTTTGGCACCAAACTTATTTTTTTTGGCAACATTTCTTTTTTTAACTTAATTTTTTCAATTCAAAATTATTTTTCCATTTCCACTCTCCCTCCCACCATTGGAGAGAAAAAAAGAAAAGAAAAAGAAAACCCTTGTAACAAACATGCATTCAAGCAAATTAAATCCCCATGTTGGCCATGTCCAAAAAGATACGTCTCATTCTGCACCCTCACTGGTTAACATTTAGTGAGGAGGTAGGCTAAGAGTTCTGAACTCCCCCTTCATCCTTGTGAGAAGGGGAGTCAGCTGGGAAACATGGCCTAATCATGGTATTCAAGCTGCCTCCAGCAATCTGCATTAGGAAAACCACCCTAATCAGGATCTCCCTGGCTTAGCTTCCTCTTTGTAGATTAGGTCACCTCCAACGTTGGTTGGAGAACAAGGACACAAGGGTCACTTCTTGGTATTGTGGCCTTAGCTCTAGCTGGCTTCTGTTTATGGGATAAATAAAGGGAGGGTCCCTGCCTGGGCAGATGCCTTGGGACTGGAAGCAATTGCATTCCTTAGCTGGAATAGGAGAGGTCTCTTTAGCAAAGCTAAAAAAAGAAAGATAGAGGTCTTGACCAAAAAGGGAATGATACAGATGAATATTAATAATCAAATGATATAGCATTAAAATTAATTTTCCTCACAAAAAAGGTACACAACCTTGCCTTAGTAACAAACTCCCTAAAAACCATGGACCAAATGGTAATTAATGACTTTTAATAATATTCCTAAAACAAAGTGAATGAGAAAATAAGGAAATGTAACACCTCACATTAAAAAAATCCACTTTTCCCGAAGAGAGATTGAGAAGAAATAACTTAACAATCCAAGGATTTTCTGAAATTTATGACATAAAAAAGAACTCGGATGTCATATTATATGTGGACAACTTCTTACGAGATACAGTGAGAAAGGTGAGGAATCCAGCCAGTCTGTTCTGAAGATACCTTGGCCAGAGTAAGGCACAACTGTGCACCATCATGCCCAAGTTTTATTATCACTACTGTGACATATACATCCCCCACGATTCTCCATCTGTGAGGAAGACACACTGATGCAGCAGAAAGCACAAAGGGAGTGTGAGAGACCATTATCAAACATGGATGGAAGAACAAGCCAAGAGCCTGACTGACAAAACAACCTGCATTTCAGTTTTCTGGTTCTGGTTTTTTTTTACTTAGCTTCTCTGTATTCATCATATTCCTTCCTGACAGAGGAGCAATATGATATTACATCAACACTCTACTACTTTAAAATCTGTTTCAAAATTTATTTTTTTCACTTACTATTTTAGTAGTGATGTGAGAATACCAGTAGATGTCACTATAGTCACGTTTATCTGAGATGGTGCTTTTCTTAAATGTTTAGGAAAGCCGGATGGATTCACATAACATCAGAGAAATTGCAAACTAAAACACAATCAAAAACCCTGGCAAAGGCAAATGAAAAGAGAGTGAGAAGGAAAAGAGTAGAAAATAAAAGTTGGTAAGTGAGAACTTCAAGGAAATAAATGTTTTTGAGTCTAAATTCAAAGAGGTTTATGTTCAGTTTCAGCTCATAGAATTTTTTTTTTTGCCTTTTTTTGGAGGACAATTGAGGTTAAGTGACTTGCCCGAGGTCACATGGCAAGTTTGTGTGTGTGTGTGTGTGTGTGTGTGTGTGTGTGTGTGTGTGTGGTAAGTGTCTGAGGCCGGACTTGAAGTCAGGTCCTCCTGACTCCTGGGCCAGTGCTCTGTTCACTGTGCCACCTAACCACACCAGCTCACAGAATTATGATCTGAAAGATTAAGTGGTTCTCTGCCACACCCCTGCCAATTTACTGACGAGGAAACTGAGGGCCCTAAAAGTCATGGCCAAGATCACACAAAGTCAAAAGTAGGATTTGAACCCATGTTCCCTGAATTGAAATCTTGTGCTATTTCCACCACCTAAGCGAGCAATTATGCAAATTACATGGGGGGAAAGTGGAGTTAATTTGTAAAAAAAAAATAAAGGAAAATGAGAGTTTTTCTCCAATGCTGTTATCTGCCTTTGCAGCATTTATGCAGATGTTTAGCATGGAGAACAGGGTGGTGATAATTTCCCTGTAGAAACAAGGGCATAAGAGCTGAGCTAAAAGTAAGGCAGCTTGCTTGGGGTTTTCCCCTGAGGTGGAAATGTTAAAGGGGGATTATTAATACTTACACTTCTTTAAGGAAAAAGGCTGGGTGAGAGCTAGGTTTTATTGGGGGTGGGGTGGAGAATGGTGGTATGAGTGGAAGAGCTGTTGATAGAATGGTGAGACAGGGAATGGGAGCAGTCTGGAGCTAGGGAAGTAGTCTACCCTATTTATTGCAGGGTTCCCTGAGTGAAAGGGAAGTAAGAGTAGGGGCTATGGACATTTAAAACTGGATGACTCACACGCATCTCAAACTACATATATCCAAGAAAGAATTCAATATCTTGCTCCCCAAACCTACTCTTTTTCTAAACTTCCCTATCTATGTAAATATTACCACTTCTGTAATGGTAATTTCTTTCCTATTTATAAAAAAAAATTATCACGAATTATCGTTTCTATTTTTACTTTGCCTTCCAGTTCTAATGGATCTGAGTGATTTTTATTTATGGTTTCTTTAAATATGGTTCATGAATTTGTTGGTCAAGGTTTTCAGGAAGTTTGATGATACTTAAATTATCTTTGATATTCTTCAATACTTTGATTTTGTTATTTTCCTGTTGACTCATTGAATCACTGAGTTCAAAGTACTCTATTCTATTTTTCAGGGAGTACATTACTTAAGTAACATTTTCTACTTTCTGTTCTACTTTCCTGCATTTTATTCCATCTGGAGATTTAATTTTTATTCTAATTTTATTTTTAGCTCTTATTTTATTTCTTCCAGTCATTTTTTGTTTTATTTTTCAATTGACAACTGAAGCCCTGTTTGTGATTATTATAGTTACTCTTTACTGCATGAGACTCTCTCTTAGGCTTCTCCACTTAGTTATTTCCTCATTATGTTTAGTGTTTTCTTCTGTTAACTCATATTATCACTAGTGTGGCTCTTTTTTAGTGTTCACAGATTTCAGATCTATTTACTGGTGTATTATATTAGTTTCTCCAAAATGAACTTTTCCCCAGTCTTCAGTGAACTATTTAGACAGAGGAACTTCAGTTTCTCCTTTTTCTGGAGTCAGTATGGAAAAGCTGAACTCCTCTATAGTCTTCACATCACCACCTTGACTGAAAAAGTAAATAAGTCCAGGAAATAGTTTTGATGACCTTATATTAAGGATCTTAAGACTGGTTGTAGACAGGGTGGAAATGGAAAATATCCATTTCCTCGTGCTTTAATTTTTTCAGTGGGATTAAAGACTGAACCATTTATTTAGCTTATTTGTCATCTAAATGTAAACTCACAATGCTGGAGGAGACAGCTTTCATCTTCTTTTCATTGGTTGATCACCTTCACAAATATAGAAGCAGGGAAACTTTGCCTAAGTCAGTGGTTCTCAACCTTCCTAATGCCACAATCCTTTAATACAGCTCCTCATGTTGTGGTGATCCCCACCATAAAATTATTTTGTTACTACTTTATAACTGTAATTTTGCTACTGTTACGAAGTGTAATGTAAAAATCTGATATGTAGGCTGTATTTTCATTGTTACAAATTGAACATAACCCACAGGTTGAGAACCATTGATCTAACTAAACAAATATCCATATCCCTATATATGTATGTGTACATATGTATACACACATATATGAAACCATACTATACATGCTTCTATTCATCAGTTCTTTCTCAGGAGGTAGATAGCATCTTTCTACATTGGTGCTTTGTGGTTGATTTGAGTATTTATAATACTCAGAATAGCTTCACATTCTTCAAATAATATTGTTGTTGCTGTGTAAAGTATTCTCCTGGTTCTGCTTGTTTCACTCTGCATCATTTCATGCATGTCTTTCCAAGTTTTCCTAAAATCACCCTGCTCATCATTTCTTACAGAACAGTGGTGTTCATCACAATCGTATGCTACCACTTGTTTAGCCATTATCCAATTGATGGGCATTCCCTCAATTTCCAGGTCTCTGCCATCATGCAGAGAGCTACTATAAATATTTTAGAACATATAGGTTCTTTTCCTTTTCCCCTGATCACCTTGGGAAATACATCTAAGAGCGGTTTTTCTGGGTCAGAGAACATACACAGTTTTATTAGCCTTTAGATACTATGTTAACTTTCAGAGATATAGTATTTAGACAAACACAGGACATTTCTGGTCATTCTTCTGTTCTTTTCTGGACATTTCAATAACATGTTTCAATTACTTTCTCTTTTTTGAGAGGCAACTATATTTCTTCTTTCTTCTTATCCATTGAGAAAAAATAAATAAAACCTTTGTAACAAATATGCAAAGACAAGTAAAACATATTGCCCCATTAGCTTTGTGTAAAAAAAGTATGATTAATTTTGCAATTTTACTCTATCACTTCCCTGTTCTAGAGTGGAGCTGGTATGCTTCTTTAAATTTGTCACCTAGAATTGTGGTTGGTCATTGCAATTGTCAGAGACTTTCAAAATTGTTTTTCTTGACAATGTTTCAATTTCATAAAATTTTATGATCCATATTTATATAATAAAATCACAGAAAAAAAATTCAAGGACTAAGCTTATACCTTAAAAATGCATTTTCCCAAAAGTAAATCCTTATTGATTAGGGAATAGGTAAACAAAATGTGTGCATAAATGTAATGAAATAGTATTATAATGTAAGAAAAAATGAATATGAAGAATTTAGAGAAATATAGAAAAACTTACATGAACTTTTAAAGTGAAGTAAAAAGAGCCAAGAAAATAATATATGCAATGACTAGAATAAGATAAATGGAATAAGCAAAGTTCCTCAAACTGAATGCTGTGTAATTATCATAACCCAGGTTGTCTCTGAAAAAGAAAAGAGAAAATGTACTTCATTTCTTTTACAAAGATGAAGGACTATGAGTGTGTTTCATTGCATATAATGTCATTATTTGATAATCTGCTTTTTTGTTGTGCTGTTTTCCCCCCTTTCTGTTATTCTTTGATTCAGTAGAGGGCTTATTTAGTAGATGCATTCAGAAGGATATATCTGTTCATAAAGGAATCATTAAATACAAAAGGTATCAATATTTTTTCATGAAAGATATTGGTAGGAAAATGAATTTTCTAGAAAAAAATAATTGGCAATATAGCCTAAGAATTTAATTTAAGTTTTCTTTTGTTTTGTTTGAATTATAATGGGAGGGAAAGACATATCCCTGTTCTCTTCTTCCAAGCTCTTGGCAACTACATGCTTCACATAGGCATGGACATTGAATAATCAATTTCTATTGAGAGAATCTCATTTGAGAAAACTGAATATTGTTCAATTCTTATACCTACTTGAAGGATGGAGTTGTCAAGAGCTTGAGAGGAGAGAGATCTTGGTCTTCTGGTTTCCAGTTGAAAGGGAGAAGACACTTGTTTCCACGCTCTCTTTGGTTAAATGGGGAACAGAGTTCCAGACTCTGGTAAGAAGCTGCCATGTAATACCTGGTCATGGCCTTATCTCCAGCTGACTACACTAGAGACTTTGGAGAATTTTCCCTTTGATGAAATGTGGGACTCTTTCTTGATTGAGGTAAAATATTTCACTGCTATTGGGAGAGCTCACTTGCTCTATGTATTTTCTCTTATATACATCTACATATTTTTTCTGATTTCTGTTTACTACTGGTTTGGATAAATAAAACTAGTATTTGGTGAGAAGAAGTCAAGTCTTTGATAGTTCCTTCCCAATTAAGTGAGAATGATGAGTTCGAACTTAAAAATTAGTTCCTCTAAGACTGACAATGTTTGAGAGGGAGAGGGATATACTTCTAACCTTGTATCCTTCTCTGTGAGGAGAGCAGAGTGGCCAGCCTCTGGCCCTAACATCCTGCTGCCCCTCCTCATAAGAATAAAAGATACATAACTTACATGGACAAAACACAATATACTATTATATACTTTACACCAGGAAAACATGGTTCAAGACCCACCTTTGACAGACACTGGCTATATAACCCTAGGCAAGTCGTGTGAATGTTCAGCGATCTATACAAATTTCTAAGACTATACATTTAAGAAAAAGTGCCAAGCTGCATTCCTTCCCTGTCCTTCCCTTCCTCAAGTTTCCTATACCAACAGAATCTCAGGTCCACTCCCTCTCCCTATCCAAAATATGAGGGACAGATAGGTGGCATAGTGTGGTATAGTAATATAGGAGACAGAGCACTGGGCCTGGAGTCAGGAAGACTCATCCTTCTGATTTCAAACCCTGCTTCAGATATTTACTAGCTGTGTGACCCTGGGCAAGTCACTGGATCCTGTTTCCCTTAGTTTCCTCACTTGTAAGATGAATGACATCATGAAGAGTTCGACATGATTTTAAAGTGACTGAAGAACAACATACAAAGTATGAAAGAATTGGATAAACATAGTGTTGGAACAACAAATTTATAGGTTTCTCCCCTGTGTGGACTTGAAGAATGTTCTTATTATGAGGACATTTTTCAAACACCAAGAAAATGCAAAGTTCAGTGGCTTTCACAATCCTAAGAAAAGTGTGGCTCTTCTCATTTCGTGTTGGGAAGACTGCAGTCTCCAGCTCTGGCTCACTGAGAAGAAGTCTCTGACATGGCCTGTATTTGCTCTCATTCTTTCTCCATCGCTTCCTTGGTCTTTTTTTCTCATTTGCTGCAGGCTCACGGCAGCCATAGCTGAGGGGGCAAACTAGAAAGCCAAGTTGCTGACTTGACATTTTTGTTCCTGTTAGAGTCATTGTCCTTCTTTTTTCCCCATTTTCTCTACATATGGTAAAATAGACGCACTAATGTGGCAGAAGTGAATACATTCATCTCAACTTCTTTGGCCTTTTTTTTTTTGCTGGCGGCAGGGAGGTGATATGCACAGAAAATTATGAAATACGAACAATAGAGTTTTATTTCAGGGCAATGGCCTGAGAAAAAAGAATTGCCATAATGGTAAAGAGTGCCCAGATTGGAGAAAACAGCTCATTATCAAATATGAAGCATTCATTTGAGTTCCAACAACTTTAGTGCCATCCCTAGATGATTTTCCTTTGCTCTTGAATAGCTGTAAATTGCCTGTACTTGACTAGGGGTGCTTTCTTAATGAAAGAAAGGAACATTCAAAGTGAGCTTGTAAGGGGGATTGCTGTCAGATTGGAAGGACATGTTGGGGCCTCAATGAGCTCGGGGGATTCTGGAAGGAGGAATCCCATTCAGGAAAATGAGAGTGAACATTCCATTTCAGCATCAGAGAGTTAAGGATGGAAGAAAGTGGGGCCATCTGTGAAAACATTTTGTCAGACTTTCCCTTCTCATGACTACTTTTTGTTTATTCTGTGGATTTGTTGTTGTTGTTGATAGAGAACACCTGTGAGAGGTGGTGTGGGAATTTGACTTCCTTGGGTCACTTATAGGGGTTTTCTATTCCTCCCTTTTCTTCTTTGGAGTATTTTGTTGGGAAGATGGGAAAGCACCACATGTAAGATTTATACTGGAAGACTGCATGTATCACTTCAATAGGGCAGGTAGCTCCCTGTGTAGCACTTAAGGGGCTGTATCTCCATTCAAAGGCATGGTTTAGGGGTGGACATCTCACCCCAAGGATAGCACAGATCTGTTTTCGAAGGCCTGGTTTGTTTCTGCCTCAAATACTTATGTCCATATATGCATATACATACACACACATATATTATAATTCTTTCTCTACTATTAAGTTCTCCCATTCATGGAAACTTGTGCTTGCTTAGGGGAATGATTTTAATGTGCCTCTATTATGTTAGAGACTCACAAGTTAATGGAGCCTGCTCTTCCTCTTTTCATCTACTTTTCCTTCTCTCTTGGTTCCACTGAGCTGAGATGAAATGTATAGCCCATCCCTCTACATAGGTCTAAATATTTCCCCAAAGTTGTGTGTGGATCAACATCAATCCCACAAACAAAGTTTAGCAGCTTCTGGATTTCCTATTATGTTAAGGAGGGAAGAATGAAAAGGGAGCAAGAACAGGGTAGTGAACAATGAGAAGAGTTTGTTTGCATCAATATAAGTCAGAAGCATGTGCTGCTACTTTCTCCTCCTGAGCTCAGTCTCTCCCAAGGGGAGAAAAAGATAATCCACCAGCATAATGGAGATGTGCTATTTCAACCAATTCCTCTTTTGCAGGCAAATGAGGGGAAATGTAGTAGAATTCCATCTCACTCTTCTACAGTCTCCCCTGAATTTCCATTGGTCTTTAACAGGGAGTAGGAGGGAGTGGGTTGAGGAAAACCACTCCTCAGTTGCCAATTTCCATTGTCTGCACCAGAGCTCATTGGATCATGGAGAAAGGGGCAACAGAGTTGACCCAGAGATTAGGCTTGACCCTATGCAAATTTCATCCTGCATGGTGAGTAAAAAGGAGGGCTACTCATTCTGACTTCCAACTTCTTTCTTCCAGAAATCTAAAAATATCAACAATAATCTCAGAAATCCACGTTCAAATACATCAACAACTTGTGAACTCTTAAATAGTTTCCTGACTCTCCCATCTCTGCAGCAGTTGTATATGGTTGAGAAACTTACAAAAGCAGGGCTATTTACATGATCTGATCTCAAACTGGTCTTCATTGCAGGAAGGCAACCCTATTACTAAATTGCCAACTATGAAAAAAATCTTTTTTATGAAGAAATCTTCATATAGAAGATGATGCTTTTTACATCTTGAAGAAAAAGAGGGAATCTGGAGGTGGGAGGTAAAGAGAGAGTACATTCCAGTTAAGGGGGAAGACCAGTCCAAAGGTGTAGTGATTAGAGATCGAGTGTGTAAGGACACACTTTGTGAGGACACACACTCATGTGTGAGGACAAAGTGACGGCCAATTTGTCTGGACAGTTAGTAGGGAGCATATCTTTGGATTAGGTGATATTCAGTTATACACAGGTGTAGTTGCAAAACCATTTTCACAACTAAAGAGAATTACAAATAGATGGGGAAGTAATTGAACAGTCAGGAAAACTATATTTGATGCAAGTGGCCAAATTAGTGAAATGTGATAAGTATAAGAGATTGTATATGCTTCAGGATTTTTAAAATCTTGCTTTAACATTTTGTTCTATAGCAATTCAAAGACTTTGTTTAAGCTTAAATTTATTTCAGTCCTTGGTTTTGATGTCTTTTAGAGATGAAAAACAACTCTGTTCAATTCCCTAGGCCATATCTCTTGAACCACTGATGGTTCCAAGGAATTCCCCGTGAAGGATTTTCAGTGGCTATGGGGAGCTCGCTGATACTTAGAAGTGGTTTCTCTATCCCTTTGTCTGGCTAGATCTTTCTGCTAATCATCTGTATAGTTTTCCTATTTTCCTGGGCCCACCCATCTAGGCATCAACTACTTTCCTTCCATCTTTTCTAGTCCATCTCTGATGGATTATAAATTTATTAGTTTCAATAGGAGATGTGGAAAGAACACCGCTTCTGAAGTTAGAGGACCTGGCTCCTCTCCATCTATACCTATAGCTCTTTCTTTCTATCTGGTTTCATATTTTGAATTACAGGTCTGTGCCAATAAAAGTTTAACAACCAGCTGTCCTGGAAAAAAAACACATGCATAAAATTTTAAAGTTTAATCTGCATCTTTAAAATCTTCTCCATCACTTTCTTCAGTCAAGAAAATAAAACACTAAATCAAAACTTTATTTGTAGTTTAATGATTTCCCCCAAATAAATGCTCATGCTGAAAGGAAACAATGAGCTTTCTTGAGGCACCATGTGTTGGATCCAGTCTACCCTGCTCATGACCTAGTGGCTTTGTCTACACAAATAGACCATACATTTTTAGAATGGGACATATTTCAGTTTTCTGTGTGCCATTACAATTGCCTAGGACTAGAGTATGAATGCAATTTATTCTCAGTAAATTAAGAATGACCAAAAAATGAATGAGGATCTTTAGGAAAAGCCTTCCTGGAAAGAGGTCAAAATCTAAGACAGTATGTATGATATCAAAATAGCCTACTGACATTCTTTGTAAAAAATAAAATCCAAATTTAGTTTTGTATCTTATTTGAAAATATTTTTAATGTGATTCAATTCCAATTAAAATACACACACACAAACATACCTGATTACAACTAAAGTGGTTGTACTGTGAGGCTAGTACCATCTCAGACCTTTGGAAGTAGTATGTTTCTTCACACACAGTTCATAAGAAAAACATGCCAAATAATTCCTGGATTATCAAGGACCAGCTCCCTTTTGAGATAGCAAATTCCCACAAGCTCTTGCGTCCTGGATTGGAATATAATTCAGTTTAAGAAATACTTCTTTGTCTCAATCAAATGAACACACAGTGACTTGGCAAGCACAAAATGAGAACCATTCTAGCAATCTTTGGAAAACCAAACAAAGGCCCAGTGGACAATCTGGATATTGCCTACTGATAGCCAGATTCTTCCAAGTCTCTTCCTTTGATCAAGATCCAAATGCTGGGACATTTTAATGGAAAGAACCATCGAACTGGCATACTACCCCTACATTAATTCTAGAAGTCTCTTGGCTCTCCTATTTTTAGCATCCCACTCACTCCTACAAGAAGCAAAAGTCACTGATGAAAAGATTCTTTAATAAAGCCAAATATTTATTTTCCTCAAATCTAATTACTTTTGAGGGACTCTCCTAAAAAAATTAAAAAGTGAGTCACAAGGATTAAAAAACAAAAAAGAGAGCTAGAAAAATGATCAAGAAATACAATGTGAAGCTACAGTGTGTTTTGCCAATCCTGGTCTGAACAAGGAGACAGCCAGAAACCTATTGGCATAAGTGGAAAAGGTTCAGCCAGAAAAGTCTAGCCCAGGAGAACAGCTATGAAATGGAGCCAGGTCAGGAATTGAGGGTTGATCCAGGGAATCATAGGAAGTGAAGATGAGTACTAGAGTCAAAGGAAAAGGATGTCACACCATAGTCTAGCCAAGGGTATCAAGAGCATACAGCTGTGTCACTCTGGCCCCAAGTCAGAACTCAGAAACCTTGTGGACTTAGAGGGAGGGCAATGTTCAAGGTGTGACCTGGATCAGATTGCCCAGTTGCAGATGGTTTCACACAAAGTGTTGTAAACCAGACTTTCCTTTATAGACTGGCCTAGAGCAACACACTGGACAGTAACCCCTAAAGACCTGGAAATTGCTTACAACCCAAACCACAGGTAGTATATGTCAGTGCCAAGGAAAGTTCTACTTCCAGAAGTGCCTAGAGAGTGCTCCCATCACAAAAACTCAATTGAGGATGTAATGCTTTCAAATGGAGTAAACAAAAGAAAAGATAAAAAATAAAATATTGTAGAGGCATGAACATCCAAGACACAAAATTAGAAAAAGAGAACCCCATACCATCTGTGAGCAAAGCCATATAGAAAAGCACAGATCTGACATAAGCACTACTGAAATCCCAGCTCTAGTAAAAGAAACGGATGGTTTTATGATGGCCAGTTAAATTAGACGAGTGCTCTAGAGGAAAGAATAAGAAAGAAAATGAGTCTCCAGATGAAGTTGTTTTAATCTTTTTTTGCGTGTTTTATGAACACCTTTGACAGTCTGGTCAGTGGCCTGTGGACTCTTCAGAATAACACTTCCAAATACATGAAATAAAATATGGAGAATTATGAAGGACATCAAAGGTGATTAAAAAAATAAAGGTGTAATCCCTCCCAATCCAAGTACCCCTTAGGGAATCAACCCCCTTCATACGGGCAGGGGACATTGCTTTTCCCCAAGGAGGAAAACTTTAGAACTGGAATTACACAAGCAAATGGACCTCCAGAAATCTATCCACAGACTCTTTAGATTGATGCAAAGTGAAATGAGCAGAACCAGGAGAACATTGTACACAATTATCAACAGCATTGTGTGATGAACAGATGTGAATTATTTAGCTCTTCTCAGCAACATAATGATTTAAGACAAGTACAAAGGATTTATGAAAGAAAATGCTCTCCACATCCAGATAAAGAACCTATGGACTCTGAATGCAGATTGAAGCATATTTTTTTCACTTGCTATATTTTTTTGTGTGTTTTTCTCCCTTCTGATCTGTTTCTTCTTTCACAACTGTCACTAATATAGAAATATGTTTTACATGACAGCACATATATAACCTATACCAAACTACCTACCATTTTTGGAAGATGGGATGGGAAGGAGGGAGAAAAATTTGGAACGCAAAATTGTGTAAAAAATGAAAGCTAAAAATTGTCTTGACATATAATTGGGGAAAAACTACTAAAAAGTAAAAAGTGACTCATCCTGTCAATGTGAGAAAGTGGTTCTGGGAAGATATATAAAAATGAGTGTTATGGCTAAATTATAGCAAGTGACAAAGCCACAAAACTAGGATACCAGAGAGCGTGGGGAAATTTGTCATTGGCTTTATAACTGTAACCACACACACACACACACACACACACACACACTCCCAAATATTAATTATATATTTGGAATCAGCTGTTAGTTTTTACTGTTTCACCATTTTTAGTTGTGTCCAACTCTTTGTGACCCCATTTGATGTTTTCTTGGCAAAGATACTGGAGTGGTTTGCAATTTCCTTCTCCAACTCATTTTACAGGTCAGGAAGCTGAGGCAAACAGGGTAAAGTGACTTGCACAGAGTAAGTAAATGTTTGAGGCCAGATGAGCCTTCCTAACTCCAAACTGAGCACTCTATCCATTCCACCACCTGGGGCCTATACATTTGGTAGATAGATAGATGGATAGATGGATAGATAGATAGATAGATAGATAGATAGATAGATGGATAGATAGATAGATAGATGATAGGTAGATAGAAATGATGGATAGATAGATAGACAGACAGACAGATACATACATACATACATACACATAGAGGTAGATGTGGATGTAGATATAGTTATAGATATGTATGTGTGTATATGTAGACACATACACAATTATGCACACAACAATGCATGTATTGATGTGTATGTGTGTGTGTGTATTGTACATAGACTGTGTGTGTATGTGTATTATGTAGTTATCCTTCTAGCTGGTCAGACCCAGGGTCCCAACATTCTAGGCATTAAGTCCAGAACACATTCTGCTTGGAGGTAGGAGGGAAGATAAGAATGTTGTAATCAACCATTTTAATACTTCTACCTTTTTGTCTTTTTAAAAGTTAAAAATATTAGTAAACTGATGAAATTGAATGTGGCATGATCTGAATGATTTTTTTGTCTACAGATAGATAGCCTTTTGAATATTCTAAGGGAAATCCCCATTTTCTCAGCTCTAGTCTCACGGAAACTGGGAAATTAACTGCTGGAATTCAGACCAAAGACTTGGCCATATTCCAGGCATCAGTATGCAAGGCATGTTTGAAAATGAGAGAGAGCTTTAAATAAAGTAATAGAAGAGTGGGTAATCTTGAGAGGGGA
>CM053601.1:16506377-16561066 GCA_028646575.1 Pseudocheirus occidentalis
AGAAGAAGAAGAAGAAGAAGAAGAAGAAGAAGAAGAAGAAGAAGAAGAAGAAGAAGAAGAAAAGTATCGCTGAATTTTACTCCAGGGCTCTTTCCTGTTTCCATTGTATCACCTCATTTCTCTGCCGCTTGCACTAATCAAATAGCAATAAACAGTTCACTACCATTAAAGGTGATCACTTTTCTGTTTAAAGCAGTTAGGTTGATCAGTGGATACATTTTTCATTTTGGGTAATTTGGTGTTCATTTTTCTTTTTTTAAAAATTAGCTAATGGTTTACTTTTTGTGCTTTAAAAAGCTCTTGTTTTATTTATTAATTCAATTATATTTGCTTTTAATTTTGTAATCTTTTATTTTTAGGATTTCTAGATGTTTATATCAGCTTCATATTCAATTAGTTAATCTGTTCTCTCTCTCTCTCTCTCTCTCTCTCTCTCTCTCTCTCTCTCTCCCTCCCTCCCTCTCTCCCTCTTTCATTAATGGAAGTGTTTAGAAATATCAAATTTCCCCTAAGGACTTCTTTAACTTCTGCTCAAAAACTTTCTTCTGTATTCTCATTGTTGTTATTATATTTCATGAAAATTATCAGTCATTTCTATGATTTGTTCTTTGACCTATCCATACTTTAGTACTGTTATTTAGTCTTCAAATAATTTTTCATCTTTTTTCAGTGACTCTTTATTAAATACAGTTTTTATTACATTGTGACCTACAAAAGGTCAATGTAGCATTTCGTCATTTGCTTGTAAGTTATTTTTTTTAAACACAAAGTCAAACTTTTGTAATTGTGCCATACACAGATAAGAAATATATGACCGGGCGGCTAGGTGGCACAGTGAATAGAACACCGGCCCTGGAGTCCGGAGTACCTGAGTTCAAATCCGGCCTCAGACACTTAACACAAAAAACTAGCCGTGTGACCTTGGGCAAGTCACTTAACCCCAACTGCCCTCCAAAAAGCAAAAAAATAATAAAAAATAATAAAAAATAAAAAAAAAGAAATATATGACCTCCATTCTATTCCTATTCAACAATCCCCAGAGATCCATTATATCTTACTTTTCTCAAATTCTACTCAGGTCTTTGTCTTCTATTTTGAGTTTTTTGTTGTTGTTGTTGTTATGTTCATCTAGTTCTGAAAGGGAGTAAATTGAAGTCCCCCACTGTTTTAATTTTAATATTTCCCCCTACAATGCATTACTTTTTCCTCTAAGTATTTAGATATTATACCATTTACTGAATACACACACACAGACACACACAGACACACACAGACACACACACACTCACATATAAATAGTGTTGAGTCATTGCTTATGGTATCTTAAAGCAGAATATAGTTTTCCTGTTTATCTCTTTTAATTAAGTCGATTTTTGCTGTTACTTTGTCTGAAACCATGACTGCTACTCTTGTCTTTTTAACTTCAGCTAAAACATAATATATTTTTCTCCAGTGATCATCCCTTCTTTTACACTGTGAACATCTTTTTGTTTGAAATGTATTTTTTATAAAGAAAAAACAACAACTCTGGAAGAATTAGGAAGTCTGATCAACACAATGAAATCAACCACAGCTCCAGAGGACCATTCATGAAACACGTTATCCATTTCCAGAGAGACATGATGGACTCAGTGCAGATTGAAGAATATTTCTGTCGTTGTTCAGTTAATCAATTGTGTCTGCTCCTTCATGTCCCCATTTGGGGTTTTCTTGGCAAAGTTAATGGAGTGGTTTGCCATTTTCTTTTCCAGCTCATTTTACCAAAAAGGAAACTGAGGCAAACAGGGTTAAGTGACTTGCTTAGGGGCAGACAGCTAATAAGTATCTGACACCAGATTTGAGCTCAGGAAGATGAGTCTTTCTGATTACAGGCATGGCGCTCTATCTATTGCACCATGTGGGAGCGCTTTGCCTATGTTTTGCTGAACTAAAAAAATAAAAGCGAAAAGAAAAGGAATATACAAAAGTAGAAAAGGGAGAGGAAGATGGAGGGGGTGAGGATTGTCTCACAGAACTGGGGTCCGCAAGGAGAAGACTATACAAGCAAGGAAGAAGGGATGGAGGGACCAAGCAACTCTTATATTTAGCTCTCATTTTAACTTGTCAAAGGAGAAAAAAAGACACATATACACAGAAATACATTTTATTCAATAAGGAAGCTATAAGGAAAGAGGATTTCTTTTAGGGTGTAACCAAAGTCTCCTGGTTTCAAGAGATCTGGGTGTTTATGATTTCTTGAAATATGATGTGTGGTCATAGTTTTCAGGTAGTCTAAAGTTATCTCTTGGGCAGCTAAGTGGCTCAGTGGATAGAGTGCTGCACCTTGAGTCAGTCTCATTTTCCTGAGTTTAAATCTGACCTCGGTTACTTCCTGGCTGTGTGACCCTGCACAAGTCATTTAACCCTATTTATCTCAATTTAAAGTGAGCTGGAAAAGGAAATGGCAAACCACTCCAGAATCATTGCTAAGAAACCCCAGAAGGGGTCACAAAGAATCAGACATAATTGAAACAACTGAACAGGACAAAGTTGTCTTTCCTTAATCTGTTTACTAGATCTATTCTTTTTACTATAACATGTATTTTCTTCCATTTTTCAGTCTTTTGACTTCATTTTGCTATGTCTTATTGTTTCATGGAGTAATTAGCTTCCATTTTGTTTCAAGAATTCCCTTTCCAATTCCTTCTTCTAAGGCTCTTGTTTCTTTTTACCATTTTTTTCTCTAATGCTCATGTTTTAAAAATAATTTTAAAACTTAAAAAAGAACTCTTTATTCATGTCTTCTAGAAATTCTAGTTGACTTTGTACCAAAATTCTATTTTTCTTGAGGTTTTGCTTATAAATATTTTGAAATCATTCTCTTCTTCAGTGATTAAGTCTGTCACCATAATAGCTCTTTGTGGTAGGATTCTTCTTTGTTTAAATCTTAAATAAAGCCTCCTTCCTGACTTCAGACTTTATGTTAGGGCCAAAATGTCAAAACATGTGGAGGGAATATTTGGTCTGAGCTTGTGCCCTTCTGATGCTTTCTGGGGGGGTGTTGAGTGTTATGTTATTCCAAAATCTCAGGGGCAGTTCAAGTTGGGAACCTGAAAGTTTCCATGCTTCCACAGTAGTCTGATGCATTCTGATTACTGTCCTCTTGACCTGAACTCTCCAAGTTTTTAACCTAGGTTTAGGTTTGAGCAACACAATGACAAGCTTACCCCTATTTGGAGTTCCAATAGAAAGCTACTGAATTCAACTACTTTCAACCAGTGGAAAGCTATGCAGGTTAACATGCCAGAATTTGTTTTGTGGCTTTCATGTATCTGGTTTTTATTTATGACTTCTTGAAATACGATATTCTGTTTTTTGTTTGTTTGGTCTTGGTTTTTCAGATTGAGAGTATTAAATTATCTCTTTTCAACCACTTGTCCAGGTTCAGGGTCAGGTTTGCAGGATATGACGGGCAAAGAACAGACAAAGAGATGAAAGAGTGAATCCTTTTTAAGATGAATCATTTTGTTCAGAGTAAAGGACTAGAAGCTTTGAGTAGCTAATTTGCATGTCAAAAGGCCAGGAAAGAAGCTGAGCTGACTGCAGAGATGAGGAACCTGCCTCCAGGTCATACATTATCTTCAGTACTTTCCCCCCCACTCATTCATTTGCATAGACCTAGAGGAGAACTTTGAGTTAAACAAACAAGCTAAGAAACCTGAACCCTGGAGCTCTCAGGCAGGTTATTAGGCAGATAACCATGGCCAGGTTAAAGCCCCTAACCTATAGAGATAAAGAAGATGGTAGCAATAAATTAGAGTGAGGTGTCTAACCCAGGGAACCCAGCCCTTATCCAGGGAGAACAACAGGGAGGAAAGACAAAACCTCCCTCCTTCCTAGGTTGATAACTAGCCTCAGATCCCAGGACCTGAGGATGTGGAACTGGAGAAGCTTCTGGTCTCTTGGAAAGCCTATAGAAATATTGTATCCTAACTAAAGATTGCAGGGACCCAAAAGCTCGGGGCAGTGAATGACCAATGCAAGATCACAGAGATGAGAAATGGGTTGTTGTCTGTAAGGAGCTGAGAGATGGCCCTTTGGGAGATGAAGTAATCCTTGACCTGATAATCTGGTTTTTCTACAATCTGACTCCAATATCCCTTTCCAGCCTTATTTCATACTATTCCCCTTTGCTTACTCTACATTCTATCAAAACTGGACAGTTTTATTAAATCTGATATTGATTTCTTCCATGACTGAAATATACCTCCCACATATCAGACTATTGAAACAACTTTCCTTTGCTTCAAAACCCAGGACAGACAATAATCTCTAATAAAGCCTTTCCTTAGCCTCCTGCAATTAAAGTCTATTGGCATCCCTCCCCCTCTAATTCCTCCTACCTGTTTTTAACTTCTATATTAGAGCTCATCTGAATTTATGTTTGTGCTTATCTTTCATGACTAACATAGAAGGTACCCAGGATAAAAAGCCTTTAATCTATATCCTTAATCTCATCCATTCTCATTCCCTCCCAGGTCTTTAAGGAATTTGCTCCATTGGTCACCTTTCCTTTCTCTTTCTACCCCACTTCTCTCTCCCTCCTTCTTTTCCTCCTTCTTTCCTCTCCTCTCCTCCTTGCCACCTCTGTCTCTCTATCACTCTCTCTTTCTGTCTCTTTCTATCTCTCTGTCTCTGTCTCTGCTTCTGTCTGTTTCTCTGTGTCTGTGTATGTGTATGTCTCTGTCTGTCCCCCTCCTCTCTCTCTCTCTCTCTCTCTCTCTCTCTCTCTCTCTCTCTCTCTCTCTCTCTCTCTCTCTCTCTCTTTCTCTGGGTGTGTCTCTCCCTCTCCTCCTGTTTCTATCTCTCTCACCTCCTGTTTCTATCATTCTCAGCCTTTCCATATATGCCAGGTTGTCAACTAAGTCTTCCACTGTTTATAAACATCTCAAGTCTCCTTTCATTAAAGAAAACAAAACAACAACAAAAAAAATCCACCCTTTCTTGACGCTTACAATAAATTATTCTCCATTTCTCCTCCTACTCACTTGCAAACTTCTAGTAAGAGCCATTTCCAAGTACTCCTTAAACTTTCTCTGTTCTCATCCCAATAGCCTCCCCAAACTTAGCCTTCCATCACCCCTGTAAAGTCTCCTCTCCTACCTGGACTTCTCAGATCCTTTCTTTTCCTTCCTCAGGATCTGCCTTTTAATCTGAGCCTTTCCAAATCTGTTGTTTGTGCTCTTTCCTTCCTTCAATTACCTTATAATTGATGTGTGTAGTGTCTTCCATGGGACAATGTAAACTCTTAAAGATCAGAGGCAGCATTTAACTTTTTTCTTTATTTCCCTCCCATATAACTTAGTGTCTTACAAATAAAATGTAATAAATACACCAATACTGCAGTTGAATTTACTTTAATTTTGTGGGTTTCTCTTGCATTTAAATCATTTTTCCTGTACTCTTGTATCTGAGGGATATACTCAAGATAACAATATATGAACAAGAAAGTTGGTAATTCATTGTTCGTTAGTGATGAATCTTCTAATTCCAAATCCTTTACAAGCAAATTTCCCACAATACCTCTGCAGGTTTGGGAGGTGAGGAAGAAGAAATGATTAAGGGGATGTTACATATAGTTGCTTCATAGGTCACCATAACAAGTTGGACAAGTCCCTGAATATGTAACACCTAAGTGCCCTGAATATGTAATATGTAGGTAACAAAGATGGTTAATCCTGAGAGCTTATCAGGAAACTCCTCATCTCATTCTAAGTGAACAGTCCAAACATTTAGAGCGTCAGCTTCTGTATCATTTTGGAAAGGTTTTACTGTATGGTCTTGGCAACCAGACTGTGTGTCTGCTTAAGACAGTCTGTGAGGGGCAACCTCCTATGATTTAGTTGTGAATTCTCTGGTCATGGCCACCAATGAAACAGAAGAAAAAAAATCACTTTCTTATAAACTGATAGTTCTATAAACCTCCACTCCCCTGCATGTCTTGCTTATGAACTAAGGTAAAAGTGAAATGATGCAAGGATAGATAGTTGTGCTTAATTTTGTATACACTGAAGGACCAAAAGAAATAAAGTTGTACGGGAAAGCAAACATTTGGAAAATTAATAGAAGTGATAAAAATAAGTGTTGATACCAGATAGGTTTTGTACAACAGTGCTCTTAATGTCAATAAACTTGAGGAGACCTAGAAGAAATATTGTGGGCTACTGGCCAGTTGGTTTGGGCCAAATGAAAGCCAATGAGCCATTAGCTCATTTTTGTGTCTTATTCAGGAAGGTCTCCTGGGTTTGAGGAGCACACAGTGTACCATTGCAGATTAGTTCAGTCATGTCTGTGACAATATAAAATATAGTCTACTGGCTGACCCAATTTAACACATGATTTTTTAAATGTAGATTTGTTAGCTATGAAAATAAGCAGATGTTTCTCCATTCAGTGAAGCCAGAAATGCATCCCTAAGAATCCTACCTCTCATTCTAACCACAGAAATGACTGTTCCTCAAATTTAACTCTTACATGTGAAATGTATAGGCCTTGTTACTTCAAGTAATTATTCAGATAATAAAACTGAAAATGATGATGATGCTCTAATAATTAGCATTTATATAACATCTAAGGTGTGCAGACATTATGGTAAGTGCTTTACAAATATCATCTTATAACATAATACACTATAAAAGACTTCATAAATCTGACCAACACAATAATCTATTACAATTTCAAAGGACATGATGAAAAATGCTATCCATTACCAGAGAGAGAGCTGATGGATTCAAAGTCTACATTTTGTATAATCTTAATTATACTTTACTTATTTTAACATACATTTAAATGATTTTGAATTCCAAATTCTTTCCCTCCCTCCAGCCCTTCCCCCATTAGTTGAGAAAGCAAGCAATATGATGCCAATTATACATGTGAAGAAAACATATTTCCATATTAGCCATGTTGCAAAAAAAAAAGCAACAAAAATAAAGGGAAAAAAGTCATCAGAGTGCATCAGTTCAGAGTGTAGATTGAAGTATAATTTTTTTCTTCTCTCTTTTTCTTATTATTCCCTCTCTATAAGTGGCTAAGGTAGAATTTTATTGAGCATTACTTCATATTTGTAATGGGTTTTATATTTCTTGACTTCCCGATTGGTGAGGGAGGCAAGATGAGGTGGAAGAGAATCTGGAACTGAAAATAAAGAAGCAAGTGAAAATCAAAAATAACAATTTAAAAATCTCTTCTCATTTGATTCTCACAACAAGGCTGGGAGGTAGCTGCTATTATCATGTCCATTTTACAGTTGAGGAAACTGAGGCAGGTTGAAGTTAAATTACTTGCCTGAAGTCACAGTTAGCTAAGTATCTGAGGCTAGATTTGAACTCAGGTTTTTCTTATTTTAAGTCCAGCCTCTATTCACTGTACTACCTAGCTGCCTCAATACAGAGCATTCAGACCATTCAGAGCCTTTTATTTAGCAATCAATCAATGAACTAGCATTTTTTAAGTGCTAGGGCACTGGGGATACAAAAGGAAAAAATGAGGCAATAATGAGAAATTTTCTGTATTGGCTTTATGACCATGAAGAATTTAGCTGTAGTTTGATTTGCTCTGAGTTTGAATTCAGATATAAATACATAACTATAAATGTATAAATATAAACATTTTTCTTAAGGCCATATATCAACCATTCTGCTCAGAGAGAGGACCTTGTGGCAAATGCTGCTGGTAAATGTTAATGATTTTCAGAGTTAAGAAGATGGCCTTCCAAAGGCAATGGCAGAAGTCTCTTGACTTGGTTTCCTTACTCTGCTCTTTCATTTCTGAACAGGAATGTTTTCTACTTGGTTGGACTGCCTATGATGCCCTGTGAAGAATGCAGAACTCTGTTGAGTAACTGGCTGTTCTATGAGGAATCTAGAACTTTTATCTGAAATGAAACGTACATAAGGAAATTTTCCCCTGATTGGTCAGTCTGTGATTTTAGGCTTGGCCCTGAGGAACACTCCTGATTTTGTTGCGACAATGTCCTCCCTCCTTTCATAGCAACTTTCTCTGCGTAGGAAAGCTGCAAATGTTTTATGATGGATCTTTTCATTATAATCAGCCAGCATCTATGAACAGCTATAGTGTAGTACACATATAAAACATCCTGTTGCTTTGCATTTACTATTTTGTACATGTGATCTTGTCTTGGCTTTCCTAATCTGGATGACTAGGAAAACTCAGTTCTTAGACTTGCTCATTGGTTTAATAGTTATATATTCATGTATAATATTAGGTCTCTACAGTATAACATCTTTTTCTGAATGATATGATGGTAATATATATCCTCAAAACAGGGCTAGAAAATTTCATACACATGAATACATATGCATCTAAGTAAGCGTGTGTGTATGTATACACACACAGAGAGAGACAACTTCCCTCAAAAGGGGGCGGGGAGGGACAGAATAAAGGTATTATGTAATAAAGATGCTGAAGTTTTACTATTTAGTGGAGTAGTAAACTTTACTTTGAGGAAAACAGTAAGATTAGACTGCTTCACTTGAGAACTAAGATAGAGGTAATTGGCTTTCAAATGTTTCATTGGATAAAGGAATATATTTTAAACTTCCTGTTATAGTTGTAATTTTATTAATAGTCTTGAGATTTCTGATGTTGTGGCAGTGAAAGATAATGAAAAAGACCAAGTAATGAAGATGGTCTTAAATGATATATTTTAAATTTTATCCTAGAGATTATAGGGAACTACTGAAATTCCTTCACATCTATTTAAATATTGAGAGATGCCTAAATACATAGGTTCTAGGTGTATTTTAGTAATAGGTTTTAGATATATTTTAACATATACATACATACATATAAAATCATATATTCTTGTCATCATCATCTTTCTTACTATTATTAGCCTCTAGACCAGTACCTACTAGTCTTTGGAATTTTGAGACTATTGATACATGATTTTAGAACCATCATATTTCATTTCTTAGAGGTTGCATGGAAAAATTTCAAATGGCTTCCATACCTCAATAATACTTGATTTCACAGTACTTCCCCTCTGCTGGCTACAGTGCCTTCACACTTCAGTAGATGGGTTATCTCTTGTCATGGTTATCTCTTGTCAGGCTGCTTCTCTCTGTATATCAGGAAAATGGCAGTAGGGAATCCAAAGTAAAAAGGACTTTATGAGAAACTGGGGGGAAGGGGTGTGCTTAGCCTGACATAGTTGGATCATAAGAACACATACCCACAGACCTATTGAATTTGGTAAATTAAACTGACTCTTTAGAAAACTTAGCGCCCTCTTAGTTGCTCAATACCGGACATGCATCCCGCATCCTGCGCTGTTTCTCTTGAACCAATCAGCTCCATGATTTATCTTTCCCATTCTTGCCTCTGGCTTTTGATTTATCAGTCTGGTTCTTGCCCTTGACTTGTAATTCTGATCCCTACTGATGGAGGCATGTCTTCCTTGGTCATTTCTTCCCAGGTCCCTCAAATAGGGAGGAGTCAATAAGTATCATAAATGCCTCTGGTAAACAAAAGTTTTGGTAAGGAGTGGAGGAATAATAATACTAAGAGTGAAAAGAGATCTTCAGATTCATATGGTACAAAATTCTCATTTTACGTATGATAAAACTAAGGTTTAAGGAGTTATAATGTCTTGTCCTGGGTCACACTGGATCTAGAACCCAGATCTTCTATCTCCAAATCCAGCACTGTCCCCACTATACTATGTACAACCCAAGTACCAAAATCCATTGGCATGAGTCTCTCTTTATTGGTATGAATCACATGATGAAGACTTTACAGCTTCTCTTGTATCAACTTCTTCCCAGAGTCTTTTCCTTCAGCAACTTGAAGTGGGTTATCATCCATCTTTTCTTTCAAAAGTGGAAGCCAGAAGGACCTAAAACTCAGAGAGTGAAGACACTCAAGACTGGAAGTAAACTGGAGAGCTTTTCTTGCTTATGCTTTGACCACCTTTGCTTCACCCCTTATTTAATTGCAGGGTGTTGATCCCTACCAATAAGGACAGAATCCCTTACCTAGGCTTTGGGATTCCAGTTACACATAGGTTTTGCTGCAGCTTCTGGCAGTGGTGGTGGTGGTGGTGGGAGAGCTAATAGGTGTAGTGATGGGGGATGGTGTTGCACAGGTTTCCCTCTGATTTATTTATTTGTTTGCTCAGTATATTCAGAGGCTGCTTCTCTCTGTATATCAGTTAATTATCCAGCATTTATTGAGCATCGTGCCAGGCACTGAGGTTATGAAGACAAAAGTGAAATTCATTCCTGCCTTGATGGAGCTTATAGGAGGGTGCAGAGGTTACCATATGCATATGTGCGGGTAAACCAGCTTCCTGAAAATCAAATGACACACCGTTCTGTTTAATCTGCATTGTGAACATTGTCTTCATAACTTTAGGTCTAGACAATTAACATAATAATAAATCAAGCCCTGATTTTTAGCATTTGCTAATTTCCAAGATATAATTGCTCAAACTGAAATTTGAACATTCAACTCTTGCAAGGTGCTATGAATACCAGAGTATCTCATATACACAAAAATAGATACAAAACTCTGCTGCACTTAAATCCAATTCACGTGCAGGTCAAGACATTGCTCCTGATGTCACTAACCTCTTTGAAAATGAAGGATGGGGGTGATTAGGTGACACCGTGAATAGAGCACCAGCCCTGAAGTCAGGAAGACCTGAGTTCAAATCTAGCCTCAGACACTTAACACTTACTAGCCATGTGATCTTGGGCAAGTCACTTAACCCCAATTGCCCTGCTCTCCCCCTTCCAAAAAATAAAGTAAAAAAAAAAAAAACGGAAAAGGAAGGATGAGCAACAAGAGAATTAATAGCAACTAAGGGTGATCAGGAAAGAACTCACAAAGTAAGTGGGGCTTAGCTAAGCCTTGAAAAAACAACACTAAGAATCTTGAGATATGGAAATGAGAAAAAGAGGCATTCTGTATATGGGGGACAGCCAGGGTGAAAGTGAGGAGGCAGCGATGGAATGCGACATAAGAGGAACAGTAATAAGGACATTTTGGCTGCACCTTAGTGTGTATGAAAAGGCTTGTGAAATAAGGCTGTAAAGGTACATTGAGGCCAGGTTTGGAAGAGCTTTGAATGCCAAAAAGAGGAGTATATACATGTTACTGGAGGTAAGAGGACGTCACTGAAATTTCTTGAATAGGAGAGTAACATGATTAAATTTGCACTTTTGAAGCATCAAGAACGGATGAAGGATGGACCGGCAAGAGAAAAGACAAGGGCAAAAGGCTGACGAGGAGGCTTCTGTTTATGAGCAATTGTGCCTTTTCTCTTTAGAGTCCTGGACCAAGAGGGGATGGAATAAGATAAAGAACTGGAAAGAAGCACTCATCTCTATTAATAGTGTGAATACAGCCTCTCCAACAAAATGTTTTCCTTGTCTTATTGCTCTTATACAAAGTAGTGAAGAACCTCGGCTTTCATGCTCAGACACTTTTTTGATGTTGAACCTTTTCAGAGATCATTAGAAATGATGGGGATTAAAATGAGATAATTCTATAGGTTTAACAAGGTCACATGATCAGCATGGAGAGAAAACCTTAGGAACAAATGGGAACAAATGCAAGAGGGAGGAATAGAGACAGCATCATTGAGTAATTTTCTATCAAAAGGATGCTTACCTTTCCCTATCAGAGAATGAGAGGCTATCGCATGGAGTAATGGAAAAACCCTTAGACTTGGTGTTCTGAAGACCTTTGTAGCCAATTATTTAATTTTATTCATAGTTCAACTTTTTATTTTCTTCATTTGTAAAATGGAAATATTAGGACTTTAAATACCTCCTGCACAAGGTTGTTGGCAATGTTTAAAGTGCCTTTCATTCTATACATGTTATTTAAAAGCTGAAATTGTTAGTTCCCTTCCAAATGACAGTTGGTAGGTCTCATCTTCAACACAAGGTGGTAGCAGAGGACAGCATTCCTTAAACACCATTAAAAACCCTTGGGAAGGATGAATGAATCTTCACAGTGGTGATATTGTTGGGGTGACCAGTAGTGGTCTACAGCTAGATTGTACTGATCAAGCCTTTATGTCCAAGAGATCAGCAAATGTCACAAATCAAGGTTTGATTTACTTTCTTGTTTTAGAGATTTACTTTGTGGGGGGAAAACAAAAACAACTTTTGTATTAAGTGTGGCTTATTATGATCCTTTATGTTTGCATGCTATGAATGGTTTAAGTGCAATAATAGTTTTTTCTTTTCTTCTAACTTCTGCTAAAAGTTCTGTATCTCCTCTTTCCCTGTCCTCTTCTCCCCACCCAAGAGAACCATAACTCCTGTAAAGCACATTCCCAGGATGTTTATCAGTATCCTAGCCAAACAGATTTCCCATAGTGAGATAAACACCACCTTCCAGTGTCACTAACTGTACATCATTTTACCATTAATTATGAGAATCAGTACATTGTAGGTTTTCCCCAGACAACAAACTGCTGAAGGTCAAAAATCATTTGCACAAAGTCATTAGTAAAGAAAGAACTGTCCACCAGCACTATGGTCAATTAGCACTCAGAAAAAAAGATTGTCCATTGGTTCAGGCAAATACCAATTGGCACTCGTAAATCTTCAAAACCACTTGAAAAGAGGAACCTCACTGATAAAAGCTGATGGTATAAACTGAACAATTCTAATTCTCTAAGTGGGAACAATCCAACCTTAAATTACATGACTGACAAACAACCCTGTAATCTCACGTAGACATGGGCACTTGAATAGACATGGGAAAAGACTGGCATAGGACTGAAAAAAACTTTAGAGACTCGAAGTAGTGAGCCTTTAATGTGGAAAGACCCAAGGGTTAAGGGCAGCATTTGTCACCCCAAGCACTTGCTGGTAACCATGCTCTGGCCAACTATTGTTTACCTTCAAAATATTTCACACCTTTCATTCAAGCTCACAGGAGTCTACTAAAGTTGTTCATTAGGTTTTGCTTTCACTTTTGAATCATTTAGGGGCAATATTTACCATGTAAAACATCCATTTATAGAGCATTAACTGCTAAATGTTGGGGAATAGAAGAACCGGATCATTTCTTGAGGCCTTGGAAATTGCCTTGAACAAAACTAGAACACAAAATCCAGAGGAAACTGGTTGAATTGGCATGCCACATTGCTTTAAGGAGATGAATTTGTCCCAAAGTGAAATGAGTTTTTGCTGTAAAAAGAATTGTGTTCAAATCCCACCTCTGCCACTCATTCCCTATGTGATCTTGAGCAAGTCAATTGACTTTTTTCCTCAAGCCGGATGAGAGAGTTGTACAAAAGAGCACATTTAGGATTAATGTCATGAAAAGCTTGCTAACGGTTAGAGCTGCCTTAAAGTGGCGTGGTCTGCCTTGGAAATACTGGGTTCTTCCTCACCAGAGATCTACAAAGAAGGTTGAATAATCACTTGTCAACTATGTTATGGTGAAATACCTCTGGGGGCATCAGTAACCACAGGGCTCCCTTCAAACTTTAACATTCTATCATTCTGTAATGGTTCTCTAGACCTATAATTCCATGATGCATTTCTCAAACAACTTAGGTCACTTAAAGAGAGAATTTAGTCTGTAAGCAGCAAGGCATAGTTGCCATTATGTTAGATCAGTTGTCAGTTAAATCTAGCTTAAATTCCATCCTGCTATTTACTTATTACCTGTGTGACCATGGAAAAGTCATTCTACCATTCTACTGTTTGATTGAACTTTAGCTTTGTTTCTTACTCTCCCATATTTTCAAGTAAGTCACCCATTTCTTGGGATACTTCCAGAATTGTTATCTTGCCAAACTGCATATCATTCAGCCTTCTTGAGTTTACCTATTAAATTATTTACCCATTATTTCTTAGCTGTTTACCTAACCACTTCTGAGCAAAATGGCTTTCCCAAAGGGAAAGGTTGTGAAACACAAGGAAATATTACCACAGTCATCTTTTATGAAAACTTTAGAGAAACAGGCGCCTGTCTAGAATTCTGTAAGTGTAGGTTTGCTCAAGGGTGTAAGCTAGATGGCATCCTCAATTCTCTGTTTCTGGACCAAAGGAAAATCCACAACTCTCCACCAATTTAAAAACTCCTCTGCCTGGATATACATAACTTAATGGTCAGGCTCACACTGGACAGAAATTATTAGACCAGTCACTGTGGAGTTGGTGCTGTTTTGCTATTGGAGATGAAACCAATGTTTCTCTGTTAGTAGAAGAGAATGTTGACCATTGAGTGTTTGTGAAATTGTAGACTTTTAAATTCTATTTTATTCTATTATTCTATTTTATTGATCCTGATATTACTGGTTATGTTTTATTGTTAGACCCCATCAATAAATTCTTTGTATCCAAGGCAGCTTTCTGTGCCTGTTTGTAAACCTCACAAGATATTAGCCAAAGGCATATATTTAATTTTTTTTTATTCCTGGTTAGTAAAAGGCCATTTTTTAAAAGTCACACACACACACAATAAAAAAAATAAAAAGTTTACAACTCAGTTTCTATATCACTTTTAAAGGGCTGACATAAAATTCATTAAAATTGAACAATAGTGATAAATGTATAAATGATTGTATAGATTATGATGTACAAGATATGAGAGATATGAAGGGCTCTGTAGGAATTAAAGCAGCAGTGGCTTAGTGAACAGAGTTCTGGGCTTTGAGTCAGAGTTCATCTTCCAGAGTTCAAATCTGGCCTTGGACACATATTAGCTGTGTGACCCTGGGCAAGTCATTTAACTCTGCTCCAGTTTCCTCATCTGTAAAATGAGTTGGAGAAGGAAAGAACAAGCTACTGCATGATCTTTGCCAAGAAAACCCCAAATAGAGTCACAAAGAGTCAAATGTAACTGAAACAAATGAACAACAACAAAAGGAATTGAATTTTGAATGAACATTGATACTTCTTTTAATTTTGTGAGATAAATATAAAACTCTGTGAATCCGCTTTTTGTAACATGTTATCTAACTTTGAAAATAGAAATTCATTACTAGAACATAAATGAAATTTCTTTGGAGAAAAATATGAGCTTTTCATTCAATTCAGTCAACAAGCATTAGTAAATGCCTACTATATTCCAGCACTGTGCTTAGTACTAGGGATACAAAAAAGACAGACAATAGTCCCTGCTCTTATGGAGCTCAAAGCCTAATTGAGGATAGGGAGTGAGGGTGAGGGTGAGGATGACAAGCGTCTATGTTTGTCATAGACATGGTCAGGATAAATTAGGGGTAGTCTTATAGGGAAGGCAGAGAGAAAGGCTTTTTACATAAACTAAGGCATGAAGAAAACCAGGAGGTGGAAGGAGATGAAGAGGCAGAAAATTCCAGGAATGGGGGGACATTAGTAAGATGTAACGTGATGTATTAGTGTGTTGTGCTGCAAACCTCATCCCCTGTGTTACAAATCACCAGGCTCCTGATCTAATGGTGCTGCAAGCTAACTATGGTAATTACACTACTGTCCTTTCTGCACACATTTCACTTTCCCTCAGAACACCATCACTGCACCATTGATGGTAGCAAAGCTATTTACCCCCATTTGACAAAGGAAATAAGTAAGACATTTAAGGATGATATCATTTCCAACTAATGCTAGGCAGCCATAGAGCTGAAGAAGTAACAGAGGTCTTAGAGATTCCCTAGCTCAGCTCCCTGACTAAAGCATCTCAAGCTCACAGTTATAGGACTGGAAGAGGTCCTACAAATGAGCACATTCAGTCTCCTCATATAGAAGAGTTTAGTGCTCTGTCACTCTGCCGCCTAGTTAATACTATATATATCATACATTATCGCATGTAATATATAAGCATATTTCATATTATATATAATGCACATATTATATGACATATAAAACCCATATATTATTTATCATGCGTAATGTATTTTATATATTATATACCACACATATAATATATGTATACATACACATATAGCATTATTATGTATACATATGTGCATGTTTTATTTATATGCATGTATTTTAGGTAGGACATTAATAATATAGAGAATAACTGGGAAGGGATAATCAAGATGCTCATAGATCATAAATTTTGAACTGGGAGGCACGGAAGAGGTTGTCAGGTCTAACCGCCTCATTACAGAGATGAGGAAACCAAGACCCTGAGAGATTAAGTCATTTTCCCAGGGTTCCCTGGGCAGTATGTGTCTGGGGCTGCTTTTAAATTTAGGTCTTCCTGACTCCAAGGCAAATACCCTCTTCATTATGTCATGGGTGGGTCTTGAGTTCTTACAGAGTAGGAACTGGTTGAAGTGTAACCTAGAAAAGAGCAGGCTTAGGAGGGACATGATGAGTGTCTTTAAGTATTTGAAGATGGGAGACCACGCCAGCTGTCTTCAAATATTTGAAAGGTTGGAGGACCATGACAGCTGGTTTCCAGGATTTGAGGGATTGCCACGTGAAAGAGGGATTATTACACTTGTTCCTCTTGACCCAAAAGGCAGAACTCCAAGCAATGGGCACAGGATTCAAAGAGGTAAATTTAGCCTTGATATCAGAAGAAAAAAACCCTCCTAAAATTACAACTAACCCAAAGTAATATGAATTGCCTTGAGAGGAACTTGGATTCCTCCTCACTAGATAGAGATCGGGCTTGTGATTGAAGGGAATTTACAGAAAGATCTAATTGGTGTAAATCATCCTCAACATTCAAAGATAAAATTGGATATAAGACAAGAAATACGTGAAAAATGACAATATTCTGGCAAGGTGGGAAGAGGTTGAGTGATTTGCCCAGGGGACGTAGCTCAGACATGTGTCGGAGGTAGGATTCTAAAGTCAGATCTCCCAAGTCCAGCACTCTGTCCTCTATACACTACCTTGAATACCCATCGATGAGACATGTGTTTGCTTTCTCCCCCACCCCAGCCCCTTCATTATGAAGGCCTGCAATAGGTGAATAGTGATGAAAAACAGCATGGCCTTCTACTATTTGATTTTGTAGTCAATGCCTACACATGTTCTGTATTAAACCAAGAGACCCTCAATAGAGTTGAAAAGAATCATTCACACAAGGCTTTTCAAGAATTAAGGTACACTCCACTGGTCAATCAACAAACATTTAAGGGTCCCCTATACACCAGGCATTGTGTTAAGTGTTAGAAATACAAAGAAAGGCAAATGATAACCCTGTCCTCTAAAACTTACGATCTAAGAGAGGATTTGGGGGGGGGGGAACAACACATAAGAAGTAATAAAAGAAAAGGGTAGTGAGTGGGATGGAGGGTGCTTCCCTAAGTCTGCAGCCAGGAAGGAAGTGATGACATGGCTGCCCTGGGCTCTTTTCTTAAAACGAGGATGTGGGAGGAGCCCTTTGACATGCCCTCTCCATGCTCTCTGGTGAGAGGGAAGGAAGGGTGCCAGGGATAGAAAGGATTAAAGAAATCATTTCAGCTTTAACCAATGAGGTGATAATTCTAAACTCTGCCCTGTCCACAATTAAAAAGAAAGAGCTTGGGCAGATTTCTCCATGACCTACAAAATCTGAACGTATCCCATTCATTCTGTCTCCATGACTTCCTCCCCCTCTGTTCCTCTATATCTTAACTTCACAGGTAAAAAGACCTTGTACTCATCATATTGGCTACCCAGAGTTCATCTTAATTAGTGCCATCTACCTTTTCAGCTGAACTTCCCTGGGGAAATAACACTGTGGAGAGGACATGCAGAGGGGAAGACCTCTGAAAGTAAATCCATAGGAGCTGTTCTTTTTTTCCTAGGTGCACGAAACCATGGATGAAAATTTAAAACCACATGTTTATTAATGACCTGTTATGTTCCATGCCCTATGCTAAGTGTTTTACAAATTTTAGATCATTTGATCCTCACAACAACCCTAAGAAGGAGGTACCATCCCATTTTATAGTTGAGGACACTGAGTCAGAGATTAAGAGACTTTGCTAGGGTCAACATTCCAGGCCCAACTTTCTATCCACTGTACAACCCAGTCACTTCTAGATAAAAGAGGCAATTTGGTGGGAAAGAAAAGCAGATTCATTTCTTATATACTGTATGGCTCATAGCTTGTCTGACTTACCCAACTACAAAAAAAGGTCAAGAACTTGGAAACGTGATTTAAGAATGAGCTCAATAATTTTAGAAGAATGTTGGAAAACTTGCATGAAATAATGAAGAGTGAAATGAGCAGAACCAAGAGAACATTTTTACAGTAACAGCAATATTGTTTTAAGAATAATGTCAAGCAAATAAGTTATTTTGACTACTGTAAGTACCCAAATTAACTATAAAGGACATATGATGAAAGATGTTATCTGCATCTGGAAAAAAGTGATAAATAGAAGTATATTTAGAATAATTTTACATACACACACACATATATATACTCACATAAATATATATGTATGCATGCATATATACATATGTGTATATATCTATTTGTGCCTAAAAACACCCATGTTTGGGGGAGAAAAAAAGAAATTTGCATGATAAATTTGTTGTATATTTGAAAGGAATAGCAAGTTGTGCATACTAGATTTGCTGTTTCATATACAATATCTTTCATTGTACTATTTTATGTAAATATGTGCTTTATTCCATAGATTAAAAATAATTTTTTTTTAAATCAATGGACTCTCGGCATGACCAAGCTGTAATGTTTTTGTGTCCTGGACCCCTTTGGCAGACATGAGCTGTTGAACCTCATGGTCCCCTTTCCAGACTAAAGTTTTTAAACGTATAAAATAAAATGCATAGTGTCACAAAGGAATCCATTATCTAAATTCTGACTTCTCAGAGCCCCAGAAATCAATCCATATGCCATGGGCAGAAAACCCCCATATTAAGGGAAATTCCGTATTAGACTGCACACAGCATGAGACGATCACTTTCACCTATATATGCCTTTCTCTGGCACACACCTGTTGTTAACTGCCACATTTTAAAACAAATATTTGCATTTTGATAATCCTCTGTCAATGGGCTTGTTCCAAATTCTGGACTGGGAGGGAAGAAGCTGGGAGGAGTACATAGGAGGGGGTATCTGGGAGTGAAATATAATATTGATTTACCTTCCATCCTTGATGACCACGATGGTCCAAGAAATCAGCTCATCTTCCACTGTAGTGTTTACAAAGAGCTGGCAATGGAATTCCAGGTATGGGCTGTTTGGTTTGAGTCTCCAAGGAGCTCTGAATAATGGGACTACACATCCCTAAACTTGCCAGGAATATTGCCCCTGCATTGGTGGTTGAGGGAACTGTGTCCCTGTGAGCATTGTAGCTTATCCTGTAAATTGGAGAAAGAGGAAGATTGGATACATTCAGTGTTCACAAGGTTAGTTTTCTCCTCAGGACAATTGCTATTCAGAAACCAGAGGAAAATCTATGTGAATTACAATACAAAGGAACATACTGGTTTCTTCTACTTGGAGTAAGATTTCCTTCAAGTTTCTTGGCCCTCAATTTGATTTTAAGCTCAATTTAGCCCTATTATAATCCAAAAATACAATTTTTGCCTAGTGCTTTCACAAGGGAAATGAAAACAAATTGAGTACTAAGTAGCTGAAAGGAGCCATACTTATCATTGGAAGACAGTATTTATAGAGCTGGGCAGGCTCCCTTAATAACTTCCTCTTTCCCCCAAACCCTTAGTGACTCACCTTCCCTGGCTGAAGAAGTTGTGGTATATGATTGTGATGGAATACTATTGTGCTGTGAGAAATGATGAAGAGAATGGTTTCAGAAAAACCTGGGAAGACTTGTACGAATAGATGCTAAGTGAAGTGAGCAGAACCAGAAGGACGTTGTACACAGTAACAGCAAAATTGTAGCAAAGGGTGACTGTGTAAGACTTGTCTACTCTAATCAATACAATAACCCAAGACAATTCCAAAGAACTCATAAATTAAAAAAAAAATATTATCTTTGTACAGAAAAACAACTGAGGAACTCTGAGTGCAGGTTAAAGCATACTTTTTTTCACTTAATTAATTTATTTTTCTTGATTTTTTTGGTAACATGGCAATATGCTTTGCATGACTTCACATGTATAATTTATATCATGTTTCTTGCCTTCCCAACGGGTAAAGGGAAGGAGAGAATATGGGATTCAATTTTTAAAAGAAATAAATGTTTAAAATAAAGCATAATTTTAAAAAAATTACTTACCTTCCCTTACCACCACTGCCCTCAAAAAAACCCACCACTATCATCTTCCCTGAGCCTTGATTTAAAAAAAAAGGTAATGTAATACTTCACTTCACAATTTGGAGAAGAGGCAAATCATCTGGGAGAAGTGAACAAAATTCAGGTTAAAGTTTTTTCTAAAACTGATGATAGACCTTTTGGATAATAGGCATTAAAAGTAGAAGGGAGAACAGAGGTTGCTTAAGGCCCTCAAGGTGTGTGTGTGTGTGTGTGTGTGTGTGTGTGTGTGTGTGTAAAAGTAGGCTTTTTGGAGCCAAAAATAGAATTAGAAGGTGGTTTCAGAAACCTTTGCCTTGAACTATGCCAAGATTTTGCCTAGGGTCAGCTGTTTCTCATCTACTAATTCCATGGGAAACTTCTCAAAAAACCTTAGAAGATGAATTTTCCTGCGTGATTTTGTCAGAGTGCATGGGTTTGCTCAGTTCTTAGGCTTTGGGGGGATAATGAAGCCCCTAATCACTTCAGTTAATCATGGTGACTCCACATTGGAAATGACAAATCTGTGCATTTACTGACCACTGACCAAAAGGATTTTGCTTTTGGCTCTCTCTTTCCTCAATCCTCCAGGTAGCATGGTGGAATTACAGGACTCTAAGTTAGAGTGGAGAAGGGTTGGTCATTCTTTATCTTGGTGGCAGGTCCATTGCTGCCAAATGACAGCTAGAACCGGGACTCAAGTCCTCTAGGATGAGTCTGGACCTCTGGCTACCTCTTCTGCTCTTTCTTCTCTGCATGTTACTGGGAATAAATATCAACCTCTTGATGGGTGTGCCTACACTTGGATAATTTCAAGAGGAACAGAGGTCCTGGCTCCATCAGATAGAGCTAGCTGGATACAGAAGTTTCCCCTTTGAAGAGGATAACCACTGAAAAGGGGAGAAGCCCAAGTCCTTCTCTGTCTGGCCAGTAGACATGGACTTTGAGGAGATGGACAGTACAGAGCTGAGGTGAAATGTAGCAATGCATCATCAGTAGTCCCCAAAACTCTTTTATGTTCTGGTGATATTTAAGTATCAACCTCCTAAGGGGGTATAGCATAGTTGTATTATTTAGCATTGTGCTATGTTCTGGAAATATGAATTTGTTGTTCTTCAGTCATTTCAGTTGTGTCTGACTCTTTGTGACTCCATTTGGGTATTTCTTGGTAAAACTATTGGAGTGGTTTGTCATTTCTTTCTCCAGCTCGTTTTACAGACAAGGAAAGTGAGGGAAATAGAGTTAAGTGACTTGCACAGGGTCACACAACTAGGAAGTGACTAAGGCCAGATTTAACCTCAATATGTGTCTTCCTGACTCAGCACTCTATCTGATGCATCACCTAGCTGTCCTAGGAGATACACATACAAAAAACAAACCCTTAAAAAATAAATACAAGTCCTTGCCCTCAAGGAACTTACTTTTCATTAGAGGAGACTACACATAATGATAGTGGCCTAAAAGGGGCACTTTGTTCCTAAAAGTTACCAGAATGGAAAGTGAACCTTAGAGGAGTAGATCTGATGCCTTCCATCCAAAAACAATGGAAGTGTTGATTTCAGAACTGGAGAAGGTGGAGTAGAAGCTAGGAGAAAGGATAGGAGCATGAGGACAAGGGAGGTGGTGAGAAGATGGTGAATTCCCTAGTGAAGTGGAGCAAGGCTAGGACTTATTCTGAAATAATGGTTTGGAGAATCAGTCATCAATCTGGAGAGCAGAGCCACAGGCTGGATGTTTCTTTAGGTCAAGAAAGTAGTTGGAGTGGATAAGAAAAAGACTGCAGGTTCAGTACATAAACATGAGGCAGCCTGCAGGGACATACTACTGACCTTCCTCTATGATGGCAAATGGCAAGCGTGAGAATCCTCGATATTTCCTGGCTATTTCATAGAATGCTTTCAAGATAATTGCTCTAGTTCAGTTTCTCTGTAGAGTCTCTTAGATTACCTGTGATGACTGCTTTAAAAAATGTGAGCCCAGGAAATTCTTACACAAGAGTGAACTAGTTCTTCCAGGTTTTACCTCTGCAAATTAATTTAGACTGAAACAGATTCCTGACCTCTCCTCATCCCTATCCTCAACCTCTTAGAAGTATTTTGACTCCAACAATCACCTTTTCCTGCTGGATATTCTCTTCTCTTGACTTTGATGGTATTACTTTCTCCTGTTATCTGCCTGATCACTCCTTCTCACTCTTCTTTCCTGTGTTTTTATCAACATTACTCCCACTAACCATAGGCAGTCCCCAAGGCTCTATACTAAACCTCCTTCTCTTTTCTCCATGTAGTATTTCACAGAGGGATTTTATCAGCTCTCATAAATTAAATTTTCATCTCTCTACAAATGATTCTCAGATCTATTTAGCCTCCTCTGCTCTTCTGAGTTCTACTCCACATCACTAGCTGCCATTTGGACATCTCAAACTGAATGCCCCATAAGTATCTCAAACTCAGTATATCCAAAATAGAACTAATTATCTTTCACACAAACCCTTTCTCTCTTCTGAACTTCCTTTTTACTATTCAGTCCACCAACATGCTCCCATTCACCCAAGTTCATAATCTCACTGACTCTTTCCTCACCCCATATTTCCAACCTGTTGCCAAATATTTGTGCCTTGAGAACATCACTTGCATGCCTCCCCTTCTCTCCTTTCACATAGCCACCATCCTAGTCCAGATCCTTATCATCTCTTGCTTGGACTATTACAATAACTTTCTAATTAATTTCCCTGCCTACACTCTCCCCACTCCAATTCATCCTCCACCAAACTGCCAAACTGATTTTTCTAAAACTTAAATCCTACCATGTGACCACTTGCACCACTCCAAAAACTCAACTTCCTTATTGCCTCTAAGATCAAATGTAAAGTCCTCTGTTTGCAACTGAAAGCTTTTCATAACATGATCCCTTCCTATTTTTCTATTCTATGTGGACTTTGCACCCCTCCATGCAACCTGCAACTCGTGTGCATTAACTTCTTTGCAGTTCCTCACACACAGAACTCCATTGCCCTTCTCCAGATCTTTGCCCAAGCTGCCCCCAACCCTCTTGCCTGGAATTCTTTCCTTTCTTGTTTTTGCCCCTTAGTTTCCCTGGCATTCCTTTAATTCAAATTCTACTTTCTGTTATATGCCTTGCCTGGGTTCTTCCCACTTCTAGTGCCTTGTGCTCTGCAGTTAGCTTCTACTTAGACTTTATGTATCTTGTATAATCTGGGTTTTCCGCACATTGCCTGCCCCGTCCGAATGTGAGCTCCTCAAAGACAGAGACAGTTTTTGCTTTTCATCATATCCCACAGCATCTGTAACTTAATAAAAAAATTTTATCAGGATAAAGTCTTAATTTAGTAAGAATAATTAACTTTAAAAATAACATTTTGTGGCTGAACAAAGTATGGTTTATGATTGTAATGGAATACTGTTGTGTTATAAGAAATGGCAAGCAGTATGCTTTCAGAAAGACCTAGAAAGACACATAAGAACTAATGCGAAACTAAAGTTTTATTTATTTTTATTGTTATGTTCTTTGTAATTTATGAAGCAAAACAAGCACTTCCATAACAGTAGAATTTAATAAAAGATGATTGCACACAAAACTGTAATTACATACAACTTGTTGTTCCTTTTAAATACACAAAAAATTATCATATACCTTTCTTTTTTCCCCCTTTTTTTTCTCTCCCCCTTTGCCTCCCTAGAGCTAGTTACCATTACACACACACACACACACACACACACACACCATTCTATACATGCTTCTATTTATCAGTTCTTTTTCTGGATGCAGACAGCATCTTCATATGTCCTTAATTTGGGTATTTATAATAGTCAAAATGATTTCACCTGTCAAAGTTGTTCTTAAGACAATATTGCTATTACGGAATGCTAAGTTTTATTGATTTTGCCTATTCCTATTTTAATACTCTTTTTTTTTACTATACCATGCTGATTGCTCACTATATTTTAATAGTACCTTGAAGATAAACAAATGAAATGTTAGTTCAAATATATTGATATATAACTGTTTTGAAGCAGAGAAAAAAAAACTCATGCTAAAATGAGATTTTACCTTCAAAACTGAAATTTTAAAACAACCATATAATTTAAATGTTTAACTCTTCTTCTTCTACTCCCCTCCCCCTTTCCCTATTTCTTTTGAGGGCACCACCACTTGGAATCACCTTGATTTTTCCTTCTTGTTCACTCCCCACTTCTAATAAATTTCCCAGTCCCTACAAAGTCTCTCATAATGATCCACTTCTCTACTCAATCAGCCACTACCCAAGTTCACTGCCTCTTACCTAACCTCCTATAATTATAGTTTTCTAATTAGTTTTCTGACTCTAGTCTCTTCACCTTTCCAATTCTACCTTCAAATAACTGTCAAAATAGTCTTCTCAGGAATGGGTCTGACCATGCCATTCTCCCTCTCAAAAATCCTTCACTGGTTCCTTTGAACTTTAGGACAAAATACAAAAGCTTCTGTTTGCATTTAAGACCCTCAACAATCTGACTTCAACCTACCTTTCCACTTTTGTGTCATTCTACTGTCCTTCACAAGTATGGTAGCCACCCACTTCTGCTATTTGTTACATATGGCAGGATGACCAACCCTGATTGAGGCCCCCAGAACCAATGGAGGACTCAGAACCATTTTAATTTGTGGTCACTACTCAGAAAAAAACCCACATTCAAGGCACTGTCAGTCAGAATCCACTCACAATCATAGCTCACAAGCCCTAATCAATGTATTAGGCCAACCAGAGGACACATGTTTAATGCAAAAGACATTTAATGAAATGTCATAACAAAGTAAGTGACATGGATGATCATGAAGTCAACTCTCTGTTGCTCAATATGGGACTGGTAGAAGAGGGGGCAGATATATGTGTAAGGGTGAGATGACCGATTTACTTAACCTCACCCTGACTTAAATGATCAGCTGTTTAATCAACCAATCTCACTCATCAGCTTTAGATTAAGTGTGGGAAAGACTTTCACACTGTAGGAATGTTCCAAGAGAATGACATTCATATAGACTGGGGAGACTTTGCTAGGCCTCAGAGGTCATCTATAAATGATCAAGATAGAGAACTGGAATTATTCAAGAGTTTGGAGCAAATGTGTCATTCTTGACACCCTTAAGGAGCAAATACATGAGAAAGCTCTGGCAAAGAAGGAAGATGTTGGGGGGGGTAGGATAATTGGCCCCATGGAAGCCTAAGAACAGAAGGTTTGAGCTGAGGGAAGTCTTGAGAAAAGATTAGCTTTTTCTCCAACTTTGGCTGCCTGTATACACATAGATGTGAAAAATATAATCTGTCATTTCATTGCCCAGTAATGAATTTTTCCACTAAACAGAATTTTGTTTCAAACACAGTGAGGCCAGAGGCTAACTGGAGCTAGATCTAAATGTAAAGTTAGGCAAAGAGCCCAGCCTCTATCTAAATGAGAGGAATTTTCCTAGCTGGGGGTTTGGAGTAATTGTAATTGAAACATAACATTTTCTCTAAAATAAACTTAGCCAAAGTCCAAAAGGAGGGAACCTTATAGACCTTAGGGGATGTTTTATTTTTCCTAACTATGAACTAATTATTGTAACAGGGTGTTACATACAGAACATTCATGGAGAATTACATGTGGCCAGAACAATTCATGCCTCCTCATACTCCCACCCCCAGGTTTCCCCAGTGCAAAGGGGGTGGAAGCCAGTGGAAACTTTCCCCCAAGATCCTAGCCCAAAAGCCCAGAGAAGTTAGAGTCCTGATATCTCTGCTATACAATGGGTGTTCAATTCCAGTATAAGATCTAAAATTGAGGTTATGGTGATATCTATTGGTAAGTAAGCAAGGCTCCAATGACAGCAGAGTGGCAGGGCAGGCTCCCCTTCAGGGTCTTTGGAGTTCCAAGAAACTGCTGTGGATTATCCCACAGAGCAAGCAGCTTCTTCCCTGTAGGGAAAATGGGCTTTAGTTTATAGCCCCAGGAATTCTATTCATCTCTTTGGGAACAGAAATAACCCAACCCAGCCAGTTAGCTGGAGAGGCCCTTTGGTATTTTTAAGTCTGTCTTGTGAATTTCTCTCTGCCCAGCTACCATCTAGACACTAAATGGTCTCTGTGTTCTCATCCAGAATTTATTTTAATGCTGAGAATACTGACAGGTCACTAACCTGCAGCCCCTTCAAAACATTGTCAGGACTCCACCTAGCAAAACTGAAAAGGATCAGGCTGAAGCTGCAGAGTGGAGATGATATAGATTTTCAGTACACAGATTTTCAACCTGCAAAATGCCATTGGTTCTCATTTGAATCAGCTCAAAAATGAGACTGAAAAGGGCTACGTAGAATTGGTGAAGCGATGAATATTTGTGCTTCTTTTCCCAAGCAGAAAAATCGTTGTGTTCCAAAGGTTCAACCTAAGGATAGTGTTTGGCCTGTAACCTTCTCCATTGTCTTTCTTCCAAATTTATCTAGTCATTCAAAATGTCATTTTTTAGAGTGGGATTAAAAGAGTATCTGGAGCAAATGATTCACAAATCATGGCAAAGCCCTAATCTTACCTTCTCTCTGAGACCCTTCCGGAATACTTCAGCCTAGATCAGTCTTTTCCTCCCTACTTGGAAGTCTTTTCGTTCTGAGTTCTTGTAGCTATCATTGGAGGCCTTGTATGCGAAGGGAGAACAAGTATTTATTAACTACCTACTATGTGCCAGCAGGTACTGTACTAAACACTTTACAACTATTATCCCATTTAAGACCCAAACCTTGGGGAGTATGATGTTCATTTTATACCTGAGTAAACTCAGACAGGCCAAGGCTAAATGACTTGCCCAGGATCACACAGCTAGAAAGTAGTGTGTAAGTTCGGATTTGAACTCAGATCTTCCTGGATCTGAGCCTAGCACTTGCTGTACTATAACACCTAGCTGCCTAGTGTGGGTAGTTATTCTTTTTACATATACATGTTGTCTTTCCACCTAAACCATGAGAAGTGGCAGATTAGTTTTCTTTACATTTTATATAGCATGAAGTCTTGTACTCAATAGTCGTGCTTTAATAAATGTGTTAATGATGTCAATGACAGTAGTTTGGGGAAGAGGGGAAAGCTAGAGCTATTAGAGGATTGCCAGATTGACAATCAGGAAAGTTAAAGTAATATTAGGTTGAATTAAGAGACATAATCAGAGCCAGAACTAGGATGGGGCAATCAAGACTTTGTCCAAGGATGCTGACATAGGGAAGTAGGTATAGGAATATAAACTTCCTACCTATGTCAGATTCCAGCCCATTGACAGCTGCATCTGCTACCCATGTGGATCCCAAGGTTCCATTATGGTGGTTCATCTCTTTTGGGACCTCTCTTCCACTGTGGAGCATACCTACAACCTAACCTTCTTACCCTGAACTTCCTCTTGTAGGTTGGAAGGTTCTGGGTTGCTGAGCATGATATGTAGGCTCAGACTAGACTTGAAAAAGGGAGCAACTCTTTCTCCTGATGTTACTCCTTCTGTCTCTGCCCTGTGTCCAAACAGTCAAGCAAGAGAGAATATCACTGCACATATCACTGCACATCTTGTGATATTGGAGCATAGGTGTCTGATCCTTAGATTTTTGTGTGCCCCGAATGAATTTTCCTTACACTGTCCCTATCTATCTGCCTCCTCAGCTTTTGGTGCCCCAGATTCTCTCCCTCAGTCATGGGACCAGGTGTCCTCTAATTTGAGGTCTTTTTTGGTTTTTTATATTTGTTCTCTGTGCCCAAATTCACTTGTCCCAGATGCCAGAATTCTTAGTGTTTCTGCCCAATTACTAGAAAACTATGCATTCCCTTTGACCCAGCAGTAACACTCCTAGGTCTGTATCCTAAAGAGATTTTTTAAAAAGGAAAAAGCAAAAGACAAGGCCCTATATGTATAAAAATATTTATAGCAGCCCTTTTTGTGGTGATAAGAAATTAGAAATTGAGGAGATACCCATCAATTGGGGAATGATTGAACAAACTGTGGTATATTATTGTGATGGGATACTATGTGCTGTAAGAAATGAAGAGTAAGAGGAACCTGGGAAGATTTACATGAATGATGCAAAGTGAAATGAGCAGAACCAAGAGAACATTGTACACAGTAACAGCAACATTGTTATCATATCCACTGTGAATGACTTATGTGAACTGATGCTGAGTGAAATGAGCAGAACCAAGAGAACATTGTACACAGTAACAGCAATGTTCTAAGAAGATACATGTAAATGACTTAGCTATTCTCAGCAAGACAATGACCCAAAACAATTATGAATGACTTATGAAGAACTCTGTCCAAATGCAGAGAAATAACTGGTGATTTATGAATGCTGATCAAAGCATACTTTTAAAAAACTTTATTTTTCTTGGTCTGTTTTTCTTCCTACAACATGACTGATATGGGAATATGTTTTGCATGACTGCACCTAGCAAAAACCTGTTTGCTTTCTCAGTGAATGGGGAAGGGAGGGAGGAAGAAAAGTTGGAGCTCAAAATTTTTTAAATTAATGTTAAAAATTATTTTTACATCTAAATGGGGAAAAATTAAAACAAAATATAAAATTGTTAGTGATAACTCTGGGCAGAGTGTTCCAAAACAGAGAAAGAATATCTCTACTCTGTCCTGGCCAGATCACATAGGGAACATTGTTTTCTCTTTTGCACAACATATTTTAGGAAGGACGTTGACAGAATTGGGCACAAGACTAGGAAGATTATATGACTGAAGACAATTCAATTCAGTAGACATGTCTTAAGCATCTTAGTATGCCCTCGGTGCGATATGACGAGGAAAAATGAAATCATCCCTGTCTTAAGGAATTTATGTTCCATTAGGATCTATTGAAATCACTGGGAATGCTTTTCTTGGAGAACACATAGGGGGCATCATGAGGCCTTCAGGTATTTGTTAACTTTGTTGAGAGAAAGAGATTTGTTGATTTCTTCTTAGTTCTGGAGGACAGAAGCTAGGAACAATGTGTTGAGATTGCTAAGGGGAAGTTTGGGGTCAAATATAAAGAACCCCTTAACAATTGAGGGTTTTGAAGGCAAAATAAGCTCCCTCAGTAGTCTATTCTCCAAAAAAGAAGATATTGAATCAAAGAATGAAAGCATGACTATTACGATCCCCACAGTTGCGGTAACTGAGGGAGACCAAGATCTTAAGTATGTAAGATAACCCAACTGAGTGGTATCTGAGACTAGATTTTTGATTCGCGTCTTCTTGACTCTAGCACCAGTGCTCTATCCATTGTACCACATAGCTGCCATTGTATAAAATACTCATTGTGGTTGTTTGTCCTTCATTCTCAAAGAGGACCATGCAAAGAATGAATGAGTACTTCTCAAGAAGGCTAGGTCTCATGACTTCTGAGATTCAGTGAAGACCTCAAAAAGTAGTCATATGGGAGCTTCTGTTCCCTGTGAGCTCCTTTTCTGCAATGCCCTCATTACCTTTCTCCTTCTTTAGCCCAATTGCTGAAGAAAATGAAAACAAAGCCAGAAGTGTTTAACTGACTACTGTTTAATGCTTGATTGAACATTTATGGAGCAAGGACCTAGGCTTTCTCCCTAGGTGGTATTTACTCACTTAATGAATAACCCACCACTGAAGGACTTGGTTTATTACTTTGGGGTGAATTGTAAGAATCAATTTTATTTTTTGGAACTCAGATTGTTATTAATAATTCTCCCATAAGTCCTCCCTCCCCCTTGCCTTGTAGCTTGGTATTTTATGAGTGATTGCAGTTAGCTTTGGCCAGCATTCCAGATAGGGAAAAGTCAGTATACTTGCCAGAGGTCAGGAAATGAAAAGGGAGAATGAGTAGGAAGAAATGGAGAGCCGATAACTGGAAGATGAATAGCTTCATGTGGGTTTTGATAGAATCATGGGGCCAAGGAGAATGTATTCCAGACAGTTCTTTCCTAGACAGTCACAAAATTCTGCTTTGGAAACTGTTGGATTGTCATATAAAATACTTGGGAAATGAGGCAATCCAGTGGACCCATCAATGAATAGCCTTGATGTCATTCTTTTCTTTTTAAAACAAGTCTCTACAATGGTCATTGCCCTATTAGGCTGCATTTAATGGCTGTTTGTAGGGCCAGAAGCTATAAGGTCAGGGTCCCAAGGGTCCAATTCTTATTCCCCATCTGCCGTAATCTTTGTATCTTAATTTCTTCAAATATAAAACAAGAATGACAATACATTTATTACTTATCAAAGGAAAATTCCTTCATGAATCATGAAATCCTAAATAAATATAGGCTGATATAGTGTAAGTGGCCCCACAAGGAATCAATTAGACTCCCACGTGCTGTGTTGCTGAATGGATTGGTGGGATTTAGGTCATAGAAAAATTGTCCTCATGGCACGACAGTTGGGGGAGTACAGAGGGATTCCTTGGTATCAAATGATCCCTCTAATTGAAGATACAGAAAAGTATGTTAGACTCCAGTCTAAACCAAAGGCTAGGAGGAAAATAAGGCTACTGATCTCACCATTTTTGCAAACACATCTTTTTGTTTTGTTTTGATTTGATTTGCAGAAAATAAATACCAAACAATAACAGAACTGAATAGAAAGCTGAGGTTGTTGGTGGGTAATAATAAGGCTCTAGCTTTTCTGTGGATGACCAGTAAGTGTCTAGTAAGCAGGGACAAAGTTAAATGAAATTATAACATGGATAATACTTGTCCTCAGTACTGCCCCTTCCTGACCTCCCCTTTCTGGGCCCCCTTTATTGCCCAGCTCCTTCTCTGCTACCTACATATCTCCTTTGCCTAGTCCAGGGGTGGGGAACCTGCAGCCTTGAGGGCCCATGTGACCTTTCAAAGGAAGGACAAGGCCACATGTGGCCTCAAGGCTGCAGGTTCCCCACCCCTGGACCAGCCCTCTTATCAGGGGAGAAAAATAATAAATAAATAAATAAATAACAGTATTTAAATAGCACCCAAAATGTGCCAGGTGTGTGCCAGGTACTTTTTGCACATTTTGTATCATTTGGTTCTCACAACGATTTTGGAGAATGGATGGTATTATTGCCCCCATTTTACAGCTGAGAAAACCAAAGCAAATAGAACTGAAATGACTTGCCCAGGGTCATACTTCTAGGAAGAGTCTGAGGGCAGATTTGAACTTTGACCTTCCTGATGTCAGACCCAGTGCTCTAGCCACTGAGTCGTGAGCTACTTATTGCAAAGAAAAGAGGAAAGGAATCACATCGATCATGCCATTCTTACAAGTATAAATGGAAAGAAGAGGGGAGGAGGAGGACTGGCCGTTGAGGGCCCAGTCCTTTGCACCAGGTAGAGTGTAATGTGCAAAGTGAAAGACTGAACCTCGTTGACCAATCCCCTCCCTCTGCATTGTTACATAAATGAAGCCAGAAGACAAAAGGAAGTCAAAGACAAATGGAAGGCCGATATATGTTCACCTTGGAGAAACACAGAAATGAATGAGTGGAGTTAGTTTATCCAGCTTTCATAGACAGTAAAAAATACCAATTTTTTTGAAGCGATAGGAGTTAAGTGACTTGCCCAGGGTCACAAAGCTCATAGGAGTCTGAAGTGAGTCTTGGATGTGGGTTGGTGATTTATCTCCCCTGCCACACATCTGCCCCACACAGATACTGTTTCACAGTCTACTTGGTCACCCTGCATTCCAATGCTCATTTTACATATTTGCAAAAAGGCCACCATGGAAATAATTGTAGCTTATGCACCATTTTGTTTTTTTCTGTGCAAATAGTGAGACCAGTTTATTTGGTCCTGTTGGAGATTTCGCAGAGGAAGATTTATAGTCTGGGAGCTCAGTGTATTCAGCACAATGGCGTGTATGGACAGGAGCACTTGGAGCTGCTACCAGGAAAGAATTCTTTTGTTTAACCCAGCAGAGGATGTCTTCTATGACACCAGCCAACACTCCCTTATTTCATTCAGTTCATTTTTCATGGTGAAAATCTTCAAACTTACCACATTCAACACCTTGTGGCTCTTCTCTAGAATAAAATGTTCCTTTTGAGAAGTCTACAATCTTTCAGTCACTCGCATATCTTGATCCCACAACTTATTTCCCTTCATTTTTGTTCCACCATTTTTCAGTCATGTCTGACTCTTTGTGACCCCTTTGGGGTTTTCTTGGCAAAGACAGTGGAGCGGTTTGCCATTTTCTCCTCCAAATCATTTTATAGATGAGGAAACTGAGGCAAACAGTGTTAAATTACTTGCCTACGGCCACAAAGCTAGTAAATATTTGAGGCCAGATTTGAACTCAGGAAGATGTGATTTTCTGACTAACTCCAGGCCCAGTGCTCTATGCGTTATGGCATCACCAAGTCGCCTAGTTTGTAACATAGTTTTCACCATTCTCCCTGTGCCATTTTTACCCTGAAGTCATGGAGGACTTTGGTATGCATCTATTTAGTTTGGAATATCTTTACAAGTCCTTCATAGACTCTCTCCTTCCTTATCCTTTTATAGCTGATGTTGGTCTAAAAATGGAAACTGCCTTTGTGTTACTATTTACGACTGATGAATATTTCCAGGTGAGACGACTACATAAGGTGTCTGGCTTCCTTTGGAATCACAATGAGAGTACTTCTACCAGCTTCTTCATTCACTTCCCCAAATGCAAGCCATGCTTGCATCCAGCTGGGATTTTGTAATAATATATAGGATTCAAAAAATAATAGCAATACAGAGGGAAACTTACTGGTAGTATTATACTTTAAGAACTTGTGAAATATAAGTGCTATACAAATTGACAAAAATCAATAGAAAGTTTAATATATATGTATCTGATTTTTTGAATTTTGAATCGTATATTTTTCATTTTAATTTCAACAAGACGAGATGCTTGTTCTTATGCTTGCATGACACTTTCTGGCTGGCACTTTCTCAGATTAGTGATTCATAGAGGAATTCCTCATGCTCAGTCCTCTCAGTTACCTTACCAATTTCCAGCAGACTTTTTCATATGAACTCACATATAGATCCAGATCTCATTCTTTGTATGATCTGAAGGGTGGAATTACAAATTCGATCATTTTTTGAGGATTGAGAATTGACTGAGCTGCAGTTGATGAAAATTTTACAAAGTTTGAAGATCAACTTTGAGTGATGTGAGGCATGATACAGTGGTTGTGTTGAATTGTAATGTTAAACGTGTCAATATTTTAAAATTTAGAATATTTACACATATTTTAATGTTTCAAATTTTGTGAGGTTTTTACTAAGTTTGTTTCATTTATACTTCTGAAGTTATTAAAGATTAAAACTACCCTATGACTTTGGGGACAAACTCTATACTTGTCTAGGTGCCTGAATGGGTAAAGTAGTAGGTCTAGAATCAGGATGATTTGAGTTCCAATCTTGCCTCAGATACTTCCTAGCTATGTGACCCTGGGCGAGTGACTTCATTTCTCTTGGTCTCAGCTCCCTCAGCTGAAAAATGAGAATAATGACGCCTTCCTCCCAGGGTTTTTGTGAAGCTCCAATGAGACAACAGTACGGAAGGCATTTTGCTATGTGGGTAAATGATGGCTATTCTTATCATAACTATTTTTTTTCATTTGGGGAACAAATTCACAATGGACATGACTCAATTTCAAATCTTCCAAAAGAATGCCAATTTTGTTGGCCACTGGACGAACATCACGTATTAAAAATGCCAACAATTACAATAACCTTTGTAGACAGCGTGGGAATTGTGTGATTCTCAAGAACTTGTGCCTCTTAAAAAAAACACTCAGCCATCCTCATTGAAAAGTAGAAAGGGCCATTTCATACTTTTGACTGTTGCCAAACTATTCATCTCCCTTTCAGCAATTCCTTAGTAATAATTTTTTGTGCTTAACAACTGCTCTTCAGACAACAGTCACATCATCTGTCTTAGGGCCCATATTAAAAATGTTCCTAATTTGATAAAACTTACCATAACTTGGGCATTGGGTACATAATTTTTGAGACCCTAGGGTTACCTCTAAGCCATGATAAAGGATTGGAGGAGGAAAAATGTTTTCTGGAATGAATCACACTGCTGATAAATTAACCTGCCAAGCTGTTACAAACCTAGTTCCAAAAATTTCTATGTAACACAAGACACAATTCTCACTATTTATACTTTATTTATTTATTTAGAAAACTTATAACTTTGCAAAATCTCGAAAATAATTTTTTTTTAAATTTTTTTTGAAAATAATACTTTTCAGGTTTAAAAAACTCATAATAAATTCAAAGCCAATGTTCTCTTCTTTCAGAAAGTGGGAAGAAAATCTGGCTTAGCTATGATTGAATAGGAAGACCTTAATGATTTTTCTTGGAACAGTAAAACTATGCAATCTTATAGATTCATTTATTTTTCCCCAAGAGCTCAATGTCTGACATGTCTGATTATTTAGGAATTGGTGGTCTAGTTCCTGAATTTATCCAAGGCTTTTCCTTTTCCCTGCAGCTTCCTTTAGTCATTTTGTTGTTCATCTCACTGTCTTTTATCCATTGGAGTTTCTTGGCAGCTCCTCCAAGAAAAAGTTGGGGGGAGGCGGGAGGTTGTAATTTTTAACTAACAAAGTATTTAAAAATTATTTCTGAAAAAAAAAAGTATGTAGATTTCATTTCTCTCCCTGTAATCCCTGTCCTCCAGTCTAGTGGATAATGAAAGGAATGCTACCAACCAAAATTTCATAAATAAACAAGAAGATTTGTAAGTTATTATTCCTAAAGAAAAATATTAATGCTAAAACCTTAACTAGCTAACCTGACTTGCTAGAGAGTATGCCTTAGGGATATTGAATACATTTGTTCCCCCAAACCTTCTCTATTGTATTCATCAGCCAAAGATGAAGGGACTCTCCACCTGGGATAGTAGGCCCTTCTCTCTTCAGAATTCTATTGGATTTATGTAGGTGAACACTATTCTGAGAGCCTTGGTTTCAGCAGGTTGTCTGAGAAAGCAAGAGAAAAGTTGAATTTTTTTGTTTGCTCCCTAAAGAAGCAAGGAAACTTTAAGTACCACCACACTTCTGTAGTAGGAGGACAACAAACTTTGGGAATGCAAGTCAGTTCCAAGAGTATTTTGGAGTATTCTGAAGACCACGCAGATGATTAAGTCTGGAACCAAGAAGACTTAAGTTCAAATCCAGATTAAGACATTTATTAGCTGTGTGTGATCTTGGGCGAGAAATTTCACCTTTGTGCTTCACTTTTATTATCTGTAAAGTGGGGATAATAACATCTACTTCCCAGGGTTATTGTGAGGCTCAGATGGGATAATATTGGTACAATACTTTGCAAATGTTAAAGCACTGGATTGTTACCAGATGGGTGGTGCAGACAGTTTAGGGCTATTAGGGTTTAAAGGAGGGAGTCATCAGTACACTTAAGGAAGGTTTCATGGGAAAGATGGAACTGATGGGTGGTAGGTAGGATTTAGGCAGGTGAAGAAAGAGGTGGGTTTTAGATGGGTATAAATTAAGATGAGAAGCCATGGAAACATGGACAATAGGTAGTGATGGATCAGTCTGGCTATTCCATTTTGTGGAGTGGTAGGAAGAAAAGCCAAAAGGCTCAATTGTGCAAGGATGAGGGAGGCCTTGAATGCTAGGTCAAGAAGTCCACATTTTATCTCCTAGGCTATGGAAAAGCTAGTGAAGGCTTTTTGACACAGGATCATATAATTCTGGAGCTAGAAGGGCCCTCACCACTCACCTTTTCAAGGTCCCTGAGCTCCAAATGATGAAAAAGGGTCTTTCTGTGTTTTGTTTTGTTTTGTTTTTAGGATGATTAAGCTGGCAGAAGTATGCAGAAGGATGGATTGGAGGTGTGAGAGGCTATAGGAAGACAGAACCGGCTCAGTAGAGGAAGAACAAGTGTAAAGGGATAGACTTGAAAAATATTCCAAAGGAAACGTTGTCTAGATTTGGTCATTTATTGGATAAAGAAGGATGAGGAAAGAATGCCAGATGAGCTTTGTTTTCTTGACTCTCCTAGATGACCAATGAGATTCTAAAAACCACTAAGTCCCTTTGCTTTCTGCCTCCCCCAGTAGGGCTGAGTTTAAATGGCATCAATCATTTGTAACTCAAAGTTCAAAATCCACATGCAGCAGACTTCGACTATTCAATGCTCTGTGCCTGGGTGAAGGTCAAAGTTGCAAAGAGCTTTAGAGAAAGGAAAGATCTTCGTCTTCTGGCTTCCAGTTTTGAGAAAGAAAGCAGTTCTAGACTCTCCTTAGGTACCTGAAGGGAAAGAAAACTAAGTTTCTGAAACTGGATTTGAACTCAGATTTTCCTGAATCCAAGACCAATGCTCTATCCACTGAGCAATCTAGCTACTGCCTCTTCCTGGCATATAGTAGGCATTTAATAAATGCTTGTTGACTGACTATTGGAAAGAATTGGATCTAAGATTAGTTTATATCTTCCACAGCTCACAGCATTTGAAAGTTGTCTGCCCTCAACTCTAAACAAGGTGAATAAAATTGAAATTCTTCTGAAAATAAACTGCTGGGTGGTGCAATGGTTAAAGATCTGAGCCTAAAATCAGGAAGACAAGAGTTCAAATATGATCTCAAATACTTACTAGCTGTGTGGCCCTGGGCAAGTCATTTAACTTTAATTGCCTCAGTTTCCTCATCTGTAAAATGGAGATAATAACAAAATCTATCTCCCAGGGTTGCTGTGAAGATTAAATGAAATAATAATTATAAACCTCGCACAAAATAAGCATTATATAAATGGTAGCTTTTATTTTGCTTTGAGAGACAAACCTGCCATCTCTGACAAGTCGATGTGACTTTTTACAAAAAAGCCAATGAGCTGACATCCTGCTTGCTAGTGAGCTAGGATGACTGCTAATGTACTGCTGCCTGGACTATGTCTATTCAGAACTGGGAGTGCACAGTAGAACTGGACATCGGTGGATACCCTCACGTGTCTGCCAACCCTGATCTCTCGACATTCTTCTTTACGCTTTCACTTATGTTTGGGTGGATGGTATTCAAAAGACAACCAGACTTAGGCTGGATGGGGTTTTTTTACATGCTTTAAAAATGATGGAATATGTGCTTTGTTGGGTAGGAAACAAGGTAGAATTTGGAGGCAAGAAATGAATAGATAGATAGATAGATAGATAGATAGATAGATAGATAGATAGATAGATAGATAGGCAGATGGATGGATGGACAGATGGACGGACGGACGGATGGACGGACGGACGGACAGACGGACAGACGGACAGACGGATGGATGGATGGATGGATGGATGGATGGATGGATGGATGGATGGATGGATGGATAGATGGATAAAATGTGGAGCCACATAGTGCAGGAAGGGCAGTAACTCTGGAGTCAAGAGCCCTGGTCTAGATCTTGCCTCTGACAATGACCACTTGTGTGACCTTGGACAAATCACTTAAACTTTCTCTACTTTGATTTCCTCATCAGAAAAATGGTTGGACCAGCTGGCCTCTGAGGATCCTTCGGGTCTAAATTTATGATCACATGAACTCTGTTGAGATCCAAGCTTCTCTGAGCCTGGCTTTTGCTATAAAGGAAGGGTGAGGAAGTAAACCATTAACCCTAATTCCCAGCACTCAGAGAGCTCTCTCACTTATTACCTCATTTAGCCTCATAACTACTCTATGCAGTCATCAGGGAAGGTAATATGATCTCCATTTTACCTGTATGAAGGGAGTTGTCTAAGGCATCAGGCTAGTGTTTAATGCCAAAACAAAGAGCCAAGCATTCATATTTACTTGAGAATTCCTTGCCTGAGAATTCCACGCCTGAGAATTTCACTTACATAACTAGATTTGATGGATAATCTATTCCCCCCAAAAGTGTGTATTTTCCCCACTTTGATCTACAATAGGTTTATTATTACAATAGATTTGTGGGGGGTTTTTTGCGCTGCCCAAACAGTTGCTGTTGTTTCAGTCATGTCCAATTCTTTAGGATCCCATTTGGAGTTTTCTTGACAAAAATACTGGAGTGTTTTGCCATTTCCATCACCAATTCATTTACAGATGAGGAAATGGAGGCATATAGGGTTAGGTGACTTGCCTCGGGTCACACAGCTAGTGTCTGGGGCAGGATGTGAACTCAGACAGATGCGTTTTCCTGACTCTAGACTGGGCATTCTCTCTACTGTGCCACCCAGCTGCCTATACCATCAACTCTCTTTAAAGAGAGATCACTGCTTTCTTTTCTTTCCTTTTTAATTTTTTTTTTAAATAACTCTTAATGTAGTATATAGAGGCTCTGGACTTAGCCCCAACCCAAACTCACATAAGTTGGGTGGATCCATAGAACAAGATCAATGCCCTCTTCAGGGTATAGGGGTAACCCCAAGGGGTTGGTGTGATCATTGAGTACTATCACTCTCAAGCCCACATCCAGTGAATCTTCCCCCAATGTCAATTGACCAGTCTATGTCTTCTTAATATCATAGATACCAGTGATTAACACCCTACTTACCTGTTAATATTTCCTTGATATCATTGCTAGCCAATTAGTATCAATTAGCTTTTATGAAAGGATATTTGCTGAAAAGACTTGAAATACACAAACATCCCTCTTGAACTGGGGGGAAAGGAGACATTTTATTTTTTATACTTTGGTCCTTGGGGAGAAAAGACTCAAAATTAAAGTGGTTACTTCAAAGTGTTTCCCCTGAACTGGGGCACACTTTCCTTTATCACTTCAGTCCCTGGGGGAGGCTGGACTCAAATTTAAAGGGATAGCTACAAAGTATTCCTCCCATCCCATTCATTTGTGGGTGTGGCACAGCTCATGAACAAATCACTTTGTTCTTTTCATAATGCAGTACTTTCTTAAGGAGAAGTATCTAGGCTTGGTTTGGGGGAATCCAATAATTCTCAATTTATTTCTCCTTGATGGGTTATGCAGTTCAGTTGTTTTTAATATCAGATATCTTATATTTCCATCTGTTTTTTTAATATTTTAATTTTGTTTTAATATTTCTTGTAGCATCATGGAGTCATTGATTTCTATTTGGTCCATTCTGGTGTTCATAGAGTTTGTTGCTTGCAATTTCTGTTCTAAGCTATTTATTCTCTTTCTAGTTCTTTCCTTTTGGGCTTCATTTCACTGTTAATATCTTTCTTCATTTTCTCTAAAGTATTTGTATCCTGTTTTTGTAGTCCCAGAACCTACCATGGTGCCTTTCTAAGCTCTTACAAAATATTTGCTGTGGTAAAGATTCGTAGAAAAGACCTCTAGTAAGAGAACAAGTTACAATCCTGGTTCTGCTACTTACCACTTGTGTGACTTTACATAGGTCACTTTATGCCTACAGGTTTCCTCAATGAGAAAAATGAGTGGCTGGAACACATGCTTCCTAACAGCCCTTCTTTTTCTACATCTACAATCATGTGCATGCAAGCTGTTGGGGGGAGATGTAGCAAAAACAATATCTGTTACTATTCTGATTGAGAACTAAGGACCTAAGACTAGGAGATCCATGCCACAGAAAGTAGTTTTTCCTTAAAAAGGAAGTGAATTATCCTTAAGGCTTATTGGAAGGGCCTCACTTTGGAAAGAATTGCATGATTTGGCCAGATGAGACTCTGGCCCACCAGAGTTTTTCAGCTTTGAAAAACCCAGATGTTGGTGATTCCCTCTCTGGCAACTAACTAGGTATGGATGTAATGGTCATAAGGTGGAAGCCTGTCTGCTGATCTCTTTCTTTGTCTGCTTGTAACTTGTGTTTGTCTTCTGTTTATATTCTCTGAAGTTCAGGGTGTTGACTTTCCCCCCTGAACTAAGTAAATATGTTTGATTAATTAAAATAAGATTGTTAACACCCCCCCCTCCCAAAAGACTTACTTGGTCCAGGAGACTAAGGGTCTAACAGTTATTAATGTAGCTTCCACTACCATAGGAGTCAACATACTTTTTCACTGAGTAGGTCACCACAGCAAATGGTAGCCAAGGGAACTATACCCAACTGAATCAATGCTTTATCTTTGATGAAAATACTCTCCATGATATTAAGTCTATTTTGTTTTATGCAAGATGGGCCACAAGTATCTCATTTCCTTCCAATCTAAGCCTGAACCATGAGACCAGCCTGTGGCAGGCTTGGCTCAGAGCAGGAGGGGTGATACAGGAAGGCAGCACCACCTTTACCCCCTAGAAACCCTGCCAAGTGATCTGACATAATATGAATTAGGTCAGTATGCTTTGAGGAGGTATTTCAATCCAGCTGGGACCATATGCAAGCCAATTTTGGGCTTTGACATACCTCTAGGCTTGAATAGCACAATATAGAAGTACAGTATTTTATTTCCTTACTGGGTTGTTCTTTCCCATGGAAAATTAATGTGGTCCATTATTACATTTCCTGAGAAATATGCAATGAGACCCACCAACTGTAATGAGTCGGATAAAAGCAACTTCACTTATTCCCATAATTAGAGCTGGAAGGGACCTCTAGGGACCATCTGGTCTGGCCATTATGTTAAGACAAGTACTGTATCAGGATCCCTACTTAACAGATGAAGCCACTAAAGACTAACATAGCCTGCATGTCAAATAGAGGGTGAATTATAGAATGAGGACTAGAACCCAGGGCTCGTGCCTCCTGAATTATTATTGTTACTATTATCAGAGCATGCTACTAGATACCTAACATATATATTTGATATTTATGTGGCCCATTTCACATGCAATATCTCCTTTGGCCTTCATAACAACCCTGTGAACTAAATGCTATTATTTTCCCTGTTTCGAAGTGGAGGGGAAGAGACTTGTCTGGTTTAAGCAGTCTGCCCAAGGCCACACAGCTGGGTTTGTTTGTCCTTAATTCTCAAAGAGGACCAAGACATCAGGTTGATGATGCTATGACTTGCAAGTGAATTGGATTTAAGTGAGGCAGGGCTGTGCAAGGTCACCAGCCTCACTTTCTCCTCTGGAGTCATCTGGGTTCAGTGACTGGATATCCATTGGTCAGGATGACTGAAGATGGCCCCCAGCCACAGGGCTAGCAAGAGGTTGAGGCAGAAATCAGGTAACCCTGACACCTAGGCATCCATCTGTCTGCTACACATACAATGTCTCATTGGAAAGCTGTTCTCACACAAGTGAGATCCTGGCACCTTAGCAAGCCATCTCTTTTGTGGGCCAGTAGGTCTTTATTTCAGACAAATAAATTAATATACCACTTTGATTTACAAATGCTTTATAAATATGTTGTTTGAAAAATGTCTTTATTTGCAATTGGAAAAAATAAAATACTCTTTAAAAAACCCAAAAGTGTCATTTGTTTCTCATAACAACCCTGAGACATTGGTGCTATGATTATATTGGTTGGTGCTAATATTATATTAATATTATTATTAGAATTATTTTACAGACAAAGAAGCTGAGGTAGATATAGGTTAAGTGACTTGCTCAGGAGCCAGATTTTAATCCAGTTGTTCCTGACTCTAGGCCCTGAGTTCTTTCTGTTGCCTAGCTGCTCATATGTTTTATATAATTCATCAGGAATTCCAATAGTTCTTGAGGGTGAAATCACTAGCTGCGGAGGATGCATTCTTTTTTTCCATTAGAATGAGAGCTCCTGGGGCGGCTGGGTGGTGCAGCAGATAGAGCACCGGCCCTGGAGTCAGGAAGAACTGAGTTCAAATTTGGCCTCAGACACTATGTAACCTTGGGCAAGTCATTTAAACCTTATTTACTTCAGGTCCTCATCTGTTAAATGGGGATACACTGGAGAAGGAAACAGCAAACTCCAGTATCTTTGCCAAGAAAACTCGGTGGATGAGTCCACAGGGTAACAAAGAGTCAGACATACCGAACAAAAACAACATATTTACAAAGCTATGCATGATACAATGTGAACAATGATACTGAATTTTAAAAAATATGCTTGGGAGATGTCAGAAAGTACTTTAAAATTACTTCTTAGATGGATAATAATAATGGTAACTCTTCTTCTTCTTCTAGCTAGCATTTATATGATGCTTCAAGGCTCACAAAGGATTTTACAAATAAATGATCTCATTTTATCCCCACAAAGCCTTGGGCAATAGGTGGTATTGTAATACCCACTTAAGGAAACTGAGTCAGGCAGCAATTAAGTGACTATCCTGGGGATGCACAGCTGTGAGTATCTAAGGTCAGATTTGAACTCAGACCTTTCTGAACTCCAGAGCTCAGGTTCAGAGCTCTTAGAGGTTTCATAAGAACAACAGAAAAAGATTCTTGCATAAGCAGTAAACAGACACCCTCACGTCATTCTAAGCGAGCAGGAAAACTCTATGCATTCAAAAAACACATGCCAAAGAAATCAACTGCCTAAACTTGGACAATAGAATGAAGAGGAGGGTAAGTAAGTGTCATTTTCAAACGTACCTACATTAACAGCATTGTGCAATGTCCAACTTTGATAGACTTAGCTCTTCTCAGCAGCAAAACGATCCAACGTAATTCCAAAAGACTCGTCGTCGTGGGCAATGCTCACCTCCAGAGGATGAGCTATGGAGTCTCAATTGAAGCACACTGTTTTTCATGCAAGATGAGCCACAAGTATCTCATTTCCTTTCAATCTAAGCCTGAACCATGAGACCAGCCTGTGTCAGGCTTGGCTCAGAGAAGCCAATAATAAAATAGTATTTACAAAATTTTTTAAACAGCTAACAAACAAATAAACCTTCATAATGTATTAGGGCAAGCCACCTAATGAAGTGAGTGTGAAACAGTAAAGAAGTGGACCTGGGGAGCCAAGGCTGGAAGTGTAATAATAGAAGCAGTAGCAGAGAACTGAGGTGTGTCATAAAGGAATGACAGAAACATGGGGAGAAGACACTGGGAGGAGAAAAAAATCTTTTACAGCTCTTCTGTCATCTCAGAACCAAGTATTTCAGCTTCCTGGTTTCCAGTCCTACTCATGTGAAGTAGACCGAATTGTAAAATCACCCGGAGTTTCACTGTGTTTATCTAGAAAATGAAGCAGAGAGCTCTGGTTCTGTCCAAGGGCACAAGGTCGTATTGAGGACAGAATGACATCATGCAGGAGAAAGGTCTTGTCAGAGTACAATATAGATGTCAGCTGTTGTGGTTATACAGCTTCTTTACCACCCTGTCATTTCACCAATGGCTGTGAGATCGGGCGTGTAAGCTTCACGGTCCTCAGTGTGTAAACCGGGTAATACAGATATCTTAATGTCCCTTTTACAGGCTCAGAAAGATTCAGTTTAACAATTCAGCAAGCATCTGGTACTCTATTACTGTAATAGAGGCCCCTGCTGGAGGCAACAACATTAAGAGAGGGTTCTGGGACAAACATAAGCGGGATGTAGAAGAGAAGATACGAAAGGCAGGGAAATATATCAGACCTTATTAGTTTAAAAAAGTTAATTGAAAGAATATTAATAATTATTCTCCCATATATACAAAACCATTCAGACCCAAAAGCAGAGACCGAAGAGTAAGAAACATCTGAAAGAGCTGGAGCTTCAACCAAAGGTTCCCTCTTTACTTCCTCCACCCCCACATCTACCAGAACCAGCACCACCAGAACCCAAAGAGGAAATTCTGGGATCTGATGAAGAAGAGCAAGAAGACCCTGCAGATTATTGCAAAGGTTAACTCAGATAGGAAATGCCCAGTTTTCTAATATTTGTTCTCTGAGCTGGGTTTTCCTGAATCTCATTAGGTTTTGGTGGGATGTTGGGGAATGTGTTCTATGGTAAATTTCTTTGTCGTGAGAAGAAAAATCTATGCTCACACTGCAAGAACAAGAGATGACAAGTGGTCATCCAGGGTGACCCACTGGTACCTTTCCTTGTGATGTTAGGAGAAACTGAGGAAGGCCTCTGGCATAGCAAGTGGACACACTGTGGTAAGCTTATAGGAAGTCATGGATAAGTCACACAGGCCTGGATGGATTATGATCTTCATTGTAGGGAAGAACTCCTGGATGGATGAGAACCATCCAAACATTTGAATATGAGACAACGTGGTGTTCTGAACTGACCTTGAAGTCAGCAAGACCACTGTACTAAGTGCTTTACAAATACTGTCTCAGTTGATTCTCCCAACAACCCTGTAAGATGGGTGTTACTATCACTTCCATGTTACAGTTGAGGAAAATGAGGCAGACGGAGGTTAAGTGATTATAAGTTCTGTTCATTTTATTTTTAGCTTCTCTTAAAAATATTAAGATATTTATAGTGAATAGAGAACTTATATGTGGATAGAGAACTGATCTCAGAATAAGGAAGACCTGTGTCCAAATCTTGTCTCTGATATATTAGTCATTTGACCCAAATCAAGCAATTTAATCTCTAGGAAACTCTCTAAGACCATTAAGTTTCATGGTACAAATTGCTCCTTACATAAGTGAAATCACAGATCCAGTCTCTATATGTTAAGATTCTTAGAAGCCACTAGTTGACACAGTGGAATGAGCACTGACCTTGGAGTCAGGAAAACCTGAGTTCGGAGCTGACCTTGGACACTTACTAGCTGTGTGACCCTGGGAAAGTCACTCAACCCTGATTGCTTCCAAAAAAAGGGGAAGAAGATTCTTATTGGTTCACACTTTTGTTTAGGTCCAGCTTAATTGGGATTAGGGAGAACCCTTAAGTCTAAGAGCTGACATATTCCCTCAGGACATAATTAACTGCCTTAATGATTACACGGGAAATTGATCCAAGCAATCCAGATATTTAGGCTAGCTACAGAATGTGAAAACCACGGTTAAATGAAGTCAGTCGTGGTTGAGGGAGGAAAGGGTGTAGAAAAAAAGGGGACAGTAGAGTAAATTTGGTCAGACTGCTTGATCGGGCTTGTGTAGGCTGTAGTGTGTTGGATGGCTAAACTTTTCACTCTGGATTACTTTGTTGTGACAGATAATTGTTAATATAATCGCAGAAATCGTTAAAACCAAATGTAATATGGACTGCTACTCCCTTAAATGATCTTTGTAATGTCAGAATTTTAGTAGTGTCCTTACATTCCTATTCTTAAGATATTTATTCTTTATTGTTGTTGTTTTGGGAGGCAATGGGGGTTAAGTGACTTGCCTAGGGTCACGCAGCTAGTAAGGGTCTGAGGCCAGATCTGGACTTAGGTCTTCCTGGCTCTAGGACTGATGCTCTATTCACTGCACCATCTAGCTGTCCCCAAGACATTTATTCCTGATTATGCTGAGGAGTACCATACCTTAGGTCACCCCACTCATGAATGCTTCTGGTGTTCTTGCCTCCCTTCCATTGAAATTCATGGCATAAAGGGCAAAACAGCCAGAATGAAGTGACTTTCCTTACCCAGATTTCCAAGGGGTCCTGGGGTCTCAAGACTAAGTCTTGCTTCCTCTGTCTCCCATCCTCCTCCTAAAACTATAAACAATGTTGTCGTGGGTCTCTTTGGTTGGGAAATCCACTGGACATCCCCAGAGTGGCAGGTTTGCTACCCTATTATCTCAGTTAAAGATACTTTATTCCTCAACTCACAGCTTTGATTTATTTAGGACTTGACAATTGTAGCAACACAGCCTAATTTCTGTTTTGATTTTTACCAAAAACTCAGCATGGGTACCTACTACTAGTGGGCTGCTGTTTGGACTCTTCCTGGCTCCTTTCTTTGCAAAGTAAAAGCACATATGAATTTCAGCCCTCCTCTCTTCAGCTGAAGGCCAAGATGAAGGGTGAAAGTGAAAGGAAGAAAGTTTTCTGCTCTGACCATTTGAAATTATGATTCAAAGCCAGTTTTCTTGTGCTCAGGTTTGTTAAGCCTCTCAGATGACTGCTGGCTGGCGCCACTCACAGATCTCCTCTGCTGATAGTGAATTGAGGAAGGCAGGGGAGGTGTGCTCTCACCGAGAAGAAATGTGCTAGCCTGAGGAGTGTGGTCTGGGCACCCAGGTACCTCACACACGCTGTTTGGGTGCCATTGAGAAGCAACAGACCAAATAGGTCTGCTGTTGCTCAGCTTACACTGAGCCCCATTCACTTTCTATGCAGGGTTGTGTGTCTTACTGAAACCAACAAGAAGGTCAGATTAGTTTGGTGAGACCATGTGCTTCAGGGGAATGTGCTCTATGAGTGTGGGCTCAGAAAACCCAAGTTTGAATCCCAGTTCAGCTTCTTCCCACCCGCATCACCTTGAGGGAGATATTGAATATCTCTACACTTAATTTTCTTCATCTGTAAAATATAGGGGTTGGACCTAGACAATTTCTAAAGCTTCTTCTAGTCTAAATCAAAGGTCTGCTCATTTATTTGGGGCAGTTAGGTGGCTCGGTGGACAGTATACAGAGCTGGAAGTCAGGAATATCAAATCTGTCCTCAGATTTGACACGTGCTAGCTGTGACCCTGGGTAAGTCACTTCACCCTGTTTGCCTCAGTTTCCTCATCTGTAAAATGAACTGAAGAAAGAAATGGCAAATCACTCCAGTATCTCTGTCAAGAAAACCCCAAAAGGGGTTGGAAATGACTGAACAGCAACATTCATTTACTCATTAGTCAACTAGTATTCATTAGATGCTGACTATTTGCCAGGCATTGTGAAGATACAAAGAAAGAAAGGAAAAGAAAGAAGAGGAGGGAAGAGGAGAGGAGGGAAGAGTAGAAGAGGAGGAAAACTGACTAAGGGGGAAATGAGAATCAGGATAGGCTTCCTAGAGGATGTAGCACCCAAGCTGAGCCTTGAAGGAAGTAAGCCAGTTTGGCTGGAGTATAGAGAATATCTGAAAAATAATGTACAGTGAATAGAGAGCCAGATGCACCACCTAGCCACCCAATTGTACATTATTTTGCAAACTTCCATGGAAAGAATTTTCTAGTAATTTAAACACAACAGTAGTAACACTGGTGACAAACGCAGACAATTTTCCTAAATTGTCAATATTAGAAGTGCTGTTCTTAATCAGACTAATTAAAGAAGGAGCCTATCCTTTCCAGGTCACTACACTAATCTAACTTCTAAGAGATCAGATCTCTTCCTAGATCTTTGAATCAGTTTCCCCTTTAGAAATTGGCTAGGTTTTTGATAAAGATATTAAAAAGGCATTTCATATGAGGACACTGACATTATATTTTAATATTTTGCAACACAGCTGAGACCTATATAGATATGCTTCCACAGGAGATTATTACCCTGCAGTATTCCAGAAAAAAGGTGATAAAGGCATTAATTAGGTGATGGCTATATGACTGAGAGAGGGGGCTGAGTGAGAGAGGTAGAATGGGCACTATCTGATAAGTAACTGGGTATGGAGTGGAGTGGGGGAAGAAAGAGTCAAGAATAACTCAAGGGAAAAGAAATCTAGAAAGAGGGAAGGTAACAAAAGGAATTAATATCGAGAGGAGTGCTACTGAGTTCCATTTAAGATAAGTTGGATTTGCAATGCCTATGGATCATCTAAGTGGAAATGTCCAGCAGGCAATGAGGGAGTGTGGGGCATAATCATCATCATCATCATCATCACCATCATCACCACCACCACCATCATTTAGCTTTTATATGGTGCTTTAACGTTTGAAAAATGCTTTACAAATATTATGTCAGTTTGTTCTGATAAGAATCCTGGGAGGTAGGTGTGATTGTCATCCCAATTTGCAGATGATGAATCTAAGACAGGCGGAGGTTAAGTACTTGCTCAGACTTACATAGCTAGTATATGTCAGAGGTTGAATTTGAACTCAGGTCTTCCTGATTCTAGGTGCAACATTCTATTGTGCCTCCTAGTGCCTCTCATTGCAATGCTATCACATTTTAAAAAGGATTCATAGCTTCCATCCATTTCATGGCATTTGTAGTTTTCCCACTTAAGTCACCAGCACTGTTTATACTGAAATATTTCCAGCAGGTTAGTCATTGGTATTTCTGATTTATCCCACTCTATCCCAAAGGAGGGTCACTCGCTGTTCAATCATTTCAGTTATGTCTTACTCTTTGTGACCCTGTTTGGAGATGTTTTTGGCAAAGATCCTGGAGGGGTTTGCCATTTCCTTCTGCAGTCCATTTTACAGATGAGGAAACAGATAAACAAGGTTGAGTAATTTACCCAGGGCCACACAGCTAGTAAGTGTCTGAGGATGGATTTGAACTTTCTCCCTCCCCTCTCCCCCAATTGAGAAGGAAAGCAATTTAATTGAGGTTATACAAGTGCAGTCATGCAAAATATATTTCTATGTTGTTCATGTTGTGAAAGAAAACACAGACAAAAAAAGAAAAAGTATGCTTCAATGTGCATTTAGACTTCATCAATTCTTTTTCTGGATAAGATAGCATTTTTCATCATGTTTTTCGGAATTGTCTTGGATCACTATATTGCTAAGAAGAGTTAGGACATTCACAGTTGATCATTATACAATATTGCTGTTATTGTATACCATGTTCTCTTGGTTCTGCTCATTTCACTGTATCAGTTCATGTAAGTTTTTCCAGGTTTTTCTGAGAGCATCTTGTTCATCAGTTCTTATAGCACAATAGCATTCCATCACAATCATATACCACAACTTGTTCAGCCATTTCTCAATAAATGGACATGCCCTTGATTTGCAATTCTTTGCCACCTCTAAAAGAACCAGCATAGATTTTAGACAAGAGAAATAAGGAGAAATTTGAGAATCTAAAATGCTGATGAAGGTGAGGAATAAGTGTAAGATGAGAAAGGGAAAGAAAAGGTTGGAAGGACAGAAGATGTCTTTCCCTCTTGATGCCAAAATATCTGAAGGATTCAATGACCTGAATTACAGATGTCAGAGAATCATGTGATTGTGTGTTCTGAGCTCCCTATCACTGAGTGGCTTGCATGCCACTAATAATTTTGAGTAAGAACACTTTGGACTTGCACAGCATAATTGTTTTAAGGCACTCCAAGATCTCTACAGACATTATCTCACCCATCTTTCCAACATCAGATAAATAAAGCATTTATGAAACTCTCAATATTTTCTAGGCACTGTGCTAAGTGCTGGGTAAACAAACACACACAGATAATATGCTCTCTCACTGAAAGTACTTTACATTCCAAGAGAGGAAGACCACACAAAGGGCTGCTATGAGGGGGCAGGGGGCAGATTTTTAAGCACTATGACATGTTGAGGAAACCAATGGGAAGTGTTACAAAGACCTGGATCCAAGCAAGAGAAGGTAAAAACTCACCTCTCAGAGGCAGAATCCAGGTTTCCAGGGAAAGGGGAGTTGGATTATGGTCCTAGCAAAGAAGGCATGGCGTGGAGATTGCTGGAAAGCACCATAAACATACAATTGTGTTGGGATAGAAAGATTTCCATGGGTGTACAAATATTTGAGCACCTTCCATTCTGGTAAACATACCACCGGGTCTGAGCATATCCATCTTTTTTAGTATCCTTCCTATTTCATGTCAGATGAAGAATACAAGTATATACCAATAGACCATCTCTTCCATGGTCATGAACCCCCCGACCAAAAAAAATGAATTCCAAAGGAAAAATAATGCTTGTTAAACTTTCTTCCTAAGCTCTTGGCTGAAATTTCTTTCATCCCAAGACCTATGCTAATAGACAGAGCCAGACTAAAGAAATAGGTTTTCAGTTGATGCTTAGAAATAGTTTTCTTGTGGCGGTCCATTATTCTCAACCTCATTGTTGTTTAATATTTTCGCTTTAATAGCTTCTTGAGGGCAAAGACTATCTTTGGCTTTTCTTTGTACCCCCAGCTTAGTATGGTGTCTAGCACACAGCAGTCACTTAATAAATGTTTATTGACTAAGACATCTAGCCAAAAAGTGAGTCAAATGGATGTCCCATTGACACCAGAGCTTGGAAGCAGATCTTTATGGTTGTTCAATCATGTCTGACTCTTCATGACCCCTTTTGGGGTTTTCTTGGCAAAGACACTGGAGTAGTTTGCCATTTCCTTCTCCAGCTCATTTTGTAAATGAGGAGACTGAGGTAAACAAGATTAAGTGACTTGCATAGGGTCACTTAGCTAGTGTTTGAGGCTGAATTTGAACTTATAAAGATGAGTCTTCCTTATTCCAAGCCCCACATTCTACCCACTGTACCACCTAGCTGACCCCAAATCAATTATGTAGTAGGGATCTGGCTCTGGCTCTGGCTCTGAAGTCAAAGGACCTGAGTTCAAGTCTTGTCTCTGACCATTACTGTGTGACAGTGGGCAAGGACCCTGTCTGGGTCCCAGTTCCCTCCTTTGTAAAAATAGATGGGAGGTGCTGGAGATGGTCCCTATGGACTCTTCCAAACTCTAGAGCTCTATCCCTAAGACGTTTTTATGTCTTCAGTTGTAAACCATGAATGCTATAAAGTGTTAGACTATACCCAGGAGTATTATGAAGTTGTTAGTGTCATTTGTGGGCAGTTTAAAATAAAGTGCTTTGAGTCATTGGAGAAATACTACAAGAAGAAAGAAGACCCAGGGGACTTCATAGTATTTTTACAAGCATACAAATATGCTTTACAGTTGAAAACTGACAAATAGCAACTCAATGAACATTATAAGAGATATGGACAAAAGAAAGCAACTAATTAAGATGAATGAGACCACATTTGCAGCAATGCTGCCAGTAGATTTTCCTTCCCATCCCCCTCCCAACCACCCACACTGCAAAAGCAACCAGAATATGAGGATAAATGTAAGCCATTAAGGAGCAAGACCAGGAGATATCTGTACTTCTGAAACCTGAGGGAGGCAGTCAGCTTTGGTCTACCACTTATCAGCTGGAGCATCTCTGCCCTGTACTCTGTAACATCATATGATCCTATTTGACTTCCTCTAATTTCCGTGGAGGTGGGGATGAGATGTTCAAAATACCAGACAAAAATGTAAAGCCTTTTCTCATTGATTCTGGCACTGAGAGTCTCCATTTCAGCTCAAATACCTTCAGACATGAACACTTAGAAAATCAAGATTAAGGTTTAATGACATGGAGGCCCTCAGTTATGTGGGGGAAGTTTTATCTTAATAGTTATTTCAATAAAGAAGCATTGCCTGCTTGGATGTACTTCCTGATAATGCTGGGGAGGCAGTAGGTATGCTTAAAGATACATAAATCAGAGTAAAATACTGTCTTCCTCTTTTACTGATGGAAATTTGAGAAAAAAATAATAGATTATTTGATGAAGTTAACATAAAAACCTACTCTAATTTTACTTTTTAAAAAGATCCCTTCTAGTCTTAGAGAGTTGCCCAGGACAGACAGGTTAAGTGGCTGAATGGATGGATGGATAGATGGAAGGATGGATGGACGGGCAAAAAAAGCATTTGTTAAGTATTATTATATACAAAGCACTGTGCTAAGCGCTGAGACAAAAATAATAAAGAGGGTCTCAGCTTTTAAAGGGAGAAGACTACAACACATAGGGAGAGTTTCAATAGCTGTCAGATGAAAAGGTCCCAGGGGCTTTAGGTTGAAGTGGTGAAACAGATGGTAATCCATCTTCTTTTGTGTCATTTCCAGTGATAAAGTTGTAATAGTGATTCCTGTGGTCCTCAACTAACTGAAAGTCAGGTGTGTTACATTTCATGCATCCTCCAGGATTTTCTGGTATCTTTAAGTGGGGTGAGATTGTCTAGCTTCTACCAATGGTTCAAGCCCTGTTTCTATTCCTCCAATATTTAGGGATCTTAAGCACCCCAGTTCCATTTAGCCACTTAACAGTCAGGTTCACTTTTATGAAGGAATATTTAGACAGCCGATAAGCATTTATTAAGTTCCTCCTATGCCAGGTATTGTGGTAAGCAAGGGAGATACAAAGAGAGGCAAAAGACAGTCCCTACTCTTAAAAAGCTCACAGAGTAATGGGGGGAAAATATGAAGACAGGCTACAGAAAGGATAAATTCTAGATTATCAGCAGAAGAAAGGCACTACCCTGAAGGGAGCTCTTCAAAGGTATAATGAAAATAAACATATAAATGTTCTTCTATGCAGCTGGGGGAATATTCCTCCTTAAAACCCCTCAGTTTCTGGGAAGGAGAAGAAAACTAGGTTCAAAGCTTAACTCAGTTCCTCTATGGCATAGTGCCACCAATTTCCAAGGTCCAATGGGCTAATATCTCCACCCTGACTTCTAAGGGGAGTCTAATGGTCTGGCAGCAACATTTAGCCTGGAATCCTGGCTTCAAGGTTGCCGTACCTCAAGCTCCTGTGCCTAGAATTGAAAAGGACAAATAAAATAGACCAAAACCCAAGACCATTTCTCTTTGGGTGATAGGACCTAAGGGGAAAGAGAAAAGGGATCAGGGATTGCTAAGAAGCACATAATTCTTATATCTTTCAGTTAAAAACCAAGAGTGTGTTAAAAAAATGATAAAAATTTTAAAAAGAAAAAAATTTAAAAAACAAAACAGAACAAAAAATAATTTTAAAAAAAAAAAAAGGAAAAAAAACCAGGCTTGTTATTTCATTGGCACAGAAAACTCCTTTCACTGAAGCAGATGAGTAACTTGTTTGCAATGTATAGTCTTAGAGAATTGTCTAGGCCCCACAGACTTAGGGATCCTTCAGCTTCAAGGCCACATGTGGCTCTCTAGGTCCTCGAGTTTGGCCCTTTGATTACAACCACACACTTGAGGACCTAGAGGATCACTTGTGGACTTGAGACCACAGACTCCCAAATCTTGGTCTAGGGTATTAAGAGGTAGGTACTTGTGCAGAGTCACACATTCAGTATATGTCCAAAGCACGACTTAAACCTAAGTCTTCCTAACTCTGAGACTAACTTTCTACTATGCCACACCCCTTTTCACATTTTTATCTTAAATCTTCCACAACATTAATAGAACTCTTAATTTGTAATCCTCATCCAGTAGGCAAATTCACGCACAACTAAGCAATATTCCAACTGACACTCTTCTTTTTTTGGAGGGGAGAAGGCAAGGCAATTTCATTTAAGTGACTTACCCAAGGTCACACAGCTAGTTAAGTATCAAGTGTTTTGAATTCAGGTCCTCCTGACTCCAGGGCCAGTGCCCTACTCACTGTGCCACCTAGCTGCCCCTTCCTACTGACATTCTTGCTAGAAAACAGAAGTGATGAAAGTTGTTAAATATAACTCTAAGAAACAAAGGATTTGGCCAAGTTGGTTTCATCTTTCACTCAAAGGCAATAAGATATAAACAACAAGGATAAAGAAAGAAAAATTCCATGCAGAATTTGTTAAGACTTTCAAAAAGCAAGGCAACATATACTTCCACTTCCATTGACTTCAATATGAAGAGGAATGAAGGGGAAGATGGGAGATAGAAAAAACCTATGTTGGAAAATATTATTTGGGATCAAGAAATGAAAGAGACTAACAGGTCTATAGACTACTCATAAACATATATCAATAGCACTTTCTTCAAGAAAAATGTTGGAAGGTATGTGAACCAAAAAGAGGACATAAAAACCTGACTGTACTAAAGCATTGAGGAACCTACTGTTTACAGACATAGAAGTCATTTCCAAATCAGCTGTGTGCCCTCAGTTCATCAGTTGGTTAGGTGAAGGTCAAGATCAATGCCAAATTAAGAGTCCATGTATCTAGGGGTTCCGGGGGCAGAGCCAAGATGGCGGTGTAGAAGCAGCAGCGTCCCACAGCTCTCACACAGCCACCATAAACACCCATAAAAATATGATGCTGGACAAATTCTAGGACTCTCAAACTCAGAAAATACAGAAAACACATCTCTTGCAGTAGGCAGCTTGGCAGCAGGGGATCATTGGGGCAGGAAGGATGGGAGATCTACAGCCTCCAGCACCTCCACATCTACCAAGGTGTGAAAAATAGGGATTAAAGAAAGGTGTGAAAATAGGGATTAAAAGAAAGGTGTGAAAAATAGGAATTAGAGAAAGGCAGCTGTCTGGAGGGGCTCATCCCAGGCCGGGAGCTGAAACCAGCCCAGCCTGAAACCACCATGTGGCCAGGCTCCAGGGCAGCCAGGTGGGGCCCAGCCTCCCAAGCCACAGCTTGAGTCTACTTCAGAGAAGATCTAAAGCACCTGGAGCAATCTGTATAAGCCAGGATTAAAGGTCAGTGAAAGTGAGTGAATCTATCAAGCTAAATTTGGGGGAGGAAAAGCAGTTTGGCCAATCTACCACTGGGTCAAGGAAGCAGTGGGGGAAGGGCAGAAACTGCTGTAACCAGCGGATGCCCCCACTGGACTGCTTCAGAACCCCTAGCCTGCAGGCTCCACAGGGGGGCTGATTCAATTGATCAGGGCCAAGTGCTCTTGCGTTGAGTGGCCTGGATCCAGATTGTGGTCTTGGGTAGTGGTCCTGGGGAGTGCTTTCAGCAAGCCAAAGCTAGGGGAGGCTGCAACACCCCCCCAATAGCTCTAGCAGCTGGGAAAATCCCAGCAATTTGGAACAGAGCTTTCCCCCCTGGAAGCAGAGTTTCACAGAGCTAAAAAAACAACAACAACCAATTAATTGACTGGCCAACATGAGGAAAAGGAAGCAAAATAAGAACAGCAATAAAACTCTAGAATCCTTTTTTGTGGACAAAAAGGATCAAAGCATGGAA